>CM047808.1:93079475-93768002 GCA_026214975.1 Gentiana macrophylla | reverse complement strand
TAGTGGTACTCGTAGATAAATACATACCGTCAAAGTTTAGCATCAAGAACTGATTTTTTTATTTTAATTGTTTAGTGCGTATTCATATTATCGAAATTTGCAAGGAGATAGACGGCAAAACAGCAGCAACCGGCTAACCCCTACATGCACACGGCATCTAATTAACAGGCCGAAGGAAAGCTGGTGGACGTGTGATATCTCCTAACACAGTGAACTTTTACGCGCTTATCTCCATACGATCGAAATGAATCCACAGGTTGATTCAAACCCAACGCTTTCTACTGATTAAACTCACAAGCATGCATGACAACCCATTGGTCCACTTTCAGATATATTCTCTCTCACCATACAAAAATCTTCCCTAAACACAGGAATTGACTTAGAAGATGATGGATAGTGAGATGGTCCCTAAAAAGTCACCTCTAAACTTTGGACCACAATTTAACTCTTTAAAAATATTATTAAAAAAACGTACATTTGCATCAGGGGGATGAGGTTGAGTTTTTCCGTGTGTGTGTGTGTATATATATATATATATATAGTCACTTCAGGATATATTCTTCTTACTTACACAAAATCTATCCTTAAACACAGGAATTGACTGCAAGATGATGGATAGCGAGATGGTCCCTGAAAAAGTCACCTCTAAACTTTGGACCACAATTTAACTTTAAAAATATTATTAAAAATAAAAACATGGACCATACATTTGCATCAGGGGATGAGGTTGGAGTTTTTCCGTGTGTGTGTGTGTATATATATATATATATATATATGGGTGATGATAGTGTAGTGATTTATCACTACACAATCTTAGCCATTCATTTTAATAGTATTATAATCATTGAAGAATGCACAGAACAAGATGCTGCACTCTACACAATATCTGTATGTTGGGTGGTTTTGTCAAGTAATACTTAAAAGAACAATCATTAAATAATTAAAAAAGTGTAATAATACGTCAAGAATATTTAAAAGAACAAAATTAGGTTATTTTTCCCTAATCTTTTGTAATCTTCACAATAAAATATAGGTAAAAGGAGGAAAATTGCAGGATTTTTATGTTGCAAAGTCTCTTTTCTTCCGCAACGATCGGCATCTAAACGGACTCTGATCGGCACGAAATTTAGAGTGCTTGTTCGTCTCACATTCTTCTTCAATCAACAACTTGAATTTTTGTTTCAACGGTTTAATCTCCGGAAATAAGGCGCCACCGATCGCCGCGTTTTTGATATTTTTCAACAACTCAGATTTTCGCATTCTTAGTTGACGCTTCAGCGTAGCTTGAGTTGGTTGACATGTTTGGAACACTTTTTGATCATCTTTTACCGATTAGTGAAGATTTTGCGGCCTCTGCCTGCATGCTTTTATTCTCTCACATCGAGTGCTTTGACGTTAAAATCGCTGAGCTGATTTTCTCGTTTGCTTTCGCTTTATTTGTTATTCGATTTCTATAGTCGCTTTCGCTTTATTCCATTGGTTGTCATCGGAAAGACTTTCGTGATTTCGCGATACGCGCAGATTACGGCTTGCTTGTTTTCCCAACCAATGTGTAGCAGAGCCCGGTTAGTTGATTTGGTATTGAAGTGTTTTGGTGAATTTTTTTTTATTGGGTGAAATGGAAGCCAACTTGAATAAATGATAATTTTGAATGGTCTTATTATGTCATACGGAAAATAAAATGAAAGATCTTTTCAGATGCGAAAATTATTTTCGCTGTCTTCAAGCAATAAAAACTCAAGATAAAATAGATGAAGAGTGGAATTTGTTGATAGGTAAGCTTTGTTATTATATTAGATAATGGGTTGATGATAATGTTTTAAATCACATTAGTGCGGAGGAACATGCTAGGTCTTTGTAGAAAAAAATTGAAGACTTGTATGTCTGGAAAACTGAAAAAAAAAGATGCTTTAAGGTATAAATCACTTAATTTGAGATATCATGACTTTAACTCCT
Organism: Gentiana macrophylla; assembly: GCA_026214975.1. Lineage (NCBI taxonomy): Eukaryota > Viridiplantae > Streptophyta > Magnoliopsida > Gentianales > Gentianaceae > Gentiana > Gentiana macrophylla. Next base: position 93,766,046 of record CM047808.1, on the reverse strand, counting down.
AATACCGATCATTTGAATACTTTCTTGGGTATTATGAACCAACTTAATGCTATGGGTTTTAAGTTTGATGATGAAGTGCACGATGGATGCTTCTTGCTCTTACCGAATCGTGGAAAAAATTTTGAAGTTCTCTATCTAATTCTCGCCTCTGATGGTGCTATGACCATTGATCTTGCTAAGGCTAAGTGTGTTGAAGAAGAGATCAGAGGAAGGCACACATGGCGCTTCCTCACGCTGGATGTCTTGATTACCGAGTTACGGGAGAGAAGTCAAAGTAGAGTTTCTAAAGATAGAGGTCGGAGTGTAAGCAAATCAATAAGCAAGTACAAAATTTTGAATGCAATCACTTTGGCAAGCATGGACACATCAAGAAATTTTGCTTTAATTGAAACGGGAGAAAAAGGAAAACAAAGGATAAAAAAGATGACGAGAAGAAGGAAGATATAGTTAATGCAATTTTCTTCTCGATAATTTCTGTGTTTCAAGACATCTACACTTGTGGCTAAAGCGTACAAAGACATCTACACTTTTCTTGACTCAAGCCAAAGTTATTGTTGACGCAGGCTCATACAAAGAAGTCACGTGATTTAGACCAAGTTGTGGCATAAGAGGTTGTCATATGAGCTTGAAAGAATGACTGCCTTACCTAAGAAAAAATTATTGTCATGTTTTAACATATTGCATTTGGAAAAGTGTGCTCATTGTCTTGTAGTGGAAGCAATCCAGAGTTTCTTTTAAATCAAATCCACTCTTGAAGAAAGTCAAGTACTTGAGCTTGTTCATTCTCGATGTTTGTGGTCCCATGCTAGACAATGACGCTTGATGGTTCCTCTATTTTGAGACTTTTATTGATGATCACTCAAGAAAACTTTGGCACAACACTTTGAAGACAAAAGATCAAGTTGTTGACGTGTTCAAACAGCTTTCAAGTTTCACTGAAAGGGAACTGTAAAGAAGTTGAAGTGGTATTCGACTCGACAAATTGAGGTGAATACAAAGGTCCATTTCACTAAGACAGTAAGCAACATGGTATCGTATACGAGAGAACTCCGAAAGAAGACTCCACAGCTTGAATGGCTTGGCGGAGAGGATGAATGTAACATTAAGGCGGAGAGAGTGAGATGTTTGCTTTCATGTCGGATTGCCTAAATCCTTTGGGTGAAACTTTGAGTACCGTGGTTCATGTACTAAATCTTTCTCCATGTGTTCCTTTGCGTAACGATGTTCCTCGGTTATGGTCGTAAAGATGTATCTTACCATTATTATGAGTTTATGGTTGTAAAGCTTATGTTCACATTCTTAAAGATGCAGAGGTCTAAGCTTGATGCTTGACTAAACAATGTATTTTTCTCGGTTATGGTCAAGATGAGTTTGTGTACAAATTTTATGATCCAAATTGACAAGAAAGTGATTGTGGGTTTAGATGTTGCGCTTGGCAGAGAATGAGACTTTGCATGGCGCTGATAAAAACCAAAGTTCAACACCTCAGTCGGGTGATGGTTCAAATTGACTTGAGATAATTTCTCCTACACCTATAGAGTAGCATGGTGCAGCTGATGACCAGTGGTAATCAAGCAGGATGATGCAGCTGATTTTGATCAAAACATTGACGATGATATGGTTGAGAAACAAGACTGACGCGGCTCTACCAGCTTATTCCCACGAGATCTACTCGAGAAAGACATCCTTCTACTGATATCTAGTTATCGAGTATGTTTTGCTCTCGATAGTAGAGCCCTGAATGTTTTGAGGAGGCCATGGATGATGAACATAAAGATAAATGGCTTGATGCTATGAAAGATTTAAATGAGTCATTGCATGACAATCACACATATGAGTTGATGAAATTCCCTAAATAGAAGAAAGCTTTGAAGAATAAGTGGGTCTTCGTAATTAAGAATGAAGACAGAATTCTACACCTCGGTATAAGGCAAGATTAGTAGTCAAGGTTTTGGTCGAGAAAGTGCATTGATTTTGGTGAGATTTTCTCCTGCTAGAAAATGTCTTCTATCCGGATCTGCTCTTGGCTTGGTAGCTAGTCTTGATTTGGAGGTTGAGCAGATGGATGTTAAAACAAATTTTTCCTCATGGTGATTTGGAAGAAGACATCTACGTGGAGCAGCCTGAGGGTTTTCAGTGAAAGGAAAAGAGGATCTTGTGTGCAAGTTGGAAGAAAGAGTCTTTATGGGTCAAGCAAGCGCCAGACATGCTGGTATAAGAAATTTGAGTCTTGTCATGAATTAGCAGGTTACCGGAAGACTACTTCGCATCATCATGTTAATAAAGATTCTCGTGAGGATGATTTTATCATTCTTTTTACTCTATGTTGATGATATTTTGATTGTTGGCAAGAATGCTTCATGGATTGATAGTTGAAGTCGCAGCTACAATTCTTTTGCCATGAAAGACTTGGGCCTTGTAAAGCATATTTTAGTGGATGCATATTATTCGTGATGTAGAGGCCGGAAAATTTATTTGTCACAAGAAAAGTACATAAAGAAGGTGCTTCGTAGATTTAGCATGAGTGATGGTAAAGCAAAGTCCCGCCCACTTGCATCTCATTTCAATTTGAGTATCAAACAGCTTTTCTTCTAAATGATGATGAAAAGGAAAAGATGCATAAGTCCCGTGATGCTTCAAATGTGGGTAGTTTGATATATGCCATGGTATGTATTACACCGCACATCGCTTATCATTTGGTGTCACTGCTTTCTTCTAATCCTGGTAGAGCTTTGAATGTCAGTGAAATGGATTACGAGATATCTCGTGGGTATTACAGATTTATGCCTTACTTTTGATGGTGGTGAGAAACCTGTGTTGGTTGGTTTCACCGATTCTCGATATGGATGGAGATGTTGATTCTTACAAGTCTACTTCAGATATTTGGTTAAATTTGCAGTGGAGCCGTGGTCACGACAAATGAGGTCGCAAAATGTGTTGCACTTTCAACCATCAAGCCGAGTATATTGCAAAGAATCAAGCTGCAAAGAGTTATCATGATGAAGAAGTTTCTCCGAGAGCTTGGTTTGAAGCAAGATCAAGATGTGTTGCTTTGTGATAGCCAAAGTGCTATTCATCTTGGTAAGAATGCAAATTTTCATTCTGTGACCAAGCACATTGATGTTTGTTATCATTGATTCAGGATGTGTTAGAGTTGAAGTTTCTAGAACTTGAAAAAGTGCACAAAGATGACAATGGTGCGCCGGATATGTTGACAAAAGCACCGATGGCGCTTTAGGCTTCGAGATATGTCGCTCTATTGGCTGAATGACTTAATTCTCTCCACAATATCGTGAGGGAGATTTGTTGGGTGGATCACCTTTCAGGATCCCAAACCCACTCAATAATTGGAAAATAATAATATGTCAAGTGGTATTTAATGGAACAAAAGTAGGTTATTTTTCCCCTAATCTTTTCTAATCTTCACAATAAAATAGAGGCAAAAGGAGGAAAAATTCAAAGGATTTTTGGTGTTGCAAAGAACTACTTTCCGCGATGATCGGACATCTAAACGGACTCCGATCGGGCACGAACTTTGGAGGGATTGTTTGTCTCTCCTTCTTGTTCAATCTAAACGGTGAAATTGTTGTTTCAACGGTTCAATCTCCGCAATAAGGCGCGACCTGACCGCAACATTTCTCGCTGCTTTTTTGGTGATATTTTTCAACAACTCTTTATTTTGCATTCTTAGTTGATGCACGCATGGTGTAGTTGAGTTGGTTGATGTGTTTAACACTTTTGTATCATCTTTTGCTGATTATTGAGATTTTGTGGGCCTCGGTCTTGCCTGCTTTTACTCTTTCACATCGGTATATGCTTTCCACGTTAAAATCATGCGTTGATTTTTTGTGTTATCGCTTTCGCTTTATTTGCGATTCGATTTCGCGCTGCGCTCGCTTAATTCCATTGAGTGTCATTAAGACTTTACGATTTCGCGATACGCCAGAAGATTGCTGCCATTTGTTTTCCTAACAGTGTAGTAAACAAATCAGCTTCCTTTAACAAATTTGAAATATGTGGTCCGTGATCAATCTGTCATGTGTCAAATCACTGTAAAATGACTATATAAATGGATGGTTATAGTGTCACCGAACTCATCCCCGAAGCTGATCTAGGCTTTCAGTTTTTTTGTTTTCTTATTTTTGTAAAAATAATCTAAGGTGCAGATCATTTCTCGTTGGAAATTTTGTGATAAAGTTGTTGCATGATTCATTTTCCATATAATTACTTCCCTAACTAGAACTTTCTGAAACCGTAACTTCGGCAATTGTTAATTTATCCATCCGTAAATTGAAAATCACGCCACAATAATCCCGACACTTGAAAATCGCGCCACGCCTTTTCCGATACTAAAATCGCGTGAACGTAAACGTAGCGATCATTACGCTTAAACGTAAGCGAATTCACATATCCTCCTCGACACAACTCATAGTCAGAACATAGGTTCCTTCCGCTTAAACGTAGCGAACCCACGCTTAAACGTAGGTATTTCAATAATTGGGAAGTTACAATAAATGTCTATTTCTCTACGCTTAAGTCAGAGGCTTACTCTACGCTTAAACGTAGCGAATCAGAAAGTTTTGAATTATCGTAACCCTACGCTTCATTATCGTAACCCTACGCTTAAACGGCGATTTAGCAAGAAAAGTTTACGCTTGCACAATCTCTCAAGTTCAAAGGATCAACTCAATATAGAAAGGGTATGTATTCCCATAATCTTCTATTTACAACGATTTAGGCTGTAATTTTTATTCCCTTTATCTGATATGTATTTCCCAATTTTTAGTTGTTTGTAGTGGTTTAGTTATGTTGGCCTGATATTGTTTCGCATGATTTTGTTGGTTTAGCCTGATTTTTCATTTTCTGGTTTAAGAAGGGTGTATTTTTTTGAAGATCGTATTTTCACGCTTGACGTAGAGACCAGATTTTTCACGCCTAAACGTAAGGTTTCTACGCTTGATGTAGACCCCCACGCTTAGACGAAGAGAACTGCAGATTTCCAGTTTAGGGTGCTTGATGGTGAGATTGATGGTTGATCGTGCATAAGGGTGTTGTTCCTACCCAAAATGGTACTGAAAATGGTTCTGTTTTTCAGAGACCATTGTCATTGGAGATATTGATCACACTTACTATGCATTGTTTCATGTATATGTTCATGTTGAGATTGAGTGACGCTTTGATGGTGAGATTGATGGTTTGATCGCGCATAAGCGGTGTTGTTCCTACCAAAATGGTATCAAAATGGCCTGCTTCGTAGACCATTGTTATTGGAAATATTGATCACACTTACACTTACATTAATCATTTGTATTGGTAGCTCATTATTTCTTCTTTGTAGTAGATGTACTATATAGTTGATTTACTTCACCATGTTAGTGTATAAAGCTTGTGATTGACTAGTATACGTGTGTGATTGACTTGAAACAATGCTATTTGTTAACAGCTGATTGGCCCTCATGTAACTCGATGTCTACAAAGTAAAGGAAAATTTGATATGGACTTTTGAGGGGAAAAGACCAAGCTCCGGGATCTTCTTGACATTCATACGAGAATGGTCGGATTTGAGAGAACAATGAGAGGTGGGGTTTTTCGACAATTCATTGAAATGTACGAGCACCGCGCTTTTCGCCAAAGTTTTGCAATATGTATGTTTCAGCATCACTTATCCGAACGTGGCCGGTGAGCTTCATTTTAGATTTGGTGAGACGACCGCAAAGTTCGGGTAGAGGGAGTTTTGCATGATTACCGTTTTAGGTTTGGTGATCTCCTGAAGCTCCCAATAATTATTCCAAGTGTTTTGTTGAGGGGACATACGGCCACATCCATCATCCTCGACTCTAAACCGATCACCATACCGGATATTGAGAGATGGTTATTGGACGAGGGTGAGCATCTTGAAGTTCTCTACCGTGTAGGTTTAGTCTACCTTATTCACGGGATTATGACGGGTCATGATGAGACTACTAAGGTACCTCGTGAGACCTTCTATTTGGTCGAGAATGTAGAAGGCGAAATGACTTTCCATGAGGTACTTGGTTGTGGGATCGACTTATAGAAAGATCTCGTCACATGATGAATACATACAAAGAAAGTCCGTATGCAGGTGACGATATACAAGGGTCATACATGCCTTACGCTTTGGGCTTACGACCCCTCTAGACATTGTCGTTTCTCGATTATTGTCGCCACCCTCGTGAGCTCCCGACGCGCTCCTGATGATGAGATGGAGTTAGCACTACCCCTCCGCAGCAGAAGCGGGTTGTTGGTGAAGGCAAGTAAGGTAATAAGCTTAATAAACATTTTCTTTTAATTATATCCGGTATGGTTAAACATTTTGTTATTGTTAATTCTAATAAAATATACATTGTTTGCAGAGCCGTGTTATATGATATCCGGCCGCAAGTGGAAGTTGATAGGGATTTGATGCTGATAGGGGCATCCCCGATACGGAGATTAATGAGCCGCCACGTGATCACTCGGCCTCGCACTCAATTGCACGCCACCTCCTGTGACGCTCTATCTACTACACAAAGAAGCCCACGCCTCGCTACACAACAATATCCTCTACTTCACATCCTTTACTTCACAATGCAAATTCTACCTCCTCATTCACAATGTGCCGCATACTTCATACACCGAGATGCTACAGCGTAAGAAGATGAATCACGGGTTAAGACGGTTGTTGGGCTTTATAGGTTGTGTGAAGAGAAGGATAGATAATGGGCTGAATGACATTCGGGAGGAATTTGCCTGCAGAATGACGAGAACCGCAAGTAATTCGAGAGGTTATACAAAGGCGTAATGAGCACGGGTGATACTTCTGAACTTAAGCGGTTGATGCAAACGCCGCATCCGTAGATCGTAAAAATTATTTCATTGTCAATTTCTTTATGCGATAAATTTAGTTGTATGTATTATGATACTAACCGGCAACATCTTTCGCCTACTCCTCATTGGCCTCCACCTCCACCTCCTCCACATGATACCGACCGGCCACATCTTCTCGCTTGACCCTAATCGGTCTACATAGATCATCATATCGACAAAGATACCGACCGCCCACACTGGTCAAGATACTCATCACCTCTACCTAGTCCGTATATACGCATCAAGATACTCATCCATCTCCTACCTCATCCGACGAATTCCGATGACGATGTTCGGGTATGATAAGATTCTTGAAGGAATTTCCTGCCGGGCAAGAGGGAGTGCAGATGGAGGGAGTTCGGCGAGGAGTCGAGAAGGATTTCATTGACTTAATTATTCGTGAGGATCCTTATTCGGGTAAGTATTATGTTATTTATATCTAATTATTGTTTAGTAGGTTTATTTATATTGAAATTTGTATTATTAACATATATATTGTTTGTTATCATGAATTGATTTAGTTCCTATTTTGATGCAGATATATCAAGATGCTACTACCGAGGCTACGACCCTTCCCGAGGCTACGACTCCTACCCCTCCCGGTTACGCCTCATTCCTCCCGAGGTTACGACCAGCCAGCATCGGTTGTGGAGCCCGAGATGGATTATAGTAAGTTATTTGATTTTTAATTTCAAACTATAAATTAGATTGTGAAAAATATCTAACTTGATCATGATTGAAATTTGTTTAGCGGTGGTCCAAGTGTTGTACAATTGGGTAAACGAAGGCGATGATGCAATTGACATAAGATTGACGCACCCGGCGACTACTAGCCGACCACGGTATTTAATCAATGGGTCTCACATAGTCACCGCCTCGTGATAACGCTGTGAGATGGACACCGCTGAAAAAGTTTCCGGACGAGCCGGAAAATAATTTCACAACGTGGTACCAACAAGAACATCCGCCTCAATTGAGATTCCGACGGGTACGCAATGGTTTCCGCCTTACGTAACCGATGGGCAAGGCATGGTTCCACGCCTCCATGACCTCTTATGTAGTTAGATCGAGAAGTATATTCTTGTGACTTCATTTTCATATTTATGAAATTTTCATATTTCATTTCATTATTCTAACTTATTTTTGCATGCTTACAAAGATGTTGATGCGTGATTCTGACTCGACATAACGGCAAATGGAAGCACATCCAAGATGCTTTCAACCGCATACGCCATTGTATACTCAATTAGCCGCCTTTTTATGCCAAGGTCATGTAGATCGTGAAAAGCCGCCAGACACAACGGACATTCCGCACTTTGTGGATCGGCACGCCAAGCAATAGGATGAAAACACCGTGATATACATTCCTGGTCCAATAGTCATGCTCATCGGGCGCTTTCCAAGTGTCTATTCCCGACCGGGAAGATTAGTGGTGTGGGATTGTTCGTCGTGGAAGCCGTGATAAGGCTAATGTGAAGAGAAACATCAAAGCGCAAGTGTCTCGCTTAGAGAGTGTTGGAGATGGATGCTCATCTATGTCAACTCCCACAAATGGTTGATCCAGAGAAGCCTCTTTTGATGTCGTCGAGTAGTAAAACCTGAATTGCACTCACAAATGTCAATTCCGTAAGTGTTATAAAATTCAAACTATTTATTATATTATACGCTTTTACACTATTCTTACACTATTCATATTATACAAAAGGTGACTCGTGGTATACACGGTCAAGTTCATTGAGCATTTGATGCACAACAAAAGGTTTAATCTGATCCATCATGACAATATGCCGTTTCTAAGAAAGAAACTTTGTTTGCAGCTATTTAATAAAATAGTAGATATATAGGTATTTTTGTGTATGTTGTTTTGACAAACACTGTGGTAGAATTTTTGGTATTTTGTTGTATGTTGGTAGCCATTTATATTTTGGGTGTATGTTGTTTTGGTGTTTTGATGAGTATTCAACTGCTTAAAAACAACTCAACTTAAAATGCAACATTCATTCATCGTGAAATTTCTACGCTCAAACGTAGAGAATGTACGCCCAAACGTAGGAATGCAACATTCTCTATGTCGGAACGTAGATAACCTAGTCCAAATGTATGGCTACGACATTCTCTCTGCGTAACGAGAGAATCTACATCTACACGTAGGAATGCAACATTCTCTACGCCCAAACGTAGGAATGCAACATTCTCTACGCCCAAACGCAGGAATGCAAGTACTAAAGGTCGGAAGTGGTACATGACAATTATTGTTGTTGTACAAGTACGAGCCATTTCTCTCATTTCTTCAAACTCTTTTAAGTTCATCCTGAATTTTCTTCATCATTCAAGTAGTCAATTTAAACTAACCACTTCTTCACCTTTCAATTTATAATCTACAATCAAGCAAATGGATAATGATCGCTTTTTAAAGTTCTTGATGGCGGTTTCGCAACAAGTTTGGTATGTCATTATTAATTAACTTACATTTATATCACTTGTATTATGATTGAACAAACGTGAAATGTTTTTTTTTCATAGACACTACCTCCAAAGATACGTTAATAGTTGAACGGCACGAGAGAACCTAGATAGTAATGCTTCAAAAGCCGATTAGTGACACGGGAAGTGAGGGTTGGAGCCACGCATAATGGAATTCTTCATTTCTTTAGTGGAAGGTTGGGAGGAGTATGTATGCTCATCACTTGAATGAGAGGGAGTTTATAGTGTTTGAACACAAGCGGGGTTTCACTTTCGACACTATCAGATGGATCACACTTATTGTGAGAAGACATTTTCTCGAGTCCGAGAGTGAAGCAAGATGATGCAGATGATGATGCAGGTGCAGGTAACCAAAATCCCCATTTTTAGACGACGCTGCCAAACTGGGTATTTTCACATGGTTGTTATTATGTGGTGAGATATTTAAAATATTTTGTTGTTTTCTTGTTTGATCTTTTTTCCCATTTTGAAACAAAGATTTAAATTTGTTTGTGATTTGTAGAATATTCCAAAGGCATTTGCTGTAACAAATGACATGTTGCTAAACAAGACCGTGGAACTGAATTGCCACAAGGAATCATGGCTCGCTAGAATTGTCTATATGGTAAATCAAAAAGTTTTTTAAGCCGGTTGAATGATTTCATTACGGACAATGACCTAAATGCGAGATGAATGCAATGAAGTCATTGATCAACCTATAACGCCATGTTTAATGTGGTGATTACTAAATATTGAAGATCATTTATTTTGGCGCCATCCTATCGTGATTTAATGATCACCCTTAGTTTATTTAAGTCATTATCTTATTGTTATCTCAATGTATCATTACTTTTTGTTATTATGTTTGTAAGCCCCGTATGTAAGCCAACGTGTCATTACTCTTTTTCTTGTGTGTAAGTCCCGTAATAATTATCAAGTAGTTTTACAGAGGTAGTGTAATACAAGACAAACTTGATTCCGATTAATAATCAATACAATCATTACTACAATCCATTAATAAAATACTACATTCTATTAATACGTTACACAATAACGATCCATTCTAATATCACCATAACAAAACAATGACTTCCTACCGTATCATGCGTAACCGCTCATATGTCCTGGATGTTTACAAGCATTACATACATTCTCACGCCCTGAGGTTCCCATTCGTATGGATTCTAGTGGTATTAATTCTACCTCTTCTTGAGCTCCACCGCATCAAAGCATATCTCATATTAGGCACTCCGACTTTCATGTTTCTTACCGCCTCCAACATCCCAATCCTCCTCGTTAGAACTAGATATATGCTACCCATGTAAATCTCCTTGAAACATTCAAATTTATAATACCGTAAATGTGAGTTCGGTGACTAATTCTACGTGTTGTTGCGGCATTATAGCATGCGCATATGGTATTTCCATTTTCTCAAAATAACCACAATAACACTTCCTCTCTCGTATTTACCACCCCATGAAGAAAGTTATTTCCATGAACTCAACTCATCAAGTTAATAGGATTAACCCCGAACTTCCTTCTAGCAAAGAATATTTGAAGCCACTATTTTATCGATCTCCGGTGCTAACACAACGCACAATCAAGCACCTTCGCGTCGCCTATCATTATACCATCTCTCAGCAGTAGCTCTAATGAATTCCAAGAGGATAGAACAGCCAACGATGAGCTCCTCTAATCGCACGCTTGAAACTTTCAACAGAATTGCTTGTCATTAAGGCGCATCTTTCCCAGAAATTTGGCACGCGCCACCATTCAACACCTATTTCTTCTAGTTTTAGATATGCACCAAGACATTGTGCCTTGATCAGGCATACTTTCTCGAGAAAATCGGCCTCCGAGAATGCATAGGTCGCTTGATAGAATGTGTCTTCACAAAACCGTAATCCTTCCATTTTTTGTTAGATTGCCCTTTAAATGATGATAGCAAACACCGTGATATGCATTGGGAAATACCCGACCAACCACATTTCTAATAGCCTTGTGTCTCGCGATATAAAGCTCAAATTTTCAAAGATGGATACCTCCAATGGCCACCCTCAATTGTCTCATGAAATACCCCATTGAATCGCTGTATTCTTTTTTAGCAATACCGAAGGCTACATGGAATAGAGGTCACCGCATCTACAACAAAAGAAATAAATAGTTGCCCCGAGAAACGGGTTTTTAGATGATTACGCCCACACACAAAAAATAGGTCGACAATACTTGAAACCACGACGACTTGCTCCCAAAGTCATGAAACAACTATCAACCTTCCTGCATTATCAAGTCGAAAGTCAACATAGGTCCTTCATTGGCCTCACGCACCATCCACAGTACGAGGTATCGTGATTGTAACACTGTCAGGGTGAACCTCTAACCAAAGATTCTCATCATCTCGTGAGCTTGGTATGCTTGGTCCTAAGTCAAATGTACACCAGTAAGTTGTGAGCATGTCTTCCATAATATGTCTGGGTTTATACTCATTGCTGAGTTCTTCCATTTTCTGACTTAGCAGACTCGGAATAACAATAGGTGTTTCTTGTCGATTGTCATTATCCGTATTTTGAGAGGCACAAGTATGCACATCATTCAACATTGTGATCTCAAATGTATGTGAGACATTTGTATTGGTCTTCACTTTTCGCCTACATGCCATTTGCATGTATCGCTTAGACATGTGTAATACAAGCAACGTGTGTCCGACCTACCCAAGCTCATCTAAAAATTATTGGCAACCGTGATACGATTTTATTTTCAAATTAAAATCTTCTTTCAATCATATTTCTTCCCAATGAACAATTCTTTAACGCTCATTCATATGTAACGCATCGCAGATAGACACCGCGTAAATCATCATCTTCAAATGTGGGAATCCTCCATGAATAATCTTCTCGCACACTTGCCCTAGCATTGGCACCCTCGATTATTGTTGTCATCCCCGCCCGCTTGATCGGTTTGAATACGAGGTGCAAACGGAGAAGCTAAAAATCTAGTGACTAATCCACCAAACAAATTATATGGTCATGGATAAAGTTGAGCACGACTACTTGAAGGTTGGTTGTGAGGATATCAAACGGATTACGTGATTGGCTATTTATAACATTATAACTTTGAGGACCAAATTCAAACGGAGCAAAGTATTCACCAACCATTTCAACACTAACATGACTACTTGAAGGTTGATTTGAAAGATTATGACTTGGTCTCGACCGGGTTGATACGGAAACTATTGGTCCAAGCTTCACCAAGCCTTTGTAGTAAAACATTGTTTTCAAACCCACTACATCCATACTGCTGTTCGAATGGATTAAAATATGGATCTCAGAGTGCTTCTTGTATCGGAGAAGCGGAAATTACCAAGACTATAATCAATTATTGTTATCATCCGGGGCATTGCAATCTTGATTTAAATCAATACCATCATCCTCAAATATCGGTTCATTGTTTGCCTCCACTTGTGTAGCATTCACGCAAAAAATTACATTATTACTACGAGGTCGCTTCGATGTAACCATTTAGTGTCTCGTCGCCTAAGATATCATCAGTGGTATATTCCCACACTAGCATAAGTAAACAAAGCTTTTATGCCGAGCTTTGAATCGACCGATCAATACCAAGCCTCACATGCAATTTATCCAACAACGATTCAATCTTATATTCTTTCGACAAATAATGAGAACATCGATCCATTTACATGATTCCACCGGTTATGTAGAGGATCGTACGTAAATTCTCCGCTCCGCTGAGCGAGACGACAATTATAGTGTTGTGATTATCTGTTTTTTTTTTTAAACAATTCAAGTCATTATTAAATCATTCAATATCAACTTAGATAACAACTTAAAATTCATTATAGACATTCAATATAATAATTAAAAACCCTACCTAAGCAAATTTATCACAAACAGAAAACAAAATATACTTACACTAAACCCTACTAATTAAACCCCAACAAGGAAACAAAGAATATTTTCCCCTTTTAATATGTTTCAAACAAGGAAACAAAGACTTTTAACACTTAAAACTCTTTCACTCTAAGTTTAAGTGTGATAAATATTTCTAATAACAATGGTCTCAAATAGAGTCATTTTCAAGACTATTTTGGGTAGAACAACACCCTTATGCACGATCAAACCATCAATATGGACAATTCCATTACTACCAACAACAAATTTCCCAACTTCTCAAAACTACAATACCAAATCAACAATACCAAAGTTTACTACAATCGAACAATACCAAAGACTTAAACACACTACTGAGATGTATAAACATTACATAAACAACCTACTTAAAACAAACATTTCGGTTAAAAACATATCATTACTACAATATAAATAACATAACCACTACTTAAAACACATATTTCGATAAATACAAATCATTACTACAATATAAATAACATAATCACTACTTAAAACACACATTTCGGTTAAATACATATCATTACTTACACTAAACCCTAGTAATTAAACCCTAAACAATAACACTAAGAAAAGACTTAAACACACTACTTAAATGTATAAACATTACATAAACAACCTACTAAAAACACACATTTAGTTTAAGTACATTCATTACTAGCATAAATAACATAATCACATTGAACACTTGAATTAAGACAAATTACATAGCAAAACTTACCCATTTGAGCACTTGAATGATGAAGAAATGGACTTGAAAGATGAAGAAGTGGTTAGAAAATTTATATTAACATGAAAGACTCAAGGAATGCTGCTCCAAACATAGATAATTGAACAAGTACTTTACAACAACATTAATCGCCATCTACCACTTCCAAACGTAGATAATTGCTTTGTAAACGAGAAATCCTTACGCTTAAACGCAGAGTAACCTACATTTAAACGTAAAGAAATAGACATTTATTGTAACTTACTAATTTATTGAAATACCCTATGTTTAAACGTAGGTTCTTTACGCTTAAACGTAAGTATCCTTACGCTTAAACATAAGAAACCTACGCTACACTTACGAGGATTCCTTACGCTTAAACGTAGCGATCCTTACGCTTACCTCGATTTTTAATGCCGTAGTGCGACGACCGATTTGCAAGCTCAAAGGCCTGACACAACCTCGATTTTCCACCTTCGTTATCCATCCTTTCAAAGAAAGTCGAACACATCGTAAATTAGATAACATCTTAAAGCAGCTTCACGGGATGTTGCCTCGATTTCCGTAACAATATTCGTGAGAATATTTGTGCCATAATAAAATAGTGAAACTTGAAAAATATTACTAAAAAAAACTCGAAATATATCTCTCAAAAGAAACATTCAAAAATATACTCATGGCGCCGCATTTGCGCCCCATGAGAGGCACGCATGATTATTTCACGACGACGCGCGACGCATGATCGGCGCTATTTTTTCAAACATTTACTTTTCATGATAGCTAAGTTTCCTATAAATAGTCACTACAAAATATCACAACATACTTTTATATCATTAATTTACTGACCCCGTAGAAATCAATCAGATAAAAGTCAGACGCGACACTTTCGTCGCGACTTCATTTTATCACTAGAAGACCATTATTCTTAACATGTTACCCTAATATCCCTGGTACAATTATGACATGTTGTATTAGTAGTAAGTCCAACCCACAGATTGCTCACAGATCAAAATCAAATTTTCATACATTCGACACTATTCACTTGTGATCAAATATCCATCTTCAATGTGGTTCAAAATCAATGTATCATTTTTTTATTTTGTTTTTATTCAATATTTTAATGATTTGATAATAATATAAAATATTATTATTGTACTACTTAATAATTTTTTGTGGAATTGTAATTATTTTGAAAAATTATATACAATGCCTATTGTGTATTAATCCATATTTTTGATCTCAAATTCCTCCTGCTACTGATCGACTTCAAATATTCTTGTATTTTTTTCCCACATCATTGATTCTTCGCTTTATCCCGATATCTTATCACCTCCGAATATTAATCTAAATTTCGACAAAACCTCATATTCTTCTACCTTTCAATCATGGGATATTTGTTTCGGTGTCATTTTTCAAACAATAATAATAATACTAATTTTTAATGTTTGAAAAATATAATATCGAATCTTTTGACAGGCAAAATGAGAACTGAAATTAGACGAAGAATGGATGTGAAGAAAATATATAGATATATTGAGTATGATATATGGTATTTATACTATAAGGAAAAAAATAGACGTCGCATTATTTAACAATTGCATTTGTAATTTTTTTTTTAATAAGCAGTCAAATGTGCTCGTTGGATATTATTGGGAGAATATATTGGGGACAAAAGGGGGCGGGGACATCCCATGTGGGCTTGCAGATAACCTTTTGGAGAAAAAGTTTACACCCGCGCACGCAGGGGAGTTCTGATGTTGGGAGTTTTCATCGACTTCAACTGTCGGATTCACGCCACGATATATAAGATAAAAGAGCTTTATTTTATATATACGCCAGACAAATCCGACTGGCCGAAATTCAACGGCGACTTTACATCGAATTACCTCGCCGCAGTAGGAGTTCGAACACCTAATTTCGATACCTATCAATTCTTTCTATAAGAGATGTTAATAACTTCTATATTGGTAGTTCAACCCACAGCATTGCTCCACAGAAATTTTTGATATATTTTACATTATTCACTTGTGATCAAATATCCATCTCCAATGTGCCCAAAATCAAAGTATAAAATTTTTATTTTATTTTTCATTCAATATTTTAATGATTTGTTTTCAAAAAAATATTTTAATGATTTGATAAAATATAAAATATTATTATTTTACTACTTAATAATTTTTGTGTAATTGTGTATACATGCCTATTTTTTTATCTCTCAAAATTCCTCAGTGCTACTGATTGACTTCAAATGTTTCGTATTTTTTTCCACATCATTGATTCTTCTTTGATTTATCCCGATATCTTATCACCTCCAAATATTAATCTAGGCCGACAAAAACCTCATCTTCATCTACCTTCCAACCATCTGATCTTTATTTCTGTCATTTGTCTAAATAATAATAATAATAATAATAATTTTTAATGTTTGAAAAATATAATATCGAAACTTTTGATAGGAAAAATGAGAACTGAAATTAGAAGAAGAATGGATGTGAAGAAAAATATATGGATATATTGAGTATGATATATGATATTTATAGTATAAGAAAAAATAGCCGTCACATTATTTAACGGTTGCATTTGCATTTGGATATTATTGGGAGAATATATTGGGGAGGGGGACATGGAGGGACAGCCCATGTGGGCTTGCAGATCACCTCACTCATTACAACGGCCATTGCTCAGATTATTACTCATAAAATTAATAGGTCCGACATTATAATCAACTGCAGAATAATGTGTGTTGCAGCACTATCACAGAAATTATTTTGTTTCCTGCACAATCACTACTCCTTTATTATTTGAGTAACGTTACACGATAACAATCAAGGCTTACAACGAAATGATACAACACACTTGTGCATCATGTTGGATTATGTGCCCCATTTGCATTATAAGTTTGATTTATTTTCGATATCATATCAGTTATGTGTTATGGCCATGAAGCATATCATTGCTTACATTAGATGGCGAAATTGTGTCTACTTTATTTGCAGGAATTTAAATGCATTTTAATTGATTTTAGAATTAATTATATAATTATTTATGAGTGTATAATTGATTAAATCAATTATTATCTTTTCAGGCTCTGCTGTGGCCCTTGTTCTTTAGCCCTAGTTCGTGTTAACTACCCATTTACCCTGCCCTTTACCCCATTACCCGAACGTGACCCGGTCCTACACCCTAATACACCAATTCACCCGAATTTCCATCTTTCTGCATTTGCCTCTGTTTGAAACTCGAAAACCCTAGCCGCTACTCTCGAACCATCCTAGTATTCTCTCGCTTTTCAATGCCTGATTCTTCGGATTCTTTTGCATTCATTTCATCTCTCACCTCGCCTCTGAATCCATCTTCTACCCTCGAGCGCTTATTGGCGCTGATTTTGTGACCAACTCAAATTATCTTGATTCTTGAAGGCTTTTGAGCCATATCCTCGATTCTTTGTTGATTATCTCTAATGACTGATGATACATTTCATGACGTTTTATCCCCATTTCTCATGCGCTTATTGATGTTTTCATATCAATTCGAGCCATTATTTTCTTAAGTTTCATCCAAATGTGTAGATAGTAATTATCATATAAAATATCATATTTTGATAGGTTTTGTACCGTTATAGTAACCGGAGCGCCGCTTCGGTTTTACGCTTGTATTTTGGTGATTTATCATATGATTATAGGTTGACCAAGATCCCGCGGTGATGACACGTGTTGAGTATAAACACGATTTTGAGAGCTAGAAGAGTATGCCGTAAGCCATCGAATTCAAACGGATCATTTTTCATTAGTGCTTCTACCAAAATAGATATTCAACCAACATTTGACTCCCTTGTAGACATTTCCTGAGAAGACTTCTTCATGAGAGTTGTAGATCAAGAAAAGAGATTTCCAACACATCTTTAATCACATCAATCGGAGGTCTACAACTCAAGCTATTGTCATGATACTAAGTCGCCGCGAAGGTTGTCCGCAACCAACATGATCTTGGCTCAAGAAACCCATACAGAGTCCAAAAATCAAGAAATGAGTTGTTGGCCGCAGCTAACCACCACATTGGCCCTAGCCAATCATATTAAATGCCGACATCCGCCACCAACCACTTTTTAGAGTTGGCTTCGCCAACTTACACTTGGCCTCAACCAAGTACTTTAAAGTACACATTGGCTTAAGCCAACTTATCCCTCGCCACGCCAATGTGTGCAGATGGCTCATTTGGTTAGGAATTTTTTTAACATACCTTTCCATTCCTCTCTCAAGCTTGAAGACACTCCATCTTTAAGGCTATTCTAGCAAAAATTCACCATATTTTAGCAATTAATTCCATTTGTAAACATTAAGAATTTTACTTTTGATTTCTAGAATCTTCCTTGGAACCAAGTTTCCATCTTTTGGGTGTAAACTCCATTGAGCAATTCTTGAGTTTGAATGCAAGTTTCCTTCTACAAGTTCATAGCTTTGGTTGGTAAATTCTTAGCCTTTACTTGTGATTTATTTGTTGTCATAGATATATGAATTACATTCTTGACACTTTGGAATTCATAGCTATGAGTGGCTAGTCTTCTAATTTGGGATAGTTCTTTGTCTCTATTAGTTGATTGGGAATTTTGTTCATATTTCAAATTCATGTGTAGTTTTACTTTCCTATTTGCATTGTATTGATTGTTATTAACTAACACTTGCACACACACACACACACACACACACACACACACACACACATAGTTGAGTCCAAAAGGAGAAGCTTTGTGTAGAAAACTGTAAGAACAACAACCAACCTTGAGTGGAAATCGGTTTCTTCTTCGGGATTCGTGTTCATTCATTGCATCCAAGAATTTTTTTCATGTTGAATCATTAGTTCAGAGATCTTAGAAAGACTGCATCACTGTCTCTCCTAACATATTCTTTATTTTACACACTCAAACACCACTTTTTCCCAGCTTTTACAGAATCTCTATAAAGGGTCGACTCCATCAAGATCTCAACTTACAAATTCTCTATCCATGACAAAATACACTGTAATCTCTATTTACATATTCTTTATTAATTTTCTCAACTATTTTCATTAAATTGGCAAAATATTAAAAGTAATTAGAGCATCTCAGATTAGTGTATTTGTAAATATTCTACAGACTCAAACACCATTTTTGCATATTTTATAGAATATATACTCACGATCATGTGAATCGAATCTCTACTTTATTATACAAACATTAAGATAACTACAAATTATACAAAAAAAATGTATGCATATATATATATATATATATATATATATATATATATATATATATATATATATATATATATATCTCTACATGATGGTAATATTTTATATACATAATGAGTTAATAGGAGATAAATCTAATACAATACTTGTTATAGACCAATATTAATCACTCTAAGAAATAGAGAACTATTCATTACCCCCATGTTAACATATTAACTATATATATGATTCTAATATATTATAATATTTTCCGTGTCATTAATCATTATTACTTAAGCACCTTATAAAGATGATGTGTAACAATCATATTTTATGAACTTATTAAAACCTAGATATTTAAGTAAAAAAATTTAACAAAATTCAAGAAAAGCATATATCAAAATATAGAGTAGCCACTAAATAATGAGATCTCTAAAAATAAAAATAAAACAAATCATAGATTACAAGCTAAGAAAAGTCAAAGGAGAGCTGCAAATACAAAAATTTCCGTCTGTACAGATTGAAGGCTTTTGCGGTAGATGTACAGACTCACGTCAGAGTGCTTCACATAATCTGAATTTTCAAGATTCAATTGATAGATTCTAATGCAAGAAAGTATATTATATAAATCAAGAGTTAAGTCTCTTAAAATTCAGATTTTACATGATTTGTAGATTCTACTGCAAGTGCTCTTACACAAAGGATGAGGCATGAGTGATTCCGACACATGTAATGAGGGGAATTTCTAGCTTAGGGGTGCACCGGTAACACACTTGAACACTATTGGAAGATTGGTAGGTTGTTCATTCCCATGACACTAGTGTTGGAGGTAGTGCTAAAAATAATTTTTGTAATTTTTTTTTATAAATGATGATTTATTCTCATCTTACTATGTGCTTTGTGCTCATACGTAATGCACTACCGAATACCCCAAGTTGTATCATATGTAGCCATATAACATAGTGTGTGTCACACGTGAGGATTAAGTGTATGGTGATACACTTGAACGATTAGTCCGTGGTGAACTTAATCAAAGTGGGTCGATTGATTAAACCACCATTAATGCGCCAAAACACTTTAAGGGCGTGTGACTATCTTATCCGGACCGCCGATATTGGTTATCTAAATGGGGAATTTATATATGATGTAGTCATATAGATCGAATCGATTTAATCGCATTTCATATAATTCCGTGATTCGTAAATCTTATTAAATCACAGGATGATCATATATGTATTAACTTGAATTCAAGTGATTACCGACTTCTTCTTATTTCAAGATAGGGTTTGATGTGTTCATTAAAGATTTCTAAGAGGTGCGGTTTGAATCATTTTCACGCTGGCACTATTCTGTAATCAATGACAAGTGTGTGTTTCACATATAGGAATTCATTCCTTTCTCAGAAGAAGTAGAAGATGATCCCATTATTTGTTAATCCTAAAATATAACTAATCGCCAAGTTCATATTGGTTATGAACTAATTGATCATTATCAAGTTAATGGTAAATAAGGATAAGATATGTATTGAAAAAGGTTTACGGAAACATTCCCACTTCATTGCAAATAGTCGATGGAGGGTTTGTCTCAGATGTAATGATTATATCAATGGACGCTTATTGACTCCACACTTTGAGAATAAGTTATATCTATAATCGATATAGTTCGCCTTCGGATTTATGGTATGCAATTCGAATAAATAAGTTGAATAGAATTGTTCTGTTCGATGAATATTTTATTCGATTTATTATAGCTACTGGTTATAGGTCTATGGTCCCCGAGTTGGCTCCTACCACGCGAGTGAATTCTCGTTTTGTGAAACCTCGAGAATAAATTAAATAGTTGGTCTATTTAATGAATATGCGATATAATATTTATTCGGTAAATAATATGTAAAAATAGAGAAGACATTTTCTATTATCCCATTGGCATAAAATTTCGCCACATGTGGGAAAATTGGAAGAAGAAATTTTCCTGAATTATATCACATGTGTAATAAATTATTTATTTGTTAAATAATTGATGGATAAATTAAGATATTGATTTTCTAATGACTATATCATATGAGGTGATTATCGTTTATTTATGGTAAATATCTTTTTCTTAGGGTAAAAGATAATTGTCTTTTGAAAGGGATAACCTCTTACTTGCCTAGTTATTTCATATATAAAGAATGTTTCCCCACCACAACACACACACACACACACACACACACACACACACACATAATTTGCACCGCTTACATAGAGAAAGGAGAGAAAATTTAGTTTCTTGTGCATATTCAAGAGGCTCCGCTACGGGATCGACATCCACCAATCAGTCACTGAGATACAAATCGGAAGATCATGCTTTCTTTGTTTGGTAAATCTTCAACATTCTTGTAGTTTAGATTAGTTAAATATCTATTTCATATAAGTGGTAAATTCAGAACGGATTTCAATTCGCTGTTTCCACTGCGCATGATCGAAAGTGTCTCTATCGGTAAGCCGTGAATCGATCCGACGATCCAAAAGAACGGAAAATTTTGCTCGACATGCGAGACCCTCTCGCCCCACCGAGATCCGTAAAATTTCCGATTCGGTTTTTTCCGTGTTTGGGATAGTGATTCGGTTTCAGATATCAAGCATGTGGTAGTAAAGAAAGGTTGAAGAGATTTTACGATTTTGATTGCATAATTAATTAATAAGGAGTGTAATTGCATTAGAATAAAAGTTGCATCTTTTAATTATTCGTTATATATATATATTGCGTGGTTGACTTAAATGGATTTAGGTTGCTATTGTTTACCTCGATTAGATTTTTTTGTATTAGTGGCACCACCTTGTAAATTATGTTATGTTTTATTTTCTCAATAGACTAAAATAGATTAGCAATAGTTTTTTCCTTTTATGTAATCTATGATGCTACCGACGAAGAACCGAACAAAGTTGTTTTCCAGTGAGTAGACGAAGAATTTTTTGTCTCGATGCATCGAGATCGCACTCGATGCATCGGAAGTTCGAAAACAAATTTGGGAGCCGGGCGGATCCACGCTCGAGCATATTCGCAATATGGTGCAAAACAAAGACGAAGACTTGATGAATCTTGTAATTTTGTAGTAGATTAGATATGGGGTACCAACCAATCCATCTCATCTTTTACTTTTACGCATTTATTTTCTTGGATGATTATTTATGTGATATAACCATGTCGCACTCATGCCATGTATTATAATCTTGAATTCCATTTCTAGCATATACATACACGTAGAAAATTAATTTTGTATTAATTAGAATGTATGAACACGTAATTAGTTTAGATTAACTATATATAACTAAATTTATTGAACTAAGGGAATTTTATCGACATAAAATTCGTGTGGGAAACTTATTTTCATCACAATTATTGGGATTGATAAAAATCTTGGTGAATTTTGTTGTGTAGTGTCTACACAAAGTTAGCTTGATGAATTCGAGAAATTGGAAAGTCGTGGATATAAGTGACACTAGTTGGACGGTATTTAGAACCTAACAACTAGTGGGAGGATTTAATAAATATCCATGATCTATTGTTTCTGGATGATTATCATTCTTCCAAAATCTCTATAAGGATACCTATTTTTCAAAATAACAAGTGGCAAATGGGAAGGAGACAACCGACCCCACGGACTCTACTGCTGACACAAGCACCGTGAGAGAATGGTGAAGCCTTGTGCCTTTTTGATTTCACCCCTGTATGTGTCTTTCACCGCTATCAAAATTCAAGGCTTGGTCTCCGAATGGATAGGATTTTGGGCACTCGCCGAGTCACCGGGTCGACCCCGAGGCGCATACTGGAACTACCTTTGAGATCTCAAACAAGAGGTAACACTCTAAAGGATATTTTTGGAAATATCTTGGTCTGAAAAGGAAGGTAATCAACAATTAAATGGAGATGTATGATTCTTAATATTTTAATTGTTGAGAGAGATTGTCCTAATTTAACCATCATCATGTTGATACCGACCACTTGAGGCGGCGATATGATGCGAGGTTAAATCCTTGAATGGTAGGATAAATCGCATGCATAACATCACGCTTATGATTCCTAAAATATAATCTTTGTTGTCGTGTATAATTTGATTTATATTTCTCGCCATAATTTATTTTTACAACTACATATCATGTCAAGGTATCTAAACTGTTGAACCCAATAAATTGACTCGATAACGACTTCGTAAAAGTGGAAAAGTAACGTGAACATTGAACTCATTAATCGAGAATGCAATTAATTTTTCGGTTGAGGATGCCTCTCGAGCCTTCAAACTTAAGTGACATTGATAAGTATGTCACTACTGTCACTCATGTTGAATGAAAGACAAATGAAATTAGTTCAAAGATGACGAGAATGATTTGGTATCAATGTCACTAAGACGTCCCACTGATGCAAACTTCCGTGGGTTCCAATCTAACTTGCAGTGTACCAGGTCAATTGTAGTCTAGTATGGCGGTCAAGGTCGACGTATCCCAAGGGAATGTGAGGTTGAAAACTAATTAGTTATTATTATTATCTTGATCCGAATCGGAATTTTGTTTAATAAACTAATTAGTAACTACAAAGGTTGTTCAAATGATAAAAGAACCAACTAAGATGATTAATAGTTCAATTTATCTCCTTTAGATTATTTGGAAATGATCAACCTACAAATTTTCCATTGGTGTTCTATCAGTGTGAATGGTGCACTCTAAACACGTGATTTCTCCTCATACGAATGAATGAAATCACACTTTGCCTCATCCTTGGTTTAAGCACCTTAAACCTAAAGAATTGGCAAGATTAACACTTGAATGCAATTCTCCCAGATAAGGAACCGAATTCCGCTAGTGGTCGATTCTACCTTCCGCTCTTCTTACGATCGCCTCACAACTAACGCCTCCATTCTCGTGTCTACTAGTTGTGTAGTGCATACATTGGTTAATTACTCCAACATACACATTACCAATCAATGCAAGCAAGAAGATTTTCAACACAAAAGAAGCTAACAACATAAACAATCACTTCCAAACAATAAAAAGGATTAACTATCATTACTATATCATCTTAGCTAGCATAAAGAACTAGCCACTCATAATTACAACTACTAACAAGTTAAGGGTAGTATTCATAATGATAAGAACAATTAGATCAAATGAAAGATTAATAGATTACCAAATTTGAGTGATGAACTCGAAATGGAGTTTCATCTACTTCAAAGTATTTATGAAGATAGAACACAAACTAGTTGCCTTCTACATCCATTGAAAGCCTTGAGTTTCAAAAATGATAGTTCTAAAATGTTTACAATGGATTTAAGTGTTAAATGGTGGAATTTTGGCTAAGGGAAGACTTGAGATGAAGTTGCCTGCAAGTCTCCAAGCTCTCTGATGATGATGATGATGATGATCTCCTTTATTTTTTCCTGTCCCAAATTAGCTTAAAGTGCATTATTCCGCTTCTTTCATGTAATTCGCGCACGCCATTGTGTCCTCGGGCACGCCGAGCTTAACAGGGTTGTTGAGATTTGACATTACCTTTAATGCATCTCGCAATTATGTGACTTGGCGCCTCGGTGTGCGCCAAGAACATGTCTCGGCTCGCGCTAAGACATCGCTTGTTCTCAACATGGATGAAACTGAGCCCGATCTTCCTTAGTTTATTCTTCCGCTAATGGCCCAATATGACTTTGATTCTTATATTCAACTCCTCGTTATCGCCGCAACATCAAAACCAACATAGCACGAGTAATTCGATAATGCATTATAACTATTAGGTTCTTAAAAGATTATAAAATGTTGATATTGATGTGCCTATACAAAATACAAGTGATTCGATTTATAACAAATTTCACTATGATTGAAGTGAATTATCATTATATACTAAAGAATTGGGGTACAATGTCATGGAATTTTATCATCCGTTGACATACATCAACCACTTCACTTAGCTTTTGCTCGCACTCGAGCAAACAAGCGATAACATAACTAGAGTTACAAAGTAAGATAATGTAAGGTCGGGAATTGATGTCAACTAGTAATGTAACTAATCAAAATTATAATCAGACGCTTACCGTGATCCAAGACTCACTACTAGAATTTTCTCGCTTTTCCGACGAGAATTTCCGACGAAATAATGTCGTAGGAATTTTGCGCGACGATTTCCGACTATATTGCGACGGTTTAAATAATTATGAAATCATAAAATATTTATGACGATTTCGACGGAATTCCATTGTCGCAAAGTATTTCGTCGGAAATTTGTCGGAATCTTACGCTAAAGGCTCCCGCCTATGTTTAAGGGCGCCAAATTCCGCCGCCGGTCTTTCCTACCACCTTCCGACTTAACACCGTTGATCGTAGAAAGTTTGGTCGGAAATAGGATAAACATAAAAATAAGATTTTCATAATTGTTTCCTTCGACTTTCCGACGATCATAAGTGTTTCCTTCGAATTTCCGACTTTAACACCATCCTCTCAAATTAAGTAGACATGTTAGCGACTTAACATTCCGACTTATAACTCAAGTTCGCCGGTATTTCGTAGGAATATAATAATTGTGTTGATATTTTACTTTTCAAATTGCATTAAAATTTCAAAAGAAAAATTTGCATTAAATTTTTCCTTAAAATATTTCGCAGATGTACATACATTATTTATTTTCTAACTTTAACAAATTTTATGGTGTCATATATTGTAAAACAAATTAAAAATGATGGATTATTGATCACTCATAATGATCGTAAGAAGTCGGTAAGAAAATATGCTAAATATCCCACAATATTCTCACAAGGTACCGATTCCTTAGTAAATCCGTAGTAAAGAGAAATTTACTCAATAACGAATTTCGAGTTTGAAATGACTTACTCAATAACAAACCTCGGTTCTAATCACTTACTCAAGAATGAACCTCGGGTTTGAAATCACTTACTCAATAACGAACCTCGGTTCTAATCACTTACTCAATAACGAACATCGGGTTTTAATCACTTACTCAATAACGAACCTTGGGATTGAACTCACTAACTCAATAACAAACCTCGGATTGTAATCATTTAATCAATAACAAATCTCGAGATTGAACTCATCACCAATAACGAACCTCAATACTAAAATCACAATTCAATAATGAGCCTCGTGTTTTAATCGCTTACTCAATAACGAACCTCGAGTTTTAATCACTTACTCAATAACCAACCTTATTGTGATTGAACTCACCAACTCAATAACGAACCTCGCTTTGTAATCACTCACCGAATAACAAATATAAGGTTTAAAATCACTTACTCAATAACGAACCTCGGGTTGAGCTCACCAACTCAATAATGAACCTCCGATTGTAATCACTTACTCAATAACGAATCTCGGATTGAACTCATCGACTTACAATGAACCTAGCTCGGCACTCGAATCACCAAGCCGATGTACCTAAAGGCCGCCGACACCATAAAGGTAAGGACGCTTGTTGAAGTGGAATGCTCGAGCGTAAGGTTCTAGTGACCTCAAGAGAGAAAGCTTTTAAATCGCTTTTATCTTGACTCGATTCGGTTTTTTTTGAGTTTGAGCTCGAGCCGAGCCGCTTCAAATGATTAATCAAGCCGAGATCGAAGTTCATAATACATTTATCGAGTAGCTCACGAGTTATTCGAGGTTTATACAAAATATTTAATTAAATATACATATATGTAAGTGTATCATCAAAGAATATTTTATAAAAACATTAATTATTAGTCGAGTCGAGTATTGTAGGTATCGAACTCAATTTTGGCATATAATATAAAAATATTAACAAATTTTGAAAAACAATCGAGCTCACGACCAGAGTCCAGAATATCAAATATCGCATAATCGCTCAATTATGTCTTTTATGGCTCAATTGAGTTTGAACCAAGTTTCGAGCCTGCTTATGTTTAATCGAGTCAAGCTCAACTCAAAGCCCATAATGGACCTTAAATAAAAGTTTTTGCCTGACAATTTCAAGGGATTTATCAATATACCACTTTTGAGAAGGTGGAAATGTGGGCATACCACTTTGTTATCGAAATACCATTCTCATTTTCGCTTTTAGGTGTTTTTGGAACCAAACTAAACCCTAATTGGGAAGGGAACCCCAATAGGGATTTGAGGACCTTAAGATCGTGCACATTTGTGAAAAAATGGGAGAAAATCGCGTCCCAAAATTGTTTTTTTTTTTTTTTTGCCTTGGGTGGTATATCCACAATTTAGAATGTAAAATTGTGGTAGATCCGAAAAATCCCAAAATTTCATCATTCACACGCAAATAGGGTTCTCGGTTCAAACTTCTCACCGCCGCAGCCTCGCCCACCTCCTCCATGGCTTCTACACTTCACCGAATCTTCACCTTTCCTCCCCGGTACCCGGCGGTGTTACTCTTTCTCCTTTACCCATTCTCAGCCTCCACCACCCCAAATTTCACCTCCACTTTCTCCAGATTTGCCTCCGAAACCCACTCCGAACTCGCTTCCAGTAACGAGACCGCTCACCGCCTCCTCGCTTCTATTTTTCCCGTCCAAAGTAAGCGCACACCGCCGACGCGGCGATTAAGCTAAGGATTCTCAAATAGACTCAAAGGCACCACTGAAAGCAGAGATTGCAATCGGAGTTATTGCCGGAGTTGTTAACGCTGCAGAGAGCACAATAGAGGTATGATATTATAGAGATTTTCTCGTAGTTTTGGAAACATATCTATACAAAATCTAGGATTGATTAATTAATTGTTGTAATTTGTCTTTGTTTTGATTCAATATTCATATGTACTTAAAAGCTGCAAAAGATTACTTACATGTGATGTAATACTAGACCATTTTTGCTCTTGATTCACTTTTTTTTTAAGTTCCATGTTTTTATATCCTTTTTCTTTATAATGAATAACCCAATTTTCGCACTATAGTCAAGTGAAATGCTCTATTTTTTTGTCTCCGTGTTATGTTATCAAGGACTTGACATTCTATAGCTCTCTTTGATTGTGACTACTCCGTAAATGGATGTGAATCGATTAATTAGCCCTCCACTCAAGTGACATGAGGAGAGGTATAATTTCTTTAAGATTCCATTGTTTTTCTATTTGGTAAAGTTTTTTTTTTTTTTTTGATGTCTCTAAGTTTCTATAATACCATTTTCTTCAATGCTAGTCACGAAATAGTAGCATTAGCTTACGATTTGGTGTCACGATGATTTGAAAATGGTAGCATTAGTTTACCTTTGACATGAGAAGCTAATGTCCACATATATGGCATCAAATATTTGAGGAATCTTATGTATTTTACTCTATTGAACTAAACATTATGAAAGACTTAAAAATTTAGGGCCTGCTTTGGATTGGAAGAAAATGAAGGGAAGAAAGGAAAGGGTCCGATGGATTTTATTTGAGTGGTAGTCGTTGTAGCTTGTCAGGATGACTTTTTATGTACTAGCATGCATTTTTGTTTCTCGCATCAACAACATAATGATATAGAGATTCTTTACTAAAGAAAGTACATTGTAACGTAATTGGTATGGAGCAGATCGCAATCCCCAAAGGTCAAAAGCAATTTGGTGGTCATCATATCAAATATACTCATTATGACGGTATGGTTTTTCACTTTTTTTGCATATCGTAACATAATCGTAAACTCTCCATCTTCATCACTTTCTACCCTTCGTGTTCTCGTCTCAGCACAGTTGTTGGGAAGCTATGTGGTCGAGGAAGATGATGGTTCCTTCCGTGGATTATGCGTGTATATATATCCACCATTTGATATCTCATGCTCCCAATATCATTGATTATCCAATTTCTACGTCGTTCTAGCTTGTGAGTTTCTGCTTCGTTGCATACACTCTTAAAACTATTATGTGAATTACTAAATTCTTTTATGTGGGTGAATTACCTACTAATTAATTTTGTGGTTTTCCCTCCATGTACTTCGATTTTCGCAAAGTATTTTTTGTGTTTGGTTATGGTAAATAGCCATTCTCGTTTGACTATAGATGGAGTCATTACTTTGGTTTTATTTTTCAAGAGAATCACTTCATGTATGAGAATCACTTCACATCCAATCCATTAACACAACACGTTTAAGATGGTTTTTTCTATTTTGAAATAGTGCTTACCATTTACACGCCAGGGCCGTTGTGAAATATTGTTTGGAAACAATGAAATTAATTAAATTATGTTGCATTCATGAATACTAACTGATATGGTTGATGAAGTGACCTATATCCTAAAATTCTAGTATGTGTGTACACGAAGATTTTGATCAAAGTTGGCAATTTTTATCGCTCAACACAATGTTTTAGAATTTTTGTTTTTGCAAAAATTGTTTTTGAATTTTCGTTCTGCAAAAATCTTTGATTTCTTTCCACTAACATTCATTGATGATTGTCTTCGTAAGATATTTATGGCAGGATAAGGAGTATATATCATTTCCTTCAGATATAACAATGGTGAAATGTCTTTGATCCGTAGGCAATACAATTTATCATATGGTAACCATTAAATCTTATCACTTTTCTACTTTGTCAATTGGATTGTTGAATTTAGGAAGAGACTTAACTATGACCCAAAGGTGTAATTTTGCATTGCAAGTTTGATTTGTTTTGGTTCATGAACATGGGATAACTTTTAGCTCCATGTATTGGTTTTATCATGTTAATTTTTAATTGTGTGACTATCATTTATGTGAGATCCATATATATATATATATATATATATATATATATATATATATATATATATATATGCTAACTATGTTTCAGTTCTACCATATTGTTGTTCCTAGGAATTTTTAATGTTTAGAATGTTCCTTAGCAATATAGTACTATAATGGAGTGTGTGTGTGAATATTTCTTAGATTCTTTATCAAGCAATCAAAATATGAAATCATGCATGCAAAACTCAGAAAATGCAATCCATAGGCTTAAGAATAATACCAATCTCCACTAATCGAGGCATTTAGAGTCAAGGAGATAGATCGGGCAGACTTGCAAGCTTGTAACGTTAGGCTTGGGACTTGGCTAACCAAGGGATAATAAGGATATATTAAAAGAAAATGAGCAAGATAGTAAGCATTCTACACCTTTGACTCCAATGAAAATGAACCGGTACTTCTACTCTCATAAAGTTACTAAAGACGCCTCCTTGCAACCAACATGAGAATAAACGCACCTTAGATAATTAA
Organism: Gentiana macrophylla; assembly: GCA_026214975.1. Classification (NCBI taxonomy): domain Eukaryota; kingdom Viridiplantae; phylum Streptophyta; class Magnoliopsida; order Gentianales; family Gentianaceae; genus Gentiana; species Gentiana macrophylla. Next base: position 93,735,709 of record CM047808.1, on the reverse strand, counting down.
TTAACTTCCCAACACATATTAGTTGATCTTGACGAGCTATCCTTCCGAATTTTCTTTGAACTACAACCATTGTTCGATCTTATTTACAACATAATTGAAACGACTTTTTATTTTATTTTTTATAATCAGATATATATACAACAATGGCTCCGAACTTGATAAAATAACATCTCAAGTACATGCCACGAATGTCTTCCAACTCTCAACACCCTAAGTCGCACCGCACAATCCATATAAACTTACTATACTTATGGATGCGAAAGGAAATTAGACCACAATTGGGTTAAGGGTCGGATAATAATGAGGTTAATCACAAATGGTCGTTTTGAGCTGGTCTCTCGCCACTCTACAAGGATGAGATGGGGACAGGAGGAAATTTACGCTCAGGGTGGCCATTTGGCTCTAGCTGAATCAAAGAAATGCCAGACCGCCATCCCTAACTCCAACTCTAAATACCTTTCTATTTCGCCGAAAGGATATCAAGCCTAAGTTCTGGATGCTAATTGTTAAGATCAAGCGCTTACCGTTGTACTAAAACCAATTGGTGCCAGTAAAGGCGCTACTTTATTTCTTATACATTAAGAGTGTGAGCAATCTGTCCCAACACTCCCCTCAAGTGTTGGCAATATGTCCAACACTTGCACAATTTTCATTCAAGAGTGTGGGCAATCTATCCCAACACCCCTCCTCAGTGTGAGCAATCTGTCTCAACACTTGCACAATTTTGTTTTTAAATAATGTTTCAACCAGCTTTGATCTCATGACCTCTGTCGCTCGATACCATGTTAGAATCAGCGCTATCGTTGTACTAAAACCAATTGGTGCCGAAAATGCGCCACTTTATTTCTTATACATTAAGAGTGTGGGCAACTGCTCCAACCTCGTGTTGGGATAGATTGCCCACACTCTTGAATGAAAATTGTGCAAGTGTTGGACATATTGGCAACACTTGAGGGGAGTGTTGAGATGCATTTCCACACTCTTAATGTATAAGAAATAAAGTAGCGCTTTATCAAGCACCAATTGGTTTTAGTACAACGGTAAACGCTGATATTATCATGGTATCGGAGCCGGAGGTCATGAGATCAAACCCTGGTTGGAACATTATTTAAAAAAAAAAATTGTGCAAGTGTTGGGACAGATTGCCCACAATCTTGAATGAAAATTGTGCAAGTGTTGGATGATTGCCAACACTGAGGAGGAGTGTTGGGACAGATTGCCCACACTCTTAAATGATAAGGAAATAAAGTTGCGCCTTTATCGCACCAATTGAGTTTAGTATAACGGTAAGTCATTGATTCTTAACACTAATAAAGCGTGTTTGCCTGATTACATAAAAGTTTGCCTCATTAACAAAAAATTGAAATATACGTGACTAAATGGTCCACACTATAATCCCGAATCACGATAGAATGCATTTATAACTCATTAAATTTACTTACTTTGTTGAAACATCTATTCCTTTAATTACATATCTTAACCTCGAACCCAAAATTTATTTTATCCACTTAAGTGTTCATGTTTGACCAAGTTAAGTGTTTCTTAAGTATATAGTAAATTAATTCCGTGTTTACTCGACTACGCCTCCACTCCCTACTTACGATCTAGCATTCCGCAATAACTAGTGTGGATAGAAGTCGCAGTAGGAGGAAGAACACATAATCAATTATAGCAAGGTGTGATAATTCGAATCTTGGACAGTGTAAGTAGATAGGCCACAAGATAATAAAACAACAAAGATGGCGCACGCCGAATTATCCCTTGGCGTAGACCGGATGTGTTAGTAAGTGCAGAAGCAAGAATGCATGCATGCAGGGAAAGAACTGTGCAAAGAGAAAAATACTAACAAGGAAATTCATTGATCACGCATATTATAATGACAGGAAGAAAGGGAAACATACTACAAAGTGCGAACGAAAAGGGCATAGCACCAAATTATTACAATACACTAGCATAAAACTTAAAAGGAGCAGCAGATACAACCAACTTTATTTAAACCGACAGCGGTAGGACTGACAACGGGAAACCGACCACCAACGCAAACAACTCAAAGCCCAGGCAGCACATCATCAGCGGAGGAGCTCGAGATAGGTGGGGTGGAGGAACCGCCGGGCGTGTCAACGGGCAAGATACCAAAACGAGTTGTACGACTAGGAATGATCTCATCACCAAACCAAGCTAGCAGGCCACCAACACGAGTGCACAAATGAGATATGAGCCAAGCAAACGGGAGTGGTTGGCATGGGTGATGTCAAGGCGGTAGCAAATTCAATGGCAGCTTTATGAATGAGAGTGCCGCAATTGACAAGCACACCGACTCGAATAGCATGAAGGAGGATAAGCTCTCGCCGAGAGATGTGAGAGAAAAGTCAAAGGCATGACTCTAGAATTAATAAAGTGCTTCCATCCACGCATCGGCGTCTAGGTCGCCAGCAGCCGGTGTCGCAGGGCCGTGATTAGATGGAAAGAGAGTGCCGAGGGCTTCGTGACACGGTAAAAGGAAAGTTCTCGAGGGTTATCAAGTTCCCACAAATTCTCGTGACGGTGCAATGGGTGGGGCATAGTCTTCGTAAAGATGGTAAACGGAGTTGATGATGCTAGGATGGAAAGGGACGTGAACACCACGCATAGGAACCGTGACGAGTGCCACTTACCGATCCGGCCCGTAAAAATCGAATAAAACTCTCGCACCATGTAGGCGTTGACTCGACCTTGCGGTGCATGGACAAAGCATGACCACCCACCTCAAGAAACTCGGACCTTGGAAAATTCAACCAGTTTGTTTTTATTGAGTCCTTTCTCAACGTGTAACGGAGCACGGCTAAAACAATTGATATAGCGATTGATTGCTAATTTTGAACCATAGTTGTAGATGTGAGGTGGGGAACGAGGATTTGTGTACTCCGGGAAGGATTCAACTCTAAGGGAGTCGGTGGAGTGAGGGATGGTGAAGGTGGTGGAGTGAGTTCGTTGCTTGAGGACATGATGGAAGGGTAATGCACAAGAAAATAAAATGGATTGAAGTTTATTGGTGTGCGACAGAGGAGAATAAAGAGGAAGTTAAACCTTTTAGATGTGAAGATAGAAAATTAAATGAGAGGGAATTATATAGAGGATTTGAAAGGCAAGGCGCAAAACTCTCTTGAGCAATAGTGATTTATGACGACGCCCCAACAATTCACGGCGCAAGCCGAGTGACGTAAAGCTGGCAAAGAGGTCCAGAGATTGGACAGGGGTTGTCAAAAGGAATCAGATCTCGCGCATACGCCAAACAAAGGCATGCCGCAAGCCGTGGACACTATCAAAATTTGATCGAATCTAAAAAAGAAAGCATGCAGTGATATACTAATTGACAAATCAAATCAACTGACAAATCAACTGCAAAGTTAAAAATAGAAGCAAGCATAATAGTTGAAATTACAAACAGAAATGGAATAATGTGTAGCAAGATAGTCAAACACTGATTCTTAAAAATTTTGAAATGGAAATGATAATAGAAAAACTCTAGCCTCGTCCCTCATCCACATCAATATCACGAGAGTTTCCTCGAGGTCCATGCCTTGCACTCCTTCAAAGGCTCGCCGGAGCGAAACTCATCCTACTAAGTAGACTCGCTTCCTTGGAAGTCCGCTTATATGAGGATTAATGAGCATCTCGATAGGCTCAAAAGAAGTATACTCAAGAAAGAAATGTCTCCGAACTAGCACCAATGGTCACCATCACCACCGAGCTTTCTAAACCCGAATCGAGAGACTTCACCGAGAATGGTAAGCTCATCACACCATAGAGAAAGTCTCTGAATCTATACCGTGAAAATTGATCCCGACACTCCACCACCAGGTTCGAGTAAGAGGATGGGCAAGGATATGGTCCGGTAAGGGGTGAAAATAGGATGGTGGGCATCCAAAAGTGTGGTGTAAGGAGTCTCGAATGTGGGGTACATGTTGGCACTCTGGGCAAGGATAGGGTTAAGGTAAGCAAGATACTCACGCCGACCTCGCACACCAACACGGATGTCGCTGGCCCACCGGGCATAATCTCTCAAATCCCAGGTCATATTGGCACTCATGGCAGCCTGGTAACCACGCAAGAAAGTGAACTCGAGTCCCGAAAATCTAGGCGGTCACCAAAGCCGGATCTTGAATGAAAGGTCCAGATCGAGAGGTAGATCAAGCTAGAGATGGAACCTAGTCCGTATACGCATCAGCATACTCATCCATCTCCTACCCCGTCCGACGACCCGATGACGATGTTCGGGTATGATAAGATTCTTGAAGGAATTTCCTAAGCCGGGCAAGAGGGAGTGCAGATGGAGGGAGTTCAGAAGGAGGGAGTCGAGAAGGATTTCGTCGACGAATTATTCGTGGAGGATCCTTATTCGGGTAAGTATTATGTTATTTATATCTAATTATTGTTTAGTAGGTTTATTTATATTGAAATTTGTATTATTAACATATATATTGTTTGTTATCATGAATTGATGAGAGTTCCTATTTTGATGCAGATACTGGCGATGCTACTACCGAGGCTACGACCCTTCCCGAGGCTACGACCCTACCCTCCCCCGGCTACGCCTCATTCCTCCCGAGGTTACGACCACCAGCATCGGTTGTGGAGCCCGAGATGGATTATAGTAAGTTATTTGATTTTTAATTTCGAAACTATAAATTAGATTGTGAAAAAATATCTAACTTGATCATGTATTGAAATTTGTTTAGCTGGTGGTCCAAGTGTTGTACAATTGGGTAAACGAAAGGCGTATGATGCAATTGACATAAGATTGACGACCCGTCAGACTACTAGCCGACCACGGTATTTAACTGATGGGTCTCACATAGTCAGTCTGCCCGGTGATAACGTTGTGAGATGGACACCGTTGAAAAAGTTTCCGGACGAGCTGGAAAATAATTTCACAATGTGGTACCAACAAGAACATCCGCCCCTAATTGAGATTCCGACGGGGTACGCAGCTGGTTTCCGCCTTACAGAACCGATGGGCAAGGCATGGTTCCACGTCTCCATGACCCTCTTATAGAGTTAGACTGAGAAGTATATTCTTGTGACTTCATTTTCATATTTATGAAATTTTCATATTTCTCGATTTCATTATCTCTAACTTATTTTTGCATGCTTACAAAGATGTTGATGCGATCTGACTGATATAACGGAAAATGGAAGCACATCCAAGATGCTTTCAACCGCATACGCCATTGTATACTCAAATTAGCCGTCTTTTTTTGCGGCCAAGGTCAAGTAGATCAGGAAAAGCCGCCAGACACAACGGACATTCCAGACTTTGTGGATCGGTACGTCAAGCAATAGGATGAAAACACCGTGATATACATTCCCTGGTCCAATAGTCATGCTCACTGGGCAGCTTTCCAAGTGTCTATTCCCGAATGGAAGATTAGGGTGTGGGATTGTCTGTCGGGGAAGCCGTATAAGGCTAATGTGAAGAGAAACATCAAAGCGTGGGGTGTTTCGTTTAGGAGAGTGTTGGAGATGGATGCTCATCTATGTCAACTCCCACAAATGGTTGATCCAGATAAGCCTCTTTTTGATGTCAGAGTAGTAAAACCTGAATTCGTACCACAAATGTCAATTCCGTAAGTGTTATAAAATTCAAACTATTTATTATATTATACAGTTTACACTATTCTTACACTATTCATATTATACAGTAAGTGACTCAGGTATACACGGTCAAGTTCATTGAGCATTTGATGCACAACAAAAGGTTTAATCTGATCCATCATGACAATATGCCGTTTCTAAGAAAGAAACTTTGTTTGCAGCTATTTAATAAAATAGTAGATATATAGGTATTTTTGTGTATGTTGTTTTGACAAACACTGTGTAGGAATTTTTGGTATTTTGTTGTATGTTGGTAGCCATTTATATTTTGGGTGTATGTTGTTTTGGTGTTTTGATGAGTATTCAATCTGTTTAAAAAAACAACTCAACTTAAAATGCAACATTCATTCAATGTGAAATTCTCACGCTCAAACGTAGAGAATGTACGCCCAAACGTAGGAATGCAACATTCTCTATGTCGGAACGTAGATAACCTAGTCCAAATGTATGGCTACGACATTCTCTGCGTTAGAACGTAGAGAATCTACATCTACACGTAGGGAATGCAACATTCTCTACGTCCAAACGTAGGGAATGCAACATTCTCTACGTCCAAACGCAGGGAATGCAAGTACTAGTGTCGGAAGTGGTACATGACAATTATTGTTGTTGTACAAGTACGAGCCATTTCTCTCTTTTCTTCAAACTCTTTTAAGTTCATCTGAATTTTCTTCATCATTCAAGTAGTCAATTTAAACTAACCACTTCTTCACCTTTCAATTTATAATCTACACTGAAGCAAATGGATAATGATCGTTTCTTTAAAGTTCTTGATGGCGGTTTCGCAACAAGTTTGGTATGTCATTATTAATTAACTTACATTTATATCACTTGTATTATGATTGAACAAACGTGAAATGTTTTTTTTTTCATAGACACTACCTCCAGCATACGTTAATAGGTTGAACGGCACGCTGAGGAACCTAGATAGGGCCGTTCTCAAAAGCCGATTAGGGACATGGGAAGTGAGGGTTGGAGCCACAGACAATGGAATTCTTCATTTCTTTAGGGAAGGTTGGGAGGAGTATGTGGCGGCTCATTACTTGAATGAGAGGGAGTTTATAGTGTTTGAACACAAGGGGGTTTCACTTTCGACACTATTGTGATGGATCACACTTATTGTGAGAAGACATTTTCTGAGTCCGAGAGTGAAGAAGATGATGCAGATGATGATGCAGGTGCAGGTAACCAAAATCCCCATTTTTAGACGACGCTGCCAAACTGGGTATTTTCACATGGTTGTTATTATGTGGTGAGATATTTAAAATATTTTGTTGTTTTCTTGTTTGATCTTTTTTCCCCATTTTGAAACAGTATTTAAATTTGTTTGTGATTTGTAGAATATTCCAAAGGCATTTGCTAGAACAAATGACATGTTGCGAAACAAGACCGTGGAACTGTGAATTGCCACAAGGGAATCATGGCCTGCTAGAATTGTCTATATGGTAAATCAAAAAGTTTTTTTAAGCGGGTTGAATGATTTCATTACGGACAATGACCTAAATGCGGGAGATGAATGCAGCTTTGAAGTCATTGATCAACCTATAACGTCATGTTTAATGTGGTGATTACTAAATATTGAAGATCATTTATTTTGGCGTCATCCTATCGTATTTAATGATCACCCTTAGTTTATTTAAGCGTCATCTTATTGTTATCTCAATGTATCATTACTCTTTGTTATTATGTTTGTAAGCCCTGTATGTAAGCCAACGTGTCATTACTCTTTTTTCTTGTGTGTAAGTCCCGTAATAATTACTGTTAGTTTTACAGAGGTAGTGTAATACAAGACAAACTTGATTCCGATTAATAACTGAATACAATCATTACTACAATCCATTAATAAAATACTACATTCTATTAATACGTTACACAATAACGATCCATTCTAATATCACCATAACAAAAACAATGACTTCCTACCGGTATTATGCAGCAACCGCTCATTTATGTCCTGGATGTTTACAAAGCATTACATACATTCTCGCTGCACTGGAGGTTCCCATTCGTAAGGATTCTAGTGGTATTAATTCTACCTCTTCTTGGAGCTCCACCGGCATCAAAGCGATATCTCATATTAGGCACTCCGACTTTCATGTTTCTTACCGCCTCCAGAACATCCCAATCCTCCCTGTTAGGAACTAGATATATGCTACCCATGTAAATCTCCTTGAAACATTCAGCTCTATAATACCGTAAACAGAGTTCGGGTGGACTAATTCTACGTGTTGTTGCGGCTGTTATAGCATGCGTACATGGTATTTCCATTTTCTCAAAATAACCACAATAACACTTCCTCTCTCGTAGATTTACCACCCCATGAAGAAAGTTATTTCCATGAACCTCAAACTCATCGGGGTTAATAGGATTAACCCCGAACTTCCTTCTAGCAAAGAATATTTGAAGCCACTATTTTATCGATCTCCGGTGCTAACACGATCGCACAATCAAGCACCTTCATGCGCCTATCATTATACCATCTCTGCAGTGTAGCTCAATGAATTCCAAGAGGATAGAAACAGCCGACGATGAGCTCCTCTAATCGCACAGCTTGAAACTTTCAACAGTAATTGCTTGTCATTAAGGCGTATCTTTCCTCAGAAATTTGGCATGCGCCACCATTCAACACCTATTTCTTCTAGTTTTAGATATGCACCAAGACATTGTGCCTTGATCAGGCATACTTTCGAGAAAATCGGCCTCCGAGAATGCATAGGTCGTTTGATAGAATGTGTCTTCACAAAAACCGTAATCCTTCCATTTTTGTTAGATTGCCCTTTAAATGATGATAGCAAACACCGTGATATGCATTGGGAAATACCCACCAACCACATTTCTAATAGCCTTGTGTCATCGGATATAAAGCTCAAATTTTCAAAGATGGATACCTCCAATGGCCACCCTCAATTGTCTCATGAAATACCCCATTGAATCGTTGTATTCTTTTTTAGCAATACCGAAGGCTACAGGAATAGGAGGTCACCGGCATCTACAAAGAAAAGAAATAAATAGTTTCCTCGAGAAACGGGTTTTTAGATGATTGGCGTCCACACACAAAATAGGTCGACAATACTTGAAACCACCACGACGACTTGCTCCCAAAGTCATGAAACAACTCATCAACCTTCCTGCATTATCAAGTCGAAAGTCAACATAGGTCCCTTCATTGGCCTCACGCACCATCCACAGGTACGAGGGTATCGCATTGTAACACTCCGTCGGTGAACCTCTAACCAGCATTCTCATCATCTCGTGAGCTTGGTATGCTTGGTCCTAAGTCAACTGTACACTGTAAGTTGTGAGCATGTCTTCCATAATATGTCTGGGTTTATACTCATTGCTGAGTTCTTCCATTTTCTGACTTAGCAGACTCGGAATAACAATAGGTGTTTCTTGTCGATTGTCATTATCCGTATTTTGAGAGGCACAAGTATGCACATCATTCAACGTTGTGATCTCAAATGTATGTGAGACATTTGTATTGGTCTTCAGCCTTTTCGCCCTTACATGCCATTTGCATGTATCGTTTAGACATGTGTAATACAAGCAACGTGTGTCCGACCTACCCAAGCTCATCTAAAAATTATTGGCAACCGCATACGATTTTATTTTCAAATTAAAATCTTCTTTCGAATCATATTTCTTCCCAATGAACAATTCTTTAACGTCATTCATATGTAACGTACCGGTAGATAGACACTGCGGTAAATCATCATCTTCAAATGTGGGAATCCTCCATGAATAATCTTCTCGTACACTTGCCCTAGCATTGGCACCCTGATTATTGTTGTCATCCCTGCCCGTTTGATCGGTTTGAATATGAGGTGCAAACGGAGAAGCTAAAAAACTAGTGACTAATCCACCAAACAAATTATATGGCTGTTGGATAGGTTGAGCACGACTACTTGAAGGTTGGTTAGGAGGATACTGAAACGGATTATGTGATTGGCTATTTATAACATTATAACTTTGAGGACCAAATTCAAACGGAGCAGTGTATTCACCAACCATTTCAACACGAACATGACTACTTGAAGGTTGATTTGAAAGATTATGACTTGGTCTGACTGGTTGATACGGAAACTATTGGTCCGAAGCTTCACCAAGCCTTTGTGTAGAAACATTGTTTTCAAACCCACTACATCCATACTGTTGCTCGAATGGATTAAAATATGGATCTGTAGCAAGTTCTTGTATCGGAGAAGGGAAATTACCAAGACTATAATCTGAATTATTGTTATCATCCGGGGCATTGCAATCTTGATTTAAATCAATACCATCATCCTCAAATATCGGTTCATTGTTTGCCTCACTTGTGTAGCATTCACGCAAAAAAATTACATTATTACCATCGGAGGTCGCTTCGATGTAACCATTTAGTGTCTCGTCGTCTAAGATATCATCAGTGGTATATTCCCACACTAGCATAAGTAAACAAAGCTTTTATGCCGAGCTTTGAATCGACCGATCAATACCAAGCCTCACATGCAATTTATCCAACAACGCATTCAATCTTATATTCTTTCGGACAAATAATGAGAACATCGATCCATTTACATGATTCCACTGGTTATAGAGAGGATCGTACGTAAATTCTCCGTTGAGCGAGACGACAATTATAGTGTTGTGATTATCTGTTTTTTTTTTAAACAATTCAAGTCATTATTAAATCATTCAATATCAACTTAGATAACAACTTAAAATTCATTATAGACATTCAATATAATAATTAAAAACCCTACCTAAGCAAATTTATCACAAACAGAAAACAAAATATACTTACACTAAACCCTACTAATTAAACCCCAACAAGGAAACAAAGAATATTTTCCCCTTTTAAGATGTTTCAAACAAGGAAACAAAGACTTTTAACACTTAAAACTCTTTCACTCTAAGTTTAAGTGTGATAAATATTTCTAATAACAATGGTCTCTGAAATAGAGTCATTTTCAGTACCATTTTGGGTAGGAACAACACCCTTATGCACGATCAAACCATCAATATGGACAATTCCATTACTACCAACAACAAATTTCCCAACTTCTCAAAACTACAATACCAAATCAACAATACCAAAGTTTACTACAATCGAACAATACCAAAGACTTAAACACACTACTGAGATGTATAAACATTACATAAACAACCTACTTAAAACAAACATTTCGGTTAAAAACATATCATTACTACAATATAAATAACATAACCACTACTTAAAACACATATTTCGATAAATACAAATCATTACTACAATATAAATAACATATTCACTACTTAAAACACACATTTCGGTTAAATACATATCATTACTTACACTAAACCCTAGTAATTAAACCCTAAACAATAACACTAAGAAAAGACTTAAACACACTACTTAAATGTATAAACATTACATAAACAACCTACTAAAAACACACATTTAGTTTAAGTACATTCATTACTAGCATAAATAACATAATCACATTGAACACTTGAATTAAGACAAATTACATAGCAAAAACTTACCCATTTGAGCACTTGAATGATGAAGAAATGGACTTGAAAGATGAAGAAGTGGTTAGAAAATTTATATTAACATGAAAGACTCTGAAGGAATGCGTTCCAAACATAGATAATTGAACAAGTACCTTACAACAACATTAATTGCCATCTACCACTTCCAAACGTAGATAATTGCTTTGTAAACGTAGAAATCCTTACGTTTAAACGTAGAGTAACCTACATTTAAACGTAAAGAAATAGACATTTATTGTAACTTACTAATTTATTGAAATACCCTATGTTTAAACGTAGGTTCCTTACGTTTAAACGTAAGTATCCTTACGTTTAAACATAAGGAACCTACGTTTACAGCTATGAGGATTCCTTACGTTTAAACGTAAGGATCCTTACGTTTACCTGATTTTTAATGTCAGAAAAGGCATGACCTGATTTGCAAGTCAAAGGTCTGACACAACCTGATTTTCCAATTTCTGTTATCCATCCTTTCAGCAAAGTCGAACACATCAGAAATTAGATAACATCTTAAAGCAGTTCACGTGGGATGTTGCCTGATTTCCCTGTAACAATATTCGGTGAGAATATTTGTGCCATAATAAAATAGGGGAAACTTGAAAAAATATGGCCGAAAAGAAAAACCTTGGAAAAATATCTCTGAAAAGTAAACATTTGAAAATATATCATGGCGAGGCCGCACGAGGCCCCATGAGGCACGATGACCATCTCACGACGCGCGCGACGCATGCGCATCGGCGCTATTTTTTCAAACATTTACTTTTCAGGCATAGTTCTTCAAGTTTCCCATAAAATAGTCACTACAAAATATCACAACATACTTTTATATCATTAATTTATGGGACCCGTAGAAATCAATTGTATAAAAAGTGTATTGTACACTTTTTCGCGACTCATTTTATCGCTGGTATTCATTATTCTTAACATGTTACCCTAATATCCCTGGTACAATTATGACATGTTGTATTAGGGTAAGTCCAACCTACTGATTTGCCTACGTGATCAAAATCAAATTTTCATACATTTGGACACTATTCACTTAGGTATCAAATATCCATCTTCAATGGGGGTTCAAAATCAATGTATCATTTTTTTTATTTTGTTTTTATTCAATATTTTAATGATTTGATAATAATATAAAATATTATTATTGTACTACTTAATAATTTTTTGTGGAATTGTAATTATTTTGAAAAAATTATATACAATGCCTATTGTGTATTAATCCATATTTTTGATCTCTTGAAATTCCTCCGGGTGGCCGATTGACTTCGAAATATTCTTGTATTTTTTTTCCCACATTGTTGATTCTCTTTGCTTTATCCCGATATCGGGATCACCTCCGAATATTAATCTAGCTCGACAAAAAACCTCATATTCTTCTACCTTTCAATCATGGGATATTTGTTTCGGTGTCATTTTTCGAAACAATAATAATAATACTAATTTTTAATGTTTGAAAAATATAATATCGAATCTTTTGACAGGCAAAATGAGAACTGAAATTAGACGAAGAATGGATGTGAAGAAAAATATATAGATATATTGAGTATGATATATGGTATTTATACTATAAGGAAAAAAAAATAGACGTCGCATTATTTAACAGTTGCATTTGTAATTTTTTTTTAATAAGCAGTCAAATGTGCTCGTTGGATATTATTGGGAGAATATATTGGGGACAAAAGGGGGCGGGGGGACATCCCATGTGGGCTTGCAGATAACCTTTTTGGAGAAAAAGTTTACCACCCGCGCACGCAGGGAAGTTCTGATGTTGGGAGTCTTCATTGACTCAACCGTTGGATCTGTGCCACGTATATATAAGATAAAAGAGTTTTTGTCTTATATATACGTGGTACAAATCCGACGGTTGAGTCCAACGAGGACTCCCTACATCAGAATTACCCCCGCACGCGTGTAGGAGTTTGAAACACCTAATTTTGATACCTATCAATTCTTTCTATAAGAGATGTTAATAACTTCTATATGGTAAGTCCAACCCATGGTACTAAGCCATGGTAAATTTTGATATATTTGGACATTATTCACTTAGGTATCAAATATCCATCTCCAATGGGGGGTTCAAAATCAAAGTATAAAATTTTTATTTTATTTTTCATTCAATATTTTAATGATTTGTTTTCTCAAAAAAAAAATATTTTAATGATTTGATAAAAATATAAAATATTATTATTTTACTACTTAATAATTTTTTGTGTAATTGTGTATACATGCCTATTTTTTTATCTCTCAAAATTCCTCAGGGTGGCCGATTGACTTCGAAATGTTCTTGTATTTTTTTTCCACATTGTTGATTCTCTTTGATTTATCCCGATATCGGGATCACCTCCAAATATTAATCTAGGTCGACAAAAAACCTCATCTTCATCTACCTTCCAACCATCGGATCTTTATTTCGGTGTCATTTGTCGAAATAATAATAATAATAATAATAATTTTTAATGTTTGAAAAATATAATATCGAAACTTTTGATAGGAAAAATGAGAACTGAAATTAGAAGAAGAATGGATGTGAAGAAAAATATATGGATATATTGAGTATGATATATGATATTTATAGTATAAGAAAAAAAATAGCCGTCACATTATTTAACGGTTGCATTTGCATTTGGATATTATTGGGAGAATATATTGGGGAGGGGGGGACATGGAGGGGACAGCCCATGTGGGCTTGCAGATCACCTTTTGTGTCACAACGATTGTGTCTGTATCATTACTCATAAAATTAATAGGTCCGACATTATAATCAACTGTGTAATAATGTGTTGTGCACTATTGTGTAGCTATTTTGTTACGCAATCAATCACTCTCCTTTATTATTTGAGTAACGTTATACGCATAATGATTGTCTTGTGACGAGTGATACTACAACACACTTGTGCATCATGTTGGATTATGTGCCCCATTTGCATTATAAGTTTGATTTATTTTCGATATCATATCAGTTATGTGTTATGGCCATGAAGCATATCATTGCTTACATTAGATGGCGAAATTGTGTCTACTTTATTTGCAGGAATTTAAATGCATTTTAATTGATTTTAGAATTAATTATATAATTATTTATGAGTGTATAATTGATTAAATCAATTATTATCTTTTCAGGCTCTGCTGTGGCCCTTGTTCTTTAGCCCTAGTTCGTGTTAACTACCCATTTACCCTGCCCTTTACCCCATTACCCGAACGTGACCCGGTCCTACACCCTAATACACCAATTCACCCGAATTTCCATCTTTCTGCATTTGCCTCTGTTTGAAACTCAGAAAACCCTAGCCGTCACTCTCGAACCATCCTAGTATTCTCTGCTCTTCAATGCCTGATTCTTCGGATTCTTTTGCATTCATTTCATCTCTCACCTCGTCTCTGAATCCATCTTCTACCCTGAGCAGTTATTGGCGTTGATTTTGTGACCAACTCAAATTATCTTGATTCTTGAAGGCTTTTGAGCCATATCCCTGATTCTTTGTTGATTATCTCTAATGACTAGATGATACATTTCATGATGTTTTATCCCCATTTCTCATGCGTTTATTGATGTTTTCATATCAATTCGAGCCATTATTTTCTTAAGTTTCATCCAAATGTGTAGATAGTAATTATCATATAAAATATCATATTTTGATAGGTTTTGTACCGGTTATAGTAACCGGAGCGTCGTTTCGGTTTTACGCTTGGTATTTTGGTGATTTATTGCAGGATTATAGGTTGACCAAGATCCCGTGTGATGACACGTGTTGAGTATAAACACGTATTTTGAGAGCTAGAAGAGTATGCCAGAAGCCATCGAATTCAAACGGATCATTTTTCATTAGTGCTTCTACCAAAATAGATATTCAACCAACATTTGACTCCCTTAGAGACATTTCCTGGAGAAGACTTCTTCATGAGAGTTGTAGATCAAGAAAAGAGATTTCCAACACATCTTTGATCACATCAATCGGAGGTCTACAACTCAAGTTATTGTCATGATACTAAGCTGCTGCGAAGGTTGTCCGCAACCAACATGATCTTGGCTCAAGAAAACCCATACAGAGTCCAAAAACTGAAGAAATGAGTTGTTGGCCGCAGCCAACCACCACATTGGCCCTAGCCAACTGTTATTAAATGCTGACATCTGCCACCAACCACTTTTTAGGAGTTGGCTTCGGCCAACTTACACTTGGCCTCAACCAAGTACTTTAAAGTACACATTGGCTTAAGCCAACTTATCCCTGGCTACGGCCAATGTGTGCAGATGGCTCATTTAAGTTAGGAATTTTTTTTAACATACCTTTCCATTCCCTCTCTCTCAAGCTTGAAGACACCTCCATCTTTAAGGCTATTCTAGCAAAAAATTCACCATATTTTAGCAATTAATTCCATTTGTAAACATTAAGAATTCTTACTTTTGATTTCTAGAATCTTCCTTGGAACCAAGTTTCCATCTTTTTGGGTGTAAACTCCATTGGAGCAATTCTTGAGTTTGAATGCAAGTTTCCTTCTACAAGTTCATAGCTTTGGTTGGTAAATTCTTAGCCTTTACTTGTGATTTATTTGTTGTCATAGATATGAATTACATTCTTGACACTTTGGAATTCATAGCTATGAGTGGCTAGTCTTCTAATTTGGGATAGTTCTTTGTCTCTATTAGTTGATTGGGAATTTTTGTTCATATTTCAAATTCATGTGTAGTTTTACTTTCCTATTTGCATTGTATTGATTGTTATTAACTAACACTTGCACACACACACACACACACACACACACACACACACACACATAGTTGAGTCCAAAAGGAGAAGCTTTGTGTAGGAAAACCAGAAGGAACAACCGACCTTGAGTGGAAATCGGTTTCTTCTTCGGGGATTCGTGTTCATTCATTGCATCCAAGAATTTTTTTCATGTTGAATCATTAGGTCTAGAGATCTTAGAGCACCTGCATCAGTGTCTCCTAACATATTCTTTATTTTGCAGACTCAAACACCACTTTTTCCAGTTTTTACAGAATCTACATAAAGTCGACTCCATGACATCTCAACTTACAAATTCTCTATCCATGACAAAATACACTAGAATCTCTATTTACAGATTCTTTATTAATTTTCTCAACTATTTTCATTAAATTGGCAAAATATTAAAAGTAATTAGAGCATCTGCATTAGTGTATTTGTAAATATTCTACAGACTCAAACACCATTTTTGCATATTTTATAGAATATATACTCACGATCATGTGAATCGGAATCTCTACTTTATTATACAAACATTAAGATAACTACAAATTATACAAAAAAAAATAATGCATATATATATATATATATATATATATATATATATATATATATATATATATATATATATCTAGCTACGATGGTAATATTTTATATACATAATGAGTTAATAGGAGATAAATCTAATACAATACTTGTTATAGACCAATATTAATCACTCTAAGAAATAGAGAACTATTCATTAACCCCATGTTAACATATTAACTATATATATGATTCTAATATATTATAATATTTTCCGTGTCATTAATCATTATTACTTAAGCACCTTATAAAGATGATGTGTAACAATCATATTTTATGAACTTATTAAAAACCTAGATATTTAAGTAAAAAAAATTTAACAAAATTCGAAGAAAAGCATATATCAAAATATAGAGTAGCCACTAAATAATGAGATCTCTCTAAAAATAAAAAAATAAAAACAAATCATAGATTACAAGCTAAGAAAAGTCAAAGGAGAGCTGCAAATACAAAAATTTCCGTCTGTACAGATTGAAGGCTTTTGCGGTAGATGTACAGACTCTGTCAGAGTGCTTCACATAATCTGAATTTTCAAGATTCAATTGATAGATTCTAATGCAGTGTTATATTATATAAATCTGAAGAGTTAAGTCTCTTAAAATTCAGATTTTACATGATTTAGAGATTCTACTGCAAGTGCTCTTACACAAAGGATGAGGCATAGAGTGATTCCGGACACATGTATGAGGGGAATTTCTAGCTTAGGGTGCACCGTAACACACTTGAACACTATTGGAAGATTGGTAGGTTGTTCATTCCCATGACACTAGTGTTGGAGGTAGTGCCCGAAAAATAATTTTTGTAATTTTTTTTATAAATGACAGATTTATTCTCATCTTACTATGTGCTTTGTGCTCATACGTAATGCACTACTGAATACCCCAAGTTGTATCATATGTAGCCATATAACATAGTGTGTGTCACACGTGAGGATTAAGTGTATGGTGATACACTTGAACGATTAGTCCGTGGTGAACTTAATCAAAGTGGGTCGATTGATTAAACCACCATTAATGCGCCCAAAACACTTTAAGGTGTGACTATCTTATCCGGACCGTCGATATTGGTTATCTAAATGGGAATTTATATATGATGTAGTCATATAGAATTTGAACCGATTTAATCTGCATTTCTCATATAATTCCGTGATTCGAAATCTTATTAAATCACAGGATGATCATATATGTATTAACTTGAATTCAAAGTGATTACCGGACTCCTTCTTATTTCAAGATAGGGTTTGATGTGTTCATTAAAGATTTCTAAGAGGTGCGGTTTGAATCATTTTCACGTTGGCACTATTCTAGAATCAATGACAAGTGTGTGTTTCACATATAGAATTCATTCCTTTCTGCAGGAAGTAGAAAGATGATCCCATTATTTGTTAATCCTAAAATATAACCAATCGGCCAAGTTCATATTGGTTATGAACTAATTGATCATTACTGGGTTAATGGTAAATAAGGATAAGATATGTATTGAAAAAGGTTTACGGAAACATTCCCACTTCATTGCAAATAGTCGATGGAGGGTTTGTCTGTATGTAATGATTATATCAATGGACGCTTATTGACTCCACACTTTGAGAATAAGTTATATCTATAATCGATATAGTTCAGTTTCGGATTTATGGTGGCGTAATTCCGGAATAAATAAGTTGAATAGAATTGTTCTGTTCGATGAATATTTTATTCGATTTATTATAGCTACTGGTTATAGGTCTATGGTCCCCGAGTTGGCTCCTACCACGCGAGTGAATTCTCGTTTTGTGAAACCTCGAGAATAAATTAAATAGTTGGTCTATTTAATGAATATGCGATATAATATTTATTCGGTAAATAATATGTAAAAATAGAGAAGACATTTTCTATTATCCCATTGGCATAAAATTTCGCCACATGTGGGAAAATTGGAAGAAGAAATTTTCCTGAATTATATCACATGTGTAATAAATTATTTATTTGTTAAATAATTGATGGATAAATTAAGATATTGATTTTCTAATGACTATATCATATGAGGTGATTATCGTTTATTTATGGTAAATATCTTTTCTTAGGGTAAAAGATAATTGTCTTTTGAAAGGATAACCTCTTACTTGCCTAGTTATTTCATATATAAAGAATGTTTCCCCACCAACACACACACACACACACACACACACACACATAATTTGCACCGCTTACATAGAGAAAGGAGAGAAAATTTAGTTTCTTGTGCATATTCAAGGAGGCTCATTACGGGATCGACATCCACCATCGTCACTTGGAGATACAAATCGGAAGGCTATGGCTTCTCTTTTGTTTGGTAAATCTTCAACATTCTTGTAGTTTAGATTAGTTAAATATCTATTTCATATAGTGGTAAATTAAGTAACGGATTTCAATTCGTTGCTTCCACTGTGCATGATCGAGTGTCTCTATCGGTCTTTGTGAATCGAGATCGACGATCCGAAAGAAACGGAAAATTTTGCTCGATTATGCGAGACCCTCTCGTCCCACCGAGATCCGTAAAATTTCGGATTCGGTTTTTCCGTGTTTGGGATAGTGATTCGGTTTACGTATATCAAGCATGTGGTAGTAAAGAAAGGTTGAAGAGATTTTACGATTTTGATTGCATAATTAATTAATAAGGAGTGTAATTGCATTAGAATAAAAGTTGCATCTTTTAATTATTCGTTATATATATATTGCGTGGTTGACGAAATGGATTTAGGTTGCTATTGTTTACCTGATTAGATTTTTTGTATTAGGGCACCACCTTGTAAATTATGTTATGTTTTATTTTCTGAATAGAACTAAAATAGATTAGCAATAGTTTTTTCCTTTTATGTAATCTATGATGCTACTGGACGAAGAACCGAACAAAGTTGTTTTCCAGGGGAGTAGACGAAGAATTTTTTGTCTCGATGCATCGAGACTGCACTGGATGCATCGGAAGTTCGAAAACAAATTTGGGAGCCGAAGGGATCCACGTTCGAGCATATTCAGAATATGGTGCAAACAAAGACGAAGACTTGATGAATCTTGTAATTTTGTAGTAGATTAGATATGGGGGTACCAACCAATCCATCTCATCTTTTACTTTTACGCATTTATTTTCTTGGATGATTATTTATGTGATATAACCATGTCGTACCATGCCATGTATTATAATCTTGAATTCCATTTCTAGCATATACATACACGTAGAAAATTAATTTTGGTATTAATTAGGAATGTATGAACACGTAATTAGTTTAGATTAACTATATATAACTAAATTTATTGAACCAAGGGAATTTTATCGGGACATAAAATTAGTGTGTGGTGAAACTTATTTTCATCACAATTATTGGGATTGGATAAAAAAATCTTGGTGAATTTTGTTGTGTAGTGTCTACACAAAGAAGCTTGATGAATTCGAGAAATTGGAAAGTCGTGGATATAGTGACACTAGTTGGACGGTATTTAGAACCGAACAACTAGTGGGAGGATTTAATAAATATCCATGATCTATTGTTTCTTGGATGATTATCATTCTTCCAAAATCTCTATAAGGATACCTATTTTTCAAAATAACAAGTGGCAGCGGGGAAGGAGACAACCGACCCCACGGACTCTACTGTTGACACAAGCACCGTGAGAGAATGGTGAAGCCTTGTGCCACTTTGATTTCAGCCCCCAGAAGGTGTCTTTCACCGCTATCAAAATTCAAGGCTTGGTCTCCGAATGGATAGGATTTTGGGCACTCGTCGAGTCACTGGCTGACCCTGAGGCGGCATACTCGGGAACTACCTTTGAGATCTGAAACAGTAGGTAACACTCTAAAGGATATTTTTTGGAAATATCTTGGCTGAAAAAGGAAGGTAATCAACAATTAAATGGAGATGTATGATTCTTAATATTTTAATTGTTGAGAGAGATTGTCCTAATTTAACCATCATCATGTTGATACCGACCCTGAGGCGGCGATATGATGCGAGGTTAAATCCTTGGAATGGTAGGATAAACTGCATGCATAACATCACGTTTATGATTCCTAAAATATAATCTTTGTTGTCGTGTATAATTTGATTTATATTTCTGCCATAATTTATTTTTACAACTACATATCATGTCAAGGTATCTAAACTGTTGAACCCAATAAATTGACTGATAACGACTTCGTAAAAGTGGAAAAGTAACGTGAACATTGAACTCATTAATCGAGAATGCAATTAATTTTTCGGTTGAGGATGCTCCTCTTGAGCCTTCAAACTTAAGTGACATTGATAAGTATGTCACTACTGTCACTCATGTTGAATGAAAGACAAATGAAATTAGTTCAAAGATGACGAGAATGATTTGGTATCAATGTCACTAAGACGTCCCACTGATGCAAACTTCCGTGGGTTCCAATCTAACTTGCAGTGTACCAGGTCAATTGTAGTCTAGTATGGCGGTCAAGGTCGACGTATCCCAAGGGAATGTGAGGTTGAAAACTAATTAGTTATTATTATTATCTTGATCCGAATCGGAATTTTGTTTAATAAACTAATTAGTAACTACAAAGGTTGTTCAAATGATAAAAGAACCAACTAAGATGATTAATAGTTCAATTTATCTCCTTTAGATTATTTGGAAATGATCAACCTACAGCCTTCCATTGGTGTTCTATTGTGTGAATGGTGCACTCCTAAACACGTGATTTCTCCTCATCATGAGTGAATGAAATCACACTTTGCCTCATCCTTGGTTTAAGCACCTTAAACCTAAAGAATTGGCAAGATTAACACTTGAATGCAATTCTCCCAGGATAAGGAACCGAATTCCGCTAGGGTCGATTCTACCTTCCGTTCTTCTTACGATCGTCTCACAACTAACGTCTCCATTCTGTGTCTACTAGTTGTGTAGGTGCATACATTGGTTAATTACTCCAACATACACATTACCAATCAATGCAAGCAAGAAGATTTTCAACACAAAAGAAGCTAACAACATAAACAATCACTTCCAAACAATAAAAAGGATTAACTATCATTACTATATCATCTTAGCTAGCATAAAGAACTAGCCACTCATAATTACAACTACTAACAAGTTAAGGGTAGTATTCATAATGATAAGAACAATTAGATCAAATGAAATATTAATAGATTACCAAATTTGAGTGATGAACTCGAAATGGAGTTTCATCTACTTCAAAGTATTTATGAAGATAGAACACAAACTAGTTGCCTTCTACATCCATTGAAAGCCTTGAGTTTCAAAAATGATAGTTCTAAAATGTTTACAATGGATTTAAGTGTTAAATGGTGGAATTTTGGCTAAGGGAAGACTTGAGATGAAGTTGCCTGCAAGTCTCCAAGCTCTCTGATGATGATGATGATGATGATCTCATTTATTTTTTCCTGTCCCAAATTAGCTTAAAGTGCATTATTCCGCTCTTTCATGTAATTCGGCGCACGCCATTGTGTCCTCGGTGCACGCCGAGCTTAACAGGGTTGTTGAGATTTGACATTACCTTTAATGCATCTGCAATTATGTGACTTGGCGTCTCGGTGTGCGCCGCAACATGTCTCGGCCTGCGCCAAGACATCAGTTGTTCTGCAACATGGATGAAACTGAGCCCGATCTTCCCTTAGTTTATTCTTCTGCTAATGGCCCAATATGACTTTGATTCTTATATTCCGAACTCCCGTTATCGCTGCAACATCAAAACCAACATAGCACGAGTAATTCTGATAATGCATTATAACTATTAGGTTCTTAAAAGATTATAAAATGTTGGATATTGGATGTGCCTATACAAAATACAAGTGATTCGATTTATAACAAATTTCACTATGATTGAAGTGAATTATCATTATATACTAAAGAATTGGGGTACAATGTCATGGAATTTTATCATCCGGTTGACATACATCAACCACTCCCACTTAGCTTTTGCTCGCTTTTCGAGCAAACAAGCGATAACATAACTAGAATTCTGATTAAGATAATGTAGTGTCGGGAATTGGATGTCAACTAGGTAATGTAACTAATCAAAATTATAATCGTCGTTTACCGTGATCCAAGACTCACTACTAGAATTTTCTGTTTTCCGACGAAATTTCCGATGAAATAATGTCGTAGGAATTTTCGACGCATTTCCGACTATATTGCGACGGTTTAAATAATTATGAAATCATAAAAATATTTGCGACGTATTTCCGGCGAATTCCATTGTCGCAAAGTATTTCGTCGGAAATTTGCCGGGAATCTTACGCGCGAAAGGCTCCGCCTATGTTTAAGGCGCGAAATTCTCCCGCTCGGTCTTTCCTACCAATTTCCGACGAACACTAGGTTGATCGTAGCAAGTTGGTCGGAAATAGGATAAACATAAAAATAAGATTTTCATAATTGTTTCCTTCGAATTTCCGACGATCATAAGTGTTTCCTTCGAATTTCCGACGAACACCATCCTCTCAGCTGTAAGTAGACATGTTAGCGACGAACATTCCGACTTATAACTCAAGTTCGTCGGTATTTCGTAGGAATATTTTACTTTTCAAATTGCATTAAAAATTTCAAAAAGAAAAATTTTGCATTAAATTTTTCCTTAAAATATTTCGGTAGATGTACATACATTATTTATTTTCTAACTTTAACAAATTTTATGGTGTCATATATTGTAAAACAAATTAAAAAAATGATGGATTATTGATCACTCATAATGATCGTAAGAAGTCGGTAAGAAAATATGCTAAATATCCCACAATATTCTCACAAGGTACCGATTCCTTAGTAAATCCGTAGGTAAAGAGAAATTTACTCAATAACGAATTTCGAGTTTGAAATGACTTACTCAATAACAAACCTCGGGTTCTAATCACTTACTCAAGAATGAACCTCGGGTTTGAAATCACTTACTCAATAACGAACCTCGGGTTCTAATCACTTACTCAATAACGAACATCGGGTTTTAATCACTTACTCAATAACGAACCTTGGGATTGAACTCACTAACTCAATAACAAACCTCGGATTGTAATCATTTAATCAATAACAAATCTCGAGATTGAACTCATCAGCTCAATAACGAACCTCAATACTAAAATCACAATTCAATAATGAGCCTCAGGTTTTAATCAGTTACTCAATAACGAACCTCGAGTTTTAATCACATACTCAATAACCAACCTTATTGTGATTGAACTCACCAACTCAATAACGAACCTCAGTTTGTAATCACTCACTGAATAACAAATATAAGGTTTAAAATCACTTACTCAATAACGAACCTCGGGGTTGAGCTCACCAACTCAATAATGAACCTCTGATTGTAATCACTTACTCAATAACGAATCTCGGGATTGAACTCATCGACTCTACAATGAACCTAGCTCGGCACTGAAATCACCAAGCCGACAGCCTAGTGCCGCCGACACCATAAAGGTAAGGACGTTGTTGAAGTGGAATGCTCGAGCAGAAGGTTCTAGTGACCTTGGAAGAGAGAAAGCTTTTAAATCTGCTTTTATCTTGACTCGATTCGGTTTTTTTTTGAGTTTGAGCTCGAGTCGAGCTGCTCAAATGATTAATCAAGCTGAGATCGAAGTTCATAATACATTTATCGAGTAGCTCACGAGTTATTCGAGGTTTATACAAAATATTTAATTAAATATACATATATGTAAGTGTATCATCAAAGAATATTTTATAAAAACATTAATTATTAGTCGAGTCGAGTATTAGAGGTATCGAACTCAATTTTGGCATATAATATAAAAAATATTAACAAATTTTGAAAAACAATCGAGCTCACGACCCGAGTCCAGTAATATCAAATACTGTACAATCGTTCAATTATGTCTTTTTATGGCTCAATTGAGTTTGAACCAAGTTTCGAGCCTGTTTATGTTTAATCGAGTCAAGCTCGAACTCAAAGCCCATAATGGACCTTAAATAAAAGTTTTTGCCTGACAATTTCAAGGGGATTTATCAATATACCACTTTTGAGAAGGGGGAAATGTGGGCATACCACTTTGTTATCGAAATACCATTCTCATTTTCGCGTTTTAGGTGTTTTTGGAACCAAACTAAACCCTAATTGGGAAGGGGAACCCCAATAGGGGATTTGAGGACCTTAAGATCGTGCACATTTGTGAAAAAAATGGGAGAAAATCGCGTCCCAAAATTGTTTTTTTTTTTTGCCTTGGGTGGTATATCCACAATTTAGAACAGAAAATTGTGGTAGATCTGGAAAAATCCCGAAAATTTCATCATTCACACGCAAATAGGGTTCTCGGTTCAAACTTCTCAGCCGCCGCAGCTCTCGTCCACCTCCCTCCATGGCTTCTACACTTCACCGAATCTTCACCTTTCCTCCCGGTACCCGGCGGTGTTACTCCTCTTTCTCCTTTACCCATTCTGCAGTCTCCACTGGCTCAATTTCACCTCCAGGCTCAGATTTGCCTCCGAAACCCACTCCGGAACTGCTCCAGAGTAACGAGACCGGCTCACCGTCTCTCTGCTCTATTTTCCCGTCCAAAGTAAGCGAGAACACTTTGCCGATGCGGGCGATTAAAGCTAAGGATTCTGAAATAGGACTCAAAGGCACCACTGAAAGCAGAGATTGCAATCGGAGTTATTGCCGGAGTTGTTAACGTTGCGAGAGAGCACAATAGAGGTATGATATTATAGGAGATTTTCTGTAGTTTTGGAAACATATCTATACAAAATCTAGGATTGATTAATTAATTGTTGTAATTTGTCTTTTGTTTTGATTCAATATTCATATGTACTTAAAAGTCGCAAAAGATTACTTACTGTGATGTAATACTAGACCATTTTTGCTCTGATTCACTTTTTTTTTAGTTCCATGTTTTTTTATCCTTTTTCTTTATAATGAATAACCCAATTTTCGTACTATAGTCAAGTGAAATGCTCTATTTTTTTGTCTCCAGTTTATGTTATCAAGGACTTGACATTCTATAGCTCTCTTTGATTGTGACTACTCGAGAAATGGATGTGAATCAGATAATTCGTCCTCCACTCAAGTGACATGAGGAGAGGTATAATTTCTTTAAGATTCCATTGTTTTTCTATTTGGTAAAGTTTTTTTTTTTTTTTGATGTCTCTAAGTTTCTATAATACCATTTTCTTCAATGCTAGTCACGAAATAGTAGCATTAGCTTACGATTTGGTGCTTGCGATGATTTGAAAATGGTAGCATTAGTTACCTTTGACATGAGAAGCTAATGTCCACATATATGGCATCAAATATTTGAGGAATCTTATGTATTTTACTCTATTGAACTAAACATTATGAAAGACTTAAAAATTTAGGGCTGTTTGGATTGGAAGAAAATGAAGGAAGAAAGGAAAGGGTCGGATGGATTTTATTTGAGTGGTAGTTGTTGTAGCTTCTTTGTGGATGACTTTTTATGTACTAGCATGCAGATTTTTGTTTCTGCATCAACAACATAATGATATAGGAGATTCTTTACTAAAGAAAGTACATTGTAACGTAATTGGTATGGAGCGGATCGCAATCCCCAAAGGTGGTGCCAATTTGGTGGTCATCATATCAAATATACTCATTATGACGGTATGGTTTTTCACTTTTTTGCATATCGTAACATAATCGTAAACTCTCCATCTTCATCACTTTCTACCCTTCGTGTTACATGCATGCGGTGTTAGGAAGCTATGTGGTGAGGAAGATGATGGTTCCTTCATGGATTATGCGTGTATATATATCCACCCATTTGGATATCTGGCGTTCCCAATATCATTGATTATCCAATTTCTCGTCGTTTACAGCTTGTGAGTTTACTCCGTTGCATACACTCTTAAAACTATTATGTGAATTACTAAATTCTTTTATGTGGGTGAATTACCTACTAATTAATTTTGTGGTTTTCCTCCATGTACTTCGATTTTATAAAGTATTTTTGTGTTTGGTTATGGTAAATAGCCATTCTCGTTTGACTATAGATGGAGTCATTACTTTGGTTTTATTTTTCAAGAGAATCACTTCATGTATGAGAATCACTTCACATCCAATCCATTAACACAACACGTTTAAGATGGTTTTTTCTATTTTGAAATAGTGCTTACCATTTACACGCCAGGTCACCGTTGTGAAATATTGTTTGGAAACAATGAAATTAATTAAATTATGTTGCATTCATGAATACTAATCGATATGGTTGATGAAGTGACCTATATCCGAAAATTCTAGTATGTGTGTACCACGAGAAGATTTTGATCAGTTGGCAATTTTCTTGCTCAACACAATGTTTTAGAATTTTTGTTTTTGCAAAAATTGTTTTTGAATTTTCGTTCTTGCAAAAATCTTTGATTTCTTTCCACTAACATTCATTGACAGATTGTCTTGAAAGATATTTATGGCGAGGATAAGGAGTATATATCATTTCCTTCAGTATATAACAATGGTGAAATGTCTTTGGATCCGGTAGGCAATACAATTTATCATATGGTAACCATTAAATCTTATCACTTTTCTACTTTGTCAATTGGATTGTTGAATTTAGGAAGAGACTTAACTATGACCCAGCATGTAATTTTGCATTGCAAGTTTGATTTGTTTTGGTTCATGAACATGGGATAACTTTTAGCTCCATGTATTGGTTTTATCATGTTAATTTTTAATTGTGTGACTATCATTTATGTGAGATCCATATATATATATATATATATATATATATATATATATATATATATATATATATATTGCTAACTATGTTTGAGAATTCTACCATATTGTTGTTCTAGGAATTTTTAATGTTTAGAATGTTCCTTAGCAATATAGTACTATAGCGGAGTGTGTGTGTGAATATTTCTTAGATTCTTTATCAAGCAATCAAAATATGAAATCATGCATGCAAAACTCGTAAAATGCAATCCATAGGCTTAAGAATAATACCAATCTCCACTAATCGAGGCATTTAGAGTCAAGGAGATAGATCGGGCAGGACTTGCAAGCTTGTAACGTTAGGCTTGGGACTTGGCTAACCGAAGGGATAATAAGGATATATCAAAAGAAAATGAGCAAGATAGTAAGCATTCTACACCTTTGACTCCAATGAAAATGAACCGGTACTTCTACTCTCATAAAGTTACTAAAGACGTCTCCCTTGCAACCAACATGAGAATAAACGCACCCTAGATAATTAATTAACTTCCCAACACATATTAGTTGATCTTGACGAGCTATCCTTCCGAATTTTCTTTGAACTACAACCATTGTTCGATCTTATTTACAACATAATTGAAACGACTTTTTATTTTATTTTTTATAACTGTATATATATACAACAATGGCTCCGAACTTGATAAAATAACATCTCAACTACATGCCACGAATGTCTTCCAACTCTCAACACCCTAAGCTGTCACCGCACAATCCATATAAACTTACTATACTTGCGGGATGCGAAAGGAAATTAGACCACAATTGGGTTAAGGGTCGGATAATAATGAGGTTAATCACAAATGGCTGTTTTGAGTGGGGTCTCGCCACTCTACAAGGATGAGATGGGGACAGGAGGAAATTTACGTTCAGGGTGGCCATTTGGCTCTAGCTGAATCAAAGAAATGCCAGGACCGTCATCCCTAACTCCAACTCTAAATACCTTTCTATTTCGCCTCGAAAGGATATCAAGCCTAAGTTCTGGATGCTAATTGTTAAGATCAAGCGCTTACCGTTGTACTAAAACCAATTGGTGCCAGTAAAGGCGCTACTTTATTTCTTATACATTAAGAGTGTGAGCAATCTGTCCCAACACTCCCCTCAAGTGTTGGCAATATGTCCAACACTTGCACAATTTTCATTCAAGAGTGTGGGCAATCTATCCCAACACCCCTCCTCAGTGTGAGCAATCTGTCTCAACACTTGCACAATTTTTGTTTTTAAATAATGTTTCAACCAGGTTTCGATCTCATGACCTCTGTCTCTGATACCATGTTAAGAATCAAGCGCTTACCGTTGTACTAAAACCAATTGGTGCCAGTAAATGCGCCACTTTATTTCTTATACATTAAGAGTGTGGGCAATCTATTCCAACCTGTGTTGGGATAGATTGCCCACACTCTTGAATGAAAATTGTGCAAGTGTTGGACATATTGGCAACACTTGAGGGGAGTGTTGAGACAGATTTCCCACACTCTTAATGTATAAGAAATAAAGTAGCGCCTTTACTGGCACCAATTGGTTTTAGTACAACGGTAAACGCTTGATATTATCATGGTATCGGAGCCGGAGGTCATGAGATCAAACCCTGGTTGGAACATTATTTTAAAAAAAAAAAAGAAATTGTGCAAGTGTTGGGACAGATTGCCCACAATCTTGAATGAAAATTGTGCAAGTGTTGGACAGATTGCCAACACTTGAGGGAGGGTGTTGGGACAGATTGCCCACACTCTTAAATGATAAGGAAATAAAGTTGCGCCTTTACTGGCACCAATTGAGTTTAGTACAACGAGAAAGCGCTTGATTCTTAACACTAATAAAGCGTGTTTGCTGATTACATAAAAGTTTGCTGTTAACAAAAAATTGAAATATACGTACTTAAATGGTCCACACTATAATCCCGGAATCACGATAGAATGCATTTATAACTCATTAAATTTACTTACTTTGTTGAAACATCTATTCCTTTAATTACATATCTTAACCTGAACCCAAAATTTATTTTATCCACTTAAGTGTTCATGTTTGACTGAAGTTAAGTGTTTCTTAAGTATATAGTAAATTAATTCCGTGTTTACTCGACTACGTCTCCACTCCCTACTTACGATCTAGCATTCCGCAATAACTAGTGTGGATAGAAGTCGCAGTAGGAGGAAGAACACATAATCAATTATAGCAAGGTGTGATAATTCGAATCTTGGACAGTGTAAGTAGATAGGCCACAAGATAATAAAACAACAAAGATGGCGCACGCCGAATTATCCCTTGGCGTAGACCGGATGTGTTAGTAAGTGCAGAAGCAAGAATGCATGCATGCAGGGAAAGAACTGTGCAAAGAGAAAAATACTAACAAGGAAATTCATTGATCACGCATATTATAATGACAGGAAGAAAGGGAAACATACTACAAAGTGCGAACGAAAAGGGCATAGCACCAAATTATTACAATACACTAGCATAAAACTTAAAAGGAGCAGCAGATACAACCAACTTTATTTAAACCGACAGCGGGTAGGACTGACAACGGGGAAACTGACCACCAACGCAAACAACTCAAAGCCCAGGCAGCACATCATCAGCGGAGGAGCTCGAGATAGGTGGGGTGGAGGAACCGCCGGGCAGGTCAACGGGCAGGATACCAAAACGAGTTGTACGACTAGGAATGATCTCATCACCAAACTGGCTAGGCAGGCCACCAACACGAGTGCACAAATGAGATATGAGCCAAGCAAACGGGAGTGGTTGGCATGGGTGATGCTGGGCGGTAGCAAATTCAATGGCAGCTTTATGAATGAGAGTGCCGCAATTGACAAGCACACCGACTCGAATAGCATGAAGGAGGATAAGCTCCTCGTCAGAGATGTGAGAGAAAAGCTGGGAAGGCATGACTCTAGAATTAATAAAGTGCTTCCATCCACGTGCATCAGCGTCTCAGGTCGGCCAGGCGATCGAGGGTGTCGGCAGGGCCGTGATTAGATGGAAAGAGAGTGCCGAGGCTTCGTGAACACGAAAAGGAAAGTTACGAGGGTTATCAAGTTCCCACAAATTCTCGTGCGGTGCAATGGGTGGGGCATAGTCTTGAAAGATGGTAAACGGAGTTGATGATGCTAGGATGGAAAGGGACGTGAACACCACGCATAGGAACCGTACGAGTGCCACTTACCGATCCGGCTCCGTAAAAAACTGAATAAAACTCTCGCACCATAGAGGCGTTGACTCGACCTTGCGGTGCATGGACAAAGCATGACCACCCACCTCAAGAAACTCGGACCTTGGAAAATTCAACCAGTTTGTTTTTATTGAGTCCTTTCTCAACGTGTAACGGAGCACGGCTAAAACAATTGATATAGCGATTGATTGCTAATTTTGAACCATAGTTGTAGATGTGAGGTGGGGAGCGAGGATTTGTGTACTCCGGGAAGGATTCAACTCTAAGGAGTCGGGTGGAGTGAGGATGGTGAAGGTGGTGGAGTGAGTTCGTTGCTTGAGGACATGATGGAAGGGTAATGCACAAGAAAATAAAATGGATTGAAGTTTATTGGTGTGCAGATAGAGGAGAATAAAGAGGGAAGTTAAACCTTTTTAGATGTGAAGATAGAAAATTAAATGAGAGGGAATTATATAGAGGGATTGAAAGGCAAGGCGCAAAACTCTCTGTTGAGCAATAGTGATTTATGACGCACGCCCCAACAATTCACGGCGCAAGCCGAGTGACAGAAAGCTGGCAAAGAGGTCTGTAGATTGGACAGGGTTGTCAAAAGGAATCAGATCTCGCGGCATACGCCGAAACAGTGCATGCCGCAAGCCGTGGACACTATCAAAATTTGATCAGAATCTAAAAAAGAAAGCATGCAGGTGATATACTAATTGACAAATCAAATCAACTGACAAATCAACTGGCAAAGTTAAAAATAGAAGCAAGCATAATAGTTGAAATTACAGCCAGAAATGGAATAATGTGTAGCAAGATAGTCAAACACTGATTCTTAAAAATTTTGAAATGGAAATGATAATAGAAAAAACTCTAGCCTCGTCCTCATCCACATCAATATCACGAGAGTTTCCCTCGAGGTCCATGCCTTGCACTCCTTCAGTGCTCGTCGGAGCGAAACTCATCCTACTAAGTAGACCTGCTCCTTGGAAGTCCGCTACATGAGGATTACTGAGCATCTCGATAGGCTCAAAAGAAGTATACTCAGCAGCAAACTGTCCCGAACTAGCACCAATGGTCACCATCACCACCGAGCTTTCTAAACCCGAACTGAGAGACTTCACCGAGAATGGTAAGCTCATCACAGCCCATAGAAAGTCTCGAATCTATACTGTGAAAATTGATCCCGACACTCCACCACCAGGTTCAGAAGAGGATGGGCAAGGATATGGCTGGTAAGGGGTGAAAATAGGATGGTGGGCATCCAGTCAAGTGTGGTGTAAGGAGTCTCAGAACAGGTGGGGTACATGTTGGCACTCTGGGCAAGGATAGGGTTAAGGTAAGCAAGATACTCACGCCGACCTCGGACACCAACACGGATGTCGTTGGCCCACCGCATAATCTCGAAATCCCGAGGTCATATTGGCACTCATGGCAGCCTGGTAACCACGCAAGAAAGTGAACTCGAGTCCTGAAAATCTAGGCGGTCGATCAAAGCCGGATCTTGAATGAAAGGTCCAGACTCGAGAGGTAGGCGGCTAGAGGATGGGAACCGAGGTAGATGGCTGAGGGATGGCGGGTGACAGGAGGAACCGGTGACCTACGAGGAGGGATATTAGGAAGGTTTGGTCCAATCGAATCAAGCCGGAGACATCAACGCATCATTAGGAAGTGGTGTGACTTGATGGAGTGTCACGAGGCCGAGAGATAAGACGGGAAAAGGCATATTACCATCTTTTCTACACCGTCGGCAAAGTATAAGGCCTTGGCATAAATGATATTGCCTACATCAATAAGAAGAACCTCAAGAATGGCAGAGGCAGTGCAGGCTTCCTCAAAGGTAAAGCTAGACAGGTGACGAGACGGGCACACATTATGACCAAGAAAATGCTTATGGGCTCGGATTTCTCTCGTTGTATTACCGAAAGGGAATCTGCCCTATACCCATGCAGAGGTAGGTTCAAACTTCTGCCTAAATGCTTCAGCCCTCTCCCACAATTTAGATGGATTATCGAGATCCCAGACATAGTTGTATTCTTGGGCTGTGGGTATGGCAGGGATACCGTAAAAATCATTGATGACCTTAGGCGTGAAAGGAATTGTGGTAGTGCGGATGGTGAAAGAACGAACTATATCCTCAGCCTCACCAGGGGTAGCACTAGACAACAGCAAATAAAATTCTTCAACCATCATATAGTTTATGAGCTCAACACGCTGGGTCATTTGCTGCACCACTAATGGCGATCAACGAAGATTTTGGCCACTTGTCGGTATGATGTCCAGAATCGAAACTACGCTCTAGGAGCAGAGGACGCTGACTAAAGATGTTTGTGAAATTGGCATGGGCTGCGGCAGAGGCAGTTCTTTCAAAAAGAACATCCTGCTCGGCTTAGGTTAAGGCTCTAGACTGTGGTGTAGGCAGAAGGATAGTCTTACGATTTTTGCTAGACGGATTCTTATGACTACGAGAGGGTTGGCCAGACATCTACGGGTATAAGAGCGGCAACAACAACAACAACACACATCAACAACATCAACAAACCATCCCAACAAAAATTAAATCCCATCCTCCGGCTTGTGATCAAATGAAACTAAATTACGATAAGGATAGAATTTAATTGAAATAGTGCAGAAAGAGACTCGTTACCATCGTAGAGATGAAGTGAACCGTCAGAAATTATGTCCAAGATGCCGGAAATTAGAGGTTGACCGCCAGAATTAATGGTCCGCACGTCCCTTATTACCTAACTTCCCTTCGTGACGAGGTGTAGAAATGGTGATGCTGAGAGTGAGGACGGGAGGAGGTGAGTGTGTGGGGGATGCGGGGAGTGGGAGAAGAGAAGGGGCGGCTGAGTTGGGTTTGGATAAAAAAGAAAATGATAAACTGAAAATGAAAGGGTTGGGATGATGAATGTAATGGAGGAGAGAGGGAAGACAGATTCTGTTTTCGAAACTGGATGTCTCGGCGCAGGCCGAGACCGATACGATGTACGCCGAATTAAATTAAAAGATAGAAAAAGATAAGGAAATCGGCACAGACCGTGGATAGTTACGGCGCACGCCGAGAGTACTTATGCATAAAATCTGATTTACTATTCACATCAGAGAGCAAAACCACATTTCTACTACTTAATTTTTTCCTCAATGAAACAAACAATGCTAGATATAGAATGAAATTTTACGGGTTGCCTCCCGATAGCGCTTTTATTTAACGTCGTTTGCTCGACGAGATTATACGGTAGAACTAATGAAATTATACAGATTAATCATGGGGAATACTACCAACTAATACCAATTAAAAAAATAGCATAGAATCACATAAACCTACCAAAGTTGAAGCTTAAGAGGTAAAAAGAAAGATGGTACTCAGGGTTGCTAAATTTATAGTCTATAGCTAGACTATGCCACGTTATCAGTCAGATGGGGGGGTCGGTGAGGAACATCACCTCCTCAGTTTGAGGGATTCCTTCCTCTTCAATGAACACTTTCACTCGGTGTCCATTGGCTAAGAATGTTGACTTCCCATCAGTGAGTTCCACTACTCCGGATGCATATACTTTGATCATTTAAATGGCCCTGTTCACCTCGATTTCAATTTACCTGGAAACAACTTCAAACGTGAATTGTAAAAAAGCACCCTGTCACCTACATGGAACTCACGTTGAAATATATTTTTATCATGAAAGGACTTCGTGCGTTCCTTGTAGATATGGGTGTTTTCATAAGCATCTAAACGAAACTCCTCAAGTTCCGAGAGTTGGAGCAATCTATGCTCACCAACGGCCTTGGGATCAAAGTTAAGAAACTTGATAGCCTAGTATGCTCGGTGCTTGATGTATTATTTTTATATGATTAAATATACGTTATATTATTATGTCTTATCAACGAATTCTATATAAAATATATGAAATTATGGTATAAATAGTATGAAATGTTAATCTTTATAATTTAGAGTAGTTAGTAGTAATAATAATAAAAGTTGTAATTTTGTACCGATTTTAGTAAATCGGAGTGTCGTGTCGATTTACGTGGGTATTTGTGGTATTTTATTGCGGTTTATAACCGAGACCCGAGAATCGACATATTGAAGTTTAATCATATCTACCGAATGATTTAGAGAATGCCACGAGCTTAATTGGTCAATTGAAAAGCTTAAGTGGTTAAGTGGCCACTCAATCTGGTTAAGTGGTAATAGAGAAATGTCTTCGATAAACGAATGGCTCATCAAAACGATATTTTCAGAAAAAGTGTTCTTCACGAAAGTTGTAGATTTTACCGAAAGCTTTCCAATACAATTTAAATTATGAAGATTGGAGGTCTACAACTTAAACAGTGATCAAGTGGCTAATCGATTTGGGTTAAGAAAAATCCCGAAATAGCTTCGGAGGAACACGAGGTAATCAAGAAGGCGTTATCTGAAGAAGAGTCCTTCATAAAAGTTGTAGAGTTTCTTGAGACCTTAATTTTGGCATTTCGTTTGCAATTTTTGGAGGTCCAGAATTCGAGATATGAATTTTATAAGGTTAATAATTATATATAAAAAATAAATATCTTCACCGCACATGCTGATTGCAATCAGTAGTGGAAGCAATCATTAGTCCGGACCGATCCGGCTTAATCTCGGACCGGTCCGGCCAAGGACTTCATTTCTATAAATAGGAGCCTCATTTCAAATGCATTTAGGGTACCAAAATATATTCTCCTCTTCTTTCTTTTCTTTTTATTTTTTAGTAGTAGTTTGTAAATAAGGCCTTACGCCGTAATAATGTAGTTTTAGTATCGTTATAATGCTCGGGAAAATCTCGGAAGTCGGTTTTGCTAAAGAAGTTGTAATGTCCGGAAAATACGATTTACGAATCAACCACTCCCGTTCGGGTAACTTTTCTTAAGTAGTTATGTTTGTTTTTATATTTTTCGTTGTTATAATGTTTTTAGGCTAAATATAATACTGGCCAAAACTATGTAATCGGTTTTATTTTGATCTTTTCGTTAAAGAAATGTTGTTAAGTTAAAATGATTAAAATTGAGTTAATTGAATCTTTTTCTATTTTGATCGTATTCGTATTGACATATTTAATCGATCTGAGGAATTCATATTCTAATTATGAATTGACGCCTCGTAGTCAGGATATGAGATAAAAGATAGAAAAACCGGAGGGTAAAATTGGCCGTGTGAATAACGTGATAACGGAATCCGATTTCCTACTCGGGGGTAGATTTGTTTTGGGAGAAATGAATCTTATTATAATTTGTACTCGAGATCGTAATAATGTTAAATCATCAGTTAATTGAAACTTAAACCGGAAAGTTGAATCGTCCGGCTTTGACAACCGGAGCCTTTAAAATAAAATTGACCGTTTGACGAACGGAATGACTCCTTTTTATCTAAAGGTAGATTTGTACTCGGGACTGTTCGGAAAAACCGTAATGATTGTGGACCTTGGGTGATGCAATGGACATATGACAATTTCATACGCTTGTGTGAGGAGGAATTGTTTACCTCAGGAGTGCACCGTTTCATTTACTCAATTGGACCTAAAATAAAAGGAGAGATCGAACTCATTTCATTTAATCGAAAGATCGTATAAACCAATTATATAAGTTTTGGCCAGTTCTCTAAAATTATCTGTTTAATATTTTGGTATCTATATATACTTATATCTATATATATAAATTGCGGTTTATGCAGATCTATATATATTTATGTATTTATATATATCATGTTAGTATAGTTTTTAATTTTCATATTTATTTTATGTTGACTAGAATAGTAGTGATCTGTGTTATAAAATTGCGGTTTAGATCGAGTTAATAACAGCTCTTTGGTGTTTAACCACACTTAGAAGAATTACCAAGTTCCCTGTGGATACGATACTCTAACTCACCATACTAGCACTACAGTTTGACCCGGTACACTGCCGGTTAGGATCGTTTAACCCAGAAAACGTCTGTCAGATTTTTGGCGCCGTTGCTGGGGATAGGTTTAGGTCTGTCAGCTTTTTGGCGCCGTTGCCGGGGAACGTCGCTAATTTCTTTTTTTTGTGTTTATGGTTACTACTTGTATTAGCTCAAAATTCTCGAGAATAAGTCAACACTTTTCTTATCCCATTTCTATTTTATTTTTCGTTGGTTGTTACCTTATAGGTAAATTACCAATTTTTACTACTATCAATTTCTAGTTATTTTCTATTTTCGTTAGTTGATGACCGTAAGTGGTAAGGCCCCGCTCACTCCTTATAAGCCCGACATAAACACTTACGAAAGGCGATTAAGAGTAGAGAGTAACGTGGTCATACTAGTCGTGAAATCGACCAAGAATCATCTTCTAATAAAAATACGAGAATGGTCAAACTAGTGATGAAACACACCGAACAGAGGCTAGATCATGCTCCAGGGCATGGACAAAACCCTGTTAACCCTAATAATAATAATAATAATAATAATAATAATAATAATAGAAATAATCAGAATCGGAACCAGAATAATCGTAATAATCCGCCAAACCCGAGACCTATCTGTGATCAAACCGTGAGAAGAAACCAGACTAATAATCCCATACTTTTACCTAATGAAGGAGCGAATAATTTCGAAATTAAGTCTCATCTTTTTGGTTTAATTGACGCAAGAGCCCAATTCCTAGGAGAGGATGATGAAGATCCACATCATCATCTCTATCTGTTTGAAGAACTGTGCAATACAGCCAAAAGTCAAGGTGCTCATAAGGAATTAACGAGGATGAATATGTTTCCTTTTTCTTTAAAAGGACGAGCCCGAGATTGGTTTATGTCTCTTCCACATCACTCACTAACTAGTTGGGAGGAGATTCAAACTGAATTTCTGAAACAATATTTCACTCCTAGACGAAATTTGGAATTAAAAGTCGAGGTTGCTAATTTTAGACAAGGATCTGAAGAAACACTTTGGAATGCGTGGGAAAGGTTTAAAAAACTGTTAAGAGCTTGTCCCGATCATGGTTATTCCTTAGATATGCAAATTCAACTCTTCTGTCAGTAATTGAGAAAAAGATTCACGTGCGGATGTAGATCATGCATGTGGTGGTTCGTTAATGATGAGTGAAGCTCAAATAGTTTACGATGCTATAGAAAGATTTCCAAAAATAACGTAATGTGGGAAACCGGTTCTAGCACCGAGAAAAGTAGCTTTTGCAGAGAATGTACATCTAATACGGAAGTTCTAGCACATTTAGAAAATTTGAGTAGGAAATTTGATGGCCTACAAAACAAAAACCTAAGTTCGTAAAATAGTACACCAACCTGAATATTCAAATCAGATAATGTGTCATTAGGGATAGAAGAACCAACAGATATTCAAGAGAAGAGGTGAGTTTTCTTCAAAGAAGATAGAATTTGAACAATGCATGCTCGAACTCGTTTAATGCTATTAGAAGAGATCACCCTACTTATCGATGGTCCGAAAACCCTAGTAAGCAAGGACAACCGCCATATCCAAATCCATATATAGAATAATAACCAAGTTTATCAAGAAAATACATCTAATCGAATTTACAATCATTACCTAGATCTTATCCTCAACATACCACTCAAAGTATACCAAGAACTTTCGAGTTCAACTCAACTGCGAGAAGGAGTTGAAAAATGGGAAAAACTAATGGAAAATATGATGGGTGTAGTATCTACTCAAGCTAAGAATATGGAAACAATGATGACTTCTATTGGTTCGACCACTAAGGATATGAGTACAATGAAAACATCTATGAGTGGCCATGATACCGTAATGAGAACGATAGAAGCCTCATTGAGGAATATGGAAGATCATTTGAGTAGGGAAGGTGAACGTAATAACAGCAGACCCCCAGGAGGATTACCAAGCAACACCGAAAGAAAACCCAAGAGAGGTAAATGTTGTAGTTACAGTAAGTAGAAAACTCTGTGGTAGTAATGGAGTAGAAAACTTTGGGAATAATGAAGTAGAAAATGATTTAGATGGAAAGAATGATGAAACTAAAGATGAAATTGAATTCATCGATGAGGAAGAAGAAATTATAGAGAATTTCTTGAAAAGGAATAGAAGTTTGGAATCTGAAAATGAAGGTGAAAAATGGGTAAAAATCCCAGGATTTTGAAAAACCCTATGGATAAAGATTTAAGGACTTTATTCAAGGAACATATTAGAATAGATGAAACTGGTAATAAGGATGAGAAACAGGAAGAACCGAAAGAATCTGAAGTAGAGATTGATTCAGGGAACAATTTAAAGGAAAAAATTAAAGAACCTGAAACATGGCGACTAAGTAATACTCAAAGGTTCAAGGAAAAAGGAAAAGAGAAATTGACTAAGGAGCCAAAGGTTATAGATTTAGAATCTTTACCTTACCCTCCTAAAGATCAAATCAAAAAAGCAAAGACTGATAAGAAGTATGCTCGTTTCCTTGATACTTTTCGTCATATTCATGTTAATATCCCTGTTATTGAAGCTCTGATTAATATACCTGCCTATGGAAAGTTTCTGAAAGATATTCTATCAAATAAGAAAAAATTAGAGGAATACGAGAATATATGCCTAAATGAAGAATGTTCTGCACTCAAGCAAAGATAAGTTACCACCTAAACCGAAAGATCCTGGAAGTTTTACGATTCCATGTGAAATTGGAGGATTTACTGCTTAAGAAGGTCTTATGTGATCTTGAGCTAGTATAAATCTCATGTCTTATGAGGATTATAAAAAGCTAGGCATAGGAAAGCTTACTAAGATCGAAATGACTCTGCAAATGGCGGATAGATCGATTAAGTACCCTAAAGGAATTATTAAGGACGTATTGGTTAAAGTAGACAAATTCTATTTTCCAATAGACTTTGTAGTTATGGAAATGGAAGAAGGATTTTCAGCGCCACTTATCTTAGGTCGTCTATTTCTAGCTACAGGAAGAACTTTAATCGATGTTCATAAAGGATAATTAATTTTGAGAGTCAATGAAGATGAAGTTGCTTTCAATATTTTCAAAGCTATGAACCATCCATATACATCACCAGAATCATGTTCTTTTATAGAAGATATTCATTCTGTCTATGATAATCGATTACCAACTTTTGAAGATAGATTAGAAGAATGCTTAACTCTGCTCATCTATAAAGAAGATGAGGAAGACATTGAAATGAAAGAGATAATCCTTTCTCTAGATAAAGGAAGCTTTACTTTTAAGCCACCATGGCATAAGTCTTTGGAGTTAGAACTAGAAGGACCGGCCTTAAATCGTCATATAAGATCCGCCAAGAATCTGGAATTGAAACCGTTACCTTTAAATCTAAAATATGCTTTTCTTGAAACTGATAATCTATTACCGATTATTATTTCATCAACTTTAACTGAGCAACAAGAAGATCAATTACTTAGAATGTTAAGGAAGCATAAGGAAGCTTTTGGATGGACAGTTGCCGATATTCGAGGTATTAGCCCTGAGATATGTGTTCATAAGATAATTTTGAAAGAAGATGCTAAACCTTGTATTCAACCGCAACGCCACCTCAACCCGAATTTACAGTTAATCGCTAAGAAAGAGGTGATTAAACTATTAGAAATGGGAATAATCTTTCCTATATCGTATAGTGAATGGGTAAGTCCAACTCAAGTTGTACCAAAGAAAGGAGGTTTCACAAAGGAAAGAGAATGATAAGAATGAATGGATTCCAACAAGGAAAATTACAGGATATCGAATGTGCATTGATTTTAGAAAACTAAATGATCATACTAAGAAATATCATCATCCGCTTCCATTCATAGTTCAAATGTTGGAACGCTTTAAGTGGTCATAAATATTATCGCTTCTTAGATGGTTATTCAGATATTTACCGATTTTCATTGCAAAGCAGAGATAGGGAAAAGACTACTTTCACTTGTCCTTATGGAACTTTTTTATGTATAAAAGAATGCCGCTTTGGTTTATGTAATGCTCCTGCTACGCTTTCAAAGATGTATGATGTCTATATTTTCTGATATGGTTGAGAAATTCTTAGAAATTTTTATGGATGACTTTAGTGTTTACGGAGATTCTTTTGGTAAATGTTTGTCGACTTAGAAAGAGTGTTACAACGTCATGAGGATACCAATTTAGTTCTAAACTCGGGAAAAATGTCATTTAATGGTATCGAAAGGAATTGTTCTAGGTCATAGAATCTCTCAAATAGAATTGAAGTTGATAAAGCTAAAGTCGAGGTGATTGAAAAATTACCACCACCAAAGTGAATCTAAGGACTCTAAGAGGATTTCTTGGACATGCAGGATTTTATAGGAGATTTATTGCAGATTTTTCAAAGATGGCAAAGCCTCTAAGTCATTTGCTTGAAAAGGAAGTACCTTTTAACTTTGATAGTAAATGTATGGAAGCATTTAAGACCACAAAGCGAAGTTGATTATCGCACTCAAGATTGGTAGCACCAGATCGAATTTACCTTTTGAGATTATGTGTGATGCAAGCGATTTAGTTGTAGGAGCTGCTTTTAGGTCAAAGGTATAACAAAATTCTCAAAGCTATCTACTATGCTTCTCACACATTAAACGCAAATTTCACTTAATTATGCAACTACAGAAAAGAACTGCTATCGTAATTTTGCCTTAGATAAGTGTAGATCATATATTGTTGGTTCTAAGGTAATAGTCTACACTGACCATTCACTCAAGTATTTAATTGAGTAAGAAGGATGCGAAACCACGCCTTCTTAGATGGATTCTCCTACTTCAAGAATTTGATATTGAAATTAAAGATAAAAAGGAAGTGAGAATGTAGTAGCGAGATCATCTAAGTAGAATGGAGATCGAGGAAGAGATAGGAATGAAATTAAAGATTCATTTCCTGATGAACAACTATTTAGAATAGATACTCCTTCAACCATGCAGTTATTAAAAAATAGAATTCCTTCTAAGGAAATGTCACCTTGGTTTGGAGATATCATTAATTACTTAACCTGTGATTATATTCCGTCTCATTGACTTGGCAAGAGAAAAGAAGTTCTTTACGACTTTAAAATTTTATTACCGGGAGGAACCGGACCTTTTCCGTAAATGTTCGGATGGGATAATCGAAAATGTGTGCCTGATAATGAAATTTTAAGTATTTTATCGCTTTGTCATGATCGTGAGGCGAGAGGTCATCATGGAGGTTGGAAAACGCTTTTAAAGTTTTACAATGTGGTTTTTATTGGCCTACACTATATGTAGAGATGCTTATAAGCATGTTAAATCTTGTGAATCTTGTCAAAAATGGGAAATGTATCTAAAAACATGAAATGCCTATGCAACCTATTTTAGAATGTGAGTTATTTGATGTTTGGGGTATAGATTTCATGGGACATTTTCCTATATCTTTTGGAAAAAGATTTATTCTTGTAATGGTAGATTATGTTTCAAAATGGGTAGAAGCTGAAGCTCTTCCCACTAATGATACCAAAGTTGTCATACGATTTCTTAAAAAGAATATATTTACCAGATATGGCATTCCGAGGGCGATCATTAGTGATAGAGGTTCACATTTTTGTAATCGACCATTTACTAAGATAGTTGAGAAATATGGTGTAACGCATAAACTAGAAGCCTATCATCATCCACAAACTAGTGGTCGTGCAGAGGTGTCGAATAGAGAGATTAAAAGAATCGTGGAAAAAGCAGCTTGATTCAAATCGTAAAAATCAAGCGCTTAAATTAGATGATGCATTATGGGCGTCTGAAATGCTTTTTAAAACACCAATTGGTTGTTCTCCTATAAGCTAGTCTTTGGTAAGTCTTGTCATCTCCCAGGTGAGTTAGAACACCGAGCCTCCGGGCTATTAGATTTCTAAATTTCGATCCTAAGGTCAAGCGGTGATCATAGATTGCTTCAATTGATGTAACTAGAAAAATTTCGCCTTGATTCTTATGAAAACGCCGAATCTACAAGAACGCACGAAATCTTTCCATGATAAGAAAATCTATAATCGTGAGTTCCATGTAGGTGATCGAGTGCTTTTGTACAATTCACGCTTAAAGTTGTTTCCGAGTAAGCTTAAATCAAGATGGACAGTCCATTTAAAGTAACAAGGGTTTACAAAACCGAGTCATTGAACTAACTGATGGAAATACAACTTTTATAGCCAATGGCCACAGAGTAAAGTTATTTGTGGAGGGAGAAGGAATCACACTGAAAGAAGAAGTAATGCTATTGATTGATCCCCCGACAAATTGAAAAGCAGAAAAATGAAAAATCGAAAAGCGTAAAAACTGAATCACCAAATACCAAAGCTATCTATCTTTACTCTATTTTTAATTATGTTTAAACTCTTTTCGCTCTTTTACCGGATAGACGTAAAAGAACCGATGCCTTTTTTAGATAGAATAGAATTTTTATTTTACTTTTGAAATTAGGCCTTGATAAAG
This sequence comes from Gentiana macrophylla, assembly GCA_026214975.1. NCBI lineage: Eukaryota > Viridiplantae > Streptophyta > Magnoliopsida > Gentianales > Gentianaceae > Gentiana > Gentiana macrophylla. The sequence continues at coordinate 93,693,055 of CM047808.1, read as the reverse complement.
ATGTCGCGCTTTTCTATGAAGCTTTAGTTTTTGAACAAAACAAGAAATTGTTGAGAGAGATCATTGAGAGAAGTTTGTAATGGAACATCAAGAAGTGCGATAAAAGAAGGGCAAAGTTTCTAATGAGATGCAGAAATGTGGAAAAAGTGAACATGTTGACGCTGTGGGAAAACACAACCAAATCCCGTGATGAGTGTTTGAATATTGTTAGGAAGGGAACGATTAGTGGTTATCCGAAAATCCACGATGGAATTCTCGAGAGATAATTCAAATGCTTCGCTTTTAGGAGTTAGGTTGATCGAGCGTTATATCGTAACTCCGGAAGATTTAAATCAAGAATCGTGAACCCCTTAAGTTTCGAGTCTTTTCTTATATTTTATTTTATAAAATTTTCGTGATAACTTCAAAATTTTATAAAATTGATCTTTATGAAATTTGAGGAGTTTTATAAAAGTTTTATAAAAGTTTTTTTAGTTTTTAATTTAGATATTTTATAAAAGTTGATATAAATTTATAAGCTTTTATTAAAGTGTTATAAAGATTTTATTAAATTTTTAGAAATTGTTATAAAATTATAAAATTTCCTTCAAATTTTATTTTTAGTAAGTTTTAAAAATTTTATAAACTTATTTTTAAGATTTTAATTAAGTTTTATTAGAATTTTTATAAGTTTTCATCAAAAATCATAAAAAGTCAAAAAAATCGAAAAAGTGGAAAAATTTGGGCACGGACCGATCCGCCTTAACCCGGACCGTCCGGGTCTAAAATCATAAAAATACGGGACCCTTCTTTTCTTCTTCTTCTTCCCTAATTTTTTCTAATAACACCAGACTCCCACACACCCAAACCCCACCACTCGAAAAATTTATCAATTCTTCCACAAAATTTCACCTCTCACACTACCACTACTTGATTTCTTCCTCTTTTCATCTCCTCTCTTACACAAAAGTTTGGAAAAATCAAAAAAGGATCAAGAACAAGCCACATTTCATTCCGGCGACTTTTCAACTTTTCCGGCCTACTTTTCAACGTTTTCTACATATTAAGGTATAATTTAGTTTATTTAGTTATCAATTTCGTATTTTTCATAATTTTTTAGATTAATTTCAACTGTTTTGATTTTTGAGTGTGTTGTGACATTTTTTGTTTTTCTTGTTGTTTTTGTTGTTGATTGGCTTTACCAATATCGTAGAATGGCTGAGTCAAGTACTAGAGTCTCTAAAAAGAGAAAATAAAAAATTCCTATATCAACTCCTGTCGTAGGCACAGTAATTTTATCATCTGAGGAAGAAGCCGTAAGCTTTGAAAAAACCGCATCACCGGAGGCTAAGAAAGCGTATGAGAAAATTTATAGTAAATGTGATGTTCTGGTTGAAAAAGGATTAGACTTGGATGACTTAGGTGATGAAGTTAAGGATATCTTTAGAAAGCGCGGTTAGATTTAGCAAATGTAAGGGAAGGAGATTAACACGACTATAGTAGCCGAGTTTTATTCGGTTTTATCGACATTGTCGTAAGAGCGACTTACTCAATGCAAAAGCTGCACTCCTTACGAGCTAGAAATATTCCTTTTAACCCCGCCATATAAATGCAATTCTAGAGTTGAAGAGTTTCCTGAGGAGGAGGATTACAGGTAGTTTATAATTTAGATGATCCTCGCTAGCTTTGAGCAGATCGCCTGAGAGCCTGTAATGTTTTTGACCCGACCATTATGGGGTTGAAAATCGGTTTAACTACGGGAATTGTTTTAGAGGGTTGAGGGCAATTAAAAGATTTATTAGCCATAATCTCTATCCTTCACGTAAACACACCGCTTTTTTTGGAAAGGAAGATGTTTGTATCGCTTGGGCGATGGTAAACGATGTTAGAGTGGATGTTGGAAAGGTCATGTTTAAAAGAATTTTTGAAAGTATTGTCATCGCTGCACTGTGGAGTCATCTATACTTCCTTGTTTTATCTCCGATTTATGTCGTAGGTTGGGAGTACCATTCCCGCTAATGACAAGTTATCTCTGGTGATGGAAATCTGATTGGACCTAGTTTGAGTAGTCTTCCGGATGGTAGTATTAGATCTTTGATTAGAAGACGTCAAACTCAGCCAGCTCCACCAGTTTTTACATCTTCTTCTTCTTTTCCATCTTTTTCTAGTCACCTCAACAAACTCCTTTCTCCAACACTATCACATATGACATGTTTCAATCTTTAGTGATGATGTTGCACGTGGTCAAGCCAACATGGCTTTATATGTCGAGAGTAATAGGCGGTGGTGTGATGATATTCGTAGAGGTTTAAGAAGGAACGAGCAGTTGCTTCGTAATCCTACTTTTGATGATCCTGCCTATCCACCTTGTCAGTCTGATCCTTATACCTTACCAGAGTGGGTAACAACTATTCCACCACCTTCGAGCTTTCATCCATCGTCATATCCTTTGGAAGCCAATCTAGTGGAACAGTGTATTTTCGACAGTGTTCGTGAGACCAAATATGTCGAGTTGGGGAGGATTCACTGAGTTTGCACATGTCACGACCGGCATGAGTTCGATGGGTCTTGATAGTTCAGTCAGGACCACGACTACAGTTCAGCCATCGCCTTCTCAATGCTCCGAGTTCGAGTTTTCAAGTTGATCCTGAGGAAGACTACGATGAAGATTGAATTTAAACATTTTTTTGCACTTTTATTCGACATTTGTCATTTAGATATTGGTTTGTTTTCATTTTTTGTTTTCGCTTGATTTTACAATCGCTTTTATCAAAATTTGGTTTGTATTTTAAATCGGTTTAGTTTTTATAAAAACTATAAAATCCCAAAAATAATTTTTGTATCATTACTACGCCATTTTTCAAAAATATAATGTGTCGCTTTATCCGCTCATATCAAAGATAACATACTCTTTGTGAAATATCTTAAAAGTATTATGAAATGTTTCACACGTGAAGTAAAAAACAAAACACAAGTTGTCTTTCACCTCTGTCCCTCAAGAAAAGTAAGATGAGGCCGGACCGATCCGCCAATTCTCGGACCGGGCCGTGAAGAAAAGAAGGTGAGTCATTTTGGAGTCCGCTCTAATGCAAACACGCACGTATAATTTTACCATCTATTTAAAGAAGTAAAGCAGGAGCAACAATTGCTCATTCTTTCACCGCTCTATCTACTCTTAGTTTTTTTCTTTTACTTTTTATCAAGTTTTAAAATGTCGAACCACTCTCACCGTCCGGTTAATTTACGAGCCTCATACACCGGATCATCCGAATCTCAAGCTTCTAATGAGAGTATCATTTTACACAATCGTTTTGCAAATTCTCCAATCCTATTGGAGAAAGGTTTAAATGTTGATAAGCTTGATCAATGGGGAAAAACTATCATTCGAAGTTTTGGTTGGAAAAAATTTGTCAGTACACCGAGAGGACGGATAAACGTCTCAATAGTGCGAGAATTTTATTCTGCACTTATGACGACATCTATGGTCGATATCACTCAGATTGTTCTAGTAAGAGGAGTGGTCGTTCCTCTCTCTTCATCTCATATCAACCAAATCTTTGAAATTCCACCATTACGATGCCACATTTTGAAATGCAATGGGGACTACAAAATCCTCTAATCATTTGAATAAAGTACACGAGTCGCTCCAATGTCTGCTCTCTACTGCTTGATACAAATCACGATATGTCAACGCGAGCTCTACTTCCACATCTAAAGCGCGTGAAGCATTTTATAAATTTCGAGTTTATCCCACCTGGGATTTTGGAAGTTTAATGAGAATGAAATGCTTCTACTTTTTGCTTTGGCATTCGGTGTATTTGTCGATCAGGGGTATATTGATTCAAAGGACAAAGTTGGAGTTTGCGATCACGAGAGGTAGTAGGGGAAACCTATGCCTAATTCATGGATGATATCACGCTTGTGTATTCTTCAATGGAGTAGAGGAGCTTTGAGACGGATGAGATTTTTCCGCTCTGAGATAGTCGAGTTGGGTTGCTACCGGTTGATACACCGGGTTGTTCGCCTACCATCTGTAGAGTTGTTGGTGGTTTGTTAGTGATATTTAAGTTTTAATAAGTTAAATTAAGTTAAGTTTGAAGTTTCTTTAGTTAAGTTTATGTTTTTCTTTTAAGTTTGTATTAATCTATCTTGTTTAATATATATGTCTTAGTTTTTTTTTTTTTTAAATAAAATCAGAAAAATAACGTTAATAGATAATTTTAATTTTATTTTCAACCTCTTTTTTACTACTCATTGAACATCGACGATGCCACTTCGTAAGTGGGGAGTAGAGTTAGGTTAGAAAATTCATTAAAATTTTCAAAAATAGTTAAAAATAATTATATTATATGTCTAATTTAGATTTTAATAATATTTTAAGTTTATATAATTGAGTAATTAATATTAGATATTGTTTTTATGAAATTATATAAGTATGTTGATATTTATAAGTAAAATTTTTAGAATCATTTTCAATATGAATTATGAGTTTGGAATTGATTAAGTATGTTGATTTTTGGCACTACAAAAATATAACTATAGCCAAATAACCTACCTCACTTTGATTGTAGTGATCAAGACCTCACTCAAATTGTCAATTGTGATTAAATAACCAACCTTTAGTTAATTTTGGTCTACATTTCCTTGAAATTCCGTAAGTTTGTAATGCATTTATAAAAAGAAATGAAGACATAAAAGCTAAGTTTTAGTATTTGGTGAGATTGGAAAGATTAGATAAGTATTAGTATATTCGATCTTACCTCATGACACTTGCAAGATAGTCGATTTTGGTAATAAGTTCGATATATTAATATTCTAAAATAAGAACGAAGCACTATATTTACAATGTAATTAATCAAATATCGTATCTTCCTTATCTCGTGATTAACAACTTAAAAATAAAAAGAATATATCGGTTGTAGCTACCAATGATTGGAGTGAGTAGGTATTATCACGAAATGTCCTATATCACTACGAGGTAATTAAGCTCCCGATTGCCTCGATGATAGTAGTCCAAATGCCTAGGGTATTATCTCGAAATGTCCTATTGCTTGGGAATGAAGGCACAAGATAAAATGAAAAAGAAAAAGTTGAATCATAAGATCTCGTGAATTATTACGAGTTTAAGGAAACCGACTTGTAATTTTCGATCGAAAAGAGTAGTACTCCGATCAATCTTGATGAAGCAATGCCTGTAAGTTTGATTTTCTACACACACTCACGCTTATAGTTCTTAATTTTGAAAAAAAAAAGATGCTATTAATCGAGATTACGTTTTTTCAAGAATATGAAGATGTAGATGACGCATTTACTTGCCTCTTTCTTCTTTTTGATTTCCCTTTTTCCAATTAACCAACATCTTGAACCTAAACTTTATAAGCCATTTTTGTCGACTACCTGACCGAGTTTCCGATTCCAGGATATCATAATAGTTGCGATTAAAAATAATTCTAATATTTTATTTATACTTATTAAGTATTACATGTACAATTTTTTATCTAAATAATATTTGATTATTAAGTTATTTAAGTTATATACTCTTTCTGTCTTCTTAAGATTTTAAATTAAGATAACTAATATATTTATAATATTGACAATATAAATTACATTAAAATTGAAATCGATTAATTATACTATCTTTTATTATCGCTTATTTTTGCTCGAGACGATCAAAAGCTAAGTGGGGAGTAATTTGATGTATTATTTTTATATGATTAAATATACGTTATATTATTATGTCTTATCAACGAATTCTATATAAAATATATGAAATTATGGTATAAATAGTATGAAATGTTAATCTTTATAATTTAGAGTAGTTAGTAGTAATAATAATAAAAGTTGTAATTTTGTACCGATTTTAGTAAATCGGAGTGTCGTGTCGATTTACGTATGTATTTGTGGTATTTTATTGCAGATTATAACCCGAGACCCCGAGAATCGACATATTGAAGTTTAATCATATCTCTGGAATGATTTAGAGAATGCCACGAGCTTAATTGGTCAATTGAAAAGCTTAAGTGGTTAAGTGGTCACTCAATCTGCTAAGTGGTAATAGAGAAATGCCTTCGACAAACGAATGGCTCATCAAAACGATATTTTCGTAAAAGTGTTCTTCACGAAAGTTGTAGATTTTACCAAAGCTTTCCAATACAATTTAAATTATGAAGATTGAGGTCTACAACTTAAACAAAGGATCAAGTGGCTAATCGATTTGGGTTAAGAAAAATCCCGAAATAGCTTCGAGGAACACGAGGTAATCAAGAAGGCGTTATCTCAAGAAGAGTCCTTCATGAAAGTTGTAGAGTTTCTTGAGACCTTAATTTTGGCATTTCGCTTGCAATTTTGGAGGTCCAGAATTCGAGATATGAATTTTAGAAGTTTAATAATTATATATAAAAATAAATATCTTCACCGCACATGTTGATTGCAATCAGTAGTGGAAGTAATCATTAGTCCGGACCGATCCGCTTAATCTCGGACCGTCCGCCAAGGACTTCATTTCTATAAATAGGAGCCTCATTTCAATGCATTTAGGGGTACCAAAATATATTCTCCTCTTCTTTCTTTTCTTTTATTTTTAGTAGTAGTTTGTAAATAAGGCCTTACGCCGTAATAATGTAGTTTTAGTATCGTTATAATGCTCGGGAAAATCTCGAAGTCGGTTTTGCTAAAGAAGTTGTAATGTCCGGAAAATACGATTTCAAATCAACCGCCGATTCGGGTACTTTTCTTAAGTAGTTATGTTTGTTTTTATATTTTTCGTTGTTATAATGTTTTTAGGCTAAATATAATACATCGCCAAAACTATGTAATCGGTTTTATTTTGATCTTTTCAAGTAAAGAAATGTTGTTAAGTTAAAATGATTAAAATTGAGTTAATTGAATCTTTTTCTATTTTGATCGTATTCATATTGACATATTTAATCGATCCGAGGAATTCATAATCTAATTATGAATTGACGCCGTAGTCGTGATATGAGATAAAAGATAGAAAACCGAGGGTAAAATTGGCCGTGTGAATAACGTGATAACGGAATCCAATTTCCTACCCGGGGTAGATTTGTTTTGGGAGAAATGAATCTTATTATAATTTGTACTCGAGATCGTAATAATGTTAAATCATCGCTTAATTGAAACTTAAACCGAAAGTTGAATCGTCCGGCTTTGACAACCGGAGCTTTTAAAATAAAATTGACCGCTTGACGAACGGAATGACTCCTTTTATCTAAAGGTAGATTTGTACTCGGACCTGCTCGTAAAAACCGTAATAGCTTGTGGACCTTGGATCGATGCAATGGACATATGACAATTTCATACGCTTGTGTGAGGAGGAATTGTTTACCTCAGAGTGCACCGCTTTCTTTTACTCAATTGACCTAAAATAAAAGGAGAGATCGAACACATTTCATTTAATCGAAAGATCGTATAAACCAATTATATAAGTTTTGGCCATTTCTCTAAAATTATTTGTTTAATATTTTGGTATCTATATATACTTATATCTATATATATAAATTATGTTTATGCAGATCTATATAGATTTATGTATTTATATATATCATGTTAGTATAGTTTTTAATTTTCATATTTATTTTATGTTGACTAGAATAGTAGTGATCTGTGTTATAAAATTGCGGTTTAGATCGAGTTAATAATGTGCTCTTTGGTGTTTAACCACACTTAGAAGAATTACCAAGTTCCTCGTGGATACGATACTCGACTCACCATACTAGCACTACAGCTTTGACCCGGTACACCGCCGTTAGATCGCTTAACCCGTAAAACGCCTGGCGATTTTTGGCGCCGCTGCCGGGATAGGTTTAGGTCTCACGCTGCTCTAAATCAACCAAAAGATGACATGATTTCCCAAAGACTAATTTATAAGGAGAGCAACCAATGGGTGTTTTAAAAGACGCTCTATATGCCCATAATGCATCATTAAGCTTCACCGACCAATTTTTGCGGTTAGCATCTACCATTTTTTCAATGATCCTTTTACTTCTCGGTTAGGCACTTCCACTTGACCACTAGTGTGTGGGTGATACGGTGTAAACCGACCTTGTGCTTCACACCATACTTTTCCAAAGAATTTGGTAAACGGTCGATTACAAAAATGGGATCCTCTATCACTAAGGATGGCCCGAGGAGTGAAAAATCTTGTGAAGATGTTCTTTTAAGGAACTTCATCACTACTCTCGCATCATTGGTGGGAAGATCTTGGGCTTCAACCCATTTAGATACATAATCCACCATTACCAAAATAAACTTATTACCAAACAATGGGGAAATGGGCCCATAAAATCGATACCCCAAACATAAAACAACTCGCACTCCAAAATATGGTGGAGAGGCATTTCATGTTTCTTAGATACATTTCCATTTTTGGCATGACTCACAAGATCTAGCATAATGATACGCATCTCTATATAACGTAGGCCAATAAAACCACATTGCAAAACTTTATAAGCGGTTTTCCATGCGCCGTGGTGGCCTCCAACTTCACGCCCATGGAAAAAGGATAGTAGACTGAAATCTCATTATTAGGAATGCATCTCCTAATGATGCCATCCGAACACCTCCGAAAAGGTCCGGTTTCTCCCAATAATAGAATTTCAAATCATGGAAAAACTTCTATTTCTTTTTCCATGTACAATGAGGTGGAATATAACCGTGTGTGAAATAACTAACAATGTTACCAAACCATGGTGCGTCCTACTTTTGCATCGGGTTGTTTCCAATAAGTTGCATGGACAGGGGTGCATCAATCACCATAAGTTGTTAATCCGGGAATGTGTCTTGTATCTCTTTCCTTTTGCCTTCCTCTTCAACGATCTCTAGTCTACTCAAGTGATCCGCCACTACATCTTTCTTATCCTTGATCTCAACATCGAATTCTTGAAGAAGTAGAATCCATCGTAGATGTCTTGGCTTTGCATCTTTCTTTTTCAAGAGATGTCGTAATGCCGTATGATCGGTGTGACAATAACCTTAGAACCGATAAGGTAAGAAAGGAATTTATCCAAAGTGAAGATAACCGCTAAAACCTCCTTCTCGGTTGTAGCATAATTAATTTGTGCCGCATTCAAGGTGTGAGATGCATAGTATATTGCCTTTAGAACTTTATCATGACATTGGCCTAACACGGCCCCAATCGCTAGATCACTTGCATCACACATTAGCTCGAATGGGAGAGTCTAATCCGTGCTACTAAGACATGTGCACTTACCAATCTCTTCTTCAAAGTCTCAAATGCTTCCATACACGTATCATCAAAGTTGTAAGGTACTTCCTTCTCGAGTAGATGGCTTAATGGTTTAGCAATTTTAGAGAATTCCGCAATAAAATGAAGATAAAATCCGCATGTCCAAGAAATCCTCTTAAAGTTTTCAAGTTCACCGGTGGTGGCAAATTTTCTCGATCACCTCAATCTTTGCTTTGTCAACTTCGATACCTTCTTCTAAAATTCTCGTGGCCTAAAACAATACCATCGGATATCTTCGTAACATTGTAGAACACGCCCAAATGGGATGTACATTGATCGAAGGAATCTCCAAAGTTACTAAAGTCGCCCATGAATATTTCAAAAAATTTCTCAACCATCTCAAAAAATATTGCCATCATACATCTTTGAAATGTGGCTGGAGCGTTACATAAACTGAAAGGCATTATTTTATAAGAAAATGTTACATAAGGACAAGTAAATGTTGTCTTTTCTCGATCACCGGCCGTAATGAAAATCAGAATATCCCGTATAGCCATCAAGGAAACAATAAAATTTGTGTCCACACAACCGCTCCAACATTTTGACAATGTACGGCAATGGGTAGTGATCCTTCCTTGTATGCTCATTTAGTTTTTGAAAGTCAATACACATGCGATAACCGGTTACTTCCCTTGTAGGAATCCATTCGTGTTTCTCATTTTCTTTGACTGTGAAACCGCCTTTCTTCGGTACCACTTGAGTAGGACTCACTCATTCACTATCCGATATAGGAAAAATTATGCCCATTTCTAACAATTTGATAACCTCCTTCTTCACCACTTATAGCATATGTGGATTGAGATGGCGTTGTGGTTATGCACACGGCTTTGCATTGTCATTCATGATAATCTTGTATACACAAATTTCCTGACTAATTCCATGAATGTCTACTACCGTCCAACCAAATGCTTTTTTTGTGCCTTCTAAGCATTCTCAACAATTGATCTTCCTGCATGTCAGTTAGTGACGAAGAAATAATAACAGGGAGCAATTTATCATTTGCAAGAAAAGCATATATAAGATTCGAAGTGAGAGGTTTCAACTTCAAATTTCTTGGTGGCTCTTCCACCGAAGGCTTTAGAACCGGGCAACTCAAATCTAGCTCCCAATACCGGTGCCATGGTTGTCTCTTAAAAGGACCACCGGCATCTAAATGAAAAGTCACTTCATTCATTTCTTTATCATTCTCTCCTCCTTTATAAATTGACAAAGCCAAACATTCTTCAAGTTTGTCTTCAAAGGCTTGCAGGTTAGTACGATCAACACACAGAAGATATAGCATCTATGAAAGAACAAGACTCTTGTGAGTTGTATGGATGTTTCATAGCCTTAAAGATATTAAAAGTGACTTTATCCTCGTTAACTCTGATGTAAGTCAACCTGATGATATAATTCCCGATGATTCACCCATTTTTCTAATGCAATTAGTGGTATTTTGACATTAACTTGAGCAAATTTTATGATGATTGGAACCATTTTTTTGTGTACATAGAACTTTCAGAAAAACCATGCTTCTAGTTGTATTATATTAGTTATTAGCCGATTTTGTTATCAGATTTACACGTGGTATCCTTGTGTCTATTTTGCTGCATAGATATCATGGTTGGGAGCGGGAATTTTTTGCCTTAAGGTGTCATTTGATTTTTTATGATGATTTTGGAGCTAAGGTGAGGATTTCAACCCACGAGGATTATCGACACACGTTACAGGGTTCGATCCAAGCCTAGTGGAAGAGTAAACATTGATCATGGTGATTTCAGATACAAATGGTGTGTGCCATGTCGTATTGACCCACGTCAAGAAGCTACACACCTTGCTGAGCATTTAATGTGAATGTCATTCAGCCAACTACTACATATTGGACTTGACGCGTGCCAAACAGCTGTGACCTACGCCAGTAATGCATTATGCACTTGACGACGCCGATTGGATTGACTCACGCCAACATTGCAGGGTAAGCAAAGAATTAATCTCTTTTATTCTTCCACTCACAAGATTATAAAAGATACACTTCATCTTCTTCAACTTATCCATCTTGAAGGCAACCCCCACCTGTGCTCTTATAGCTGAATTTTAGTAGAAATTAACTCTTTATTTTGATTGTAAGGCTAAGGATTCTAGTTTAACTCTATTTGTTGATTGAATTCTACACACTAGTGTTAGTTTATTGAAGCTTTTGGAAGTTGGATGAAGAACACCAACTCATATTTGTACTAATTGATTTGGTAATCCTTAATCTTTATTTTCATTCAATTGTTCTTATGGTTATGAATATTAATTTGAGATGTTGATATTTGTAGACACGAGGGGCTAGATTTATCTAGCCAAGATTATGTTGTAACTTTAGTTTATCTTCTTATGTTGATTGGGAATGATAGTCTGTGTTGTTAGTTTTGATTGTTGTGAAGCTTTTCCTACTTGTGTTGTATTGATTGCTTGCATTGGAGTAATTGCCTAGTGTTAGCATTTACACGCTTGACGGAGACCGAAAGGTGATGTTAGTCGTGAGAAGAGGGTAGGAAAACCGAAGGTAAAATTGACCTTTCGTGGCATTTGATTTCTTATCCAGGATAGTTGACATTGTCATTGCATTCACGCATGCGTAGCATATCGAATCATTATGTTTAGACACCTGTACTCAAAGAGAGAGGTAGAGAGAAATTCCATACACTCGTAGAGTGGGAATTTCTTGCTTAAGAATACACTGATAGCTAGGTTACACGTTGTCTTGGCTAGTTTCTTTTATCATTTATCATCTTTATTATCACAAGCACCTTATTTATGCATTTAACGACTATCTTGCATTTGTGACATAGATTGAATTAATATAGACTTTTTCGTGTGTAACCTCGCAAGTGAGTTCCCCGTGGATTCAACCTTGACTCACCATACTTGTTGGTCCCTTGAAAAGTCTTTGGTTAAGTTTAGAGGGGGGTGAATAAACATAACACTTAAAACTTTTGGAGTTAACAAACTCAGCAACTTCAGCGGTCTGCCGATACTCAGTAGTTGATAACGGTCATTTTGTGCCCGTTATTCTATGGTCTTTATCCCCGATTCGAGGTGTACGGTTAATATCGGCCTAGACGAGGTGTACGGTTAATATCGGCATCCTTAGAGTCGTAAGCGTGTGAGTTATATGAGATGGAGGCACTTAAGAGGCGAAGTCACGTAACAATATCACAGTGATCTAGTGACCTACCGGTGCTACGTCAAGTTTTAGAGGATGACTCCCGTAGCCAATATAAACAGATATGAGCGGATTAATAGTTGATAAGTCTAGTTGTTATATAAATTGTCTAGGTCCAAATGATTACGGTTATAATTGGGCAGTTGATTACGTTATTTGTTTACGTGTTATTTATTTATTTGTTTGAGTGTGTCTTTCTTTTCTCGTATCCTATGTTGGTCATAGACCGCCTTTGTCAAACGAAATAAATAGGTTGACTATTTAAGTTAGGATCCACAAATTGATTCTCTCGTGGGATCGACCTCGACTCTATCTAGCTATACCGCGATTGAACCTAGTTCACTTGCTAAGTGGTTATTTAGGCATCGAGTTAATAATTTAACTTGACCTCAATCAAGTTTTTGGCGCCGCTGCCGGGAATCAACGGTCCAACCGCTTAAATAATCTACTTAATTATTTCGCTTTTCGCTTTTCTTTCATAAAAATAAAAAATAAAAAATAAAATTGATGTTCGGTCAACCGAACGTTGTCACTCGGTCGAATCGAGCCCATTATTTGTTTTATATTTTCCGATAGTTGTTTTCTCCCTGTAATTCATAGTAGGTTATAAGCCTCAGCAAGCAGATGAGTAATCATACCGCTCGTTAGTTCAATAACCGCTTGTTGTTTTTCTTTATGATGCAGCTAATCAGAAATCACTCGAGCGAACTGTTTAGCAAAATGTCATCACATCAGTCTTCTGAGGTTCGAGGAGAAGAAGTCATGGTGCTGAGAACCAAAACCACACATAGAAAGCCGTTGACACCTAAGCTCAAGGAGAGAATAGCGAAGATGAAGGCAAGAATTCAAGAAGCTAAGAAGTCAAAAGAGTCTAAAGATGCTTACATATACAGAGGTATGTCCAAGTTAAATCCTGAAAAGATTTCTTCAGATTCAGACTCAGGATATGACTACATGCATCATATGTCAGATATAGAATCTGATTCTGAGGTTAGCATAGACCTAAATCTCCGTAAAGTCATATGTCCCAGAGATGCAGCGCATATTGAGAATGAAGCTCGGTTGATGCCGAAACTAGATGATCCAGGAGCATTTATGGTAGAGGTTACCTTAGAAGGAACATACCTGGGGTTGGCTTTGATAGATTCGCTCGAGTCCTAACATTTTCCCAAGAGTCTTTGTGATAGAAATCTAATCCTTACCCCCACGAATAATCCGCTGCAAGTTAGATTTACGGATGGGACCGTAACAATCATGTCCGAAATATGTATAATATGATCATTGGCATAGATGCTTCAAAGTTTAAGATAGATATAGTTGTTATGGATATAGATGAGCACCCTCACTACCCGATCATTTTAGGGAGAGCCTTTATCAATACTTCTAGAGCCCTAATTCGTATGTCCAGGCGTGAGATCACATTTTTCGATGCTAAAGGTTCTGAGACCTATGGGACGAGGAATTCAGATTTCCCTACTCCGGTGAGCGTGAATGTTATAGGAGTTGGTAGTTCGAAACCAGATTTTACTCCGGACCTAGAAAAAAGTGTTGATGACAAGATAGAAGAAAGAGATGAGACCCTTACAGCCTCGAAGTCGTGAGAAAGTCACTTGAGCCCGCCTGCTCTAGAAAATCATAATCCTGAAGGCCTGCTATTCTCTAGACCCAAGGATAGAAGGAAGCAAGCAAAGAAACAAACTCGTAGAGTTCGAGCTAAAGAGAACTCATCTAGTTCTGAAACAATCATGAAAGTTGGAGCTTTCTTGGATGGACAGTTCGACTGTCTTTTCGTTGGACTCACACCTCGCGGAAAGGCACTCATGCAAAAGGACAGCAAGACATTTTCGGTAAAGGCTAACCGGGTGAAGACCTGGCAAGCCAAGAGCAGTTCGTAGGAAGTGATGATTTTTGGAAAGTCGAGCTACCGACTTAAACTGTAGAACTATTTCTATTTTTCGTTATTTTATTTTAATAATAAAAGTAGCGTGAAACGATAAGAAGTTTTTTTTTATTTTGCCGTGTTCCGATGACTGCTGAGTTAAGGATGTGCAAAATAATTTTTTTTTATTCGAATCATTTTTACGTGAAGTAGTGTGTAGGAACCGAGTCTTTGTAAAAAAGACAAATGTGTTGATTAAGGAAATAAGAATGCGTTATTTTCCAAATGTTGTAGGCCATATTGCTTTATTTATTTATGAAAAGAATGAGATTGTTTTTGTGCTTATGACAACTTGTCGGTTGGGATAATTTATGCGGTAGGAATTGAGAAAAAAAAAAGGTGAAATAATAATTTTGGCATGGTTATGTGTTGTAGTTAATTTCCGGTGTGTCAAAATTAAATGGTCAACACCATTTATTTCTACATATCCCCATTCACCTTTCACTCTTCCCAACCATTCACCTTTCCCTCTTCCCAACTTCTTTATTCTTCCAATTTAAATTTTCAAATTCCACCTTTACACCTCATCAATCCCCAACCATTCTAATCCACCAATCACATTCCACTTTTCAATTTCCAACTTCTATTTAACCCATTCATCATCTTCCATTTTCTTCATCCTCTTTTCCACTTTTCATCCAAATTCTCCATCTACCTTTTCCCCAAATCCTCGTAGAAAATCAAATGGAAATATTTTGCAAATCTTCATCCATTATACCATTTCACTCACTTTTCATCTTTTAAACCGCAGCGAGTCGTTGAAATTTTTTTCTAATCGCCAAATCACACCGGAGGATACAGGCGGAAACCAACCAGGGCTGTCGACGGATTGCACTCGTCAACTGAGTGATTACTCTCGGTCGACCGAGTTCCCTTGTCGCCGCCGTCACCGCTTTGTGCCGCTACTCGCCAAAATGCCACCAAGAAGACGCAGAGCCGCCCAATTTGTGGTCATGAAGGCGACACACCTCTAATAAACGGGTACCACACCGCGAGTCGGGAGGTATATTCTTCGCTTATTAATCATTTCAGAAATGCCCTGCACATCGAGCTCGAGGACCGGATTTGGACAATTGTGGAGATGAGCTTTTGGGATTGGTGGAACATTATCGCGGCGAGATGTCGTAGCGCCCGCCGAGTCAACGCTAATTGGGTAAGGGAATTTTATGCTTACTTACGCGCATATCCCGATACCAATATTGTTATTATTCGTGGACGACCGATTGTAATTTCTCCGGCACGCTTTAATGCTTATTTTGGTCTCGATATCTCGGAGGACGGGCCGAGTATACGGTGACGCTTGACGGGTCCGACGCTTGGTTGGAGGAAGTTGGTGCCTATCTCGGGATAGAATGGACTATAGGAGAGGTTGCCCGATATTTGCGGAACCCGATTTCAGGAGATGGGAGGATAAATGCCTTCATCGGCTTATCCGTTCTAATATCTTTCCGGCCAAGCATGTATCTACGGTCTACTATGCCCATGCCACTCTGCTTTATTGGTTATACATGGGATGGCCCGTGAATGTGGGGGCATTGATACGTAAGGAAATGACAGACGATGCTCTCAAGCCTCGGCACACCTTACCTTTTGGTTCACTGATCACTACATTCTGTGAGGGAGCCGAGTGCCCAGTGTTAGGCGGCGATTCCTATGTGGAGCCAATGCCTATCTTATCTTTAAATTCTGTCGCACCACCTATCGTTCACGGCCACGATCAAGAACAAGAAGGGGAGCCCGAAGACGATGCTGACGAAGCCGGCCCGAACAATTTGCAGCTAGCACCATTCAATCCAGGATTTTGGGATTAAGCATTTTTATTTCCGCATTTGCATTTCCTATGATTAATGCATTTTTATTTTGACTGGTTTCTACTAGTATGTCGTGTTATATGGAGTAAGTTTCACTACTTCCTAAATTCAAACTCATGTAATGTTTTGGACTTGCTGAAAGATATTGAAATGTAATCATTAACTTATGGACTTAAAAATGTTTAAGGAATGTGTTATCCCTTTTACGGTCCCTTTTTCTGATTATTACTGTTTGGACTAATCATGTAACGAAGTTTCGAGCTTTGTTTAAGATGCATGTTGCGTTGATTATTCTTCCGCCTTGGTAGCGCCAATGCTTGTGCTCATTAAACTTTGCCGAATTCCCAAGACTTGTTCAACTTCCACGCTTATCCGAGCTAAGTTCCTTTCTCGAGTTTGTTATTTCGATTTTTATACATTGGGGACAATGCATGGTTTAAGTGGGGGTACAAGTCACTTAGCTCAAATAAGCTTCCATATACTCCCATATATCAAATAATAAACAAAATGAGTAAAAAATTAAAACTTTTAAACTTAGAATCACATTTACTTTTGTGAGTCCCGAATATTGTATTTAATAAGAAATAAACCATATTTCATGAGTACGTGATCACTTTGTACTTCTACGATTTATTGATTAGTAAACTTAATGATATTCATATTATCCGCTATGTAGTAGTTGTTTATTATTCAATTATTCGATAAATGAATCGAGTTGTACTACGCTTATTATAAAAATGAAAAAAAAAAGTATGTGTACATTGCATAGATAATTGGTTATGCTTACCTAGTGTCAAATTTATCGTCTGATGTGTTCCTCAAATTCTAGCCACAAAAGCTGAGTAATAAGCTTGAGACGTACCTGTGTTTGATAATATTAAAACACTGGGCTTGTAGTACGTTACCAAAGTAGCCTTGCGCTTGTGGTAATATTCGATGCTATGTTTGATCTAAGATAGGGGGATGCTCTAAAAAGTTTTTCCTTCTTGAGATTGATAGTATCTGAAAAATATGAAGATATGAAAAGAATATTTAACTCTTCAAGAGGCTTTGAGTAGTACTCGGTCTCCAAGTCCAAAAACCCTATAGATACGCTCTGGCTTATTATTTTAGTGCTTCAACAATTAAAAGGCTTAAGAAGTGGGAATACTGAAGTTGGTAGGTTAAGACTACAAAGTTTGCATAAACTCTAATCTTGCTACGAATATTTAAAACTCAATGCACATGCACACAACACATCGATTCATGATGAATAGTGGATAATGGATATCTGATGAGCACAGAGGGTATGAGTTGATTCAAGTTTCTTGTGTCAGTATACTGTGACCATGGGAAAATAATTTATGGGGAATGACCTACTGATATTTTTGATCGGGACGATCAAAGGCTAAGTGGGGGGTAGTTGATAACGGTCATTTTGAGCCCGTTATTCTATGGTCTTTATCCCCGATTCTAGTTTAAAGGAGCTATAATAGAGTAATAATAAGTTGTAATACGCTTAAGTTGCATATGCCAAGAGTTACGATTCGTTATTATGTATTTGGAGGTTTTATTATATTATTTGATGTTACAGACTGTATTTCATGCTATATTTGTAGTAACCCATTGGGGAGCGCAAGGATGGACTTCGGAGAAGCTTTAACGGATTGCGCATAAGTTCGTAAAGCCCAATGCATAAAAAGACGGAAGCCCGTAAGATATAAGGCTCGGCCGACCGAGCCTATGCATTCGTCGACCGAGTGGGCCTCAAGCCAAAGCAGCATCCGGCACATTGTTTGAGGCGGTTAGGGTTCAGTAGTGTCGGCATTTAAGTCGGTTTTCTTAGGTCGGCTGTAGCTCTATATAAACACAAGTCTTTGTATTTTTTAACACACATTTTTTTTACACCAATATCAATTCATATTTACATAGAAGCAAATAAGGATTCATTAGGCTTGTGGAGGAGCTGGGGGTGCAATCATGTAAGCCCTAGTTTTTCTCCTTGTTTTCTTTTAGTAATCAATTTCCCAATTATGCTTTGATTGTTTGAGTAGTTATTCATATCTAGATGTTGTAGATCTAGGCTATGACGTTAGGGAGGTGTTGATACCTTGTCTATGAGGATCTCATACCCTACGTCCTCTTCCTACGATCTATGGATGAATCTACGTGTTTAATTTACGTGTATTTAGATTAATTTATATAATGTCCTGATGATTCACTATATAATCCGATTCGTATGAGAAACACCGAGAAATATATTCGTGGATGTAATCTGGGAGTGAAGCACTCAGGCGATCGAGAGGTGTCACTCGGTCGACCGAGTGTCTCTATTCGGCCGACCGAGAGCCTCTTACCCTGCTTCATCCGTTAATCGACCACGCCTTTATGATTAGGTTAGCTTAATTGAATCATTATCTCTCAGAGGTATGGCTATGGCTACGCCACTCGCTTAATTTAATTAAAACGTGTAAAAAGGAAATACCAATATAAAACTCTTAGGTGGGCTTAGGAATTGATCTTCACGGATGTTCATCGTTATCTGGGTAGGTTTATTTTAGGGAATTGCGCGCACCTATTTATACGTAGATCGTAAACTAGCATGAGACTATGATTTGGTAATTGTTAGTTGGACGAGAGTTTGAGTGATCGTTTAGGAAGTACGCCTAACCATATGAATGTTGCCTAGACGAGGTGTACGGTTAATATCGGCATCCTTAGAGTCGTAAACGTGTGAGTTATATGAGATGGAGGCACTTAAGAGGCGAAGTCACGTAACAATATCACAATGATCTAGTGACCTACCGGTGCTACGTCAAGTTTTTGAGGATGACTCCCGTAGCCAATATAAACGGATATGAGCGGATTAATAGTTGATAAGTCTGGTTGTTATATAAATTGTCTAGGTCCAAATGATTACGGTTATAATTGGGCAGTTGATTACGTTATTTGTTTACGTGTTATTTATTTATTTGTTTGAGTGTGTCTTTCTTTCTCGTATCCTATGTTGGTCATAGACCGCCTTTGTCAAACGAAATAAATAGGTTGACTATTTGCCAGTTAGGATCCACAAATTGATTCTCTGTGGGATCTACCTCGACTCTATCTAGCTATACTGCGATTGAACCTAGTTCACTTGCTAGTGGTTAATTATGCATCGAGTTAATAATTTAACTTGACCTTAATAAGTAGTCTGTTGATGCTCAATAGTCTGCTGACTATTGACTTTTACTGAATTTGTTGCAGTGGATTATATTTAAATTAAGCCTTAATACTTGTTGTTAAAATATGATACTAAGTATTAGATACTCAGTAGTGTATGTGTGTGAATCAGTTGCTAGTTCAGTAGATTGATGTGTTAGATATACTATATGCGAATATAAATGCAGTAAAGTAAGTAGCGCTTTTATAGTGGTTCCAAGTGGTGTAATCCTGTACTCCACTCTTCTTCTGTGATGTTGGAGGTAATTCACTAGAGATCTTTGATGTAGCTGTTACAAAAATCCCTAAGTTGTTTGTCCTTCACCAATAACTATGGCTTCACAAACTGAATACTTGGAACAGGTAAGATTGCTGCTCCAGCGTCTTCCACTGGTCTTTGAAGGGTAGATTGCCTCTTCACCAGCTCCACCACAAACAACATTCTTTCACACCTCAAAAGATGCTTCACTGTCTCAGCAGGTTTCTTGTAAAAAAAGATTGAATCAAGTAAGTGATTCAGCTTTCAGCAGCTTGATCAGGATGATATGATCAGCATCTTGAGATCTTCAAGTGAGTAAACTTGATGTAGCTTGAAATCATATTACACTTGAAGAATTTTACTGGATCAGTAGCTTTATGCTCAGTAAGGTCAGCAGGGTGACTTTCTAGATAAGAATTTGAAGCTCAAGATTATCTGTGTTATTCCTCAAAAATCATTGATCATCATCTGTATCTGAATTATGAGTCCTCTATTTATAGGTAGGAATCCTTGTGACTTATATTTGAAATTCAAATATAGCCGTTTCAGACTTGTCCTATCTTGACTTGCTTTTTCTCGATCGTTCTAGGACTCGACAATCGCCGATTCCTATTTGACAAGATACGAATCATCCACCCTTCGACTTGTATCAATTGGATAAAGGTCTGAATCATCCCAACGTCCCTTTAATCTTAACCATTGATTTGTTTGATAAAATCAGAGGTTTTTAGCTATCCCTTTCTTTGTAGTCTTTCAAAGTAGCCTTTGAATAATTCAAAGTATATGTATCAGCAGGTTCCTGTGATCATAAGTCTGCTGAAGTACATATCAGTCAGTTGATCCATATTTTGCTGTGTTTATGAAACAATGCAGCTGACTTCTTTTATCTAACTTTTTATTGTGAAGTTAGACTACAGCATTTGATCATAACCAAGTCCCAATCACCATTTAACTTATGGAACTTAGACCTTGTACACAAGGTATATGTAATCAGTTTAGATCATCACAGACTTCCCTAAATTCTGATTCCATATCCTTGACTTTAATTACTAAGTTTGATCCCTTAGCCTTCAATAACTGAGATTGAGCCCTCAGCCTTTAGTCTTCAGCAGGTTTCTAACTAGTCTACTGACCTAGACAAGTCTGCTGATATAAGTCAGCTAACCATTTACAGTGTTTGTTTGATCAAACCTATACAAAGATCAAACTCTAATAAACCTATACATTTGATCTAGACATCCTTTTGCCTTTGCTCTATAACAGTTAGTCTGGTACTCATCACTAAAACTTAAAAATAAGTCCAACAATTCCCCCCTTTTTGGTGATGATGCCAATACCCTCCTTACAGCAAAGCAAAAAGATTAAAAACAAAAGCAGAACAAACTCCAGCCATTTCTCATTATAATCAGCTTGTTCAATAATTATTACAATACCTAAAATCAAGAAAATAAAGCATATGAAGTATGCTTTGATCTAGTGTCTTCTTTCTCTTTCTTCTCTACTTGCTCTTGATAGGCTCTTATTTCTCTAATCATTTCTCTCATCCATTCATTTTCAATAAGAGAGAAATCAACATGAGGATTCACTTCTTTCCACCATTTCCATGCTTCGTGCAGAGTAAGATTGATTTGATGTACTCTAAAGCCTAAACGCATGTATACTTCTTTGAATTCATTTAGTGATTCCTTTGTCGATGTGGTAGGTAAACTCCTTCCACCTCTACCACCTCTTCCACCTCTATGAACAAATTTCTCAAGGCCTTGACTATTGTTTCCCAAAACTTGAGTCCCGTAAAAGGAGTTCAACCTTTCATGAAAGACCTTGTCATGATAAGGTCTCTTTTGTCATTGTATACCTTCTTGTATTCTCTCGAGAAGATCATCAAGAGTGGACGTCACAAAAAGTGCATTCTCTCGAATGCATTGGTGTCATCTTCCTATCTTTTCCTAGCAAAGATTCTGGCAGCCTCTTTTGCTACTGTTGTTTGGCTCTCTTCCCCTTTATTGACATCATCAACAAAACAGGACAGCAGGCCATGAACACTCTCCTGTGTGATAACTAGATTACTCAGTTGTCCTTCCATGATTTCAGTTCTAGTATCAACTGCAGTAATCCTTTGTTGTATAGTCCGCTCCAGGTAGATTGATCCTCTCAATAAACTTAGGATCCAATCCAGCAGGTTGAAGTGTTCCAACAAACTCACTCGGCGGCTTGGGTGCCTCAACAAGTTTATCAAGTTTTTGATGAATAGATGCAAATTGGTCTTTCAAAAGCTTGTCCTTCAAAGGTGTTACCTTGCTTAATTCCTCTAACATCTTGAGTAAGATCAAGAAGAGCATACCGAGTGGAAGTAATATTGAGGCAATCTGCTTCGTAGTCCTCTCTATTTTCCACCGATTCATTAAATCTTCAAACCTCTGCTCTTGCCTATCAAGTTGAGTTCTTAAACTGATAATGTCACTCCCGACAGCCCTCAACTCCTCCAAGAGATGTGCTGGTACTCCACCAGCCATTCCTCCATCCATGTGGCCAGCAGACTCATCAGTAGGCTCCTCCACATTGTACTGTGCCCTCTGTCTACTGACAACCATGGCATAGCTCATATCCCTTCCAGTAGGGTTAGGTCCATGGAATTCCTCCGAATGGGATCAAGAGTAGGTTCTTCAAAAATGGTACAAATGCCTGTGGGGGTTCATCATCAATATGTTCTTTTTCAGGCATTTGAAATTCTTCATCACTGTAGTCATAGTCCAGCAGTTGTTCATCTTCATCAATAACAACAATGATCGACTATCTTTCCTTCGATCTTTCCTCTAGCAGCTCCACTACAGCAGCCTGTGTAACAACAACAACAGGGGTTTCCTCCAAACCCAAAGTTAGTTCCAACCTTTGTCCAGATGCTGTTTGTACCTCAACAACTTGTACCACCGGTTCCAACCTTTGTTCAAAGTGTCTCGATCCTCAAGATCCTGAACCTCCTCAATCATAGGTGATCCTTCAAATCCCATCACCATATCCAATCTCTGTGCAATCACTGTCTGATCCTTAGTGGTTAGCACCCTCTGTACAAGGATTTCATGGAATTCAGCCCTATTTTCTTCTTGAAATCCTTCAACATTAGCAATCCTTCTCAGAGTATTGGCAGTTTTAAATAATATGCCCTCAGTGTCAACCCAGACTTGATATTGAACTAAATCCTCTGAACTGACATTAGGCTCACTAAGATTAGTAACCCTCTCATCATCCAAATCTTCATTCTCACGATCTTCAAAGAGACTTCACCAAAGATCGCCAGATTGATCTCGCCGCACCATCAAGATCTTTGACCGCTGGCTACATCGCTTGTCCCTTTCGCCACTCCACTCGGGTCTCCCCAGGGAACATGGGGATCATCATCGAATCGATGAATCATCACCGGGCGTGTGTATTTTGGATCCTTGAACATAAGTTTGGCACTTTTCTTCCTTCATCCAATGTATCCATCACCCTAGTTTGCAAAGAAGGTTGTATCTACTAATTCCAATAGGCTGTCCACACCCAGCGATCGAATGCCCATTCTTCAAATCCACTCATTAGATCAAGAACTGGTTTTTTGTTTCTTGTAGAATCCAAACTTCCATTGAAAATATCTTTGCACTCTTTTGAAGTTGGGATCTACCTTATCCTTCTTAGATGTCTGCTCCTTCCTTTCATATAGCATTGAGGGCTTCTTTGGAGCAGGTTGAGTACCTTGCTGACCTCCAAAGGTCTCAAATAGCAAGTTAAGAGTCTCCTCGATAGATGTTTCCAGGTCAGTAGGTTGCTCAGATTGTACATTAGTGCCTACTACCTCCATCCTGCTCCACACCGGGTTCCCCCACTAATATGCTCATCGCCAGGTTAGCAGCAGATCGCTTCTTCCCTCGACTTCTTACGTGGTTGAAGGGTCTTGTACCAGTGTACCAACTTCCACAGCAGGTGCAGACTCAATAGTCTGATGTGGTTCTTCAACAAGTTGCTCAACAACAACTTGTACAGCTTCAGTAGGCTCAGCAGCCTCTACAGAAGAGGATTCAACAACATCTACAAAGAGGCTCGTGCACAAAGCAGTCACACTGTGATTCTTCAAGAGGGTTGCTCAACAACAACCTCTACTATCTCTCAGGGCTTGATAGTTGTTAGGGTTCAAATTCTCAATAGCCTCTTCTTCTTCTTCTTCCCCTCCGAGTCTCCAAAATCCTCAACTGTTTCCCTTTGCCATGTTTCTTTTTCTTGGCAATTTCCTTCATTCTTTTGGAGAGGTCCTCTGATTCAACTTCAAGAGCCTTCCTCTTTCTACTTAATTCTTTCTATTGCGCCTTCAAAACATCAAAGAATAGCTTTCTTCTTTGCAACTACAAGAGGGTCAGAATCTCACTTTCACTGACCTCACAGACTCAAGAGCCAGGCCGCTTGCTTCCATGTTTTTCTAGGCTTTAACATTTTTGTTATCTTTCTTGTGTCAAGACCTTTCTCTTCTCTCCAAACCTTTTAGAGAGCAAAGATGCTTTGAAACTTGCTTAACTCGCTCACCACCAAACCTCATCATCTCCACCATCATCATTACTTTCTGTGGCCTCCTCAACCACATCTTCATCATCATCTAATCCAGAATAGGAGTAGCAACTTCGCTTGTATCTGGACTTGTTAATCTTTTCAGATGAAATATCAGGTATCTGAAAGTGATTCAACAAGGTCTGAATCAGTAGACCTAGGGGCTTGACTTTGGATTTCCTTATACCATCCCTATCTTCAATAAACACCTTCTTTATATAGTGTATGAAGAATCCAAATTTCAATCAAACTTCATACTTCAAGCAAATGATGTTTAGCATGTCTATCTTAGGTCCGCATAAAGGTATCTAGACTCCCAATGAATCCTAAGATGGTCTTTGCAATCAATTTGCTCAGCAGGTTATACTCAAATCCAATATGCTTCACATTAATGCTTAGATTTGAAGGTATTGCCTCATTTGTCTTTATTGCATCCAGAAATTTCACCCTTGGCAGATTCATCGCTTCTGGATTGGTAGGGGCACCATTTCCAGGTCCAAAATGAGAGATTTCTCTCACAGTCTCTCAGAAATTTCTATCTCTCTTCCATTAATCTGTCGTAGTGAAGGAGTCTCTACCTTCATGTATGAAAATATTCCTCCAAAATTCCAGTACATTAACATATGAAATTCTTTCCAGCCTTCTGTTGATAATGTTCTCCAAACCAGCAAACCGTCTGATTCTTCTTCCTATGTTAATGGCTAGTTCGGTAGAGCGACAGTCATTAACATAACCTCTTACACTGATCGGTGCCGATATGAACATCATCCTTATTTGCCATGATAATTGAAAGAGATGAAGAAGAAAGCTTTCAAATCAGTGTTCACACAAAGTAATTTTAGAAATCGCAGATTGAGAGTTGTGAGTGTGAACTCGTGATCTATGTCTCAGATATATAGACAGAGGTAGTTGCAACCGCCGACCACTTACGTGTGGTATTAACCACGATTAAATCTGAGTGAATGCCGCCTTGACACGTGGCCCATTACTTTTCATAACGCTTTGTAACCGTCGATCGTGTAACTACGGTTACAAGGATATAATAAATATTCCGCCATTTGCTTTTTGACTTTGGTAAGTTTGACTGTATAACGCTTCCTTCAAAGATCCTTAGCATCAAGAGATTTGGCTCAAAGACTGCCGACAAATATGTCTCAAGAAATCGGCTGCAATTACTCACGATCTTCTATTCCTCCTTGTTTTGTTCAATCGATAATACAAGATGAAGTTTAATACCAATGACCGATCCATCAAGTGAGCTCACCCAACATGACAAAGACCAATCTCCTTGGCAACTTCATTTGCTCAATTGTCCAAACATAAGTACATGGAATTGTTGATACCAATGACTAATCGCTAAGTGAGCTCACCCAACATAGCAAAGACTAATCCCTTGGTGAATTCCAAAGACAATCGCCGATAAAAGAAATATCACCAACTTTTATAATTCCAAGTTCTGTCTTAGTTTAGCAAATCTTTCACTATCCAAAGGTTTAGTGAAGATATCAGCAAGTTGATCTTCAGTAGAGATGTAAAGAACCACCACATCCTTCTTTTCAACATGATCTCTTATAAAATGATGTCTTACATCAATATGCTTGGTTCTTGATTGCAAAACAGGATTTTCAGTAATTGCAATTGCACTTGTGTTATCACACATAATTGGAATTTCTTTTTCTTCAATCCCATAATCCCTTAACTGTTGTCTTAAACACAATATTTGTGCACAACAATTTCCAGCAGCAATATATTCTACTTCAGTAGTGGAATTTGATATTGAATTTTGTTTCATGCTGAACCAGGAAACTAGTCTATTTCCCATCAACTGGCAAGTTCATGTGGTGCTTTTTTTGTCATTCTTGCATCCAGCATAATCAGAATCTGAGTAGGAAATAACTTTGAAGGTTCCATCTTTTGAATACTAAATTCCTACTTCCAAAGTCTCTTTTAGATACTTGAGAATTCTTTTGACTCGCACTAAATGACTTTTCTTAGGTTTTGATTGAAACCTTGCACAAACACCTACAAAGAATGGATATGTCAGTCTGGCGGGCAATAAGGTACATGAGACTCGCCTATCATCCTTCCTCAGATAAGGTCCGATCAACATCTTTTCCTTCTTTGTCTTCATCCAACATTATGTTTGTACTCATAGGAGTTGATACCTTGGTGCTGTTTTTCATACCAAACTTCTTCAGTAGCTCATTGGTATACTTGGTTTGATGAATAAAGATTCCATCTTTCATTTGTTTAACTTGTAGTCCCAAGAGGTAATTCAATTCTCCCATCATACTCATTTGGAATTTGCTTTTCATCGATTAGCAAACTTCTCACAATGTAATTCATTTTCGTAACCAAAGATTATGTCATCAACATAAATATGTACCAAAGAGGTGTCGCCTCCTTCACTCGATTCTCGAAAGAGTCTTGTCAATGGTACCTTTGGTAAAACCATTGTCCACCAAGAATTGAGATAGGTCTCATACCATGCTCTTGGTGCTTGTTTCAATCCATAAAGTGCCTTGTTGAGTCTCAGACACTTTATCTTCTTGATCTTTAACTTCAAAACCAGGAGGTTGCCGAACATAGACCTCCTCTTCCGTAATCCCATTCAAGAATGCACTTTTGACATCCATCCGATATACCTTGAAGTTTTTATAAGCAAAGATATGCCAAGAATAATCTAATTGCTTCCAATCTTGCAACATGGGCAGATGTCTCATCAAAATCTATTCCTTCTGCTTGAGAATAGCCTTTTGCTACTAGTCTGGCCTTGTTTCTCACAATGGTACCAGATTCATCAAATTTGTTTCTGTATACCCAATTTGTGCCAATTATATTTGCATGATTAGGCCTTTCCACTAGTGTCCAAACTTGATTTCTTTCAAATTCATTCAACTCTTCTTGCATAGCAATTATCCAACTGATCTGATATTGCTTCTTCAACAACTTTAGGTTCCCTTTGAGATAGAAAACACGTAAACATTGCTTTTAGTTGTCTTCTAGTCCTCACACCTTGCTGTATATTGCCAATCACTTGTTCAGCAGGGTGATCTTTTAACCATTGTGGATTCTGGTTAGATTGATTCTCGTGAACATCATCTTCGTAGGGTCTCATTGAAGCATTAGGGGTTCAAGAGATCCTTGAATCAAGGCCGATTGTTGCATCAAGAAATTTTTCAAAGCGGGCAGAGTCGAAAATTTTAAGTCATTGAACCTTTCCAAACATTAACACATTCTTGATCGTTGACTTGTTGATTCTCAAAGAGTTTCGAATCTTCATCTTCCATTCCAGTGAACTTAGGTTCATCAAACCCAACATGTATTGTTTCTTCATGTTTCAGTGTCCTTTTATTCAGTACCCTGAATGCCTTGCTGACAGAAGAGTATCCCAAGAAGATTCCTTCATCTGACTTGGGTTGGAAAGTCTTCAATTGCTCCTTATGATTTAAGATAAAACATTTGCTTCCAAATGGATGAAAATAAGATATATTAGGTATCCTTCCATTCTAAATCTCATAAGGTGTTTTCAGCAGCTTCTTGTTCATTGAGGTTCTATTTTGTGTATAACATGTTGTATTAACTGCTTCAACCCAATATCTTTCTGGAAATAATGCTTCACAAATCCTAGTTCTTCCTGCTTCCTTAAGAGTCATGTTCCTTCTCTCAAAGAACCTCATTTTTTGAGGTGTGCCAAAGAAGCAGACACAAGTTGATGTAGTACACCATTATGCTCACAATATTCTCTTATAACCTTATTGAGAAATTCAAGACTTTATCTAATCTAATCTTCACTCTTTTATCAGACTTTTCTCATTTTGCAATCTCTTCAAAAGTTCAGGCATCTTTTGAAGTGTTTCACTTTTCTTATTCATGAATACCACCCAAGTGTATCTTAAATAATCATCCACAACAACTAAAGTGTACTTCTTTCCTGTTACACTTGTTGGTGTCACTGGTCCAAATAGATCCATGTGCATCAGCTCCAACACTCTTTTTGTTGATTGCTTTGTTTTTGACTTGAAGCTTGATTTTGTTTGTTTACCTTGCTGACAAGCATCACATATAGCATCCTTCTTGAATGTGATTTCCAGTAAACCAATCACCAATTTCTTCTTTACCAACTGATTGATATCATCAAAATTTAGATGATTTAACTTCTTGTGCCACAACCAATTGAGTTCTGACTTGGTATGCACTATCAGGCAGGTTTCTGGAACTGCAGTTGACCAATCCACAACATACATGTTTTGTTGTCTTTTTCTAGCCAACACAACTTGATCACCTCTTTCACCGATGATGATGATATGTGCCTTTGTCAAAAGTGACCTTGTAACCCATGTCACGTAAATTGTCCAAAGGCTCGAAGAAGTTGTAGTCCAAATCCTTCAACATATGCAACATTCCTAATTGTTAGTCCGTTTCTCGAAGTGTACCTTACCCTCTTGTGTAACCAGTGTGTTCTTGTTTCCAAAGTTCACTCTTGGACCATCCTTTGCCACATAGCTTGACAGACAAAGG
This sequence comes from Gentiana macrophylla, assembly GCA_026214975.1. Taxonomy (NCBI): domain Eukaryota; kingdom Viridiplantae; phylum Streptophyta; class Magnoliopsida; order Gentianales; family Gentianaceae; genus Gentiana; species Gentiana macrophylla. The sequence goes on along the minus strand of CM047808.1, from coordinate 93,664,339 downwards.
CTTATTCTTTGTCATATGTCCGAACATCCACTCACCAAAGTACCGCACACCCTACAAAACAAAATTAATACATTTTAGGTACCCAATCTCTGCTTTGGGTCAATGTTGGTCGGTGGTAAGCATGACCCCTGGAAAGTTCCCATAAGGTCTTCTTCTAAAGGTATCATACTTATGTTCATACATGTATTCCACACATCCATAAGGTCTAACATTTGGTTGTGTAGGATTCATATATACTTACTAGCCTTTTCGTATATAGTGCTGTTTGGGGTGATTTCTCTTGTTAAAAGCACCAGTATAACCATAGGTTTGTTGTCTGTTAGGAACAGCCCTGTAATATGGAGTATGCTGAGTGTTATTAATACCATCCGCAACGGAAGCGATTTTAGGATCTAGATCTATAAATTACACGTAATAAAATAACTAGATCTACATCTACAAGGGGGTTGTAGAACATACCTCTTGGATCTCAAAATCTAAGTAGAAGAACCGCAATAGGAAGAACAATAGAAGAATGGTGTGAAGAGCACCACGATCTTCCGCACGTGTGATCCAAGCAACTCCCGGTGGAAGGAAATTCTTGTCTCGAATCCTCCCGATATGCTACCCGGAAAACCTCCAAGATTTTCCCTCTTTCCCCATGGCCGAAAATTTTTCCTTCTCCTCTCTAAGAGGTGAAGTCGAATTTTATGTGTGTTTCAGGCTTGGGAGAACTCTCTTTATATAGGAGAGTAATCCTTGTCCTCCAAGGATTTTATTATGCAAATAAATAATCCAAAAAAATAAAGATAATCCCAAAATATTGTAGAATAAATGTAGAATAATCTTTATCTTTATTTCTTACCATAAATATTTATCCAATAAATATTTTGTGCACATGTCTTATTAATCCACAAGAAAACTAATTTCTTGTTGACTAAAACACATCCTTGGCAGAAAAATTACTTATTGACCTAGTCAATATTATTTTCGGCCATAACACTAATTTTTGTCAAGATAATGAAAAATGTCTTTTTCACATATTTAATTATTTAGCCCAACTAATTTAATAGTCCACTAAACAATTAATTCGCATATCGTTTTAATTAAATTCTAACAAGAACTAAATTAATAGGGGGGTTCTATTTGGACCCCCCTATTTACTACTTGCACCCATTTACTACTTGTACCACAAAAATTACTGGGCACCACATGATTTTTTATATAGGAAGTCAATCACACTGATAGTTTCCTTGTGGAACACCAACGCCGATCCACAGTGGCGTTGGTGTTCCACAACGAACACCAGATGTGGACGCTCCTATATAAAAAAGTGTTAAATCTTAGAACGTCGATCCATGACTTTTCATCGGTAGCTTTGGTGGCATACCAACGCCGGTGACACCGACGTTGGTATGCCACTAGGAACACCAGTGTGAGTGACGTTTTTTTCACCCGAAAAAATATTCATTAATGTGGTGCAAGTAGTAAAAAGGGGGGTCCAAATAGAACCCACCAATTAATATTATTAGGATTTGACGTCCGAGAATAGCTATGCTATATTGGAGGCACGTCGGGGACCATGGACTAATAATCAGCGGCTCCGATAAATCAAATAAATAATTATCTTACGAACAGAATAATTATATTCGATAAATCAATCACAGGAATATGCCACCATAATCCCGTGACTGCACTCCTCCGATTATAAGATTATATTCATCTCCTCACGAGAATGATAATAAGCGTCCATTGATATAATCATTACATATGGATTTATCCTCCATAGACTGTTCATTCTAAATCGGGAAGTTACCGTCAACCCTTTTCAGAACCTCTTATCCTCATTTATCATTAACCCCCTAGTGATCAATTAATTCATACAACACTGGTAGCTAATCAGTGTAATATGAACTCCATGGATCGATCGCTTTCTAGGATTAACAAATAAAGGAACTGTCTATCTACTTCAATTATCCAAAAGAAGAACTTTTGGATATACACTTGGTATGGGAGGCATGATCACTATCAGTATGGACCCAAACAAAGGTTGGGTACCTAAACTTAATTAATTTGTTTTAAAGGATGTCCAGTACACATAGACAAAGTGGATGTTCCAGACACACACGACAGAAATAAGAAATGGCTCACCGACTTCAAAGCTTTAGATGGACCCAAAGTCATATTTGGAGGCAAAGAAACCCTGACAAGATTAAGGGGAAGGCACAATACTCAAGAACAATTTGAAGATTCAAAATATAGCATATGTTAGAGGACTTAACTTCAATCACGAGCATCACCAAATTACGTGACAAAGGCTACAATGTACATTTCAATAAGGAAGGATGCAAAGTGATTCACACCCAAACCAACACAAAGAGTTCTTGCAAGAAGAAGACAAGATAACATGTATGTGGTGGATTGGAAAACAGCCAAGACAGAAACATGACTGCTTGTCAAAAGTAAACAATCAACCAGCTGGATTTGGCACAGAAGGTTAAATCACTTGAATTTCAAGACCATTAACAAACTATCAAAGAACAAGTTATTTGAAGGTCTGCCAGAGATCACATTCAAGAAAGAAAGTCTATGTGATGCATGTCAGAAAGGAAAACAAATAAAAAGTTCATTCAAGTCAAAGCCTTATCAATCTACAACAAGAGTTCTACATCTGTTGCACATGGATCTGTTTGGACCAGTCATACCAGTAAGTGTAAGTGGTAAGAAATACACCCTATTAGTGGTGGATGACTTTTCAAAATACACCTGGACCATTTTCATGAACAAGAAGAAAGAGACACTCAAAAAGCTGCCAGATTTGCTGAGAAGACTCCAAAATGAAAAGAATCAAGATCATCAAGATCGGATCGATAGAGGCAATGAATTTCTAAATGAAATCATCGGGACCTCATCGTGAATAAAATGGAGTGTTACATCAACTATCTGCAGCAGAACTCCACAACAAAATGGTGTAGCGAGAAAGAAGAAATGTAACTCTCAAAGAAGCGATTAGAACAATGATTGTCAAGCATGCTTACCAAAAGATTTTGGGTCAAGCGAAAGAACACACGACATGCCAAACACAAAACAGATCAACCATCAACAAGTATCATGGAAAGACTCCATATGAAATATGGAATGGTAGAAAACCAAATATCTCATATTTTCATATGTTTGGATCGAAATGTTTTGTTTTGAACAGAACCACCGTGCATACCTTTGATGAAAAGGTCGATGAAGCAATCTTTATGGGATACTCAGACACCAAAGAAAGCATTCAGAGTACTCAACAAAAGAACACCGTGATTGAAGAATCAATACATGTAGTTTTTATGAACCAAATACAAATGGTGAAGATCTTAAAGATCAAGAAGAGCGACACAAAGAGAAATCTATACAAATGCAACCATACCAAACTATCCTGAATCATCATTTTGAAAATCAAGAGGAGCCACATATCAATACAACAGAAGAAGCACCAGAATTTCAAGTTCAAGCTCAGCATGAAGGTATGGAAGCACCAAGTGAAGAACAACTTCAACCTGGTCTAAATTGGCTAAGAGATCATCCTGAAGAACTAGTCATTGGAGATATTCACACAGGAGTTAGAACCAGAAGACAACTGGAGCACATCCTAACATGCTTTCTATCAGAAGTGGAACCCAAGACCATAGATGATGCAATCCAAGATGCAGGTGGATCACAACCATGTAAGAAGAACTAAATGAATTTGAAAGAAATGAAGTCTCAGAACTGGTTGTGAGACTGAGATATGGCCAACATCATTGGAGCAAAATGGGTATTCGAGAACAAGATGGATGAGAAAGGAACCGTTGTCGAAACAAAGCAAGGCTAGTTGCAAAAGGCTACTCTCAGCGAAGGATAGATTATGATGAAACATTTGCACCAAAGAGAAAGATTGGAGGCAATCGGACTCTTTCTAGCATTTGTTTGCATTCAAAGACTTCAAAGCCTATCAAATGGATGTCAAGAGTGCATTCCTAAATGGACTTTTGGAAGAAGAAGTATATGTAGAAACTGACCTCACGGCTTTCAAATCAAAGGAAAAGAAGACAAAGTATACAAACTCAAGAAGGCCCTCTATGGACTCAAACAGGCACCCAGAGCCTGGTATGAAATACTATCACAATTTTTTATTAAGAATGGATTCAACAAGGGAACTATAGACAAGACTCTATTCAAACTAGAGGAAGAAACAAGTACATTTCTAGTACAAATCTATGTTGATGATATCATCTTTGGATCAGAGAATGAAAAGCTATGTGAGAAATTTGCAAACCTGATGAAGAGCAAATTTCAGATGAGCATGATGGGAGAATTAAACTATTTCCTTGGCCTTCAAGTAAAGAAAATGAAGGATGGCATTTTCATTAGTCAAGCCAAGTACACAAGAGATCTAATACACAAGTATGGGATGGATACAAGTGGCACATCAGATACACCAATGTGTGCAAGAGTCATTCTTGGGAAAGATGAAACAGGAAAGGATGTTGATCAGAAAATGTATAGAGGAATCATTGGATCCTTACTATACTTAACTGCAAGTAGACCTGATATAGCATTTGCAGTAGGAGTATGTGCAAGATTTCAAGCTCAACCAAAAGAATCACATCTTCTAGCAGCCAAAAGGATAATCAAATACTTGAAAAACACTATCAATGTTGGTATTTGGTATCCAAAAGATGGAGGATTTAAGTTAATATCATATTCAGACTCTGACTATGCTGGATGCAAAATAGATAGAAAAAGCACCTCTGGAACATGTCAAATGCTAGGCACCAGACTAGTCTCTTGGTTCAGTAAAAAGCAAAACTCCATATCTACATCAACAGCTGAAGCAGAATATATAGCAGCAGGTAGTTGTTGTGCACAAGTACTTTGGATCAGACAACAGCTAAGGGATTATGGAGTGGAGGAGGAAACAATTCCAATCATGTGTGATAACACAAGTGCAATATCTATTACTGAAAATCCAGTGTTGCATTCAAGAACAAAGCACATTGATGTGAGACATCACTTTATCAGAGACCATGTTGAAAAGGGAGATGTCATCCTAAAATACATACCCACTGAAGATCAATTGGCTGACATCTTCACTAAACCACTCAGCTATGAAAGATTTAGCATGTTGAGAACTGAGTTAAGAATGATTGAAATTGACTAAGTACCAAAGAGCGGCTAACTGGAGTAATCGGCTAAGTGACTTCATCATCGGCTCAACCTTAGTCATTACTGAGGGATGTAGCAGGTAAGGCACTGGTATCCAGTGAAGTTAACTTAACTGATTGTTAAGAACGGTTAAATCTAGAAGCTCAGTGAAGAAATCACTATATCGGCTAAGTGACCAGCCAAGGCACTTCACCGAATTAAAGACTTGGACAAATTAAAGTGTGAACAAAATCAATTTTACTACACGTGGAGAATAAGGAAATTATGGAGGATTATTCTCGTGGAAGATTACATACGCGAGATCAACTTATAATTATGGAGGCAACCATATTTTTTTTTAAATTACAAATGCCTCGATTCCCGGGCTCTATCATTACTTACCTCAAACCACTCCCCATTACGCTCGAATATCGCGATTTACATACTCAAAATCATGCCATTATGTCACAAAATCCTTCCACATTCAAACCACGTTCACACTACCCAAATCAACCTATATAAAGGCTACCTAGAGACTTTCAGAAATCTTTACACTCTCTTGCAAATTACAAACCCTATTTTTGACTTTCACTGAAAACTTGAAGAACTCTTTTCTAAACATCAATTAATCGTCAATGGCTTCATCTTCCACAATCTCTCCCACTGAAAAATACTACGAAAAATCAATCATCACTGGTTCGTTTTTCAAACCAGAACTCTATCTCTCTTTTTGTGATAACGATGCACAAGCGCAACGCTTGGTCGATTGCTGTACAAATTTGGGGCTGATGACCTTCTTAAACCCCTCAATAACGAGAATCTGCTATGAAAATCTGATAGCGTTTTGGAAAAATGCCAAGTTTATGCCAAGCACAAAGAAGACTGAAGTCGATCGCATAACAAGCTCAATCTTTGGAAGAGAAATAGTCATCACACCTGGTGCACTCAATAGATACCTTCAACTCCCCTTAATTGGTCCTGCCAATGTCAAGCTTTTGACAACAGACATCATAAAATTCTAGGCTGAGATAGCCAAAAGTCCCAAGAAAAATAGCAAAACGTACAATCTACCTAGATCAAAGCTTAAACTTCCGTTTGCTGAATTTGCACCGGTCATCACAAAGAATATTGAAGGCACAAAGGGGTCAATGGAAAACCTCACTGAGGTACAAATCGAATCGATGGCCATAATCTACTTAATGCATCAAATTTGACTGGGCAACTTTTGTGTTCAATAGATTGAAGGATCGGATTCAAAAGGAAATTGATTTATCAATAACAGCACCAAGCAAGGGTTTGCAGAAAAAGGCCGATTTCTGGGAGAGGAAATCATATGGATTCCCTCTTCAGCACCTGTTCAACGCATTGAAAGTACAACCCACCAATTTGCAAATACCACACAAGTCTAAGACAATGTTCACTTACATCAAGGCATCCATGAAACCCAAACCCACTCTGCTGGGAGCAAAAGAAAACAACACGAAACTAGTAGATCGAGAGTGGGACGAAGAACCGGATCCCGAAGGCACAAGAGAATACCACTATGACTAGCACCAAAGAATTTGGATGAGCCTGTGACAATCGGTGATGACACACAGCATGAAGAAAAGCGAAGAAGAGGAAATTACCTACCTTGAGGAAGGTGAGGAAGGATATAGACTCACTTCATCCAAGAAGAAGAGGAGATAGATGAGAGCGGTGAGTCGAGGATGAACACTCAAGGAGTGATCATTTTGATGCAAGTCAAGAAAATGGAGATTTACGATGATGAATCGACTCTTCAAGAAGTGCTTTTCAAAAGCATTGGCAAAGTTGACGAACAACTAAGTGAGCAAGTCGATAAAGCTCACTCGGCCGAACTTGTCAACTCCCCACAATTGCACAAGGGGAACAGTGGCGGATGAAGCGATCCACACTCAACAACAACCTCTAAATGACCCCGTGTCTAATGAGGAAGAACAAGAACAGATGGAAGAAAGAGAAGTTGAAGTGGAGAATGAGAAAAAGCAAGGTGGAGATGCTTTGAGGATGAAGCTTATGGAGATGAAGAGGATGTCCATGTGGCACCGGAAGAAATTGATCCAGAGAGAGTCTTCAATCTGGACATCCAACCCCTCATTGTGGACATGGAAAGGCAATATTACAAAGAGCAAAACTCGAAGAATGCCTTAAGGAGTGAAGCAACCTCCTTCAACTACAAGATTGAGGCCCTCATCAATCATATCAAGATCCAAGATGAGGTCATGGAGAGACAAGGAAACCTCGCTTTGCAATTTACAACAACTCATCCTCACCATGTCCAAACCAATCTTGAATTTCATGTTTGAGACAATTGACAACAATCTTAATCCCTTGGTGGACACTCTCAATGCTCACACTCAAAGAAATTCAGCATCTGGATGAAATAATGGAGCATTCTCGGCAAGCAACTAGACCTTCTAATCAAAGTTGGTGAGGCCAACAACAAGATCTTTGAAAGGAGGTATGGTCCTCTCCTCGATTCTCGACACGGCAACGACAAATCTTGAAGCACTTTTTAGTGTTTTTGCCAAAAAAGGGAAGGAAGCTATAAGCCCAAAGCTCCAAAGAAAAGAAGGCAAGCCCAACAGAAAAGGGCAAGGGCAGCAAAGGCAAAGGTATCATGTTTGAAGAAATGAAGAAGTAGACCTGATACTTAATGAGATTTGTGATTTCTTTTCTATTTGCTATTTGCCTTTGTCTTTAAATAGAAAGATGCAATATCTTATTGCCCTATGATGGATGAATAAAATTGTTGATTTTTGTTCTGTTATTATGTAAAAATTTGGATTACTTATGTTCAGGCTTATGAGGGTTTTGGCATCATCAAAAAGTGGGAAATTGTTAGGAACATTTTATTATGTTTTGATGATGGCCATATCATATGTTATAGCAAGCCTGAAATAAGTTAGAATTCTCTGTATAAGTCTTTACTTAGAGTCCGACATGTTGTATAAGTTGAGTCGATAAGTATTGTACTAGTTGGTTGAACGGCAAAGTAAAACAGACATTCAACAGTGAAGCCACCAAGCACCCATGAGAGATACAATAAAGACTTTATGGTCTCGACTTATAACAAAGGAAGTCTGTGATGACCTTGGATAAGTCTAAGTTATGTTTCAAGTGATGAAACTTAATATTCAAATATGGTGTACACTGATCTCACCCCAATCAAGGATCAGTGAAGTACAAAGATTCTCCTTAAACTTAAGCAAAAAGAATACAGTGAACTGAGTAAACTGACTTTTGGCAGAGTGAAGACAAAACGGTGAAGTAAGAGCCAAAAACGGCTAAGTCAGAAGGATCACTCGACCGTTCAGAAAACAGCGAAGTAATACTTACCAGATCAGATTTAATATATGTTGAAGATTCAGAAGATCATGCATTAAATAGAGGATCAATCAAGGACGGATTTTCTGCTATACGTTCGAAAAAAAAAATCCGATCACTGAAATCAAGGAGAATGCAATTAAGGGGGAATCAAGAATAAAATCAAGGATTATTCCCTCATTAATATAGCCAACGGACGGAATTTCAAAATCAAGATTATTCAAGGCTATAAATAGAAGGCATTGACAGACAAACAAATACAATGATCTGAAAAAGAAAAACTAAGCAAAAACTCTGTCAATTCAAAAAGCCTTCTCTGAACTTATAAGGGTTTATCTAGAGATCAACTCAGACATCAGAATTACAAAGTCATATTCAGCACTGAGATTGATCAAGCAAGTTGGTGAATCTTATTCACTTCAAATTGAAACAACTGAATCAGAAGCAATCTAAGAAGGAGTTGTGTGTGTGATAGCTGCTGAAGGATTTTGATCTCAAGGAGCAGTGAAAGAGACTGAATCACTGAAGTTGTTGCAGTCAAGGAGTGATAGTCTTGTAGATTGTGAAGCTTGGGAAGTCAAGGACAATCATACTATTGTAACTGTGAAAACAATAGTGAATTCCTCCAATCATCACAAGAGAAGAGTGGATTAAGGGATTACACCACCCTGAACCACTATAAGCCTTGTGTCAATTTACTTTCTGCAAATTTACTTTACAGCATTTACTTAAATTGCCTAGATCATAACTTTTATCTGTGATTGCCTAAACTGATTTGAAAACAACATAGTAAGAAGGGACTTATCCGCTGCCCAAAAGCTTTTAAACATAAGAAAAGTTTTTGAAACTCCACTATAGTCATTCACCCCCCCCCCCCTCTAACTATAGTTTCACCCTTCTCTGGGACCAACACCGTGTAGATCCAATTACTCCCACTGGGCCTGAGATGCTCAGGTGGTTCTACAAGAGCATGAACAGAACTGGAGTACCGAACTCCATTCACAGGGTTATGGCTATTAAACCAACCTCTATTATCAGAATCCTATACTGCTCATAAAAAGGGCCAAAGGTCATCAATTGATCCTCAGACTACAAAATCCGCAGAACCCGTAATGGGTAATGGATAAACCATACTCCCAATACTTACTGGGTGGATCGAAAGTCTGATATAGTTTAGTAGTATTTAGTGTTATCACCAACAACCGATGTTGGATGTGGTCTGATTTTAATCAGTTAGTAACTACCTTGAGTAAACTTACTTCAAGGTTTAAGGTTTTGCTGTTCATGGACTCTATCAGAAAGGATGCAACAGTATAACTGTACCTTCCCGGTTTCAAGAATCCTATATCTAACCTTTTTCTCAATGCTACAAGATATATAACGATTGGTCACTGACCGAACAGCGTCGCGCGAAAATTCCCGAGATCTACCTTCAAGCACCGTGTGCTAAAAATGCTTATATTTATGGAAGTAGGGTGAACCGAATCCACACCTTATCCGTAAATTCCAAAGCATATTCTAGGTAGACTTCTCGGTCTTACATTTCAATGTAGACCGTTATTTCGGTTCCAATATCTTTATTGAGTTAAGCTGTTTATTGTACCACATCTAAAGCTATGTAAGGCACTTTAACGGTTTCTTACTTAGTGAGAACATATCACAATGAGGCAGGCTGAGCATCAGTCTCGAGGACTATGAATGGCCTATTCCGAGTATAGAATATTCTATCTCTGTTGAAAACATAGAAACCTCAAAATATTTTGGATAAACTTTCCGGAGTGTTTGAATAGTTATCGAGACAAGAAGTCACTACTGGAAGCTCCTACTAGCTTGTATCTTTCATCGGACCCGAAGGTCGTCATGAACAAGCTATGTTACTTCTTTATAACCATTATCCTTTCCGATTGAAAGGAAACTTAGTCATTGAACCTTTGAGACAATATAACCAGATCGGGAGAAATGAATCACCCTAAGCCGCCTTCTTGGTCTTGTCTTTTAGGGACTATGCACTAACTATGGAATATGAAGAAGCGTTTATCTAAATATAGAAACCAATTGCTTTTAATAGTTCTTGAGATGTGTTTTATATACATATTTCGTGATTGTAAGTGGTTTTGACTTTATCAAACAAAGGTCCGAGTCTTGGATTCGTACTACAAATGGTATATTCACTTTCTATCGACAAACAAATTATCGAATAGAAGGTAAATCCTTTCATTCCAACGAATCTTAAATGAGAAAATAATTTTTCCGCGATATCCAAGGATTGAACCCGAGATTCATTTCCTTATATCACTCCCACTATACTAGCTAAAATTAACTGCCCGTTGTTTACTCTTTTAATCGTTAAATGCACCGCTACCTTGTTCTTCCAAAGAACTTAGCTCGAGAAAATCGCCAAGGATTCATAGGTTGGTGATCCAAAATCACTGTCCTTATCCTATGATTTTTAATTAATTTTCGGTTCATCCTTAAAGTTTTCTCAGTTTAGATGATTAACACTTTTAGACATATTCTCCCATTCTTGACTTTCCGTGAATGGAAATGGATCTTGAACCAATGTTCGTTTGAGTAGACACTACTCTTGAACCGTAGGATGTCTATTTCGAGTGTTACTCGTCTGGACTTCTCGGATTTTTAATATACCAGAAAAACAACAAATCATAACATTAAAGCTCCCACTAGTTTATCGGTTCCAAATACCGTCTAACGAGCAATGCTTTATTTTTATGATTTTCCGATTTTTTTCGATTAGAAAATCTTTCGTACATAGTTCCAATGTTTCCAGAAAAACAACAAATCATAGAACTCCCACTAGTTCATTGATTCCAAATATCGTCCAACTAGCGACATTTCATGACTTTCCGGTTTTTCAATTAGAACGGTTACGTGTGTAGTCAGTTACACTTTTCTAATGTTCTAGAAAAACAACAAATCATAAAGCTCCCACTAGTTCATCGATTCCAAATATCGTCCAACTAGTAACACTTCATGATTTTCCGATTTTTCAATTAGAAAATTACTCGTGTAATTACTACACACTCAAAATTCACTAGAAGAATTTCATGGTCCGAAATCACCTTTGATCAAACTAAGTTTGTCTTCCGTTTGACACGAATGACACTAGTTACATACACAGTATGTCACTCGGTTTTTAAAAGGCTTAAGAGAAAATATCTCTTTCAAAAATAATTGCATTATAGATTAACTAGTTCAACGTCCTAGTTACTTTCCACTTTTAACGAAGTCAATACTAGTCAATTATTAATTTTTAAGCAATTTAGTAAGGGATATAATGCTATAAATAAAATGACATATATTAATGCAAGTTTAACACTACTATATAAGTTTATTTTAGGAATTGTAAACTAAAATTAAGTCTACTCTACCATTCCAAGGTTTTAACCTCGCATCTCAAAGGTCACCGCCGTAGGTAGGTCAAAGAGATGACGGTTAAATCGAGACAATCTCATCAATGAATAACTTGTGAGAATCGAACATCCCACGAGAATCGAACATCCCTTTATTCATTGACTACCTTCCTTTTTCAGCCTAGATATTATCAAGAATACCCATGATGAGTGTGACCTACAATATCGGATCTCTTAGGTACACCCCGAGTGTGCCGTCGTAGGATAGGTCAGTGACCCGACGAGTACCCAGAAATCCTATCCTTTCAGAGACCAAGCCATGAATGTTGATAGGGGTGAACACCATCCGTAGGGGGACGAAATCAAAGCGCCGCGAGGCGTCACCCTTCTCTCACTTACTTGTATCGATAGTAGAGGCCGTGGGGTTGGCTGTTGCCTCCCCCGCTCCCACTCAATATTTTGGAAGTTGTGGTAGGTTAACTAACCACGTCTTTTTGATGTTAACATAAAAGCACATCAAATCAAGGATTCCGAATGGTGTCGGTAACGTAGGCAAGCCTACCCGTCCTATTCGTTGGAATATATGTGATGATCGGACGAAATCGGGTCAAGACACTCCCCATTGAGATAAGAAGGATTCACCCTCCGCTCTCAAAGTAGCTTAGTCTTGCGGACCCCCGTGCATACATCACACTATGAGGTTAAGTCGGTCGAGGAAAGCTCAGCTGACCAACCTATAGGCGAACCGTTTTTATCCAAGATTTATTGTTCTTTTACCATCATTCAATCCCGTGAGACACTACTTAATCGAAACGTGATCTTGTTTGGGCTTTAAGGCGGTTCACCGAGAACACACACCGAAAGGCTTAACGATTTCATAACCCGTCCTCGGATCGTTAATTAGTTACTAAATTAATTAATTACCACGTATTAATTAAATTTCAACTAATTACGCGAGTTTGTATACATGCCTATTTTAATTACCAAAATTAAAATTCTACATGTATGCATGGAGTGGATTTATGATATGATGCATGTCATGGCAATTCCGATTTTTTTATCTATTTTATGATAAAACATAAAAAATAAATTGCGGAAAATTTAAACACCGAGATGGATCGTTGGTACCCCCGACTAACCTATTTTCTAAGGAAAAGTAAAAATTTAATCTAAGTCTTCAAATCTCGATCTTCGATCTTGATTTTGAAACTTCCGGATCTTGAATCTTCGATCTTGACACGAACGACGATGAGAGGAGGCCGTAATATACCAATATATTTAAAATATATTTGTATTAAATTGTTTTATAAAAAGAAAACTTTTTTTTATTTATTTATTTTTTTATAAACAGTCCTTGGCCATAAAAAAAAACTGATATTATTTTATTTTTTTGTTGTAACCCTAGCCGCATGCAAACGGCTAACTCAAAATTTTTTATTTTTTTATTTTTTTTATTTTATTTTATAATTAACAGGCCTCTCGGCCAATAAAAAAATTTAGGTTAACCAAAAAAAAAAAAATAAAACCTAGCTTCCGTCACATAACTAATGCCGAGACCAAATAAATAATATAAAAAAAACAATTTTTCAACCTCCTCCCGTTTTACCTTTTGTTTCATCATCTTGATGATTTTCAACACCATGATCTTCGTCGTCTCGAACCCGGATCAAATAAAAAACAAAAGGTACTACATTTTTACAATTTTTGAATGACTTAAAAAAAAATTACACATCCTATGCTCAATTGATACTAATTAAAAGAGCTACAAAACATATCTACGGGTAAACAGTACCAACCCCAATCCATCTCTTCAAACCACAATAATCGCAACATAAAAAATATTAAACATGCATCGCCCCTATAAAAAAAATTGGGACAAAAATCTACATGTTTACTACTCCTAGATCTAATATTTTATACGTATAAATATATAACTTTGCGATCGATACCACTCATTAGTAATACCATCCGCAATCGGAGGCGATTTTAGGATCTAGATCTATAAATTACACGTAATAAAATAACTAGATCTACATCTACAAGGGGGTTGTAGAACATACCTCTTGGATCTCAAAATCCAAGTAGAAGAACCGCAATAGGAAGAACAATAGAAGAATGGTGTGAAGAGCACCACGATCTTCCGCACGTGTGATCCAAGCAACTCCCGGTGGAAGGAAATTCTCGTCTCGAATCCTCCCGATATCCTACCCGGAAAACTTCCAAGATTTTCCCTCTTTCCCCATGGCCGAAAATTTTTCCTTCTCCTCTCTAAGAGGTGAAGTCGAATTTTTTGTGTGTTTCAGGCTTGGGAGAACTCTCTTTATATAGGAGAGTAATCCTTGTCCTCCAAGGATTTTATTTTGCAAATAAATAATCCAACAAATAAAGATAATCCCAAAATATTATAGAACAAATGTAGAATAATCTTTATCTCTATTTCTTACCATAAATATTTATCCAATAAATATTTTGTCTGCATGTCTTATTAATCCACAAGAAAACTAATTTCTTGTTGACTAAAACACATCCTTGGCGAAAAATTTACTTATTGACCTAGTCAATATTATTTTCGCCATAACACTAATTTTTTGCCAAGATTATGAAAAATGCCTTTTTTCACATATTTAATTATTTAGCCCAACTAATTTAATAGTCCACTAAACAATTAATTCACATATCGCTTTAATTAAATTCTAACAAGAACTAAATTAATATTATTAGGATTCGACGTCCGAGAATAGCTATGCTATATTGGAGCACGTCGGGACAATGGACTAATAATCACGGTCTCGATAAATCAAATAAATAATTATTTTACTGAATGTAATAATTATATTCGATAAATCAATTACAGAATATGCCACCATAATCCCGTGACTACACTCCTCCGATTATAAGATTATATTTATCTCCTCACGAGAATGATAATAAGCGTCCATTGATATAATCATTAAATATGAATTTATCCTCCATGTATCGCTTTCATTCTAAATCGGGAAGTTACCGTCAACCCTTTTCGTAACCTCTTATCCTCATTTACCATTAACCCCTAGTGATCAATTAATTCATACAACTCACCGGTAGCTAATCGCTGTAATATGAACTCCATGGATCGATCGCTTTCTAGGATTAACAAATAAGAGGAATCTGTCTATCTACTTCCGTAAATGGAAGGAATGGATTCCGTATCTGTGATAACACGTACTACTCACTCAATCCAAGACAATGCCAAGATGGGGTAATTCGGATCACGCAGACTTAGTGTAATCCTTAACCGTCAAGTCAAACATCATACCGATTCAAGCGGTTGGATCGTGATCACCTCAAGATTAAGATATATCCATAAATATGATCATCGATTGATTCGATAAGACTTCGATTACGGAATTATATCGTGAACTCTAATCAAATCGGTCCAAATTTCATATGATATATCTATCATATATAAATGCCCCACTAGTTCTTTTAACCGAAAGTCCGGATAAGACAAACACACCTATTGTGTTCTGGGCGCATTAATAGCACGTTAAAGGAGAGACCCGATACTCTCGATTAACTTCACTACGGGCTAATTGTATTTTAAGTACATCTTCACTAACTCAATCCTCCCGTGTATATCCCATACATTGAGTTAAGTGATTACATAAACGATATACTTTTGGGTTTTCTGTAGTGTAAATACTATTGTCAAATCGGTGAATATGAGAATTATAAATATGAATAATAATATCATTTCATTATTAAATAAAACAATTACAAAATTGTCTTTCGGGCATAACACCTAACACTGAGGTCCCTGCTGAGGTCTTATATCAGTCCTCTGCTGAGTCCTCTGCTGATTCCATTGCCTAGGTTTTACCCTAGCATTATGGTTATATCTGCTGTTTCTATCAGTGGGGGCAGGAATATTCCAATCATCATCAGTAGGGAACAGTCTACCTTTCCCCTGAGATAAGTATCCCTTGAATGATTGACATTATTGGGTTTAGGATTCTTATCCTTGGAATATTTCCGATTTTTATCCTTTTGTGGTCCAGCAGACTTGGTAGCAGGTCTGCTATCAGTAGTTCTAGAAGGTACATCAGTCCTACCTTTGGATTTATTCTTCTTGTTAGGTGCTGCTGACCTTTTTGACTTCTGATGTTGCTTTCTTGAAGTTTTCTCAGTAGGCTTTTGTTCAGGGTCAATTTGTAGTGTTTTTAATGATATATTTTATATCAATATTCCCCATATATGGATGTTTTTCGTAGAATTCGAGCTTATAATCGATTAATTGAGTAAATGGTGTTTTTAATAGGTTAATTGCAAAATGTAGCGATTTATGTGCTTAAATTGTGATTTTATGTTATTTTGGGATTGTGTTACGCTTTGGTATATTTTCCTATGTTATAGATACATATTTTGGCATGCAAGAGGATTAAATGATGAGGTTTTGCATGGAAGAGAAGTGAAATGGAAGGAAGATGGAGATAAAGCTTGGAATGAAGCTTTCAAGCAGCCGAACTTCCGATGCAGTTCTTGATATGATATAGACTGATTTGACTCTCGAGCTCAAGAGAAGATTTGTAGGGCTTGAAGAGAGGATTCTACAGGATTTTGAATCACTTCATTCCGACTTATGAGGCCCGAGATATGAGAGTTACAAGTTTGGATGCTGTTGCTGAATTCAAGTGGAAAATCCCGAAAACGACTCGTAATACGACGGGCTAATCAAAAAGGCGTTTTCTGAAGAATAGTCCTTAATGAAAGTTGTAGAGTTTTCCGAGAGCTTAATTATGACATTCGGATCATAATTTTTGGAGGTCTACAACTCAAGATATGAATTTTAGAAGTTGTAGCCTTTTAAACGTGCGTTTGCCATGCAAGAATTTTAGTACAGAGTCTTCAGACTGCAGCTGAACGAACGTCCAGCCACCGAATTTGAGCAACCGACTTACGCATAAACCAACATAACCGACCTACTCTTCTATTTAAACACAGCGGCCTCAACCCTAATTGATACAACATACGCAGCAGCAGCTTTTTTCCTAGAACCCTAAAGCGATCCAAGCGAGCGGCGGCCGGCCGGTGAGCTTCATGCTTGGCCGGCGATGGTTAGATTAGGTGTTTCTCTTTTCTTTTCGTTTTTCTTTCTTGTTGAACAAGGCTGAGGCAGCCATGGATGGGCCATGAAGCTTCCCTCTTTTCCAGCTGCACCTTAATCTCTTTTCGATGGATGTTTTGTAAGTTTTAATTATAATTGTTTCGTTTCCTATGTTTATTTGTATCGTGCAATTATATATCGGAAGATGATTGTATGATTTGATGCTACCGTATGACGGAAGTCGGTGTAGTTTAGATCACCATAGGAAAGATTAGATCTTTAATCTATACATAACGGAAGTTCGTAGGTTAAATATCTAGGTTTACGAGAGAACCACAATTTAATTAATTCGATGCAAGATTATCTTAGATTGGAATTGAGGGATATCACCGTTACCGGAAAGATGAGATGGTTCATGTGTTATTTCATTACGTTGTTCTTGTTCTCTTTCATGTTTTGTATGCTTTATGTTAATCGAATTTAGATAACGGAAGTTAATAGATTCACTAGATTATCGTGAGGGAGATTGACAATAATTATTCCAACAAAC
The DNA here is from genome assembly GCA_026214975.1 of Gentiana macrophylla. NCBI lineage: Eukaryota > Viridiplantae > Streptophyta > Magnoliopsida > Gentianales > Gentianaceae > Gentiana > Gentiana macrophylla. Next base: position 93,646,839 of record CM047808.1, on the reverse strand, counting down.
GGAAGTTGAAGGATAATGTTGTTAGATTAGGATTTCATCCATATCTTTGATTTGTATCGATATTAGTAAAGACCGAGAGGTAAACTAATTAATGGCGTGATAAATCGGAAGAGGAAACGCTTCTTTAGATAAGATAACAATCCAAGATAACTTGTGAATAAATGTTTGTCTGTCTTATTTCTTTCGGTGGGGTGATGGTTGTTGGAAATTGGTTGATCTTGGTTTGTTCACGTTTGTTCAATGATAGTTAGTTTTATTGCTTTCATAGATATAGTTTTATTTTCTGTTTGTTCGCAATTATCTTTCCTGGCTTTGGACTGACAATCCTCTGTCCAGTTACTTTTCTGTTTTAGTTTAGGTTTAGGTTTAGTTAATAAAGAAGAATTAATTAGATTAGATTCAACATCCCTTTTCCCTGAGGATCGATACCCGTACTTATCCAACTTTACTAGCAACTACCCGGTATTCGGCCGGTTAGGAGGTAGTTTTGCATGGTAGTATAGGTTTTATAAATTTTCTTTTGTTTTAATGATGCAAAATCTCCCCAACAAAAGTGGCGCCGTTGCCGGGGAATTGGTGTTTTGTTGAATTTAGTTGAATTAATTTTTCGATTTTGTTACGGTTTATTTTTCGTTTTCAATAAAAGTAGCGTTGAATAAATCGAGAGTTTTTTATTTTTGCCGTGTTTCGATGACCTTTGGGTTAAGAATGTGCAAAAAGTTTTTTTACTCGATTTGTGAAACGTGAAGTGTTTTCTAGTCTAACCCTCTGTGCTAAAATTTGATGTGGCTGCTGTGTGATATTTGATGTATGATCTCTTAAGAAATTAGGGTTTGCTGTGTTTCCTGCGTTTTCTATGCAAATTCGACTGTTGGACGAGCGTTCAGGTAAGTGAACGCCCGTCCAGTCCCTAACAATGCAGGTAACCGAGCGTTTGAGGGGTGGAACGGCCGTCCTGTGCAAAAGTTCAACTCTGATCTGATGACAAGAACCAGACGGGAATCTGACTTGTTAAACGCCCGTCCGGTCTGCATAAGTGTGGAACGCCCGTTTGAAATTTTAAACGCACGTCCAGGTTCTGAATTTTTCTTGCTTTGATTTTTAATGCTTTATTTAACGTGGTTACTTTAATACGAGCTTCTGTGGCTAATTTCTTTTACGTAGATGTTCTGAACTTGCATATTCATATCTTTCCATCTACGAATCCATGTTAAATAATTGATTAATCTAATATACTTGATTCATCTAGGCATGTTATAGTTACTGTCGGTTCTCGTATGCTATAACTGTTCTTATCATAATTAGTAGCTAATGTCGGTTTCCGTATGCTACATACCGTTATGATGAATCTTGTGAGCTTTGAGACTTAGGTGCTTCCTTGTTATTTTTTTTGTAACTCATATGGGTAGCTATCTGCGGTTTTCGTAATGCTACCATTCCAGTCTTATGAGTTATATCTGTTTAGTATAGCTAACTGTTGGTATTCCATAATGCTATCACCTTCAATGAGTCTTAAAGCGCGTCTACACTGCATGTAATGAACAGCACTGTCGTTTATCGTAACCTGTCATTATTTGGTAGACGTTTATTATATACATGTCATGCTGCAAATGAGTGGGCTAGTTTTCTTTCTTTTATTTTCTTTTATTTTTGCATATCATTCAGATGCATATCATTTAGTTGCATATCATCTAGTTGCATTGTTTTTCTATTCTCTTTTTTTTTTCTTGAGCGTAGTTAACTGTCGGTTTCCGTAATACTACCTCGTTTTCTTTATTTTTAGTTTCTGCATAGGCCGTAGTCACTGTAGGGTTGTCCTCGAAACCTGCTCAGCCTGAGCCTGTCAGAATTTATTTTTATTTATTTTTAGGATTGCATATCATGTAGGCTGCATTGTAGTATATTTTCATGTAGTTGCACCTAGCCTACTGTTGTGTAATATTCCATGTATATGTTCCATCTTTATATGAGCTTAATCTGAAAAATCTTTCTGACGTCTTTTCCATTTATAATCCTCTATCATTATTAGTTGGAGGTTGATGTTTCTGTTTCTGTGGCTTTATTCTTAGATGTCCTGAGTTTAAGTGTTGATCTTTCCATCTGAGCTATTATTTCTTTTTGTGCTTATATCAAACTTCCATATTTAGACGCTTCGATGTTCTGTACTTTCCCTGTTTGATTTTTCCATCTGAAGCGATTCTATTTTGTGCTTTGTATGTTCTATTCCCCTTGCCCCGAGGTATTTCTTTGTTTTTCATGAGTGCAGGTATATTTGCATTAGCTTTTGTGAGTTTTAGACGATATCGCTTTTACGTGGATGGTCCACAATCTCATCGATATCCTCGAGCATTCCCGGTGATGCGCATCATCCTGGGTTGCTCCTTTTCGGAAGACAATCACCTAAGTTCTTTACTTCTCTTTATTTTACGCACAACATGAGGACATGTTGTAATTTAAGTGTGGGGAGGGATAGTTGGTTATGTGTATCTATAATTTGCTAATTTTTTTCAAATCTTCAAATTTTGTTTAGTCCGAGTAACATTTCACCGGCATGCTAGTTTTATAATCTGCACCTTTAGTTGTTATCGAGAGTCATATCATGTTACGAGAATAGGTTTAGTAAGTCGATACTCACTTGAACTTCATTTCACGAACCTATTAGATGAAGAGCCAAATATAGAATAGTTTCCGTTTAGTTAAAGGGAAGTTAATTCTTGATACTGAGATAACACTTATTTAGCATTAATGAAAGTTAAGAACTTGTGCTATACTCACGATTAGAATCTCAAGACCTTAGTGTTCTTGAGAACTTTGAGAGTCTTGAATGTGTTAGAAATATATTTGACCGAGAGTTTCCCAAGAGTTTGAAAAATATAAAAATATATATATCTATAAATAATAAATGAATAAAATTTCTTTGCGGGAATTTTGTTTATATCTATCACCTCGAGTCCATTTGGATACGCCCCAATTGGGGAGTGTGGTTTACCTTGACAAGAAGGGGATTGAGTGATCTCGTGGTGACCGCCTCTAATGTAGGGAGAGTGTGTTATACTTTTGAGACGTGACGATAGGAAATATAAAATATACGCTTTTTGGAATTCTAAGTCAAGTTGATCTAAACCAGATAGAGACCGAAAGGTATTTTCTTGGTACTAAGCAAAGGAATTTAGTTGTGAGTTAGTTACTATGTTCTTGGTAATTAGTTTTTGTTGGGTAAGTGCTGTAGATAGAATGAAGTTTTCGTTTAGTTGACCGGATAACTGTTAGTGCTTGATGTATTATATCAAGAGAGGATCGGTGGAAGTTTAGTAGGTTCTGCACACACTTTCACCTGCCCTTATGGTACATTCGCTTACAGACGAATGCCATTCGGCCTCTGCAATGCCCCAGCTACATTTCAACGATGTATGCTGGCTATCTTTGACGGGCTTGTAGAGAAGTGTATGGAGATTTTTATGGACGATTTTTCGGTTTTTGGTCAGTCCTTCGATGATTGCCTCGACAATCTTGATCGAGTGTTATCCAGATGTGTGGAAAAGAACTTAGTACTGAACTGGGAAAAATGCCATTTCATGGTAGATGAGGGAATAGTTCTTGGCCACAAGATCTCCGCCAAAGGTATAGAAGTTGACAGGGCAAAAGTGGAAGCTATTGAGAAAATGAGCTATCCTAAGAATGTGCATGAAGTTAGAGGCTTTCTTGGACATGTCGGTTTTTACAGAAGGTTCATTCAAGACTTCTCCAAAATAGCCAAGCCCCTGTCCACTTTACTAAAGGAAGACGTTGAGTTTAATTTTGATGAGAACTGCAAGCAAGCGTTTGAGGAGCTTAAGGATCGTTTAATATCTGCTCCAATTCTTATATCGCCTGACTGGAACCTACCATTTGAGCTTATGTGCGACGCATCAAACTATGTTGTTGGTGCTGTTCTAGGACAAAAGATCAAGGGAAAGTTCCAGCCTATCTATTACGCCAGTCACACATTGAACCCCTCTCAAGTTAACTATACTACCACTGAAAAGGAACTACTGGCCGTAGTCTTTGCTATGGACAAGTTTCGTGAGTTACTTGTTGGGAGCTCAAGTGATCGTGTGGATGATCACGCCGCTTATGTTATCTCGATGACTAAGAAAGAGGCTAAACCGCGCCTCTTGCATTGGATACCGACCTACAAGAGTTTGACGTTCAAATTAAGGACAAAAGGCGGTGAAAATGTAGTGGCGGATCACGCTTCTAGAATGTTACATGAGGAAAAGGATGAACCGGATGATATAGATCTTTACTTTCCTCTAGAGAACATTATGTTGATAGACGGTTGTCCTCCTGATGTTCCATGGTATTCTTCCATTGTGAACTACCTTCATGCCCGTTATCTCGATCCCGAAATGTCTTATCAGGAGAAGAAAAAGTTCTTCTCTGATTTGAAATATTTCGTTTGGGATGAACCTTATCTTTTCAAGATCTGTAAAGATGGTTTGCTTAGGAGATGTGTTCCAGAATCCGAGCAACGCGATATTATTGAGCAATGCCACGGTGGACCCACGAGGTCACTTTGGTCCGTGGAAAACCGTTGCTAAAATCTTTCAATCCGGTTTTTATTGGCCTCACGATCTTTAAAGATACGAAGCTTTCAGAAAGCTTGTGATAGGTGCCAAAGAACCGGTACTCTGACAAGGCGTTTTGACATGCCTTTGAAACCCATACTCGAATGCGAAGTCTTTGATGTATGGGGTATCGATTTTATGGGACCATTCCCATCATCTTGCGGTAATAAATACATCTTAGTCTGCGTAGACTACGTGTCTAAATGGGTGGAGGCCCAAGCCACTCCTCACAATGATCATAAGACGGTGATGAAATTTCTAAAGAAGAATATCTTCGTGAGGTTTGGATGTCCACGTGCCTTGATCAGTGATGAAGGGGACGCATTTCGCAACCGACCCTATAGAAAGTACTTGAGAAGTATGGTGTTCGTCATAAAACTGGCACACCATATCATCCGATGACTAGTGGTCAGGTTGAAAGGAGCAACCAGAGCATTAAGAAAATCCTGGAGAAAACGGTAAACAGTCATAGGAAAGACTGGAGTTTGAAGTTGGACGATGTACTTTGGGCATATAGAACTGCCTATAAAACTCCTATGGGGACATCTCCATATCAAATGGTCTACGGGAAACCATGTCATCTGCCTGTCGAATTAGAGCATAGAGCTTATTGGGCTACAAAGTTTTTGAACTTTGATTCCCAATCTTGTGGGAAACATCGACTACAGCAGTTACATGAGCTAGACGAATTCAGACTCCAGGCCTATGAAAGTGCCAGGATTAGTAAAGATAAGATGAAACTACTCCATGATGCTAAGATTAAGAAGAGAGAATTTCAAGTCGGCGAACAAGTTCTTCTATATAATTCTAGGTTACATTTGTTTCCTGGAAAGTTGAGGACACGTTGGTCCGGCCCTTTCGAGATTCTCCAAATCATTCCTGGAGGCGTTCTAGAACTTCGTGGTTATAGTGGTGACCCGTTTCGAGTAAATGGCCAAAGGTGCAAGCACTATATTGGTGAACCTAAAGAGAGACCTTGAATGTCCGTTGCCTCGACATCCTAGGGTGTGGTGCTACGGAAGTCGAAGAATTCGCGAGTCTTCACTCAACCTGCTTTCGAGGATGGTCAGTAGTGATCCTTCCAAGAAGTTCTAGCCGGTAGTTGGGATATGGAAGAATTGGAGAGGAGCGTCGCTTGAAGCGTCATCGAGGGCTCAGAGAATGAAGAGGTCACCCATGGGAAGTTCAAGCGTATGTGGAAAGCTATTAAAGATTTCACCCCATGTGTGAGATCTTTGTTTCTGCGACCACACTCACGTCGAGCTTACACGAGGTAGTGGTGGTGGCGAAAAAAGTCAAATGGCCTGATCCAGGCTGAGCTTCAACGGTGTCGAGCTAACGACATTAACCAAAAGCGCTACTAGGAGGCATCCTAGATATCCCTTATTATATTAGTTTAGTTTGGTTCTGTTCACGCTGTTAGTGTTTTATTTATTTAAGTTTTAGTTTAATTAAGTTTTAGCTGACTAAGTTTTTCTATTTATATCTCATCGCTTAGTGTGCTTTTAGATATGGATTACGGAGTTCTTCCCGAGGAGTTCCCCATCATTAGTCGGATCCCACTGATTCATGATGGTGATGGACCGGGAGGCACTATAGTCTTGCACGTAGATTTTGAGCTTAGTACCCGTGCGAAGACCATCACTTATGTTCTCATTGTACCCATTGTTCGGGAGGTAGTGACTTCACCACCGAGGAGCTACGGGAAGCTATAGGGCGTCCATATACGATCCTAAATGACCCTATCTTTGACAGATCTAGCTGTTTGTTACTCAAGATTCACATTTTAGAGGTTTAGAGGTAGTTGGAGATGACCAGGCGTACAAGACGACTATGATTTCCCTCCTGCTATTGATATGCTTCGTCTGCCTCATCCGTTTGGTGGATTGGGACGAGATTTATGCAGACTAGCGTTAGTTAGGTTTGTTTCGTCGAGCAACGACGTAAAACAAAAGCGCTTAAATGAGGCAAGCGACCACTTGCTTTCTATTTGTTTTTATATATGTTCTAGGAATTTTATGTACTTTATTTGATTTAAGGGTGTATTTTCGAAATTTTAATTAAGTTTAATAAGAGATGTACTTTTAAATTTGGGTTGTATGGAATTTTATGATTTTTTGCATTTTTGCTGCTAGACGCGCCCCGTCCGTAAAATCGACGCGCCCGTCCGCCATGACAAATCCTACAGACGGACGTCCACTACGCTGGGCGCCCGTCCGATGTTTTCCTCCAATCTCAGTATGTGATTTAAATTCTTGGGCGAAGCGTCTCATCGAACCAGACGCCCGTCCAGTTCATCTGCTTTCCCAGTGAACGCCCGTCCACTGAGTTGGACGAGCATCCAACATCTGCCTATATATACCCCCTGCTTCGATGAACCCTCATTTTTCACCTTTTCAAATCGAAAAACGTTTTCTCCTCTCTTTTTGGCCTAAAATCTTCATTTCTAAACCATTTCGGCGATTCCAAGTGCTATAGACCGCTATTGATACCTCTTTTTCGATTTTCATAACCAAAACTCCCAACACGCTTTATTTTTGAGAATCAAGACTTCTCTTAGTCCGACTTTTCAGGAGAAAAATCCGATTTTGAGAGTCAAATTTGTGTTGTTTGGACTAATCTTCACATCAATCCGCATCTACTCATCCTACTCGGTAAGTTAGTAACAACTTTTCCAATTTTCATTCACGTTTTTGTGAGTTCGATCTTTGGGTCGGCTCGTTCCCTTGAATGTCATCGTAATTCGTTTTTTTTCTGGTTTTGTGTTTCTTTCTGCTCTGATATGGTGATGTGGTGTTGTGATGGATGGTGAATTGGTTGGTTGGTGGTGATTGTGGTTGTGGTTTGGTTGTTTTTGAATCCCGCTGGATGTTAAACGGGTATCTCTTGTTGTGAATTGGGATTGTTTTCGTGTAGTCTAGGTTTAGAAAATGGTTCATAAGAAGGAGTGGTTAAGAGGCATGGGAAGGAAGTGGCTAGGAGGCCGGAAAGAAACGCAAGGAGTTTGATCCTACTTTAGTTGATTCCAACCGGGTGTGAGTATACGAGAACAACCTCCTGAGAGCCACCCAAACTAGGGCTACTTTGAGATATGAGCCGACCTCGACTCGAGACCGATGACGATGTGCCTTTGGTACGGATGCCTGGAGTTCAGAAGGTGGAGCCTCATCTAGTAGTGAGAGACTATAGACACCACCCGGGAAGAGGAACCGGTTGTACCTGTGGCTGCCCCTCCTAGAAAGAAATCCAAAACCGCACTCTCCTATGCCCTTACCTCGCCGATTCATAAACCCTGTGAGCTCACGATGTGTATAAACAGTATTATTTCTCGAGGACGATGTTGGATCGAAAGGGCCATTTTGAGGCCAAAGTCGATCCGGGTTCGTTAAGTTGCTCAAGGATCGGAAATGGGAAGCTTTGATGACTATCCCGACTACCCCGGTCAATAGCTCCTAGTTCGGGAATTTTATGCAAACTGCTCGAAACCGACTTGGGGACGAAGGTAGTTGTGGTGCGAGGGTAGAAGTTCCTTTACACCGGAGGTGATCAATGCGGTACAACTTAACGGCTTTTGAGGGTAGAGATTATAAGGAGGAGATTTTGCATGAAGCGAGTTTGGGGCGGGATCCTTTGGAGGAGTTGAGGTTACGAGTGTGTCCGGACGTGGCGTGGGCGTTACGACCGGGAGGCGACGGAAGGAGTTGGTTACCACGACTGGACGGAGGACCTGGAAGGTCCAAATGTCGGTTTATTCGAGTAGGTTGTTGCCCAAGAACAACCTGACACACTTTCACATTGGTGACCTAGGAATGTTATACGCCTTGACATTTGGCCTGAACGTGGATGTGGGCCAGGCGTTATATGATGAGGTGGCTATTAATCAGAAGATCTATACCCGATGCTTGATTATCCTCACTTAATCCACGCCTCTCAGATCGATGCCGGTGTGCCTGAGTATGGGGCCGATCACAAACCGAAGAATCCGAGGCCGATACAGCGAGAAAAGGGTAAGCCTTCGGGTCAGTCTGAGACGGAGACACCACAGGAGCCCGGTTCATCTTCGGCACCGCCTCAAGCGTCTACGGTTCCTGCTTTATCGCCTTCAGTCCGGATGCGGCTAAGTATGGCCAACAATGTGCGGGACTGGCTGGAAGACATCAGGACGTCTCAGAACAACATTTTGACGATCCTGAAGTGTATAAGTGAAGGCCGGCAACCGAGGGATGACAGGATTTTCAATCCGAGCCTCATTGATTTCCATTATTCTTCTGAGATTGAGCAGGCCATTGCCGATGTTCTTCACGAGTCTGAGTCATCTTCCGACGAGATCTATGATAGTCTGTATTTAGCTCCGAGTATGATATACTGTGAATATCTGAAGGTTTGAATGTGATAAGTAACACGTAACTTATTGTCAAATGAAAAAGTTGAAAAAAGTATGAAAAAATTGGGTGTGTCGAAAGCTAGTCGATGATTTGAGTGCGATAGGGTATACCACGTATGTCCTATACCACTATGATGACTAAAAGCTCACGACAGTTAGGGAAAGCTGCCTTATGATTGGAGTAAGGTAGGGGATTATCTCGAAATGTCCTATTCTACTATGAGGGCAACAGCTTATCCTAATGTGTGTTTAAAGTGAAAAAGTTAAATCAACTAACGAAGTGTTATGAAATGTATATAAGACTAAGTTATCGTCTACCTTATCCCCAGTAGAAACTGACATATATGATGTAGGGATTATCCTCTGAGTATATCAAAAAGGCCCTAGATACATTCGATCATCTTTTTCGGGATATATCACGTTTGTAGGGTGCATCTTATGAGTGTCATTTATTACTAGTCTACGAGGGGGTATTAGCTAGTTTTGCTTTGAGTTTCTCGAGTTTGGATATAGTGGAAGTTTTCTATGGCTATGCACACACACAATGGTGAACTTCTGAGTTATTGGATATGTGTTATGTATGTTTAGATGTCTGTTCTTTTCTCGAGCCTAATTTTTGTTTTGTTTTGCTCGGGACGAGCAAAAGCTTAAGTGTGGGGGAGTTGTTAAGGGTGATTTTATACGATTTATAATGCTATATTCTATGATATTTTTCCCGTATTCGCACTAAATTGCATAAGAAGCATGTGTTTAATGAATATATTGAGTAAATGATATTTCAAAAGAGTTAATTGCAAAATAGGTTGATTTATGTGCTTTAATTATGTTTTTACGATTATTTGAGCGATATTACATTTAGTGGTGTTTTTATATGATGTAGATGCACTTTTCAAGGCTCAAATGATGATTAAAAGAGATAATGAAGGCATTGACAAGATGAAAAAGAGATAGAGATCAAGAAATCAAAATTCAGTCATATTGGATCAAGTCCGTGTACCGTCCCAGTGGACGGGCGTTTCTTGAAAATGGAACGAGCGTCCGGAGATGAAAAGTTGATTCAGGAAGTTTGGACGCTGGGGTGGACGCTGGTTGGACGAGCGTTTGATCATGACTCGGCCCGATTTGAAGTTCATATGAAGGTTGGACGGGCGTTCAAGGATTCAGACGGGCGTCCGGTAGCCGACTTGCTGAAACCGACTTTAAAATCTATATATAGTCGGCTGTTTTCTCCACACAAGGATACAATACACTCATTATTCAAAACCCTAAACTTAGGGGCGGCTTTAGGCTGCGTTTTTCTCCTTTTTATTCCAGTTTTTATGCACTTTAGATCTAGATTAAACTAGTTACTTTTTATGCACTGTTTATACAAATTTGAGTTGCTGAGGATGTCCAGAGGCTAAAAGCTTCATCTAGACGAGAATTGTGAAGCCGTCCAACGATTGTTGATTTCGTTTTCTTCGGTTGTACTGTGAGTTTTTATTTAAAGGTTGTTTCTTATTCATGTTTATTATGCTTAATTGCTTTTATATCGGAAGATCTGCATGTGTGATTGTTTATTGTTGATGGAAATCTTAATAAACCCTAGATCATCATGAATAAGAATAGTAAATTTGAATCTATCATAACAGAAGTTAATAGGTTTAATTGCTAGATTATAAACGTAAAGTTTGCACCTTTGGTTAGAAAACGCGTTAATCTTGCATTGGAAGATAATAGATTAATAGATGAACTTTCTAAGGAATTAGGGTTCATGTTTAGATAAGGTGAGTCACAACCTAGATAAAAACCACAATATAATCGAGACAGGGAATCAATGATTGTTGGATAGGTGGATCAATCTCGTTTGTCCGTTATAAACTTGATTTAAACCCTTAAAACTTGAATTCGCTTAGTAGTTTACTTTTACTTGCATCTTAGTTTAGTTAGTTTAAATTGGTTCGCAGCCCGTATCCTTCCTAGCTTTGGATTATATCCTCTGCCTAGTTTTATCTTCTGCTTTGTTTGATGTTTATTCATTGTTTAGATTAGTTTCATGACATAATTTAGGTCGGACAAAAAGCTAGAATCACAATCGCTTAGTTCCCGTAAGATCGACCGGTATCAACCTCTTTACTACGATCCTTATACTTGAGGGAAACCGATTTATAAATATTTATTACTTGTTTGTTTGTGCTAGATAAATCCGTGACAAGTTTTTGGCGCCGTTGCCGGGAACCGGACGGTTGTCTAGTTTTTGTTTCTGCTTTTCCGCTTGTTTTTCCTGCTTTATTTCCTTTTAAATTCTGCTTTTAGTTGATAATTGTCCTGGTAGTTGTTAAGTAGATTATTAGGGTTTTAAGACTGTCCCTTAGTAGTTTCCTTTGAGATTAGATCATCGTTCTTTCGCTTTTTCTCGTCCTTCTCCGTACCTTTTTTTCGCTTCGCAAATTACTACTTACGCTTCTAGTTTTCCGCTACCAAACGGGCGTGGGGAACATGGACGCCCGTCCGCTGAAAATTATCAATTACTGCTTCGTTGTTATTCACTTAGACGAAGCGCCCATAAGATTTGGACGCCCGTTCAAGTATTCTCGCCTTCCGCAGGCGGCGTTTGGACCACTAAACGCCCGTCTAGTCCAAATTCCACCCGGACGCCCGTCCAAACCCTTGACGTCCGTCCGGTCCCTTTTTCTTCAATAATCTTGTTTCTTTTTCTTCTTTCCCTTTCTTTTCCTTAGGCTTTTAATTTCTTAGTTTTTAGGCTTCTTTTCACTTGTTTTTGGTCCGTTTATGCAAACTCGAGTCAAAAGGACCGTTATTATACACACCCACGACCCGAAGCGAACCGTAGTCCGCCAAACAGCGGAATTTTCGTTCGGCGTTCTCGCGATGCGAGCCGGCGAGATCTTGAAGAACAACTAGCTAGAGAAATCATCGATTTTGTGATAATGGCGATAATAATAGGCGTGCGTTGGCGGACTACGCCATGCCAGGCGAAGTCAAAGTCAACCCGGCTATTGTTATTCCAAATTATTGTACAAACCTTTGAGTGAAGCCAGGACTTATCCGGATGATGCAAAGATGCATCTATTTTTCATGGTTATCAATCGAGAAATCCGCATACCCACTTACATACATTCCTAGAGATATGCAGGACTACACGCATCCAAGGAGTAAGTGAGGATGCCATCAAGTAAATCGTTCCCATTTTCTTTGAAGGAGAGGCTAAAGAGTGGTACACCTCTCTCCCTCTCGAATCCATCACCACCAGGCTGAACTTGAAAGAGAATTTCTAAGTCAATACTTTCCGCCTTCAAAGACAAATTGAGTGTTTGAACGACATCTTCACATTCTATCGTAAAGAAAATGAGTCGTTCTTTGAATGTTGGAAGAGGTTCAAGTCTCTTCTCGTAAAATGTCCCCATCATGGCTTGCCACCGAAAGGCAAGTCAATACATTCTTCAAAGTGGATTGACCGAGCTTACAAAAGGCATGGTCAATAGCTCTTCGGTGGGGCATTTCAAGAAAACGCTTTGATGAGGATGGGCATTGTTTGAGGACATTGCAAAGTATAACTATGCCCCTCTTATCAAGCAATTCAAGCACCTCATCCTCCCAAGGTTGAGGAAGTCAATTTGCAAAGTTTGATCGCCATGCTACAGAAACAGATGGCACCATCTCCAATTCCAAATCCTATAAATCAAACTTCTTCTTTTCCACGTAACCCTCGTGTTCGTTCGATGATTACAAATCGGCTTGTCGACCGCCATGTGAATGGCCAATGTCAATTTGATCCCCCTGCACCTTATCAAGTGAATGCTGTTCATGATTATGGACAGTACAATCAAGTCACATGTCAGAATTGTGATGAGGTGGGGCACACTTCTAAATTCTGCCCTATGAACGGACAGAATGCGGAAGTGAATGCATTCTATTGTTGGAATAGTGTCCTAAACCCAATCGGGTTGGACCGGATCCGACCGGGTCGGATCATCTCTACTATTTCTTTATGTTTATACATATATTAAATGGCTTCTCTGTTGTCATATATATGTTCTTTTAAAGAACCAATTATGAATTGTTATATGATAACGTCCTTAGTATTAAATCGTGATAGAGAAACCATGATAGGAGATTATGGTTGATGAGATCTCTAATCACTTTAATAAGTTTGATACTTAAATGTCTCTAGTCAATGATGTACTATTAAACAGGGCATTGATAGTATAAAATGAGACTAGCACGTATTAGATGTCTTCTGTCTTTAGGGCGTGGATAGATCTCGCTCTATCGAAGTGTAGACACTTGGACCGCACGTGGACGTGTATTAGAGAATGCGATCGTTAGATCGACCCACTTACACGGATAAGTGTCACACTATGTGGCGGTTGTGTAATTATCCTTAAGACCGAGTCTTCATGGCATCACGGTGTGGATTGTCATGCTTTGACACTATTGAGGTTTCCCCTAGCCATGGGGCGATCATGCGGTAGTGATTGGGTGTGATACTGAAGCATGCGGAGTATACATGATTGGTCGTCCGGGAATCGCGTACCCTATCAGTAGGGGTAAATATCCGAAAGGGCCTTCTTATAAGGAATGTCTCGTTCTCGTGAATCTTTACAAAGTGGGAGTAAACGTGTTACTTCGAGAGAACTTGATATCCAGTTTATAAGATACGGTTGTTAATGTTTGACACTCGACGTACGACCGTTGGGATATTATTATAGCGATAGGATTGTAAGTTACACGGTAACTGTTTCACATGAAAGGTAGTAGTCATTGCATTTGACTCTTCCGATGATTGGGGTCACGGTGTGTTGCTAGACGCTATCCCGTGATCGTTAGGCATAAAGGGCATTTTCGTAATTTGCACTTTGTGTCTACGGCCAACATATTCGAAGCCTATCGGGTCACACACATATGAACATCCACCGGATTAAAATGTGGTTATAGATGATAACCAAAATAAGGAAAGTTTATCTCGAGACTATAAAGGTTATAGTGGTAAATTAATATAGTGGTATTTATTTATTATTAATAAATTAAATACAAGATATTAATTATGTTGATTAATTAAATATGTATATTGATACATATATTTTCGAAATTAATGATATATGATATATATTGATTTTGCAAATTAATTAATCATAACATTATATTAATTAAAGAATTTTCCATAAGTGAAATTTTGGAAGGTTTGGGCGCCACATTGCTTGTGTGTGTGACACACTTGGATTGTGCAATTTAATTAATAAGATTACCATAATATTAATATGTGATATTAATTGATTTTGAGAAAAATAGATTTATGGTAATAACATAATTTATAATCAATATAAGATATTGGAAAATCAAATTATGGAAAGAGAGATCAATCACATTAATTATTCTTCCTTATTTTTATTGGAAAAAGGTTTTCTTCTCCCACACTCAAGGCATAAGGGCGCCTCTCTACTATAAATAAGAGGGCTTGCCAAGCTCTTTTGTACACCATTCTTCCAAGAGCAATTGTTCTTGTGAAAAATTGCAAGAACTCATAGTTCTTGTGTAAGAAGAGGGGCTTCCTATAGTGAGTTTGTGAGGAGGAAAAGTCCGGTCTAGCAACCGGGTTTTCCGATAGCAATCCATGGTGGGATTCCGTGGCTGTTCGTGTGTGACTAGCGGTAGAGGCCGAACACTTGGGCGGCTCCATGTTGAACTACTCTCCTGAGACGGTCAAAGCGTCGATCTTTTAGTTCAACCAAGGTAACCGCCGTCTTTAGTTTATTCGCTTTATTGCTTAAACGAAGTCGATCTTGGGTCGATAGGAAATAAATTTTTGAATTCACTGCGTTCGCGTAGATTTCCTAACAGTGGTATCGGAGCCAGGTTTGAGCTTAAGCAATAAGCGTGTTTATTTGCGTAGTTAATTTTATCGTTTAAATCACGTAATTAAAAGATGATATATTTTGATTCGTAAAACGATACACGAAAAGAAATTATTTTGTTATGTGTATTTTATGTTTCAATGTAGTTCATAGTTGTGATTAGTCGATAGATGCAAGATTCAAATCACGATACGTTAAGTCGAGGTTGAGTGATGGATTCTCGTGAACCCACTCTTCGTTAATTCGATGTGCTCGACTTTTTCGTCCCGTGATATTTATTGTGCATAGATATCTCGTTGTTTAGTCGTGTCATGGTTTAGGAAACCAACGACATCCCTTTTGATTACGAATCAAAAGGAAAGAAACAAAAGAGAGATTTAATTTTAATTTAATTTTAGAATAGTTCTAATTAATTAAAATTAAAATTAAAATCATTTAAAATTAATCGTTAATTTTATTTCGATTAAAATCATTTAATTGATTAAATGTTAATTAGTTAATTGATTAGATAAAATTATTTAATGGATTAAATGTTAATTGATTAATTAAGACGCAAGTAGTTAAATTTTAATTTTATCTTTTTCATAAGATTTAATTGTATGGATTAGATAGTGTAGATATAATATGATTATATGGACCCCGATTGATCATGGACTCGACCGATAGGATAGATGTGAATGATTTAATTTTCTGTTGGTTTAAAAGTTGTCCTAGGCCGTTATGAAAAACGTGACCTAGTTTATTTTCTGCATTTATCCCATTCCCGTTGGCTCCCTGCAAAGCGGCGGGTATAATTGAATGTAACAAGAATGGAGCGAAAGATGGAGACCAAAGAAAGACGAAAATAAAGATCACATTGGAGAATGGAGCATTAAAGATCCTATTGGTGGTTGCAGCTACCCTTAGATTGTGACCAGCGGTTTCGCTCGGTTTGTATTCAAACCGCACTCTAGAAAAAGTCCATGATCATACCGGTTACTTTACGCATTTATTTATTTTGTGCTTGTATTTATTTTATATGATACGATAGATGCATGACTAGGCACGATCTAGATAAATGTGTAGGATGTATGTTTATAGAGATAGACATATTTATGATGAGACCATAATTAAATTAATTAAGTGAATTAATTTACATAAATACTTCCACCTCAAAAGAATCAAGTTGAAATTGCCTCCCCATATTATAATGACGGTGAAGAGCCCTTGTTCGGATCCAACTCATCAGCCAAAGCAGGGGGTTGACCTACCTCGGGTATATCGTCATTATCGAGATATGATCGTATGAGATCTCACGAATATTGGGGTTATGACTTGACTAAGAATTCTCTCGGCCACCAGCCAAAGCGGGGTCGTCTGGATTTTGTAGAGGCAAGGGTTTGACTACTTTATGAGATGAAAATTGTCAAAGAGTTGACTAGTCAAACAACAAGAGTCGATAAGATATACGATTGACAAAGATGTTGTCTACCTATTAGACTATTTTCGCCCACCACCAAAAGCGGGGTCGCGGTAGTTTAGTGGGATCTTGTCCACTAAAGAAATTAATAATTCTTGAAAGTCAATTGGGAGTAGTTGACTAGTGGGAGCAAAATCATAAACCAAAAGACCATTTTTGATTTTGCGTGTATAAACAAACAACACTCTTTTATTTTCATTTTTTAATGTTGTAGTTAGCAAATTCTATATTTATTCTCGATTAGAAAAACCAAACATGATTGTTACCTTTTGAGAATCGTTCTCAAATATGGTTAAGTAGTTTTAATCCTTTTTAAAATAAGCAATGACACGAGCAATCCCGTTATAGTAGTTAGAGACAAGGAGACTACATAATTGATGCAGTACTCCGAGACTTTAATTATTAAAGGAAAGCGGAAGCTCATGATATTGGATACGATCCAAGATGATCATTCACCATACGATGACAAATAATTCAAACGTTGAATGAGAATGACCATGTCTAATTTTGGAAAGGTTGTTTTCAAAATTAAAAGATTTAAGTAACGACTTAATTCTATCATTGCTTAAAGGTTAATTGAATAGTTAATGTTTTGAATGCAATTCAAAAGGTTAAATAAACTATTTAATGAATTTAGATTTTCTTTATGAAAGGAAATTGAAGACATGGTTCTTGTGATATTTCTTAAGTCTTATGAAGACTACAATAAGAAACTTTTACAAGTACTTAAAGGATTAAAAGGAAAGTTAGTATGTGTGCTTAAATAGAGAACTTATCAAGTTTCTATTATAGGCAAGAGAGTTGAGATAAATCTTTCCAAATTAAAAGTCAACCCTAAGATATATGATACCTTACGAGTGTGATTAAATTAGAAGGATTGGATGACAAATATGGAAGGTGAAACAAACGTTGTGACACTTACCATATTCTGGATCTAGTAAACTGAAAAGGGAACCAAATAAATGTTATTATGTTCCGGTTCTTATGAAGAACATACTTTCAGTTATTTATTAGGATTTGGTAAACATACTCAATTGTAAAGAATGAATGTTATTCTGATAAAGTTGGAGGGTCACTGAATCTAACATACTAGATTGATGTCACTATATAGATGATATATGTGATGGGATCTCAACTAAATATTTGTATGGTTATTATCCTTGATTTGTGGTTACTCTGAGACATAGTCTCTCCGGAAGGGAAGCGTGTAATTAAACGTCATTCTCGATGATGTTGAACCATATGATTATGAATCATGTGGGTTATAATGTATCTTATCCAAAGAGGACTAAAATACCCTTTATGAAAAGGTTATAAAATCTAGAAAAATTGTCTAAAGCCTAAACATACCGATGTTTGTTGGCTTATGACAATTAATGCTACAAATAATTGTTTGTTAATCTCTATGACTATTTTTAGAAATAGTTGAATGTACTTATTGAAGTACGACAATTGAAAAGCCCGAAAAGTTCGAGCGATCGAATATAAGATTGATGAGCTATTTAGGAATTAATCTCCAATTGGATTGAAGTGATTAATACACAAGGGTGTTTGAAGTAAGTCGTCTCAAAATGAATAAGATTCTCCTTGAAGGATACCATCTTTGAGATACGCAATTAGATTGTGTTCCCAAAATGGAAATAACACTTTATATGATAAAGGTGTGACGCAAGCCATGCGATGTATCCCTTACCCATTTCGGGATAGTACCCTTATACTTAACCGAGTTCCAAAGAATAAAGGTTGATAAATTCCATATTAGATATGGAAGAGGATAATGTCGAATCTATCTTAACCGATGATTTGAAGTTATCATAGGCAAAGTCGAAAAGGCTTGGAGCCTAGTACGACATATGCAACTTTGTGGAATATCTTAGCAAGTACGCTAGATATTATTTACTTGTCCATGAGCAAAATGTTTGTCTCCAAACATGTTGTCTTCTAGAGGAAGTGTTTCTTCCAAAAGAGACAATGGGGTAAATAAGATCTCAAAAGAGTTTGAGAACCACAAAGATACATTCAACCAATGGAACATGAGCAGACGCCACATAGCGATGAGGTGTAGATCAACGCTCAAAGTGCACACAAATGTTCAGTAAGTACGTGGATAACCTAAAGCCTGAAAAGGTTCTTTGGTATGTTCATCCCAAGAATGAATATCTCACGACTTATGAAGGAATGTTTAAAAGGCAAGATTGAGAGATATGGCCAGAGCCATAATATCCGAATTAGATTCCATCAAGTGACAACCAGGTTATAAACCTAGTCTGCTTTACCTGAGGAATGTCCTGTAAGGTCGAGCCCAGATTCTATTCGGACTATGCTTGTTGTAACTTCTTATCATGGCTATATGATAGTGTTGAAGGCGTTAAGCGTAAAGCTCGATGTTCATAGACGATGACATGATATGTAAGCCCACGAGATTCATTTATGGACTCAAACAAGTTTCTCTAGACAATTTCTTTGTTTGATAATCAAAGGAGTTTGATTTAGTCAAAAGAAGGATATGCCAATGTGCAATATGGATAGTGGGAGTGTGTTACGATTTTTGAGTAAGGTATTAGATATCTCTCTTAGGAATTATCACCCCATGTCACAGTCAATTAATGTTTGGTAGTTCAAGGTCTTTACGAAAGCACTTGGATTGGCAGTTCTTATTTTTAGAAATAAGAATCTATAGTGATAGATTTAACTGCTATTAGATTATTGTTTACCTATATAGATGTGATGCTAAAAGAAGTTTAGCATAGATCGCGAGATCTGTCTATGTTAGGACATTGGTCCTAAAGATAAGGTGAAAGATGATGCTTATGGAAGGTCTCCTTTGCTACTGCGATAGGAACCATCTTATAGGTAATGCCGGATGTTCATAGTCCATGAATAGTCATGAGCAAGTATGAAAGTAAATCTGGTGAATGTCGAGAATATCCTTAAACAAGTTAAGGAAAGTTTCCTAGTTTATCGAAACTTGGAATTAAATAAACGTAGATATACAGACATATATCCTGAGTCTTATGAAGGCGAGTGGGAGCTACTGTGCAGGTTTGCGATCACTTTGATTAAGTGATACAATGAGTGGAAATGTTCCAGCCTATGGGTCAACTGTAAACTCTACAACTTGGCCAAAACACAGTATTGCCTTGGAGGCACAACGGGAGCAGTACATGGATCTAGAAGGTTCATTCCCGAACCTTGTACGGTTCTTCCACCTTTTCAGATATAATATGATATAGTAAGTGGATTCATTGCTTGAAGCAAGGACCGTGGTCTCGTCGAGAGATTCGTGTGTGTGTTGAGGCGGTTCCTTTGACTTGGTCATTTGGAACATGATATGAAGATAGTCTGAGTCCCCACGGATAGCGATCCGTTTATGGCTAGTGGTGGGTTGCGAGTATTGCATGAGATTCTTGTGTATCAACTTGGTCTTGTGTGTGCGAGTGATTGGTTTTAGGCCAAGTGGGAGATTGTTGGAATAGTGTCCTAAACCCAATCGGGTTGGACCGGATCCGACCGGGTCGGATCATCTCTACTATTTCTTTATGTTTATACATATATTAAATGGCTTCTCTGTTGTCATATATATGTTCTTTTAAAGAACCAATTATGAATTGTTATATGATAACGTCCTTAGTATTAAATCGTGATAGAGAAACCATGATAGGAGATTATGGTTGATGAGATCTCTAATCACTTTAATAAGTTTGATACTTAAATGTCTCTGGGCGATGTACTATTAAACAGGGGCATTGATAGTATAAAACAGACTAGCACGTGATTATGTCTTCTGTCTTTAGTAAGGGGATAGATCTCGCTCTATCGAAGTGTAGAGACACTTGGACTGTACGTGGACGTGTATTAGAGAATGCGTACGTTAGGCTGACCCACTTACACAGATAAGTGTCACACTATGTGGCGGTTGTGTAATTATCCTTAAGACCGGAGTCTTCATGGCATCACGGTGTGGATTGTCATGCTTTGACACTATTGAGGTTTCCCCTAGCCATGGGGCGATCATGCGGTAGTGATTGGGTGTGATACTGAAGCATGCGGAGTATACATGATTGGTCGTCCGGGAATCGCGTACCCTATCAGTAGGGGTAAATATCCGAAAGGGCCTTCTTATAAGGAATGTCTCGTTCTCGTGAATCTTTGCAAAGTGGGAGTAAACGTGTTACTTGAGAGAACTTGATATCCAGTTTATAAGATACGGTTGTTAATGTTTGACACTCGACGTCACGACCGTTGGGATATTATTATAGCGATAGGATTGTAAGTTACACGGTAATCGTTTCACATGAAAGGTAGTAGTCATTGCATTTGACTCTTCCGATGATTGGGGTCACGGTGTGTTGCTAGACGCTATCCCGTGATCGTTAGGCATAAAGGGCATTTTCGTAATTTGCACTTTGTGTCTACGGCCAACATATTCGAAGCCTATCGGGTCACACACATATGAACATCCAAATTGGATTAAAATGTGGTTATAGATGATAACCAAAATAAGGAAAGTTTATCTCGAGACTATAAAGGTTATAGTGGTAAATTAATATAGTGGTATTTATTTATTATTAATAAATTAAATACAAGATATTAATTATGTTGATTAATTAAATATGTATATTGATACATATATTTTCTAAATTAATGATATATGATATATATTGATTTTGCAAATTAATTAATCATAACATTATATTAATTAAAGAATTTTCCATAAGTGAAATTTTGGAAGGTTTGGGCGCCACATTGCTTGTGTGTGTGACACACTTGGATTGTGCAATTTAATTAATAAGATTACCATAATATTAATATGTGATATTAATTGATTTTGAGAAAAATAGATTTATGGTAATAACATAATTTATAATCAATATAAGATATTGGAAAATCAAATTATGGAAAGAGATCAATCACATTAATTATTCTTCCTTATTTTTATTGGAAAAGGTTTTCTTCTCCACACTCAAGGCATAAGGGCGCCTCTCTACTATAAATAAGAGGGCTTGCCAAGCTCTTTTGTACACCATTCTTCCAAGAGCAATTGTTCTTGTGAAAAATTGCAAGAACTCATAGTTCTTGTGTAAGAAAGAGGGCTTCCTATAGTGAGTTTGTGAGGAGGAAAAGTCCGGTCTAGCAACCGGGTTTTCCGATAGCAATCCATGGTGGGATTCCAAGTGGGCTGTTCGTGTGGACTAGCGGTAGAGGCCGAACACTTGGGCGGCTCCATGTTTGAACTACTCTCCTTAGACGGTCAAAGCGTCGATCTTTTAGATCAACCAAGGTAACCGCCGTCTTTAGTTTATTCGTTTATTGCTTAAACGAAGTCGATCTTGGGTCGATAGGAAATAAATTTTTGAATTCCGCTGCGTTCCCGCGTAGATTTCCTAACAAGAACAATCAAAGGTTCAATCAGTTTCCTGGCCAGGGCAATTTTCAAAACCAAGGGTTTAATCCATCTTCAAATTTTAATTCGAATCGAATTTCAACGAAAAACCTGGTTTAATCGAGATCAAAACTCAATTTTTCCAATCCTACGCAAAATTCAATCAAAGTTGGCCTTCCAATTCAAACTCTCAATTTCAAAGTCGGCCCACCAAATTTATGCTCCAAATATCCAAAACTCTCAAAGTTCCTCCCAATCTAACAATCTTGAAGCTAAGTTGGAGGAGCAAAGTAGATCGATGAAGAATCTTGAGAGACAAATTGGGCAACTAGGTGAGCAGTTAGCTTTCAGACCCAGGCGCAAACGCCCGGTTTCACTGAGAAGAATCCGAAGGGAGGTCAAGTTGCTCAGGCTGACTTGAACAAAGGCCCATGTACTGACCTCGTGCCATCAATTCAATACGGTAAAGAGGAGGCCAGTGCAATGAATCTGAGAAGTGGTACTCAAGTTAGTGGTCCTTCCCATCAGGGAAACCACTAGCCCCTCCTGCCATTGATAAGGCGGGGAAGTCGAGCACCTACACTCTCCTCAATCAAAAAAGAAAACTCAGGTGGCTGATCCCCTGAGAGGTGAAGAATTTAGTGATCCTCAAGTGGCTGATCCCTTGAGGACTGAAAAAGCAAGCGAAAGTCAGGAGGCTGATCCCCCGACTACTAAGAAATCTGAAAAAGCTGTTCGTTGGAAAGATCTGGAAGACAGAGCTGTTAGTGCATCCTCAAAGAAGGTTTTCTCTGAGGATGACCTTAAGAAACTTCCATTTCCACCGAGAAAGAGCAACATTCCTTTGATTGAGGATAAGAAGTACGAAAAGGTGCTAAACCTTTTGAAAAATACTCAGGTGAATCTTCCATTATCGGATGTCTTAGTCGAGATGCCTAAGTATACAAAATTTATCAAGGATGTTGTGTCTTCGAAAAAGAAATTAGCAGGCATGGAAAGGCAGATTGGTGAGGATTGTTCCATGATTAATTATGAAAACTTACCAATTAAAAGAGGTGACCCTGGCAAATTCGTACTTACAGTATTAATGGGAGGTCTAGTCTTCCCAAATTCTTTGTGTGATCTAGGTGCCTCTATAAGCCTTATGCCAATGTCTCAGATGCAAACAAATTTCGGTTTACAAAGCCTTCTAGAACCCACTACTATGAGTTTACAATTCATGGATAGATCTTCTAAGAAAGCTTCAGGATCCTGAAAGACATTTTGGTTCAGATTGATAGATTTACCTTTCCAATTGATTGGTATGTTTTAGATATAGGGAAAGACAAAACGCCCCTTGATTCTTGGAAGACCTTTCTTATCTACGACTAGAGCCCTCATCGATTGCGATGGTGGGCAAGTGACTATCCGAGTTGGTGATCAAGAGGTGAGTTACAATGTCTTAAATTCCATTCAAGTACCCTCTGGACCCCCAACCGGCTTTTCCATTGATTATATGACGGATGATTTTACCGATTATATGGATAAGCAAGTCATGGCTGTAGACGCAGAATATGAGCGATTGGTTGATAACCTGAATACTCATGGTGTGGTTGATCTAGATCAGTTAGCAGCTGATTTTGAGGAAGAATTATTCGAAGGAGAAGCTTTGGCAGTGGGACCACAGAGTAAACTCAGTGATATTGAGTTGAAAAGTGGAGATCTTAAATCTAGTTTGGAGGACCCCCCTGCAGATTTAGTGTTAAAGCCGTTGCCTAAGCATCTTAAGTATGTGTTTTTAAGAGAAGGGGATAAGCTTCCACTGATTATATCTGCCAAGCTTTCTCGTTTGGAGGAAATGAAATTGATCAACGTTTTGAAAAAAAATGAAAAAGCCTTTGGTTGGCAAGTAGGAGATATCAGAGGGATATCTCCGGACATCTGTATGCACAAGATCAAGACGAATGAGGGTGCAAAATGTGTTAGACAACCTCAGAGAAGGCTCAACCCTCATATGCAAGAGGTGGTTAAGAAAGAAATCATTAAACTTCTGGACATGGGAATCATTTATGCCATCGCGGATAGTGAATGGGTTTCCCCAACTCAAGTAGTTCCCAAGAAAGGTGGAATTACGATTGAGAAGAATGAGAAGGAGAGGAGATAGCATTGAGACTTGTCACCGGTTCTGAGTCTCATCGATTATCGAAAGCTCAATGAGGTAACCATGAAAGATCACTTTCCCTTCCGTTCATTGATCGAGATGCTTGAGCGTCTGGCGGACACGATTCTATCGCTTCTAGATGGATATTCGTGATACTTCCGATACCCATTGATCCAGCTGACCAAGATTGTTGATTTCGTTTTCTTCGGTTGTACTGTGAGTTTTTATTTAAAGGTTGTTTCTTATTCGTGTTTATTATGCTTAATTGCTTTTATATCGGAAGATCTGCATGTGTGATTGTTTATTGTTGATGGAAATCTTAATAAACCCTAGATCATCATGAATAAGAATAGTAAATTTGAATCTATCATAACGGAAGTTAATAGGTTTAATTGCTAGATTATAAACGTAAAGTTTGCACCTTTGGTTAGAAAACGCGTTAATCTTGCATTGGAAGATAATAGATTAATAGATGAACTTTCTAAGGATTTGGGGTTCATGTTTAGATAAGGTGAGTCACAACCTAGATAAAAACCACAATATAATCGAGACAGGGAATCAATGATTGTTGGATAGGTGGATCAATCCTCGTTTGTCCGTTATAAACTTGATTTAAACCCTTAAAACTTGAATTCGTTTAGTAGTTTACTTTTACTTGCATCTTAGTTTAGTTAGTTTAAATTGGTTCGCAGCCCGTATCCTTCCTAGCTTTGGATTATATCCTCTGTCCTAGTTTTATCTTCTGTTTTGTTTGATGTTTATTCATTGTTTAGATTATTTTCATGACATAATTTAGGTCAGACAAAAAGCTAGAATCACAATCGTTTAGTTCCCCGTAAGATCGACCCGGTATCAACCTCTTTACTACGATCCTTATACTTGAGGGAAACCGGATTTATAAATATTTATTACTTGTTTGCTGTGCTAGATAAATCCGTGACATTGTTACTTTCCACTTTTAACGAAGTCATTACACTAGCAGTTTAGTAGCCTAGAGATGATAGTTGTAAACAAAATTGACAGAAAAAATTCATACATACACGACTAGATAAATTTTAGGAATTATAAACTGTAAAAGTCTATCCTACCATTCCAAGGATTTAACCTCACATTGTACCGCTGCCTAAGGGTTCGGTATCAGCACGATAACGGTTAAACTGAGACAATCTCTCTAGATGATTAAACTTTGAGAATCAGATATCTCATGGGAATCGTACATCTCATACTTTAATCGTCGATTACCTTCCTTTTTCAGCCAAGATATTTCCTAAAATATCCGGATGAGTGTGACCTACTATATCGACCTTTAAACGCCCGAGTATGCCGACGTAGGGTGGGTCGCTGAACTCAAGAGTCCTCAAGATCCTATCCTTTTGAGACCCACCTTGAATTTTGATAGCGGTTACACCATCCGAAGAGGGCCGAAATCAAAACGGTGCGAGGCGTCACCATTCTCTCACTTGCTTGCATCTATAGTAGAGGTCGTGGGGTCGGCCGTCGCCTTCCTCGCTCCCACTCAATATTTTAAAAAGTGGTGGGTTTCTTGATCGCGTGTTTTGGAATTGACAATATTTTAAGAAACAACAAATCATGTACCCGAATGGTGTCGGTAATGTAGGCAAGCCTACCCGTCTTATTTGTTGGAAAATATGTGGATCGCCGGTCGGATCCGGCTAAAAAGCCCCGCTTAGCCGTAAAGGCTTGTCGGATATGCTAAGTCTTGCCGAACCCCCGTGCAAACGTCACACGTGGAGGGTGAGTCGATCGAGCCGTACTCAGTTGAACTTACCCATCCATGGTTAGACCATTTCCGAACCCATGTATCATGATTTTCCGATTTCTTAAATTTGTCAAACTTTCCGTGTAGACACTACGAACAAACCCGCAATCTCGCCCGGTTTAAGGTGGGGTTCACCGAGAATCCATCACCGAAAACTTAACGATTCACAAAACTGGGTCCTCGGTTCTTCAATCAGTTTCTAATTAATTAATTCCCACAACAATTAATTAAAAATTAAACTAAGTAATCGAGTTGAATACATGCCTAATTAATTATCCGTAATTAAATAGCTACATGTATATATGCATATGGAGTGGAATTCATGATATGATGCATGTCATGGAAATTTTCCGGTTATACACATAAATACGATCATACACGCAATTCGGAAAATAAACACCGAGATGGATCGTTGGTACCCGTGATCTAACCTATTAAACAAAAAATTAACAAACCCTAACTAGGGTTTACTATTTTAAAAAATGCTTTTGATCCATTTTATCGATGATCGGACATCCAAACGAACTTTGATCGTCATGAAACTTTATGGACCTATTCTTCACTCCTCTTAATTGAATATGGACGGTTGGATCCGAGTTTTGATGGCCCAATTGATCCCAGAAAGCCGCCGATCCAACTGCTGCATCTGTTTATAACTGCGGCACAGCAGTGTCTTCCCGGAGCCGATCGGGCATCGAGACAAAACCCGATCGACCTGAAATATTTAGGGCTTGTTCATAACTCCATGTTGGTCAATATGAACGGTCGGATCTATGTTTCAAAGTTCCAAACTCTTCCAGAAATTCGACGAACTCACAGCTAGGGTATTTTACGGCTGTTGTGCTCTTCTGTTACAGCAGTAACATTATAGCAGCGATCTGATATTCAGACGGACTCCGATCGACACCAAATTTTGAGGGCTTGGTCATCAACTTTTATTCTTAATTATGACCGGAGGGATTGTCATTTCAACGGCTCAATCTTTGGGAATAAATAAAAAAACGAACAGAGACAAAACGGATCTACTTCTAGGAAACTAAAATTATAAAATTTCCTATACTCACATAAATGAATTTATATGAGTTTACAATAGATCTAACGCGTAAACAATACCAACCCCAATCCATCTATTCAACCACAACATATCAAAGAATTCATCATCATGATTTTCAAAAAAAAAAAACGAAAAACAATGCAATCTAAACAAGCAATTTCCGTTCCTAGATCTATCAATTATATACTTTAATTTATAGATCGGAGGCTCTGATACCACTTGTTGGATGTAATATCGCCGGACGGATCTAGATCCGCCCGATTACGCAGCGGAATAACAAGGATCACGATCAATATAACATTAAAGCACATAATTTAAGATCTACCTACAAGAAGGTTAGATCTACTTACCAATCAAAAGATAAGCCGAGATCCAAAGAATAAGCCGAAATCCGAGAATCGAGAAGCCATAGTCTTCCGATGTGTATCTCCAAGCAACAACCGGTGGATGTTGATTCTTGATGCTTGACCTCCTTGATATGCTACCCGGAAAATCCTGAAGAGTTTCCCAACTCTAAAACCTTAAGCTAGGCCAAATTCCTAGCTTATTTTGTGTGTATGTATCGTATTATGTTGATTAGAAAAGGCTTAGGATAACTCTCTTTATATATGAGAGAAATCCTTGTCCTCCAATGATTTAATAATTAATACAAGATCAATTATAATAATCATTTTCCATAAAAGATACTCCTAGAATAATCTAGAATAAATCTAGAATATTTAAGGATCAATCTTAATATATTTTCCTTAATTAATTATTTAACAAATAAACGATTAATAACATGACATGTAATTATCCATGAAAACTAATTTCTCTCTAATTACAACATGTACAAAACACACCTATCAACCCTAAAATTAGGGTTTCACACGCCACACTCAATTATGGGCCGAGTCCACGAAAAATGTCTGTTCCATGTATTTAATTATTTAGCCCACTATATAATTATTCGCACATCAATTAAATAGTCCAACTATTTAATTATTATTGAGGCCCAACGTCAAGAAACAAATGCATGTTAGGAGCCACATCGGGGACCATGGACCTATAACCAGTAGGTACAATAAATTAAATAAAATTATTCATCGAATAGAACAATTGTTATTCAATCTATTAAGTCCGGGATTACGCCACCATAAACCCGAAACTGAACTCTATCGATTATAGATATATACTTACACTCTAATCACTGAGTCGATAAGCGTCCATTGATATAATCATTACATACGGATAAATCCTCCACAGGCTGTTCGTTTTGATTCGGGATATTTCCGTAAACCCTTCTCAAAATATATTATCCTTATTTACCATTAATCCCCTAGTGATCAATTAGTTCATAACTAATATAATATGAATCGGCCCATCGATCGCTTTCTAGGATTAACTAATAAGTGGAATCTGCCTGCCTACTTCCCGTAGGAAGGAATGGATTCCATATATGTGAAGTCACGTACTACTCATTCATTCCGAATAGAGCCAACGAGAAGTGTTCATATCACATGTATCCAAGTGATCCTTAACTAACACATCAAACCCTACTTTGAACCAAGCGTTGAGATCGTGATCACATCGATTGAGATTAATCCATATATGATCATCTTGTGATTCGATAAGATTTCTCGATCACGGAATTATATCAAGAATTCAAATCAAATCGGTCCAAATCCTATATGATAGACATCATATATAAATGCCCCACTAGTACCATATATACCCGATGGTCCGGATAAGTCGATCACACCGTTAAGTGTTCAAGCATTATTGGTATATTAATCATGAGACCCATACTCGATTAAATTCACCACGGATCGACTAGTTTTAAGCATATCATCACTAACTCAATCCTCGTGTGTATGTCATACACTCGAGTTATGTGATTACACCGAAAGCATGTGCTTATATACCAATATACTTAGGTTTTCAAAGAAGTGTATTAATATAAGCATAAATGCAAATATTAAGATGAATTATAAATCCTGTCAAAAACAATTACAAAAATTGTCTTTCGGGCACTACACCTAACAACAATGTGTGACAAATGGACTCTAAGCCAAAACGATTAATCTTCGATCACATCACTTGTGGTCGACCTCTACTCAAATTACAACATAATTCTAGTATCCTCGCCTCGGCAAAATTCCAAATGGTCGCCTTGGTCCCATGTCACACTACAAAAAAAAACAAGCTTTTGCGACGGAGTTTTTGCGACGGAAATAAGGTCCGTCGCAAATTTACGCTTCATGACGGATGTTTTAATGTTTGCGACGGGACACTTAAGGGACCGATTTTTCCACTTGGCGGGCAATTTTGTGACGGACTTTTTATTATTTTGCGACGGACTATTCAATAAAATTTTATAAAATTATTTTATTATTCTCGAATGTAGATAAAATTTGCGACGAATTTAATTTCGTCGCAAAATGCCTTTTGCGACGGCATTTTTATTATTTTGCGACGGAATATTTAATACATTTTTATTAATTATTTTATTATTCAATTTACATGTTTGCGACGGAATTAGGTTTATTTTATGACGGACATTAAATTCCGTCGCAAAACGGGCGGATATCAATCGCATAATCCCTTTTCTTCCTCATTTCTCTTCTTCTCTCCCTCTTCTCTCCCGCCGCCCCCGAACTCTGAACTTTTCCGCGCGCCACCTCCTTCCACCACTGCGCCATGCCCACTCACAAGGTAACCTCTTCCTCCCTCCCCACCCTCTCTCCCTGCACTCCGATTCCAATGCATAATGAATTATATATATGTGGTAAATTTCACCGATTTAGATATCGTGCCTTGTTTAGAGAACCAGGGTCTAAGAAATGGCGAGACCCTTTGTGGTCATCCTTGAATCCTTTTGCATTTTTTATTTGATGATTTGCATTTTTATTTTATTTTTTTTTCTGCTTTTATGAGAAGGGTATTTGTCCATTTACAAGTCATGTGTTTTTAGGGCACGGTATGATATGAAACAAATTAGTTATGTATATTGGAACAACATAAAAATTAACAGTTTATTATATTATTGGACCTGATTTTTAAAGCAATATGGATTGTGACCATGTTGGTTTTTGGGTTACTAGTTAATAATCTATTCGATCTAACCTAACCGGATGTTTTGCTCTTAATCGTAACCCTTGTAAAATTTAAGTCATTGAACACTAAATAAATGCAATTGGAGGAGATTTTAATTTTGCGCTTTGGTAGTGATTATCAGTTACTATATCTGTCTTCCATCTATTTATCCATTCGTAAAGAAGAAGAAGAATGTTGGTTGTGGTGATGCTATGTGATGTTTGCTCGGTTGGTGCTTGGTGATGGGTGGTTTGGGGTTTTGATTGTTTTGTGTTAGATTTTGATGAAAGTTCATTTTTTTGATGAAATTTTGACCTATGTTTATCTCACTTTCTTACTATCAAAACGAACTCAAAATCAGTTGGTCTAAGAAGATAAAATGCTCATAATATTCTGAATTATAATCCCTTAAATTTTCAGCTCGTTTGGGCTTCAACCCGACATTCAAAAACACCACACAGCCTAATTAGCTCCCAGCCGGACAGTTTTGACTAAGCAGTTTGTGACCAACATTTAACTATTATACAGGCCTCAAACCAGAATGGTTTCTCAATGAAAAATGTACCCCTATATGCAATATATAACACATCAAAAATTCAGCTCATTCCAAGTAGTATAGGGTACTCAAAAGTTCGACACAAAACCACATCAGAAAGCTGTAAAACAGATTTTCAATATCTGATGCGTTTTTGTTTGACATGGTGTGTGATGTGTGATGGATGAAAATGAGATCTGAAATATGCGTTTTGTAGCTTGCATTCTGAGCTTTCCAACCATATAAAGAAAACGCAATTTGGTGCAATTGTGTTTTCGAGGAGGTGCTGTCCGTTTAGATACTGTTTACGAATGATTGATGTATTTTACTTGTTGTTTTAAGTTAATAATGTCTAGAGGCTTACATGCTTTGAGGTGGAACAACAATGTAGTCAATCATAAGACTACGGGATTTATGATCATCATTTTGGTATCACTTTATCTTAGCTTAGTTTCACCTTTGGAATCTCAAGTGCATCTACTTTATCTTAGCTTAGTTTCACCTTTAGATTCCTGCCACATTTGTTTGATTGACATATGATACTCGGTGTGCGGCTATACTTACCTAACTTATTTTTTTGGCAGGTCCACTTACTTTGCTGCACTTTTTTACAGTTTCCGAAGAAGGTGTTGTAGTTACTCGGCTTAGCAAACAAAGAAATTGCTTGAGGTCACAGAAGTTAGAGGTGCTACTTTGCAAATCTCAATAGTTGTGGATCTATTGCAAACCCCGTAGTTACGAGATCTACAGAAAATCTCGCTTTCCTTGCACATATTATTAATTAGTATAAACGCCTTTTTATTATAATTGCATTTAGATTAGTATAAACGTCATTTTCTGTGTCAAATAGATGTCAGGTAGAGGTAGAGGTAGAGGTAGACGCGGTAGGGGTAGTTCCTTGCACCTTGGATTGCCGGTTTTTATAGTTATTTTTTTTTATATTTTTTTATATAGTGTATCATATGTAGTATATATTTATAGATATATATGTGTTGTAATTATAAGTTAGGAAAATGCTTACTTATGTGTATTAGTTAGATAAGTTAGGAAAATGCTTAAGTATGTGCAAAGCCGGATGTTGGTTGAATTGGTTGAATTGGTTTGTTGAATGCTTAAGTATGTGCAAAGCCGGATGTTGGTTGAAAATGCTTAGTTTAGAAACCGGATGTTGGTTGAATTGGTTTGTTGAATTTGGATTGAAATGATGATAAGTATGTGGTTGAATTGGTTTGTTGAAAAGGTGTCTTTTTCTACCCGCTTGGAAAATGGTACTGGGGTACTTTGTTATCCGGCAAAGCCTCCGAATTATTTTGACGTCGAACCTTTGACCATGAATTAAAAATTTAGGTTAAAGTGTTGTTAGTTTCATAGTAAGTTGAGTAAAATCTGAGTTTGCAAAAGTGTTGAGACAACCTTCAAAGACTATTGTTAGTCTCATTTTTGGTATGATATGATGTGTAGGATTGAAAATGAAGAGAATAGAACGTAGTTGCTGAATAATAATGTATTAAACATTGTAATTTATTATTAATTAGTATAATTGCATTTAGATTAGTATAAACGCTCATTTTCTCGTGTCAAATAGATGTCGTGAGGTAGTAGAGGTAGAGGTAGACGCGGGTAGGTAGTTCCTCCTCCCCCCCGGAGCGCCTTCCTCCACACACTCACTCACGGTTTGGATGATGAGATACACCAGATGACCGAGGAGGATTTGAGTGTCATTGTCAATGGTGACCTTGGATTGCCGCTTTTGGATCCCGAGGAGATGGTAAGTTAATACATATCTTGCTTTAATTTGTTTGTATTTTTATTTATATTTTGATTAACCAAATATATTAACAACTTATTGTTTTCAATATGACAAGTTTACCGACAACTATGTCAAGAAAATGGCCAAGACCGACATAATCATCGGCTTCACACTTTTGCCACCACGTGGCATAATGCCACCAGGCAGCAGGCGAGGAAAGGTGGTGGCACGCGATTAGGGTA
The DNA here is from genome assembly GCA_026214975.1 of Gentiana macrophylla. Classification (NCBI taxonomy): domain Eukaryota; kingdom Viridiplantae; phylum Streptophyta; class Magnoliopsida; order Gentianales; family Gentianaceae; genus Gentiana; species Gentiana macrophylla. The sequence goes on along the minus strand of CM047808.1, from coordinate 93,614,575 downwards.
CGCTGTCAGATAAATATAACTATATATAAATATAACTATAATTATAACTATACATATAACATATATATAACTATGTTGCGTGCTCATTTCAACTTCGAAAGTTACGCCACGAGCGCCGGTTGAGGAAGCTTTTGAGCGGTATGCTATCAACAGGTCCGTGATTATATGTATCGGGCTCAAACAAACCCCCGTGCTCGGCTTTGGATGACCCCGGATATTCTCCGTCAGTTCGAGGAGTGGATTGGGAGTCCCGTAAGCAATTATTCAATATTTAATTAATAATACTTGTGTTTTATATATATATATATGTATGTACTAACTTGTTTATCTTATGTCGGAATAGGCATTCAAGGAAACATCTGCGAAAAAGAAGATAAACCGAGATTCTGGATCCAGTGAGGAAGGGAAGATCCATGGGACACATGCTACGGGCGACGCGCGCGTTATCGATTTCGCTCGGGCCATGGAGGACAATAGAGAAGTGCCCCTATCGGTGGAGATCCGTGACTAGTTCGAAGAAGAAGAAGTCGGGCAACTTCGCCTCGAGGAAGTTTGAGAAAATCTTGGTACGTTATGTATTCTAAATATTATATATACATTATATATATATCATGTAATTATTGTTACTAACAAATTTATATCATACTTTACAGACGCCTTCACCTCGAAGAAGGCGAAAGCCCAGAGACGCAAATGACACCCTGCCGACGAGTCGCGTCTTTATTACGGCGCCGTGGTGGTTACGACAAGAAGGGAGAGTTTTTGGCATGGGGTCACCGCCTCCATGTACTACGACAGGCTCTGCTCATCGCCGACACTCATCCGCCGAGACATACTCTCGGGCATACTCACCCGCCTCACCTGCGAGATGGCGCGAGAAAGACAGACAATGCAAAACACAAAGTAGGTTGGAGGAGCTAGAGAGAGACAGAAAAGCGTCGGGAAGACAGACTAAGCGCAGATGGAGGAGTGGATTACCCAATGGTTAGCAAAGATCCTCCGGAGGATGCAACCCGGTACGAGGCGAAAGACAGAGATGACCGATCCGATCACGGACCTGGAGGAAGTGACATGGGTTTAGGTAGTACACCGGTCCGACTGGGTGACATATTGCTTTATACATTTTTATTTATTTTGGCTTATCGTATCCCTTTGACATATCGTTTTATCCCTTTGACATATCCCTTTGACATATCCCCATTGACATATCGTTTTATTTATTTTGGTATCGTATCCCTTTTATATTGTTGTCGTTGATAGCCGGTAGCAATTGTAATGCTACCGGGAAAATTATGGTGTTTATGGCGGTGGTTTGGCAAACGGTAAAAAAAACCATAATTTTCTCGACAATTTAACTTTTATGACGAAATATTCCGTCGCAAAGTTGCATTTGCGACGGAAAAATGTATTTGCGACGGATATGTAAGGATCTAAAAAAAAAAATTATTTAATAAAAACATTTGCGACGGATTATACAATTTTGCGACGGATTATACAATTTTTGCGACAGTTTATAAAATATTTGCGACGGATTATAAATTTTTGCGACGGATTATATATTTTTGCGACGGATTATACAATTGTTTGCGACGGAGTTTACATTGTTTTGCGACGGAAACTATATTTTTAAAAAAATTAAATACGTTATTATCCGTCGCAGCATTCGTCGCAAAATAATTTGCGACGGATAAACCGTCGCAAAAACTCGGTTTTGCGACTAAAAATTGCGACTAATAAAATCCGTCGCAAATTAGGATTTGCGACGAAAAGCCGAGTTTGCGATTTATAACCTTCCGTCGCAAAAGCCCAGTTTTTTGTAGTGCCGAGGGTCAAGTTCCATATTAGCGACAAGGTGGGAATCGCAATCCGTCGACCCGATAAAATGTTGAAACACATACAGAATCACACTCTAAAAGGGGCTACCACGCACGATCGGCACCAAAGACTTTGATCGGCCCCAATCATATTAATATGGTAAAGAATTCATCCTGGCTTAGATCGAGTGTGAAACACTACAAGTAAGAGACGAACCAAATTTCACAAAGAAGGAGAACTAGAGGAAGTTGTAATAAACGGCTTACCCCGACTGTGGCGTGAAAATCGGTGCCCATTTATTTGAACAGAGAGAGAGACACTGCCTCCGACTCAAGGCCACTGTGATGCCTTCACACGGGTTGTGACGGATAATAGAGGGGTTGAGCCCGACGTCGCCCTGAACCACCTGAACGTCAACCCAACCTTTAAACCCATTCAACAAAAAGCCAAATAGTTTTCCTACGAAAACAGGCCGTCATTAGGGTCAAAATCAAGATGCATCATTAAAGAGCTCACATACCCGACCTGGCTAGATAACGTGGTTACTGTCAAGAAACATAATGGGAAAGATCCTACATCAACAAGGCATGTCCCAAAGATCCTACCCGCTACCCCGGATTGATCGAATAGTGGATGGCGTCGCCGGTTTATAAATGCTTAGTTTTCTCGACGCGTACTCTGGGTACCATCAAGGGAAAATGGCCGACTGCGATAAAGAAATGACGGTCTTCCAAGCCGCCGAAGGCCTCTACTACTATGAGATGATGCCGTTCGGGTTGAAGATGCTGGTTCGACCTATCAAATAATGGTCAATTGAGTCTTCAGCTCCCATACCGGTCGCAACATGGAAGCTTAGATCGGTGACATGGTCGTGAAATCATCTCGACAAAGCCACAATGCCGATCTCCAGGAGACCTTCAAAGACGTTAAGAAACACTCAATGAAACTCAACCCGGACAAATGTGTATTTGGTATCTAGGCAGACAAGTTTCTTGGATTTATGGTTATCAACGAGGAATTGAAGCCAATCCCGAAAAAATACAGGCACTACTTAACATGAGCGAGGCCACTTGTGTCAAGGAAGTTCAGCGGCTCAATGGAAGAATCATTGCCCTCAGTCGATTCATCTCCAAATCAACCGCTCTTCAAAATCTTAAAGGTCGATAGAACATTCACATGGAACGAAGAGTGCACACAAGCCTTGCAAGCCTTCAAAGACTACATGGGCAAGCCACCTCTTCTAGTTAGCCCAACGACGGGAGATGAAATATCCCTCTACTGGCGGCCTCAGACCAGGCTGTTGCTGCCATCCTTATCAAGGAGGCCGGATCCCTCCAAAATCTCATACAATACGTGAGCAGGGCTTTCAGTCCGGTTGAGAGTCGATACTTCAACATAGAAAAATTAGCTTACTCGCTTGTCATCGCTGCCCAAAAATTACAAGCTTATTTCTCTTCGCACACTATCATTGTGCTCACAGATAGTCTGTTGCGTCAAGTACTTTATTAGCCTGACCTTTCAGGTCGTTTACTTCGATATGCAATTGAACTTATGGAATTTGATATATGTTACCACCTCAAAGCGATCAAGGCACGCACTCGGCATATTTCATTGTGAAACAAGCTTCAACACAAAGGAGCCCGACTCGCAGAGACAAGCCTAAACCCGATGACGCACGGAGCTCGACATCGCGGCAAGACCGAGCCACTGCTGAAACTCTACGTTGACGGGAAGCGGCGAGCGAAATGGCTATGGGGCAGGGATCACACTGGTTGAACCAAGAACCACAGAACAAATGAAAAGGCTCTAAGGTTCGAGTTTTAAACCACGAACAATCAAGCCGAGTACGAGGCAGCCATCGCCAGCCTCAAACTCGCTACAACTATGAGAATAGAAAACGTAGAAGTCTACAGTGATTCTCAGCTCATAGTCGATCGATCTCTCGGATCTACGGAACAAGAGATGAGACTCTCAACAAATATCTTGAGATCGCTAAACGGTTGAAAATGGCTTTAGCTCATCAGAAGTTCATCAAAATCACCCGGGATGACAATATGAGGGCGGATTACTTGTCCAAGTTATCGATAGAAAACGATATATAAGGCCCTTCAATTCAGATCGAGTATATCCGCGAACCCACCATCAATCGGGCTAAGATTCTAGACATTGATCCAACTAATACATCTTTGGATGAAGCGAGATCAAGGGCTATATTGAAACATGAGCTCTACCTATCGGGCGGATCGAGCCCTAGTAAAAAAGGCGACATGGTATACAATTGATAACGGGATCCTCTACAAGCGATCTTATACGAGACCCTGCATGATGTATCCGCCCCAAAGAAAAACATAAAATATTAGCCAAGTTCACAAAGGGGTGTGCGGGGCCATCCCACTAACCGCACTACGAGTCGTAAAAAATCATATCGGCCGGATATTGGCCCACACTACCGAAAGAAGCTCGCCGGTTTGTTCGGATATATGATGAAGGCAAGAGATTCGCTAATACCCTGGATACCTTCGGTGAGCAAAGCACCATGATCGCGGCATGGCCTTTTGATATGTGTGGACTCGACCTCATTGGCCCACTTCCAAAAGGGCGTTCCGGATGCCAATACGCCATCGTCGCGGTAGGCTACTTCACCAAGTGGATCGAGGCAAAAGCTTTGGCAAAGACTTCGGCAAAGGATGCAGTCTACATTCTACACGATCAGATTTTCTCTTGTTTCGAGAATCCTCGCATTGTAATATCATATCATGGCCCTCAGTTCAGAGAAAAGTTTACAGAATAGTTCAATAGCTTATATTTTTTACTAAGTACTTTTGTACTTACCTTTTTTACTAAGTGCTTCTATGCTATGCTTGATGATTCCCTGTTTATTTTATTATCTATGTTGTACTCATGCGGTCATGCCTATGTTATATTTTCTTTTCAAGACAATGTTGTACTTTTAATTTAAGACATGTTTGTAAGATAAGTTTGTTAATTTTCTTGAGACATCTTACTTTGTAAGCTTTGGCTTTAGTTGTTGTAAGATAACTCTTTTATCTTTAGTTTGGACGGTTTGTTTTCTAAGAAGATTTATGATTTCACCCAGTCTTTTTAAACTACGTTTTAACTTGACTTCGATACTGACGACGTAAATGTTTACGTATAATGTTGAATTTATTTAATGTTGTACTCGCCGAATGTTCTTTTCTGGATAAAGATTCGGATCCTAACGCGCTATTATACACCACGTTGAATCAACATTTAGATACTCAATTGGTTTGGAATAAAAATCGACTTTTCGAAGACGAACGCCACATTCGACCTTCGGAAAAATCATTTCGACTTTAAATCGACTTTCAAATCACGATTCTACAGTGTAGTACATAAATATAACTGACCGGCGACTTCTATTGCTATGTCAAGATATGTTTTAAAGTGGGTCACTGCATGATGAGGATTAATGTTCTATTAATGTTGGATAATAATATGCGACACTTGTGTAGTGTATGTGAGTGACAAGTGACCTAGCATAATCTAGCGATAGATTCTCTTTCAGTTGTTTGTTACTCCTCCGTTCTGAACAATTGATTCAATTTACAAAAACACATATATTAATGTGGTGAGTTAATGATTTAATTTGAATATCAAAATAAATAAATAAAACCCTAGTCTATAATTAATGCATCATTGTTTTATTTTCTCACTTATTAATAAATAAAGATAATGCAGAGAAAAACACAATAAATACTTTGCATTGAAAATATAATCGACTTAAATAAAATATAACAAATGATTTTGACAATTGCATCAGTTATTTTAAACGGAGCGAGTACATTTTATGGCTATATACTCTATGCACTGAACATCTTTGTGATCAATGAAAACATTATCTCTTCATAACATATCTTAAGTACTACACGGTTACAACAGCAGCATTGACATCGACTAGCTAACAAGTTCAAACCAAAGGTGAGACACGTTTTGAGCCTAATATTTGAAGAGATTGCCCCACTGGATGATTACCATGTGTGCAAATTTAAATTTACAAACGACAGTAATCCGAAGGTCCGGTGTAATAGGGACTTATTTCTTTCCATGTCTACTTGTGAAGCTCCAACAACAAGCTGGGAGACTTACTTGCTGGCCGGTAACATATTCTACCTGCCGGAACTTTTTCCTGGTATGACAAATAAGTCGGCGAAATTATCAGTCAATGGCTACTGTATAGTGTATACTAGAAGAAACCAAGGGCTTACCTCGGTTATCATAGTCGTTGAACAACAACAAAGATGCAACTACAAGTGTTATCTTCGTGTTTGTTTCTCTGGATGTCGACAACATATGCATCGTAGTACAGACAAAATTGTTCCGCGTCCCTGAAATATGTATATCCCAGATAGTCAAGTCCAATGCCACAAGATATGTACATACGACACTACGAGGGTCTTTAAACGTACCAGAAAACAGAAAACAGAAAACAAAAGCATACCCTGTAGCACAAGACAAGGTCCCCAACGTTTACCCTGTGACACTCTGAATGCTCGAGAGGGATTGACCGCTCACGTACACCCTTTTTGACATTCACCCATTCATCGTGATCATTATCGAAGCCATTAAAACGTACACGAGCTTCCTGGTAGGAAAGCATCATTATTCCATCATAATTTACCACCACCACATAAAATCTTCTGGATTAATAACAAAGCTTCAGAGCTGGATATATATGCTAAACAGTTGGGCCAGAAGTGCCATTTTTTGAAAATGGCATAAGACCACAATGTAAAACTCTTCCTAGCATAAATTCAATTAAAATCTAAGAGTGAGACAAGAAGAGTACAAAACAACCCTAAGAAACAGTCGTGTGTATGGACACATTCGCCTATGCCAGATCCAGTGAAGGACAGAGCCATTTAGGTCTAGGTCACAGGTCCTTACACTTTATTTCTATAATAGAAAGAGATTATTTAGGCCTAGGGCGCGCTGCCTTCACTATATCTCTATAAGAGGTTGTAAAAGCAGAAAATACCCTTGCACATAAAAAAAAAATGTAGCAGAACGACTTTTACTTCATAAAAAGTATGTCTAGCTAATTACCTATCTCCTTAAATTGCTTTAATCTCCCCACACTTGGTGCATGAAACATAGATTCACAAATTCAGGCTATTTCGTACCCAGGGAAAGAAATTAGGTCAGGCAAATATAATCAACACAAAAATTCCCTTTGACACTGGCTTCTTACATTTACCAAAATAATTTGAAATTAGAAATTAAAAAGGTGAAGCATGAAAGGCCGTTTAGGAACCGAACTTGTCATACTCCACCGATTTGTCATCCCCAATGCATAAAGAAAAGGACAAGATCGAAGAGAGGAAGATGATAGTAAGAAAACAGCACAATATCAATATATCAGAGTTAATATGCTTCTTTCTACTGCCATTTGTAAATCATCATTGAGAGATTAAATAAATTACTTAACACTTTTGTTCCTTAATGTTTTATTTACTTTTGTGTGGTGTTGCATAAAGATAAAGTAGAAAATATAGTCCAGGTGGAAGATGGCCATGACTAACCGAACTCAGATATAACTAGAAAGGCCTCACACAATCAGAACAAACTAAATGTTGGGAAGAAGATATCAGCTCCCCCCCCCCCCCCCTTTCCCCCCTTCCCCCCGAGTACATCCACCAATATAGGATCAGCTAGCTGTGAAAGAAAATACTACTCAAAGCATCAAACCCTAATCCGGTTTACTTCTCTAATAATTATGACTCGTCTGTTTTCTGAACTATATGCAAATTAGAGTTATAACCACCCCCGACCATACTAAATACCTTCGGCGCTATAATATTTTAGGTTCAGGAGGCAAAGCTACCTTCAAAAAGGCATTGCAGTACAATAATACATTCCCTAGTAGCAAGAACTGGAGAAAAGTAGTGGCATTTGATACTATTGTATACAAACATACTTTATACTTGTATTAAGAAGCTCATTCAGTGACTTGAATCTGTGATTGGAAGTCATATACTTGGCAAAGCAGCCTTATCCGGTAATATTAAGAGTACTTAAATTAGTGTCTCATACCAAAATCTCAATTTTACGTATTCAAACACCATTTTCTCAGTTCTACAGAATCCTTATTCAACGTTGAATGCATCAAGATCCCTACAGTTTATGCTACAAATAACACGTGATTTAGACTACTCTTTGTCTTTACAGATTTGAGTGGAAATTCTGTTGCGGATGATTTTTGGTGGACTTGAAGGATTTAAATCTTAATCGTAGAGATTTAAGATGTTTTAGAGACACTAATGCAAGTGTTTTAAGTAACAGTAAGAAGATGAATCAGGCATTAACCGAAACAGTCAAATGATTGGGAAGGTTTTAGGCCTTTGATGGGAAGTAATTCACACTGTACATGAGTCTAATGACTAGATGAAAAGTACAGAGAACAACATAAAATAGAATCATTCTGAATCCCTGCTTGGATTTTTCATAGGCTGGGGGAATTCAAATTGAGGTGTGAGAAGAAAGCATTACTTGGACGAAAGAGAACAATGACAAGAAGAAAGAATATCAAAAGCTCTTACAAGCTCTCCTAAGTATGTGATTCTGTAGCTGAGAAATGCAGCAACATCGAACCTGAAAAGACACGCAAACCAAATATAAATCCATATGAACAGATTAATGCAAAACAAGATACAAAATCTTAAAGGATATCAATTTAGAAAAATAAAGAGTGTGTGTGTGTGTGTGTGGATCTTTAATTCATTTTATTATAATAACTCAGTTGCTTTGATAGCAGAACCTAAAATTTGCTGCAAGCAATGTTGGATGTACAAAACTCTTTAAACTACATCCTTCAAGATTGACTAAAAGAAAAAAGACTCATGTTCTCATCTAAAGTGTAGCGGAAGAAACAAAGAAGCCAATCAACCAAATAGAGGCACAACAGGCAATCCAATTTATCAGATATTTACACGTATTAAGTAAAGAACAAGTACCCAGGATACGGAATCAATATTCCTACAACTGTCACAAACATTTCTTCATTTAAACAAGTAAAGACAGAATACTCTTTAATTCTCACCAAGCAAAATCCCTAGAGGATTTAGCCTCAAAATCAACTCCGCAGCTCTGCAATTATCTCAGCTGTAAAAGAACAAGTTATCTGGGGTTAACATGTGATACATAATCAACATTTCCATGAATTGACAAATGACCTGAAAATGCTATAGACGGCCTATTCATACGTACTGATCAGGTGAACTCCAAAGTGAGACATGGTATACTACAGGGAACATATGTAATAGGGACCAAGAAGACCTGTCAAACTTGTAAATGTAATGAAAATGTATTACCTCTTGGCATTGGTGGGCTATTGTCTCCCATTATTGCAAATGGTACTACATTTTTAGCTTTTAGCCTCGATTACTTTTGTTAGCCCTCTTTGAGTCCATATCATGCAGGCAGATCTCATAGATGTCATCTTTGACTTCAGTCTTATCAGTCAAGAGGCTAGGAGGAGCAGCATCTTCATCAGCTTTTTGTTGCAATGCCAGCATCCTACTTTCTGATTCTCTTTTTATTTCCTTAAACCAATCGTATACCTGTAAGATTATCAAGCTTAAAATCAAAGTTAACCAAGAAAAACTAAGGTAAAATATGGAGGAAACAATCCATTAAAAGCACCTGTTCCCATTTTATGCAAGGCCCTTCACTACGACTAGCTGAGCAGCTAAAGATAAACAAGCAGACTGTAATCAACTGTCAAGCCTAAAAATACAATCACATATATGAGTTTAAATTCAATGCCTTCGCCGAAATTTCTTACCTAAATTTTGTTGCAAGCTCCTCACACAAGTGCTGGCTGACTGACCCCTTTCCTGTTTGCTTATAATGGTTCCCCATTTCTGCAATCTACTCATGACAGTGACAAGATACTTGAATTTGGTCACAGAATGCAGTAAATAAGAAGTGGGAACACAAGAAAAACATGATACAGAGGTGGAAAAGAAAAGAATTACATGAAGCAAAAGAAAAACACAACTTTTCACCCATTCCCGGATTGTTCTAAATACACCAAATGAATATGAAAAAAAACATGACTTTGATGAATGCATGACATAAAGCCCAGTTCCAGCACCAGATAGCTGTCATAGACTCATAGGCATATCATCCTTTCATTTTCTACATTTTTTGGGATCATCAATTTCCCACCTGGGCTAAGTTGCAGACTTCACAATGCTCATAATTTCGGAAACCGACTCTTAAAAAATCGGCAGATAAATAATAGTCCCAAATGCTCATTTCGTGAAAAGATTTGCAGAAAACACTTAAAATACAGAAATTTCACTTGAAGATTGCAGTGCTAAGTGAAAATTGAAAGGTAAACAGGGGCATAATCGATTTGCAAGAATGTAAGAAAAAGGATACAGGGTCTAGAAACGCAGGGCCTAAAAATTACCTCAGCGATTGTGAACTCACAATCAGAATCGTCATCTAGCTCCATTAATGTGCCCATCCTCAATAGATAAAACCAGACGAGCAAAAATGCCGGTGGCTTCGGTGGAAAAAAAAAAAGGAAGAGATGGAGGAGAGAAAAAGCGAAAGAGAATAAGTTGACCAAATGAGGTTTGAGTTAACCACTGTGACGACGAGTCAACCCTCACTGAAAACGAGACACCCAAATCCAGTAGTAAACGATGTACACGCAATATCATGTACGTACGATGTGATTAGCTATGATCGTGACCTGCAAAAAAAAAAAAAATTTATGTATTTGTTTATAAGAATTGGTTTGAAGACTTAATTAGGTTCTTTAGAACACCAAAAAAAAAAAATTCATTGTTTATAAGAACACATTTTATTTAACTTTTCTAAATTACCTTTTTCTTCTAGTTTCTTCTGAGCAAACGAACAAGAGCAGCATCTCGTTGCCAATATCCCATTCCCCAATACCCAGAAACTTTCGAGCAACAAGATGACTACTGCGATATAGGCATAAGCCGGAATTTTCCAATCCATTATTTTCTCTGAACTTCCATAAAAAATTTAGAAATTGCTCGATCTTCCACTACAATTTGGTGCTTTTTTATAGGGCCAGTTTGGTGCTTTTGAGAAGTTGTAGAATACATACATACAGCTTTGTTGTGTATGGATTTTATGTTGTAATGGAAATTCACCCACCGCATTAGCATTCCCGAATTGATCTTGCTGATTTGAAAGCTCTGTGACGAGGGTTGAACTAAGCCTCGCCACGTGTCATCTCCTAATTGATCAAACATTAAATGAAGACATAAAAACTATGACATTAAGGGCCAGGATCCCCACTTCATGCCTAAGGGCAGATCCGAACCCCAGGTGGGAGATTAATCCTGTTCCCCCGACCATTGCAAGTCGTCTAGGTCGCAACGGAGCTAGGCTAGTGCAGTTCGGGCCGAGACGGCCTGGGGGCTCGACGCAGGCCGGCGTGAGCCTCATTTATATGATAATTAGCCCACGTACTTATGAGATAATTATGGGAAGATCCTAAGGATCCTTTACCCATTAAGACTTTGATTTTGATATTTAAACTAACCATAATTATCCCTAAATTATAGGGATACACACGAGATTATCTTTAGGGATCAAGAATTAGAATCCTTATTGAACAAGGATTTGGATGAGATGTCCTCTATATAAACAACCCCTAAGGAACTACGAAGACTTGATTCCTGAAACATAACAAGATACGTAGGCAACATGAACTCTCAAGCTCAGTCTAAAAATCACCCAACAAACCATCCTCGCTCATATTCTTCTTGATTTATGCCCTTGATTCAATTACCCTAGATTAAACCGCCGGATTTATTCATGAGACGAGATCCAACATCGTCAATTGGCGCTGAAGGAGGGGCCTTACATCGGTAATGGATCATGGTTGTTCGTGATCAAGTTAATGGCAAAAACATGCCAAAAACGCAGTCAGATCGGAGGCTTATTTCCGAGATAGCACCGTTGGAACACAAATTCCACATTCGAGATAGAAGAAGCAGGAGGGACGAACAAGCCCTCCAGATTTTGTGCCGGTCGGAATTCATTTCGATACCCAATCGTCGCAGGAAAGTTGATGCAGTAGCATGAAAAACGCAGCAGTCAGATCGGTGGTATATTTCTAGAAATTGAATCGTGGAAACAAGAATTCCACCGTTCAGATTGAACAATAAGGAAGGACGAACAATCCCTCCAAATTTTGTGCCGATCGGAATCCGTTTCGATTCTAGATCATCGCCGGAAAGTTGCTGCTGTATCACAAAAAATGCAGCAGTCAGATCGGTGGTTGATTTCCATAAATTTAACCTTCGAAACAAGAATTCCAACTTTCATATTGAAGAAGAAGGAGGGACGAACAATCCCTCCAAATATCGTGCCGATCGGAGTCCGTTTCGATAACCGATCGTCGCCGGAAAGTTGCTGCTGTATCACCAGAACGCAGCAATTAGATCGGTGGTTGATTGCCATAAATTGAACCGTTGAAACAAGAATTCCACTGTTCATATTGAAGAAGAAGGAGAGTCGAATATTCCCTCCAAATCTCGTGCCGATCGGAGTCCGTTTCGATGCCCGATCGTCGCTAGAAAGATGCTGCTGTATCACCGAAAGAAGCTGCGAATTTTCTTCATCCAAGATCTCCAAGATCTTCATCCAAATCTCCAAAGCTCGGCCAGAATGAGCTCCACCAGAATGAGCTCAGGCAACATGAGCTCGCCCCGTATGAGCTCCCAAACTCTGCAAGTACGAGCTCTCATTGGCATTTATTTCCATTTTTACAACTTAAATGAGCTATCTTATCATTGGATCTCGCTTGAGTGAATCTTTAATAAGACCGAGCTCATCTTGGCATCATATTTGGAGCTCTATTGAGCGAATCTTTGATAAGACCGAGCTCGGCTCGGCATCATATTTGGAGCTCTCTTAAGCGAATCTTCTATAAAACCGAGCTCTGATCGGCATCATATTCTATAAGACCGAGCTCGGCTCGGCATCACATTCTATAAGACCGAGCTCGCGGCATCATATTTGGAGCTCCCATGAGCGAATCTTCTATAAGACCGAGCTCCGCTCGGCATCATATTCTATAAGACCGAGCTTGGGTCGGTATCACATTCTATAAGACCGAGCTCGCGGCATCATATTTGGAGCTCCTTTGAGTGAATCTTCTATAAGACCGAGCTCGGCTTGGCATCATATTCTATAAGACGAGCTTCACTCGGCATCACATTCTATAAGACCGAGCTCGGGGCATCATATTTGGAGCTCTATTGAGCGAATCTTTAAGAAGACAAAAAACTATTATGTTAATGCATGGCATACTGGAGGGTTGGAAGAACAAATGAGATGAGCAGACAACCGAAAATTTTACAAGGAAAATAACCGGAAAAAGCAAGGTAAGTTGCAAAAAACTTCATACACTATAATTTTTGTACTTATACAATTTTTGATAGGACCAAAAAACTAAGTCTGCATGTCAGACTTCAAAAATTTAAGTCTGTCTGAGCAGACTCCAAAAAATTGAGTCCGCTTGAGTAGACCCCAAGAAATTAAGTCTGCTTGAGAAGACCCCAAATGATCAAGTCTGCCTAAGTAGACTCCAAATAATAAAGTCTGCAGGCCAAAACCAAAAGAAAACAGTCTATCCGATGACCAAAAATTAAGTCCAGAGTCGACTCCAAAATTAAGTCTCACTGAAAGGACTTAAGAAATTAAGTCCGCTTGAGCGGACTTAAAATTAAGTCTGCCTGAGCAGACCACAAGATATTAAGTTTGCCCGAGTAGACTCCAAAAAATTAAGTCTGCAAGACAGACAAGCCGAGCTCCGTAGAACGGACTCCACTCAAATCATTAAAACTGACATCTGAGCTCTTCCGGTCGGACTCAGCAAACATATGTCAGCAAGAACATTAAGTCTGCAAGACAGACAAGCTGAGCTCCGAAGAACGGACTCCGCTCAAATCATTAAAACTGACATCTGAGCTCTGACAATCAGACTCAACAACATATGTCAAGAATATTTTAAGTCTGCAGGATGTACTAATCGAGATCTGCGCAGTCGACTCAAAGACACGAGCTCTGCAGGTGAAACTCGGTAAGTTTGCAAGTGACAAACCCATTAAGTCCACAGGTCGGACTCCAAAGATTGAGCTCCGCAGGTCGGACTCCACAATGTTTGCTGGTCTGACTCATCGAACTGAGCTCCGCATGTCGGACTCAAAAGTTAGTAAAGGACCAACTCATTAAGTCCGCATGACGGACATAAACTTGAGATTTGCAGGTCTGACTCAGTCAAAATTATTAGGTCTGCAGGACAGACCAACTAACCTCCACATATCGGACTCGGTTAAATTTATTTAGTCTGCAAGTCAGACTCAAAAAATTTAGTCTACCTGAGACTCAAAAAAACTAAGTCCAGTAGGTCGACACAAAAAATAATTAAAATTTAAGTCTTCCTAAGCGGACTCAAAGAAATTAAGTCCACTGAGCGCACTCCAAAAATTATGTCTCGCCTGAAAGACTCCAAAAAATAAGTCCTGCTCGAGGCACTCCCAAAAATTATGTCTCACTGAGCAGACTCTAAAATTAGGTCTGCATGAAAGCGCACTCTAAAAAAATTTAGTCTCAGAGGTCAAACCCAATTAATTAAGTCTGCAGGATGGAGACAATCGAATCGAGCCATGTAAGTCGGTCTCAGCAAGTTTGCAACAACCAAGAGAACTTAATAAGATAGTGTAAAAACATTGTACATGTTACAATTCCTGAAACTTTTCTCCAAAGTCTGCAGGACAGACTAAAAATAAAAAGTAAAAAAAATAAAAAATAGTTAAATATGTAGGACAGACGAACTGAGCTTCACAATACGAACTCAGAAAAAACTCGCTAAATCAGCAGGACTGACAAACTAAGCTCCGCACGTCGGACTCATCAGAAAATTATAAGTCAGCAGGACTGACAAGTGAACTCTGCAGGTCAGATAAATTGAACTGAGCACTGCAGGTCAGGCTCAGAATGTTTGCAAAGGACAAACTCATTAAAATTCACAGGACGAACTAACTGAGGTCCGCAGGTTGGCCTCAGTCGAATTAAAATAAAGTTTTCAAATGACAAACTCGTTAAAGTTCACAGGACGAACTAACTTAGCTCCGCAGGCCGGACTCAGTCAAAAGTATTAAGTCTGCAGGGCAGACCAACTGAGCTCCACTTGAACTGAGCGCTGCAAGTTAGACTCACCAAGTTTGCACCAGTCAAACTTCCTAAGATTGCATGGCAGACATCGAATCACAGAGCCCTGCAGGTAATTTTTAGAGGCAAAAAATCTACACACGCTACTAAGTATGCCATGCAAAAAACTATAAGTTAATGCATGGCATAGACGTCCATCTACTACACAACAAACCACGCTTACTACACAAAGTTAGATCACTTCTACTTCACATCCTCTACTTCAAAATCACAACCTTTTTACCTCCTCATTCACGACGTGTGCCGCACAGTTCCTACACTGAGATGCTACTTGCGGAAGAAGATGAATCTGATGAAGAAGATGAAGCTGTTGCGCTTTATAGGGATGTGAAGAGAAGGATAGATAATGGGCTGAATGACATTCGGGAGGAAATTCTCCGGTGGAATGAAGAGAACCGGCAAGTACTTCGAGAGGTTATACAGCGGCAGAATGAGCATGGGGCGATACTTCTTGAACTTAAGGGGTTGATGCAAACGCCGCCATCCGTAGATCGTAAAAATTATTTCATTGTCAATTTCTTTATGAGATAAATTTAGTTTTATGTATTATGATACTAACCGGGCAACATCTTTTTAGTCTACCCCTTATCGGCCTCCACCTCCTCCACCTCCTCCACATGATACTGACCGGACCACATCTTCTCAATTTGCCCCTGATCGGTCTACACAGGGTCATCATACTTGATCGACAAGATACTCGATCGCCTACACTGGTCGTGATACTCATCGCCCTCCACTGTCAAAGATATCGCATCCGCATACTCATCCATCGCCTACCCCGTCCGACGACCCGATGATGATGTTCGGGTATGATAAGATTCTTGAAGGAGTTTTCCAACCTGGCAAGAGGGAGTGCAGCTGGAGGGAGTTCAGAAGGAGGGAGTCGAGAAGGATTTCGTCGACGATTTATTCGTGGAGGATCCTTATATGGAGACTACGTTTGATTCGGGTATGCATTATGTTATTTATATCTAATTATTGTTTAGTAGGTTTATTTATATTGAATTTTGTATTATTAACATAGATATTGTTTGTTATCGTGAATTGATGAGAGTGCCTATTTTGATGCAGATACTGGCGTTGCTACTACCGAGGCTACGACCCCTCTCTCTCCCGAGGCTACGACCCCTCCCCTCCCGAGGCTATGACCAGCCAGGCATCGGTTGTGGAGCCTGAGATGGATTATAGTAAGTTATTTGATTTTTAATTTCGAAACTATAAATTATATTGTGAAAAACTATCTAACTTGATCATGTATTGATTTTTGTTTAGCTGGTGGTCCAAGTGTTGTACAATTGGGTAAACGAAAGGCGGATGATACAATTGATAGAACATTGACGACCCGTTAGACTACTAGCCGACCACAGTATTTAACTGATGGGTCGCACCTAGTCAGTCTGCCTGGTGATAACGTTGTGAGATGGACACCGTTGAAAAGTTTCCGGACGAGCTGGAAAACAATTTCAAAACATAGTACCAACAAGAACATCCGCCCCCAATTGAGATTCCCACAGGGTACGCAGCTGGTTTCCGTCTTACAGAACCGATGGGCAAGGCGTGGTTCACATGTCTCCATGACCCTCTTAAAGAGTTAGACCGAGAAGTATATTCTTGTGAATTCATTTTCATATTTCTGAAATTTCCATATTTCTGATTTCATTATCTCTAACTTATTTTTGCATGCGCATAAACATGTCGATGTGTATCTCGACTGATATAACGGCAAATGAAAGCACATCTAGAATGCTTTCAACCGCATACGGCTATTGCATACTCTGATTTAGCCACCTTTTACGGCCAAGGTCATGTAGATCAGGGAAAGCCGCCAGACACAACGGACATTCCAGAATTTGTGTATCAGTACGTCAAGCAATAGGATGAAAACACCGTGATATACATTCCCTGGTCCATTAGTCTCGCCATCGGGCGCTTGTCCAAGTGTCTATTCCCGATCGGAAAGATTAGGGTGTGGGATTGTCTATCGGGACGAAGTATAAGGTCGATGTGAAGAGCAACATCAAAGCGTGGGTTTTTCGTTTAGAGAGAGTGTTGGAGACGGATGCTCGCTCTCGCCAACTCCCACAAATGGTTGATCTAGAGAAGCCTATTTTTTGTGTCAGAATTGTAAAACCTGAATTCGTACCACAAATGCCAATTCCGTAAGTGTTATAAACTTCAAACTATTTATCAAATTATACAGTTTACACTATTCTTACACTATTCATATTATACGAGGGTAAGATCAAAGTGGTATATACAGTCAAGTTCATTGAGCATTTGATGCACAATGAAAGGTTTAAGCTGATCCATCATGACAATATTTAATCAAATAGTAGATATATAGGTGCAGCTATTTAATCAAATAGTAGATATATAGGTATTTTCGTGTATGTTGTTTTGACAAACTTTGTGTAGGTATTTTTGGTGTATGTTATTTTTGGTATTTTGTTGTATGTTGTTAGCCATTTATATTTTGGGTGTATGTTGTTTTGGTGTTTTGATGAGTATTCAATTTGTTTAAAAAACAACTCAAATTCAAGTCATTATTTAAACCATCTCTGTATCGAATTATATAACAACTTAAAATGCAACATTCAATGTGAATTTCTCTACGCCCAAACGTAGGAATGCAACATTCTCTACGCCGAACGCAAGTAAACCTAGTCCAAACGTAGAGAACCTAGTCCAAATGTAGGGATGCAACATTCTCTACATTGGAACGTAGAGAACCTACGCCCAAACGCGTGGGAATGCAACATTCTCTCACGCCGAACGTAGAGAACCTAGTCCAAACATAGAGAACCTAGTCCAAATGTAGGGATGCAACATTCTCTACGTTAGAACGTAGAGAACCTACGTCCAAACGTAGGGAATGCAACATTTTTTAAGTTTGAACGTAGGTTCTCTACGTTTAAGTGTATTTCTCTACGTTTGGAAGTGGTAGATGACAATTATTGTTGTTGTACAAGTACTTGTTCAAATTACACCATATGAACGAGCCATTTCTCTCATTTCTTCGAACTCTTTTAAGTTCATCTGAATTTTCTAACCACTTCTTCATCTTTCAAGTCCATTTGTTCATCATTCAAGTAGTCAATTTAAACTAACCACTTCTTCACCTTTCAATTTATAATCTACACGTACAAATGGATAATGATCGCTTTTTTAAAGTTCTAGATGGCGGTTTCAAACAAGTTTGGTATGTCATTATTAATTAACTTACATTTATATCACTTGTATTATGATTGAACAAACGTGATATATTTCTTTTTCATAGACACTACCTCCAAGATACGTTAATAGGTTGAACGACACGGCGAGGAACCTAGATAGGGCCGCTCTCTAAAGCCGATTAGGGACATGGGAAGTGAGGGTTGGAGCCACGACAATGGAATTCTTCGTTTCTTTGGGGAAGGTTTGGAGGTGTATGTGGCTCATTACTTGAATGAGAGGAGTTTATAGTGTTTGAACACGTGGGTTTCACTTTCGACACTATTGTGATGGATCACACTTCTTGTGAGAAGAATTTTTCTCGAGTCCGAGAGTGAAAAGATGATGATGAGATGATGATGCAGTGTGTAGTAACCAAAATCCCCATTTTCGCATTTACGCCAAACCGGGTATTTTCACATGGTTGTTATTATGTGGTGAGATATTTAAAATATTTTTAGTTGTTTTCTTGTTTTATCTTTTTTCCCCATTTTAAAACATTATTTAAATTTGTTTGTGATTTGTATAATATTCCAAAGGCATTTGCTAGAACAAACGACATGTTGCGAAACAAGACCGTGGAACTGCAAATTGCCATAGGGGAATCATGGCCTGCTAGAATTGTCTATATGGTAAATCAAAAAGTTCATTTAAGCAGGTTGAATGATTTCATTACGGACAATGACCTAAATGCGGGAGATGAATGCAGCTTTGAAGTCATTGATCAACCTATAGAAAATCACGTCGTGTTTAATGTGGTGATTACTAAATATTGAAGATCATTTATTTTGGCGTCATCCTATCGTATTTAATGATCACCCTTAGTTTATTTAAGTGTCATCTTATTGTTATCTCAATGTATTATTACTCTTTGTTTTTATGTTTGTAAGCCTCGTATGTAAGCCAACGTATCATTACTCTTTTTTTTTGTGTGTAAGCCCGTAATAATTACTGTTAGTTTTACAGAGGTAGTGTAATACAAGACTGAATAACTGAATACAATCATTACTACAATCCACTAATAAAATACTACAATCCATTAATACGTTACACAATAACGATCCATTCTAATATCACCATAACAAAAACAGTGAATTCCTACCGGTATTGCGTGCAACTGGCTCTGTGAATGTTTGCAGTTACTACATACATTCTGATGGTCTGGACGTTCCCATTCAGAAGGGATACTAGTGGTATTAATTCTACCTCTTCTTGGAGCTCCACCGACATCAAAGCATATCTCATATTAGGCACTCCGACTTTCATGTTTCTTACCGCCTCCGAACATCCCAATCCTCCTCTTAGAGCTGGATATATGCTACCCATGTAAATCTCCTTGAAACATTCAAATCTATAATACCATGAACAGAGTTTGGGTGGACTAATTCTGCGTGTTCTTGTGGTCATATAGCATGCGTACATGGTATTTCCATTTTCACAAAATAACCACAATAACACTTCCTCTCTTGTAGATTTACCACCCCATGAAGCAAGTTATTTCCAAGAACCTCAAACTCATCGGGGTTAATAGGATTAACCCTTCCTTCTAGCAGTAATATTCGAAGCCACTATTGTATCAATCTCCGGTGCTAACACAGTCGCACAATCAAGCGCCTTCTGTCGTCTATCATTATACCTTCTCTGCAGTGTAGCTTTAATGAATTCCAAGAGGCTAGGAATGGGCCAACGACGAGCTCCTCTAATCACACAGTTGAAACTTTCAGCGTAATTTTTTGACATTAAGGCGTATCTTTTCCCAAGAAATTTGGCACGCGCCCACCGTTCAACGCCTATTTCTTCTAGTTTTATATATGTGCCAAGACACTGTGCCTTGATCAGGGCATACTTTCAGAGAAATTCGGCCTCCGAGAATGCATAAGCTGCTTGATAGAATGTGTCTTCACAAAAACCGTAATCCTTCCATTTTTTTGTTAGATTGCCCTTTAAATGATGATAGCAAACACCATGATATGCATTGGGAAATACCTGACCAACCGCATTTCTAATAGCCTTGTGTCTGTCAGATATAAAGCTCAAATTTTCAGCATGGATACCTCCAATGGCCACCCTCAATTGTCTCATGAAATACCCCCATGAATCGTTGCGTTCTTTTTCAGTAATACCGAAGGCTAAATGGAATAGGTGGCCACCGGCATCTACATCAACAACAATAAATATTTGCCCTGAGAAACGGGTTTTTAGATGAGTGGCTCCACACACAAAATAGGTCGACAATACTTGAACCCACGACGACTTGCTCCCAAAGCTATGAAACAACTACCGAACCTTCCCATTATCAAGTTTGAAAGTCAACATAGGTCCTTTCATTGGCCTTACGCACCATCCACAGTGCGAGGGTAACGCGTTGTAACACTCCGTCGGTGAACCTCTAACCAAAGATTCTCATCATCTCGTGAGCTCGGTATGCTTGGTCATAAGTCAACCAGATAATCGTAAGTTTTGAGCATGTCCTCCATAATATGTCAGGTTTATACTCATTGCCGAGTTCTTCTATTTTCTGACTTAGCAGACTCGTAATAACAATAGGTGTTACTTGTCGATTGTCATTATCCGCATTCTGAGAGGCACAAGTATGCACATCATTCAACGTTGTGATCTCAAATGTATGTGAGACATTTGTATTCATCTTCACTCTTTTCGCCCTTACATGCCATTTGCATGTATCATTTAGACATG
Organism: Gentiana macrophylla; assembly: GCA_026214975.1. NCBI lineage: Eukaryota > Viridiplantae > Streptophyta > Magnoliopsida > Gentianales > Gentianaceae > Gentiana > Gentiana macrophylla. The sequence continues at coordinate 93,593,587 of CM047808.1, read as the reverse complement.
TGTAATACAAGCAACGTGTGTCCGACCTACCCAAGCTCATCTGAAAATTATTGGCAACCTTATACGATTTTATTTTCAAATTAAAATCTTCTTTCGAATCATATTTCTTCCCAATGAACAATTCGTTCACGTCATTCATATGTAACGTACCGGTAGATAGACACTGCGGTAAATCATCATCTTCAAATGTGGGAATCCTCCATGAATAATCTTCTCGTACACTTGCCTTAGCATTGGCACCCTGATTATTGTTGTCATCCCTGCCCGTTTGATCGGTTTGAATTTGAGGTGCAAACGGAGAAGCCAAAAAACTAGTGACTGATCCACCAAGCAAATTATATGGCTGTTGGATAGGTTGAGCACGACTACTTGAAGGTTGGTTAGGAGGATACTGAAACGGATGGTGTGATTGGATATTTATAACATTATAACTTGGAGGACCAGATTCAAACGGAGCAGAGTATTCACCAACCATTTCAACACGAACATGACTACTTGAAGGTTGATTTGAAAGATTATGACTTGGTCTGACTGGTTGATACTGAAACTGTTGGTCCGAAGCTTCACCAAGCCTTTGTGTAGAAACATGGTTTTCAAACCCACTACATCCATACTGTTGCTCGAATGGATTAAAATTTGGATCTGTAGCAAGTTCTTGTACCGGAGAAGGGAAATTACCAAGACTATAATCCGAATTATTGTTATCATCCGGGGCATTGCAATCTTGATTTAAATCAATGCCATCATCCTTAAATATCGGTTCATTGTTTGCCTCCACTAGTGTAGCATTAACGCAAAAAATTACATTTTTACCGCCGAGGTCGCTTTGCCGATGTAACCATTTAGTGTCTCGTCGTCTAAGATATCATCAGGTGGTATATTCCCCACACTACCATAAGTAAACAAGGCTTTTACGCCGAGCATTGAATCAGACCGATCAATACCAAGCCTCACATGAAATTTATCCAACAACGCATTCAATTTTATGTTCTTTCGGACAAATAATGAGAACATCGATCCATTTACATGATTCCACCGGTTATAGAGAGGATCGTACGTAAATTCTCCGTTGAACGAGACAACAATCACAGTGTTGCGATTATCTGTTTTTTTTTAAAAAACAATTCAAGTCATTATTAACTCATTCAATATCAACTTAGATAACAACTTAAAATGCATTATAGACATTCAATATAGTAATTCAAAACCCTACCTAAAAAAATCTATCACAAATAGAAAACAAAACATACTTACACTAAACCCTACTAATTAAACCCCAACAAGAAAACAAAGACTATTTTCCCCTTTTAAGATGTTTCAAACAAGGAAACAAAGACTTTTAACACTTAAAACTCTTTCACTCTAAGTGTAAGTGTGATCAATATTTCCAATAACAATAGTCTCTGAAACAGAGCCATTTTCAGTACCATTTTGGGTTGGAACAGCACCCTTATGCACGATCAAACCATCAATATGGACAATTCCATTACTACCAACAACAAATTCCCCAACTTCTCAAAACTACAATACCAAATCAACAATACCAAAGTTTACTACAATCGAACAATACCAAAGACTTAAACACACTACTTAGATGTATAAATATTACATAATCAGCCTACTTAAAACACACATTTCAGTTAAATACATATCATTACTACAATATAAATAACATAATCACTACTTAAAACACACATTTCGATAAAGACATATCATTACTACAATATAAATAACATAATCACTACTTAAAACATACATTTCGGTTAAATACATATCATTACTTACACTAAACCCTAAACAATAACACTAAGAAAAGACTTAAACACACTACTTAGATGTATAAACATTACATAAACAACCTACTAAAAACACACATTTCATTTAAGTACATTTAATTACTAGCATAAATAACATAATCACAAAGAGCACTTGAATTAAGACAAATTACATAGCAAAACTTACCCATTTGAGCATTTGAATGATGAAGAAATGGACTTGAAAGATGAAGAAGTGGTTAGAAAATTTATATTAACTTGAAAGACTCTGAAGGAATGAGAAAAATAGCCCGTTAATGTGGTGTGTATTGAACAAGTACCTTACAACAATATTAATTGTCATCTACCACTTCCAAACGTAGATAATAGCTATTTAAACGTAGAAACAGTACGTTTAAACGTAGAGATATGCGTTTTAACCTACGTTTAAACGTAGAGAATTACACATTTATTGTAACTTCCTAATTATTGAAATACCTTACGTTTAAACGTAGATTCCTTAAGTTTAAACGTAAGTATCATTACGTTTAAAGGTAAGGAACCTACGTTTACAGCTATGATTTGTGGTAGACGGATATGTGAATTCCTTACGTTTAAACGTAAGGATCCTTACGTTTACCTGAATTTCCATGTCGGAAAAGACACGACCTGATTTTCAAGTATCATGACTGACATAACCTCATTTTCCAATTTCTGACCAATTTCCCCAACTTAATATATATCCAATCATTATATCTCTGTACCAACTGACGGACCTCCCCTGGCTCCCCATACGAATCCGTCTATTGCATAACAAAGTTTTTTTTTTTTTTTTTTTTTTTTTTTTTTTTTTTTTTTTTTTTGAAAGGTACAAAGAAATTTAATGTTATACAAAAGTGATCACTAATTGTGCCATTTAATACAAACATTAAGTTAACAAAATAGAATAGATACCCACATCAAAGTAATTACTTATGGACATAGATTGTGTGTAATATTAAACCCGAATCATAATAATATAATATTATAACGGTTAATTTTAGTAATAATCATATTAAGTATACATATATAACTATATATACCATATTACCACATATTATATATTACTTCCATACCCACTCAACTTTGTAATTCTGATATAAATAATCACAAATTTCGTTATTTTGTTACACACCATGAAGGCAATAGGAAGTTAACAGAATCACCTAAATAACTGTTACACTAATACGTTTATTAACTCCTAAAAAAAACGTTTATTAACCCTTTATACAGTAGTTATTAAATTGGATACCTTTGAAAACGTCAATACGTCTCTGTTACACTTATTGCTTACCTTAGTATATCATATTTATTGTCTTTAATGACTTAATAAGTGTAAATTAGTACGTTAAGCACCTTTACAGTTTATTATTTAATACTTTATAGGACACCCCAACAATTCTTATGCATTTCGTTAAGTACTTATTTATAACACCGAATGGCATAATGTTATCGGTCACCCACATAACTACCGCATCACCTTTCTTCCCTATCTACCGTCCACCGCACTCTACCTAAATATATGATATTAATACCTCAGCTAACACACATTTACTTACATATATAAGCACCAGACTGGCCTTATTTATCCCTATCATGACTTGATCACCGGATTATAACTACCCCAGATCATAAAAATTAATTAATAATGCGTAAAAGTTACTTTAGCTGATGAAGTACTATTTTTTCGTACCCTTTGTGATTTTTGATTGATTGTACAAGGTATTCTGGTGTTGAGATTAATATTCTAAGGCCATTCAAAAGTGTTTAAAATTAATAAACTAGTGGATTAACAATGATTAGAATAGGTCTAATTAATCAAATTAAATAATAAACAATGTGCCCATGTATATGAGAAGTTATTGTGTGGTGAGGGAATTTGAGGTGAAATGACGGGTGAAACAATCAGAACATTGCGCTTTTAATACAGAATGAAAGTGTGTGGTGTGCTTGCATGTGATGTCTCCATGTGTATGAAGACACCACACAATAATCTCCCCATGCATATGGTGTACAATAACAAACTGGATTTCTCTCTTGCACTAAGGGAACAATGTACCCAACCTAACATTGGGATTCTCACCTGGCTAATTATTAAGAGTACATATAAATAATTACCATGGGTGTGTGGTAACCCTAAGATTGGCATAAGTTTATATATGTTGATATGTAACATTAGTGAGAGTGGGTTTTGTTAGGATAATGATGGGATTGGCTTATGTCGAGGATATTATGAATAAGGAATAAATAATTATATTTAGTTGTATTTTATTATTATTATTATTAATGTTGTCTTGACGGCTAAGTTAGATGATGTCTATATAAAAACAATTGTACTCTCAATATTATTCAATAAAATATAATTATTCTAAATCTTGATATGGTATCAGAGCATGTCAATTTTCTCTCTCTCGTGGTGTCAATTCTTCCTTAAACCCTAACCCGTTTCTTATAATAAAAAAAACAGCCGCATCCTTCCAGAAACCCTTTTCCGGTCACCGTCTCCGGTCACCTGAATGATTCTTGACCAGCTGTGAATTTACTCAACGAAGCTTAAGAAGCGGATCGATTCGAATACAGAACGTGATTCGTAGGAGACAGATTAATTGCTTCTGTGAAGTGGCTAATTGCTTCGCAGTCCACAATTTTAGTAAGTATATGCATTTGCCTACCGAAGCTCACTGGGTTGCAGTTAAACATAATCTTCGGTATTTTAAGCACACTATCTCTGATGTCTATTCTTCTCTCGCCGGTCTCCTATTTCTCTCCGGGCTTATTCTGATTCTGATTGGGCCGCTGACACCGATAATCGCCGTTCTGTTGGGGCCTATTGGGTCTTCCGTGATGATAATCTCATTAGTTGGCGTAGTAAGCAACACTTGATGGTTTCTAAGAGTAGCACTGACGCCGAGTACAAGACTCTTTCCAACACCGCCGCCGAGCTCCAGTGGCTTTGCAGTCTTCTTCATGAGATGCAGGTTCCGTTGTCTTCACCGCCAAGTCTTTGGTGTGATAATATTGGCACCACCTACCTTGCTCACAATCCGATGTTTCATGCCTGCACGAAGCCCATAGAGATCGACGTCCACCATGTTCGCGAATTAGTTGCCGCTCGCAAGCTCGCCATCTCATTTCTCTCATCGAATGATCAGTTAGCCGATGTCCTCACCAAACCGTTGGCTCAGCCTCGTTTTGCCAGTTTAAAGTCCAATCTCCGTGTTCAGTCACTTACCACAGGATTGTGGGGGCGTGTTGAGGATATTAAAAATACGGAATAAATAATTATATTTAGTTGTATTTTATTATTATTGATATTATTATTATTATTATTATTATTATTATTATTATTATTATTATTATTATTATTATTATTATTAATGTTGTCTTGGTGGCTAAGTTAGATGATGCATATAAAAAACCAATTGTACTCTCAATATTATTCAATAAAATATGATTATTTTAAATCTTGATAGCGTATCATATAACGAGAGAGTGATATATACGTAATGAAAGGTTATACCCTTTAGTTTAAAACAATAGCGCAGAATCACAGATCATCTGATACACACACCCAATGCAAAGTATATATAGTTAATCAGAAGTCGGCGAGTTGTAGGCTCCCTACCCTACTTAACCTATCGAAAAAAGGTATTAGACTTCCTAGCCTCTCGTGTACTTCTTGCAACTTGGATATAGAGGATGAAAATCACTTGTTTATGCTATGTCCCCTAGCTACGAAGATTTTGGATAAATTCTTTGCTTGGTGGCGTTTACAACTCGCTTCCCCACAAGTCTGGGTCTGTCTGTCTGGCAATCTTTCCATCACTTCACTCCGTTGCACGTGAAGCTCGCCAAATTCTCCAAGGTTTGGGATGCAACCCGAAAAATTGCATGTTGGATTATATGGAAACGAAGAAATAACTCTATCTTCAATGCAATGTCTAACTCAGAAGAAGACATTTTTGGAGAAATTCAATTGTTTAGTTTTGCTTGGATTAGAGGTCGGTGTGACAAATTCTCATTAGATTGGACGAAGTGGAAGGAGTGTCCTCTAGATAGCTTGTGTTAGTTGTCTAGTTTAGTTTTGGATTCGCTTTAGTCAGGAGTTTTTATCTCTCGACTTGTGTATTTTTTATTTTGGAGGAACTACTAACTTGTATCATTCTTCTTTGGCTTATCTATTTTCTTAATAGATAAGAATTTTAATAAAATTGCCGTTCAAAAGAAAACAGGAAAGAAAAAAAAAAAATACCCTGGAGACATCAATCACTACGTACAGGAAATTTGCAAAAAGTAAATGGTGATAATTTATATTTGCAGAATGGGTATTTAACATAGATAACTACACCAATTCACTAGTTCTAAACGCTAAACATCTAAAAAAATGGTAAACCCTATCATTAAGGGTCCCCTCACCTCCGATCCCACAGGAAGGTGAGGAGAGGTTAATCAGGTAACCTAGTAGATCCAACATGGGCTGCCTCTTATAACCTCTACACTGAAGGAGTGTTATCAATCGTAAATCAACCCCATTTACGAGAATCGAATCATTGACTTCCATCTTGAGATCTGAAACTGCAGACATGCACTCCACGCTTTCACCACTGCGCCATATCCAGAGAATAACGCTAAACATCTAATTCATATGGCTCATGGTATCCCAGGGCCAAAGATTGACTACAGAGCAAGTTTTGTCATTTCCCCCCCCCCCCCCACCACATTCCCCTTTTGCCCCAAAACAAAATACTACTATTTATGTTCACTTTCACGTTACATTTATTTTTTATTTTCTTTGTTTTGTTTTCTAACTGTAGCCATTCACATTTTATTATTATTGAGAAGATTAAATGCATCATGTTTTTATTTGCATATTAAAATACTTTATTTTAAATGAAAATAAATCACTTCTTTATTTTTATTTTTATTTTTGAAAAATCACATCTTTATTAAAATACCATTTTAATTGCCTTTCTGTAAAACACATACATACAAATACGGACACATAAACAAACACATCGTACGACATGACACGCACACACCTAAAAGATATGATTTTTGACCTTAATTATAATTTGACAAATATATATTTTATTTATATTATATGTTTAATGTTTATAAACAACTATTTTGTAAAATGAATTTTTTTCCGAGGTCAAACAAGACTTTATTTGGAGAATTGAAGTGTTGCGCACCTTAGGTGTGTCCATGTCATGTCGTACGCCGTGTTTGTTTATGTGTCCGTATCTGTATGCATGTGTTTTACAGAAAGGCAATTAAAATGGTATTTTTTATGAAACTAATAAAAGAATGAACATGAACAAAGTACGGAAGAGGAAAAGAGAAATGCTTGTGTATTATTTCACTGGTATCATGGGGTATCTATAGTTGAGATTACAGTATGAATACAATACAATAGATAAACCAGAAAATCTTGTAATTAATTGAATAAAAGATAAACATATTATTATCTTTTATAACACTCCCCCTTTGATAGCTATTATTCAACAAACAATAGATATGATATGCCTCATTAAAACCTTACTAAGAAAAAACTCAGTGGGAAAAAAATCTTAGTTAAGGAAAAAAAGTACATATTTATCTATGTTTATTTACTCCCCCTGAACCAAGCATCAATTAAGGTCTTTTAAACGTCGCATCACAATGCTCTTCACAAGTCTCTTAAATGTTGCAGTCGGTAATGTCTTGGTAAATAAATCTGCCAGGTTGTCGAATGATCGGATCTGTTGCACATCAATTCCCCATTCTTTTGCAAGATTATGTGGCTGAATTAATTTCTCAATCTGAGTTGCATAACGTATATGTCATGTACTATTAACTTTGCTAGAAAAACCCAGTGAGAAAAAAAAACTAGACAAGGTAAATAGTTCATGCCATATGCGTTTTTATGTGTTACACTGACTGCCTCGTTAAAAACCTTTAACTAAGAAAACCATGTGGGAAAAACTTGGTTAAAGGAAAAAGAGTACAGTCATTGGTTTTAAGACCAAATTCTTAAAATAGTTTTGAAGTTGTAGCTCTCCCTGACTACAACAATCTACCTTATGAACGCATTAAAGTACTATAAACACATTCTTTTCCAAAACAGATGTAGAAATGATTTTAGTGAAAAATTCTTCTAGATTATTACTAAAGCGCACTTTGTATATCCGTCCATTCTAGACTTCATGTAGATAATTGAATGTTGTGGCTAAATATTGGCATGCCCACTACTCATTCGTGCAACACATAGAACCTAATCAGCATTATAATTATAAAAAAATGGGGAAAGTAATACAATCGCAATTTGCATGCATATATTCACACGTCGTAGTGCTATAAATTCATGGCATTAAGTTTGAGTTACTTATATATATATTCCTTCCTTAATAGGACTATACTATAGCCATATTACATTCAGCATGAATGTTAACGACATTTTTAACTTAACAATATGCATGTTGCGATTGTCATCTTAATTCGTTTCTGAAATCCACCAAGGATTTTCAAATCAATATTAATGTCAAACGACCCATAAATATGCGGTCATGACATATGAAAACTCAAAGTTATTGCCAGATATATTAGTTAGCAGAACATGACATTGTCTATAATGGGAGAATATATTTGATCATTAACTAACAAATATTTCCAATTCAAGCTCAACCTCAATTGCTTATTTTATTTTTACCTAGTCTGAGTGTTTCTGACACTCTGCTAACGACTTAGGCATTGGATCCAGATATAATAGCAATTAAAGAGGCAAACATGTTGTCGACGACTACTATATTTTATTATAAATTTCTCCCATAAAATTCATTGCTAATTCGATATTAGCATAATCCAATTCCTTATCAATGTACGGATTGGTTGTTCTGCAACCCCAATATTTAATCATTTGATGCACGTGCAATTTTGTTTTGGGGTTTTCGCCTTCAAGACGAATCTCTTTAAGAGATTTCATCAGTGACTTAATGTGGATTTATTTTCCGCGGATTTTTATCATTTACACCGATCGGTCTTCTACGCTTCTCTCGTAGAGAAATATTATCAATAATACTTTTGGTGCATTTATAAATGGTCACTCTTTTTATTCAATTAATGCTTATAGCAAAGTACTTGCTAAATACTACAAGTAAAATTATTTTCGCAGTTCAGCTAAACTGATGCGTGGAGGATCGTTTATGTTGTTAAAATTTCTCGGCATTCTTTTATTCTAACATGAGGTTTTCTTTATCTCCCCCTAATGCCGAGAATCGATCTTCATCAAACATGTTGCACCGAGCTATACCTTGATGCTCTTCTATTCGCTTCAAGCGATTTACACATTTAAAACTTAGTGGTTTCATTAAATATCTCATTCTATGAGATTTTTTTAAAAAACATTATCTCTCTTGCGCTTTATATACCACTATGTGATTTCGGATTCTTCAAGAATCGTTCAAAGTTATACATCATACGTAGAGAAATTACTAGAATGAGACATTGAACTTTTGGTTCATTTCTCCATTTTCTCAGAAAATATTTGATGTATTCAAAATATGCATAAAATCTACCCTTCGTGGGTTTTATAAATGTCAATGAATAATATATGAACTCGTGGTTCATATATGTCAATATTTGTCACAAGATATAATTCATAGCGGATTTTTCTCCTCTTATTTTCACAATCGGTATAGAGAAAATTTGCAATTACTCGTGACGGATTCAACATTTTAATGTTAGAGATTCTCTTATGCGGGTATCAACAAATTTCTTTAATATTTTCCGATTTGGGGAGAAGTATTATCTCCTTTAGAGATATTTTATCGATTCTCACAATGCTTATTAGGATGATAAAGTCAAGCACATATTGAAATTAATAATAATATTGATAAACAAACAACACAATGTATCACGTTAATGATAATATCGACAATCAAACAATAAATGTATCACAATTCCCAAGACAAGCAATTCATATGGAATATATTACAAGAACAACTCAATGAATCATTGATAACTGGAAAGTCGGAAAAAATTGTATATCAATATACACTATATTACCAAAATGTGATCACTTACGTAATAAAAGACAACAACTTTTCTCGACTAAATGCATGGACAACAACTTTTCTCGACTAAATGCATGTTTCTATCGTATATTATGAATAGATAAATCATGCATTACATAGAGCATGGTATTAAAGATGATTTGATCTAATAATGCGTTCATCTTCTAAAAAATAATGAGAATGGGTTAAAAATATTTCTAAGAATGAAGTAATAGTCTATCAAATTCTAAAGTATTTTAGTGAATTAATATGATAGAAATGAATTGTAAATTGAAGAAATCTTCACCGTTGGCTAGAAATTGTATTAGTATAAATCGATTTCTACAAATTGAGAATATCAATTGAAACTGTGTAAACCTATTCTTATGCAAAAGGAGTATGAACTATGATGCTCACAAAAATTGCATCGAAAGATACATTTTAAGTTCAACATATTTAATCATTTTATTTAGCCATAAGTGAAAATCAAATGATCACTGTAATTCTTATGATCAAGAAAATTTGTCTAGCCTATGTGGCATTTTCTATGCTGCATTATTTTATCGGTCTAGCCATATGACAATGTATTTATCTGGCCTATCTGGCCTTTTCTATGATGCCAGTGACGGAAGCAGGAAATTTTTTCAGTGGGGCCAAATTTAAAAAAAAAAAGTGAACAAAAATTCGACAGCCAAGATTCGAACCTATGACCTTAGGATAAGTAGTATAACTTCTAACCAATTAATATATAAAAATCAACTAAAATAAACTCACAACCTCCAGTTGACATAGTGGTATAACCAAAATACCAGCTGACATAGTGGCATATCAACCAAAATATTGGTTTTTCTCATTAATATCTGGCCTGTCTCAATTAATAGCTGGCCTTTTATGCCTTTTCTATTTGTCACATAGCGGCATATCAACCAAAATATTGGCTTTGTCTCAATTAATTGGCCTTGTGACATAGCGTATATATAATTGGCCTTGTGACATAGGGCATATCAACCAAAATATTAGCTGATATCAATTAATTGGCCTTGTGACATAGCGGCATATCAACCAAAATATTGGCTGATATCAATTAATTGGCGTTGACTATGTCATGATTCTCATTGTGATAGAAATTTTTCACGACCACGGCCTCTCACGACCACGACTTGCGCCAAAATGGCCAGCCAGCCAAAATTTGAAGATTTTGTCGCATTAACTTCAGGACTTGCGATAAAATGGCAATTTTGTCGCATTCAATGGACTTGCGCCAAAATGGCCAAAGTCTGCGCCAAAATGGCCAGCCATAATTTGAAGATTTTTGTCGCATTCACTTTAGGGAATGGACTTGCACCAAAATGGCCAAAATTTGGAGATTTTGTCACGTGCACCAATAGGACGGGACTCGTGATTTTTCATCAACAAGTTATTTGCTTTCATATCCCACATCTGTGGTCTATTTTTCAATCTGGTCTATTTTTCAATCTTCAAGGGTATGAAATATTAAAGTCTCTTTCAAGTCTTTTTCAATGGACTTCATGTCCTCTGTGAATGACACTCTTACGAGTATTTGGCATATCCGACATTAAAATATGTGAATTTCATATTCACTCTTACGAGCTTTTGACATAAACAATTGGATTTCAAATCCATGTATATGCTCGTTTCTAAATATTGATAAACTCTATATGATCATATCTTAAAAGACCAACTATTTTGTCTCAGCCTTCAAGGGTGAATATATATGAGTGATGGATATCAATTATTGTGATCTGATCCATCATTATATTGATGTTATCGAAATTTACAACAACAATATTTTATCCATATCATATATAATATGTAATATAATTGATCATAATAAAATATTTAAATAAAACAAACAATATTTTTTTTACCTCTTATAGGACTGAGAATGGATTAATCCAATAAAAATTTGGTTCTCTGCTTGGAATACTCCATCGGTAGATCTGGTTGGAATGCTCCATTACTCCATCGGTCTGATTGGAATACTCCATTACTCTATTGGTAAAGTCTCGGGCTTGGTAGAGTCTCGTGCTGATAACGTGTTATGAAACTAATAAAAGAATGAACATGAACAAAGTACTGAAGAGGAAAATAGAAATGCTTGTATATTATTTCACTGGTATCATGGGGTATTTATAGTTGAGATTACAGTGTGAATACAATATAAATAAACCAGAAAATCTTGTAATTAATTGAATAATAGATAAACATATTATTATCTTTTATAACAGTATTTTAATAAAGAAGTGATTTTTTCAAAAAAATAAAAAATAAAGAAATGATTTATTTGCATTTAAAATAAAGTATTTTAATATGCAAATAAAAACATGATGCATCCTTAATTAAATCTTTGATTCTGTTAATCTCCTCAATAATAAAATGTGAGTGGCTACAGAAGAAAACAAAACAGAGAAAAAAAATGTGACGTGCAAGTAAACGTAAATAGTAGTAATTTGTTTGGGGGCATAAGGGGAGTGTGGGGGAAAAAACAAAACCCGCCCTGTAGTTAATTTTTTTGACCCTGGGGATACCATGAGGCAATTCATTACTTGTATAATGAATGGACTTTAACTTTTAGGGTATGGATAATTTAAGGGTGGATTAGTACAATATAATGCTCAAGGCAGCGTACTCAGCCTCAATAATACTAAGGTAACCCTAGGTTGCTTGTTAGAGACCCAAGAGATGAGACGGTCGCCAAGTAATTGACAAGTATCATTAGTACTCTTCCGTTCAATACGACAACATCCATAGTCGGCATCGTTGTAACCGATAAGTGTAAGAGATGAGTCTTAAGAGAACTAAAGACTCAGTGTGGGTGTGTGCCTGAGATATTGAAAAACTTGCTTTACAGCTTTCCAATGCGATAACTTAGGGTTTGATTGAAAATCTGCACATAGTCCTACGGAAAACTGTATGTCAGGTCTCGATGTGGTATGCTATAGCAGAGAACCGATCATAGATCGATATAAGTGAGAGTCAAACAGCTCACCATCTTCATCAAGAGTAAGTTTGACCGACGAACTCATAGGAGTCGTAGATGGTTTCAAACCGTCAAACTTATACATGGTGAACATATCTCTGATATGCCATGGTGTGCACTAGGCCTCATCTGGTTCAGGCAGTCAGTGTTGTTAGCAGGTTTATGGCTCAACCTGGGAAGGAACACTGGAAAGCTGTGAAAAGAATGTTCAGGTACCTTAGGGGTACAATTGATGTTGGTCTCATCGATGGAGGTGATACTCAAGGTTTGATCACAGGGTACTGTGATGCTGATTATGCAGGTGATGTGGACAACAAAAAATCAATTACTGGTTATGTTTTCACATTGGGGAAATCATTTGTCAGCTGGAAAACAACTCTTTAGGCCACAGTGGCTTTATCAACCACTGAGGCAGAATATATGGATCTTACTGAAGCATCCATGGAGGGTATCTAGTTGAAGGGTCTAGTAAGTGATTTGGGGCTACATCAGGATCAAGCAGAGATTTATTGTGGCAGTTTGAGTGGAATTTGTCTTGCTAAGGAACAGGTTTATCATGAGAGAACGAAGAATATTGGTGTGAGGTATCATTTTCTGAGAAATGAGAAGAGGGTTGTAGTGAAGAAGATTGGCACCAAGGATAATCCTGCTGATATGTTCACTAACCAGTTCAGCAGAGCAAGTTTCTCTTGTAGGACTGAGAATGGATTAATCCAATAAAATTTTGGTTCTCTGCTTGGAATACTCCATCGGTAGATCTGGTTGGAATGCTCCATAACTCTATCGGTCTGATTGGAATACTCCATTACTCTATTGGTAGAGTCTCAGGCTTGGTAGAGTCTCGTGCTGATAACGTGTTATGAAACTAATAAAAGAATGAACATGAACAAAGTACCGAAGAGGAAAAGATAAATGCTTGTATATTATTTCACTGGTATCATGGGGTATTTATAGTTGAGATTACAGTGTGAATACAATATAAATAAACCAGAAAATCTTGTAATTAATTGAATAATAGATAAACATATTATTATCTTTTATAACAGTATTTTAATAAAGAAGTGATTTTTTCAAAAAAATAAAAAAAATAAGGAAATGATTTATTTTCATTTAAAATAAAGTATTTTAATATGCAAATAAAAACATGATGCATCCTTAATTAAATCTTTGATTCTGTTAATCTCCTCAATAATAAAATGTGAGTGGCTACAGAAGAAAACAAAACAGAGAAAAAAAATGTGACGTGCAAGTGAACGTAAATAGTAGTAATTTGTTTGGGGGCATAAGGGGAATTTTGGGGGAAAAAACAAAACCCGCCCTGTAGTTAATTTTTTTGGCCCTGGAGATACCATGAGGATCAAGCAGAGATTTATTGTGGCAGTTTGAGTGGAATTTGTCTTGCTAAGGAACAGGTTCATCATGAGAGAACCAAGCATATTGATGTGAGGTATCATTTTCTGAGAAATGAGAAGAGGGTTGTAGTGAAGAAGATTGGCACCAAGGATAATCCTGCTGATATGTTCATTTTCTGGAAAACTTTAACAAGTATGATAACATTATATAAACGGTTAGCAAATAACATCCGACATTACCACACTTATCTACTATTATTGGTAAATAGGTCATAACATTTACATATATGACATAACCCTCAAAACTGTATAGAGATAAACATTTATTAAGATATAGACTTAATCAAACTTATTATGTATCTTTTACCCTACATTAAATGACTTTTTCATCTATATTAAACTAAATTTGTATTTGATAAATGGATATCTATAATTATATGGGTACCCTAATATTATGCATTCCTCTAAATCTACTAGTGGCATATGGTACTAGTGCTTTATCTACTTTCTGGTCAAATATCAGGTGATAAATGGACCATTTTTCTTAAATATTACATGATGTTGCTCAAAAATTGTAATCGGGTAATTTGATGATTCGAGTTTGGAAAATAATATAGAAACAGGTAAATTTTGTATGAACTTGGACTGAACTCTTTGAGAGAGCTGCCTACGTATCCAATTCAAGTGTCGAATCGGAATCAAGTCCCCTCATAGTTCAGAATGTCTTTTTATCCTTTCTGATCGTGGGGATAACTCCCATCTTCCATAGTGGGAAGTTATTAGTAGTTATTCTATCAACTACAAGGCGTGGGATCTACCCACGCTTGTAAACAATTCTACGTTATTGACTCGGGTCTTTGTCACCGCTTTCATCCGATTTTCCTATTCGGAGAGTTTCGACCGCAACATGGCGAAGTCATGCTCATCCTATTATCCTGTCCAGAGGATCTTCTGCACAGAGTCTGGTGGAGTCCTGCTCTACCAATCCATTTATCTTTATCGTGGGTCCGGCCCAATTGTATATAACCCGGCCCAGATGGCCCATATATCATCATAAGTCCCCCAAGACTGGGGTGGACTGCTTTACAGCTGCTCTAGTCTGCAACGTTTTAACTTCCGTCATCAATATATCGCGAAACGAGGCCAAGTTGCACCCGATTATTATCAAAACTGTGAACTGAACCATTAAGTCGCTTTTACTTCTTGTCACATAATCACACCTTTTGTCAAACAATCCCTTTATTTCAAACCTTTTGAATCGCACCTCTACAATTACAAGTAAGTTTCTTTCTCTGTGTTATTTTTTCTTCTTTTTAATTCATTATCTATTTCATGAGTTTGAGAGCCGACACTGCCTCTAGTGACTCTGTGGAAAGGTTATTTCAATCGCCGGAAAAGCCTTCAACTGTAATAGAAAGTGAAGAAGTGAACTCTTCTAACCCTATCCCTTGTCCCAAAATCATATAAACGCAGATCATCCTCTTCTTTAATTGATTTAAGGAATACTTCCACCTTTGGAGATAATCCCTGTGTCTTTTGCCTTCTCACCTTCTTCCCCCTGGGATTTTCACTCCTACTTGATTGTTCATCAATATCTAGAAGACCACTCGGCCTTTTTAAACACCCTTAAAAGGGAAATGAATCGATTCGACAAAACCAAAGCCATAATGGCTTGCCATGGTTTTTCTAGCAAGATGATCAAAACCGAAATGGCTAATTTATTGAAGACTTACAAAATTCGTACCGACCCTTTTGAAGTTGTTCTTCCCAAATCCACTCAATATGCTTATAATCCCCAGTGAGTCGCACGGTGTATCTTGATCGCCTTCAGTAGTGGTCTAAGATTTCCTATTCCTCCCGGTATGTCGAGGTGATGCGGTATTATAAGTTGGGAGTTGGTCAAATCCATCCGAATAGCGTCAAGTTCCTCATTGGGTTCATGATTTGGTGTCGCCTCAACACCACCTCTTTCTCTGTAAGATTATTTAGAACTTCTACCAATGTAAGATAACACAGGTAGCGGGGGGTGGGGGTACTATTATTTACATGTCGAGTGCCGTAAGTTGAGTCGATTATTCCTCAGATCTGGTAAAGATAAAACCAAGAAAAAGTGGCGGAGCGCTTTTTTTTTTCTTTGTGAGGCACAACATTGAAGTGAATCTGGGTCGATGGAATACTTCTTCTATGAAGGACAAGTTGGAAGATCACATAGATCTCGCTCTTGTCGAATATCTTCAAAGAAATAAAATTTCGTTGACCTTGGATACGATGAGTTCTACGCTGATAAACGCCGCCTGACTTAACTATGCATGGGTCCTTCTGGCTATGTAGAATTCACCAAGGAAGAATTTAACAAATGTATGTTTGAATTTATTTTTTTTGCCTTTGTTTTTTAACATACTTTAATTATCTTTTGTCTATGTAGTGGCCAATGTGGACGATCTGAATAACATTGATGTTGATGAGGAGGAGGAAACAGATCAAATGCAAGAAGATTCTGAGTAGACTTTATAAGTTATTCCTGAGGGTGGTGAGGCTTATGCCCAGAAGGAAGCTGAGGACATAGTCGTTGATTCTGGCGAGGCTGCCCAGAACACCATCTCCACTATAGATCCTTCTGCTCAGAACACCCTGAGCACCATTAACACAGTGGAATTTCCTATTGACGAGGATCTTCCTTGTGATCATTCTACCGGTTTGAAAGCTATGCCCTTAAGGACTAGCTCTCAGAAACAGAAGAAAAGACACAGGTCAACATCCTCTGGTAGCTCTGCAAGTGATTCCTCCTTAATTTTGAAGACATGTCTGCTGAAGACTTTGCTAATTCTGTAAGTAATTCTTTGTTGAGTTCTTTATTTTCTTCTATGTTCTTTACTTTTTGACTTCTGGCCTTTTTGCAGTGTTACCACCTGGGCAGGTCTTTGCATAAGAAAGCTTCTGGTATGGCCAGAGAGATTGCTGCTCTGCAACAAAAAATGGCCAATTTAGAGGAAGTCAATGCCTGGATGACCAGTTTGGAAGAAGCAAATCATTCTCTGGCATCCTCCGGCCGCTGCTGGCCGAGGTCGAGGTTGAGCAGCTAAATATTAAGCTTAAAAATGCTGAGGATTTGTTATTCACTCAAGGTGAACAATTAAAACTGAAGGACCAGCAACTGGAGGAGAAGGAGAGGGAAAGCCAACAACATCTTGCTACTGTAACCAAGTTGAGGGACGAGCTCGCAGAGACTGTGGAAAAAATGGAGAGGGCTCCTGGCCAGAACGTCATTCAAAAGGTTGTCACTGATTATAAAGCCTCTGCCCAGACTTATGAAGAGATCCAGATCATTCTAGCTCCTGCTCTGCGCAGAGGATACACTCTTGGTGTTGATGAGGCTAAACCCGCTGATCTGGTGATTAGCACTTTGCCTAATCATAAATTATATGATAAGAAAGCGGGGGAGATCTTCACTAGGCGGTATGATGAATACAAGAGTGGAGAAGATATTGTCCGCAAATATGCCAAGAAGAAACATGTCCAGCCTTCCGCTACTCCTTCATCTTGATTCATATATTTTTCTTGAAATTTTGGATTTTGCTGCAGCTTTTGAGCAGCTTTTGAGCAGCTTTTGATGTAACAACTTTACATGATCTTGCTTTTGATGTATGATACTTTGATCATTTAACCATTTGAATTGGCTTTTTATTTTGATATTTTCTGGCTTAGAGCTTTATCTCCTTATTGCGCTGCAAAGAAGTTAGGATTGTTTATCCTTAGCTTCTTTATATATAATGCATCTTCTGCATACAATGTCCTCACTAGTTTGACATTTATACGTTTAATGGGTCCTCTGCCCAGAGTATTTTTACGCTGCAAGCTTTACATTTAGGTTTTTAATGGGTCTTCTGCTCAGAGTATCCTTGCACTGCAAGTGTGATACATAGATTTTTTTAATGGGTCTTCTACCCAGAGTGTCCTTGCTCTGGAAGTGTGACACTTAGATTTTTTTAATGGGTCTTCTACTCAGAGTGTCATTGAGCTGCAAGTTTGACACTTAGATTTTATCATTGGGTCCTCTGCCTAGAATGTCCTTGCACTGCAAGTTTGACACTTAGATTTTTTAATGGGTCTTCTGCCCAGAATGTCCTTGCGCTGCAAGTTTGACACTTAGATTTTTTAATTGGGTCCTCTGCCCAGAATGTCCTTGCACTGCAAGTTTGACACTTAGATTTTTTAATGGGTCTTCTGCCCAGAATGTCCTTGCGCTGCAAGTTTGACACTTAGAGAAAAAAAATTGGGTCCTCTGCCCAGAATGTCCTTGCATTGCAAGTTTGACACTTAAATTTTTTAATAGGTCTTCTGCCCAGAATGTTTTTGCATTGTGAGTTTTAACGCTCAACATATTTTTTGGCATTTTGCCTTTAACGTATTGCATTTCAATAAAATTTTAAAATATGCAAACATATAACAGAGAAAATAAGTAAAAATTTATTCTCAATAGATAATAACTTCAGAAAGTAAAGTTCTTTTAAGGATAATATTTCCTTAAGTGAATAGCGTTCCAACTTCGGGGAATCGTCCGTCCAGAAGCATTAGCCAATTGATAATATCCTTTTCCATGCACTTTGATTATTTTGTAAGGACCTTCCCAATTTGGGTCTAACTTTCCAGTTGGACCCTGCTTGCTGGCATCATTTCGCCTCAGAACTAAGTCACCTTCTTTAAAATACGTACCTTTAACCCTGGAGTTGTAGTATTGAGCAATCCTTTGCTTGTACTTGGCCATCTATATTAGAGCTACCTCTCTTTTGTGTTCCAGCTCATGCTTAATGTGCAGCATATTCACCTCTTGTGTTTCTGGACAGTACAATTCTGTCCTGGGGGATTTATGTCCAATCTCTGCTGGTATCACTGCTTCGCATCCATATGCTAAGGAATATGGAGTTTCCTGTGTTTCAGTATTTGGGGTAGTTCTATATGCCCACAAGATGTTTGGAAGATGGTCTACCCAATGGGACCCTTCCTTCTCCAATCTTTTCTTTAAACCTTGCTTTATTTGCCTGTTGGTCTGTTCAACCTGTCCAATGGCTTGAGGATGGATTCCTCTAAATCTACTAGTGGCATATGGTACTAGTGCTTTATCTACTTTCTGGTCAAATATCAGGTGATAAATGAACCATTTTTCTTAAATATTACCTGATGTTGCTCAAAAACTGTAATCGGGTAATTGGATGATTCGAGTTAGGAAAATAATATAGAAACAGGTAAATTTTGTATGAACTTGGACTGAACTCTTTGAGAGAGCTGCCTACTTATCCAATTCAAGTGTCGAATCGGAATCAAGTCCCCTTCGTAGTTCAGAATGCCATTTTATCCTTTCTGATCGTGGGGATAACCCCCCTCTTCCATAGTGGGAAGTTATCAGTAGTTCTTCTATCAACTACAAGGCGTGGGATCTACCCACGCTTGTAAACGTTTACGCCGTTATTGACTCGGTCTTTGTCCTGCTCATCCGATTATCCTATCCAGGAGAGTTTCTGACCAGAACATGGCGAAGTCCTGCTCATCTAATTATCCTGTCCAGAGGATCTTCTGCACAGAGTCTGGTGGAGTCCTGCTCTACTAATCCATTTATCTTTATCGTGGGTCCGGCCCAAATGTATATAACCCGGCCCAGAGGGCCCATATATCATCATTACCCTCAATAGTTTTATGTTATAATGGTATGACATAGGTTTAGTTGTTCATTACAGACCTTCGGGTAGCATCCTAAGTTACCAGATCATTATAAAAATAGATAGTAATTTTATACCGTATGTGGGCACAAGGTGATACATTTGGTACTAATTTTAGTGTGCGCGTGAAATTATGTGTTATTAGGCTACTACTACTTGATATTTTCATTGATAGTATGTGCTAAATTGAATATTACATTAGGTATTAATAAATGCCCGATGATACGGAATTAACTTGAATTAACACTACAGTTATAATATACACTATTGATAAGCATCTTATTATAATTATTTCTGTTAGAGGGTATTTATGATTAACACAGATCTCCATTCGTAAATAACCTGACATCAGGTTTAGTGATTTCAAAATATAACTTGAAAATATAGAGTTAGAAATTTGCATATTATATATAATATATTTCAAAAAAAAAATCTTAATTAAATTTTAATCATGGATATTAACAAAAATATCCTTGATTCTGGAGTTTGTAACATTTTGTGATATAACCACTGCTTATAGAAGTTCAAATTTAATGTAAATGACTTATAACTCCTTGTGTTGTCAAGAGGGCAAGCAATTCAATTAAATTAATAGATGACTACAGTGTTGATATTGTTAAATTATTCTCGCTAAACCTTAACACCGGGGGTTAACATGAACAATATAACCAGTCTCGGAATGACCTATATGCAAACCAAGGTAGATAAAATGATGACGAGGAGACTTGTATTTGAAATAATTAACACATATTGAATTCAAGTTATAACCAAATACTGTTGATTACTTGGGAGATTTTCACCTGGGACTGATGGGCGCGTGATCACTTGAGAGATTTTCAGGGAGATGTTCTATACCAAGTACTTTCCAGTTTCAACTAGAGGACATATGGAGACAGAGTTCTTCAGCCTTAAGCAGGATGAAATGTCGGTGGCTGAGTATGTTGGTAAGTTTGAGGAAATAGGACGCTTCGTGCCTACAGTGATGCAAGATGAAGTGATGAAGACTAACCGCTTTGAGGAGGGTCTGAACCAAAGGCTGAAATAGGGGCTTGGAGGATATCAGGACCCCAGTCTCGTGGATCTCATAGGTAGGGCTAATTAACAACAATTGAGGGAAAGTAATTTCCATTGATTTGATTGAGTAATAGGAAATTTATACTACATAGCCATAATATAAACGTAATAATACACAATAAATGCGATTGATTAAAATAATTTATTTCCATGATTTTGTGTATCTAGAATATTCTCAACACGCCCCCGCAATCTCATGGTAATACAATGAACATGGTGATTGACTTGTAATGAAAGAATCTTTCCTTCACATGGTGTCTGCAACAACTTCACCAGATCAATCGGCATCAACTGCTTCCCAACCTGAAATTGCCGGAATCCTGCGATGGAGATGAGGAAATATGTGGAGGGAATAGCATACCCTAAAAAACTGGGATAGGAAGGAGTCATAGAATAAGGAATAGATATAAGAATACAGTGGGAGGGATATACCCTAAAAAAAACTGGATGACCCGAAAACGTGGAGGAGTCATGAAAAAAATACGTGGAGGGAAGTCGATTCCCTAAACAAAAAAGAAAAGGAGCAGAGGGTAGTACCATAACAAAAGAAATGGAAGGAAAAAAATGGAGGGGTGTACCCTAACAAATTAACGTAAGAAAATGCATGGAGGGGGTGTACCCTAATGGAAAAAAATGATTTTAATAGAGGAGAACAACGATGATCAGATAGAGATTGAAGGAGGAGAAAAAAATGAAAAATAAAAATAAAAATAGACAGGAAGAGTACGAAAGGGAAATTTTTTTGAGACGGTAGAAAAGATGAAAGCTTTATCAAGCCAATTAGCAGGACACATAAGTTTGCATAGCCGGCGAAGGTAACTACACCAATACAAATTTATTCAAAATATTAGAGAAGACATAAAATAAAAATAAAACAACAAAGGTAAAAGTGAAAGACGAGGGGTGAGGGTTCGTTCATATTAATGTCACAAACCCCCACCTTGACATTTTTCTGTAGAGATCGCTCAGGACCGAAAGACGTTAGTCTGAGAGCTCTGATACCATAACAACAATTGAGGGAAAGTAATTTCCATTGATTTTTGAGTAATAGGCTATTTATACTACATGACCATAATATAAACGTAATAATACACAATAAATGCGATTGATTACAATAATTCATTTCCATGATTTTGTGTATCTAGAATATTCTCAACAGTATGGTCACCGTGGTATATTTCCATACGATCGTATTTAACAGGTTTACCACTCTGTTAACGTGTTTTAATACCCTAAGTATAAACACTGACCCGAATTTTTTTTTTTTTTTTGAAAAAACAAGAGGTTTATTAATCGATATCCGCCAAGTAGGCGATCAAAACGTCATCCGGGCAAGGTGTCCGAGTAACAACCAACAAACCATGTCGTACTAAAAGATGCGCTGGGGCATTCCCCACGCGCCGGATAAAATAAAAGGAAACAGACTAAAAACTAGCCGAAAGAGCCAAACAGTCCTGAACTAGGCCCCCATGAGCCGTGATATCCTCCCCTGGTTTGTGAAGGCTAGCGATACACGCTAAACAATCACTCTCTATTTCCACCGGCCAAATCCCTAAGTGATGCGCCTCTAAAAGCCAGAAAAATAGCTTGAAGCTCCATATAACCCACTGGACGCCCGGATCAAAATGATATGCGAAGGAATGCAAAACTAACCCATGGGAATCCCGAAAGATTACCCCAATGCGTGTAGCTGTCTCAGTAACTGATGCATCCACGTTACACTTTAATACCCCTGGCTGCGGTTTCAACCATCGATCCGGTAAGTGTTCAGTCGAGCCCTAAGGCCGATAACTTTCTAGTGCCTCTGTATACTCCGCTGATGCTGCTAACGACTGTGCACATACCGCAGTCACATAGACCGCCTGATTATCAAAGACTGCTGAACATCGGGCCTTCCAAATACCCCACATTAGCCACACAAACTTGGCCGCATCCTGAACTCCCCGGTCAGCTATTAATCGCATAAAGAACTCCGCAATGGATGCAGAATGAAGATGCTCTAGAGTACCACTGAACGGAGACGCTTGCCAAACTCGGACAGCCAACTCGCACTCAAAGAGGACATGTCGCAATGTTTCCGTGGTTTCCCAAAGCCAAACAAACACCATCCCTAAGCCACGCCGCAAACCCCGACCAATTGCAAGACAATCATGCAAGCACCTCCACAAAAAATGTTGAATACGTGGCTGAACCGAAAGGTGCCAACAACTCCTCCAAAGTTGACCCTGCCCTACCGAAGTAGAAGGGCCTACTTCCGCCGGTGGCCGATAAAGCGATAAAGCCAAAAAGTAACCAGACCTAACAGTACACTCCCCTACAGTCATAGTGCCATATTCGGCGATCTGGGTGCCCCTCCGGGGCCACAGTAGTTTCCAAGATAGCATCCGATTCCCATGGCCGAAACACCTACCGTACTTTCAGTACATCCCATAACCTAGATCCCAATAAGAAGAGATCCGACACAGTGGAGTTTACCGGAAGCTCATGCCCTGCAAATGGTACATGAAGTGAAGGCTGTCGATTAATCCAGGCATCATGAAAGATATACACTGACCCACCATCCCCACACGCCACCGCAAACCATTATACAAGAGGTCCCTGCCCTCAAGGATGCTACGCCACAAATAAGAAGGTCTAGCCCCCAAACCAGCTGCTAAAATCGTACTATCCTCGTAATACTTCGCATGCAACACTTGAGCCGCCAAAGAACCAGGGTTTCTAAGAATACGCCACGATTGTTTAGCCAATAAGGCCAAATTGAAACACTCCATGTCCCGGAATCCCAAGCCCCCATATTCTTCGGTAAACAACAGGCCTCTCAGTTCTTCCAGTGTATCTTGCCTTTATTCTCCGTATCTCCCCAAAAGAACCCTCTAATTTCTTGCTTAAGCTCATGTATCAGCGTAGTGGGTATCTTAAAACATTGCATAATGTACGTGGGAATGGCCTGTAAGGATGATTTGATGAAGACTCCTTCCCTGCTGGCAAGAGTAACTTATCTTTCCATCCAGCTACCTTCTTGCTAATTACTCGTCCCACAAGAAAGCAAACACCTGGCGCTTGTTGATGACGGTCAAATTATACCCGTAGAAGTCATCAACGTTGACCTTAAATCGAGATTAATAATATATATTTCATAATTAAATCACGTGTTATATTGATTATTTAATGTTATGTGATTTATGATTTATAATTTGGTATTTATCCATTTTTATTATATAATTTGGTATTTATCCATTTTTACTTATATTTTGGTATTTATCCGTTTTTATTATTTTATTATTTACTTTGGGATAAATATCTATTTTATAGATTGAGATAATTTTGGAGGATAAATACAAATGGAAGCATTAAATCTCAAGATAAATCAAAGGAAATTCAAGATAAAGATCGGATAAGCACGAAAAGAGGAGTAAGGCAATCCAAGATTGGCGCCAATAGGGGACGCACCAAGGGGGGCGCATTTTGCTTTCTTCCGGAGATCGGCCGGGAGTTATCTCTTATTTGTTTTGATATTTTGGAGTATATCTCTTAATTAGATTGAACTCCTATAAATAAAGGCATGTCATACACGCCAAAAACAACCACGCACATATACACAATTCATAATAAAATCTTCAGTTTTTCTTAGAGCAGTTTTTTGCAAGTTCTGCAGTTATGTAAGTTCTTGTATTTATTTGTTCTTAGTTCTTTGTAATTAAGCCCCCAATTATTATTTATCATTTGAGGTTGTTCGTTCTTCACCGGACGATGTAGATCTAAGGATACGATATGAGGCGAAGCTAGGATTCCTTGTCTATAAGGATCCACATGCCTAGATCTGTTATCCGGTGACCTATAGATGACTTTGGTATGATCGACAACCGTGTTTTTAGTAGATCTATATAATTGCTTTATGAATCTCTATTTTATCCGTTACGATAGAAAACGCTAAGATTTAGTTTTTCGCGCGTCAATCTAGCCATGTCTTTATGGTGTGATTGTCCACCTAGAATTTCTTATCTTAGTAGGTATGGCTACGCTACGTTGCTCGTCTGCTTTTAATTAGCGTATTATTAGTAAATACCAATATAGGGCTCCTAGGTCGGCTCATGAATTGATCTTCCGGGACTTTCAAATGAGATCTAGATATGTTCTCAGTATTTGGGAATTGCTAGCACCTAGTTATACGTAAATCGTCGTAGATTAACATGAGACCGTCCCATGTAATTGTTAATGGGACAGAGATGATGCGATCGCTTAGGAAGTACGCCTAATCACAGAATGTTGCCTAGGTGAGGAATACGGTTAATATCGGCATCCCTAGTTTTGTAAGCGTGCGAGTTATATGAGATGGAGGCCGAAAAAGCGAAGTCACGTAATGTAGCATAGTGATCTAGATGGCCTACCCGGAGCTAGATCTAGTTTAGGGGATGACTCCCGTAGCCGATATGAAAGAAATACGAATCGGGTTAATAGTTGTCGAGTCTAGCTTAATTATTTAGAATCTATAGATCCAAACGATAACATGATAATTGGGGAGGTTAATTACGTTAGGTGTTGTGTCGAGTCGTGTCCTTTACCTTTCTTGTCTTTTGTTGGTCATAGACCGCTTTGTGTCCTTGACATGAATGATTAGTTGTTTGTATATAAATGACCCACAATTGGTTCCATGTGGGATCGACCTTGATTTGCTATAGCTATACTGCGATGGACCTAGTCCTCTTGCTAGTATTGGTTTATGGTGGTCAAGTATTTTATTATCACTTGATCTACATCATCACTTGTTCCTGCCGATCATATAAGGCAACCCTAAATATTTACCCGAGCCGTCCCCTAAGGGGATTTGTAGCAGATCCGATACCGCTTCCCGCTCATCCGCCAAACAATTGGAAAAGTAAAGACTGGACTTATGAAAATTTATCGCTTGTCCAGAAAGAGCCCCATACCTAGCAAACAGCTCGGCCAATGTTTCTGCCGCTCCACCCAAAAGTTCGTAGAAAACCATGCAGACATCCGCAAACATCAAGTGAGAGATAGCAACCTCGTCCTCCCTACCAAACCTGATACCCGGCAAAGCTCCGCGGTGGACATAGTCATTAAGCAATGCCATGATTCCCTCAGAGCAAATGATAAAAAGAAAGGGCGAAAACGGATCCCCCTGTCGAATTCCTCTAGTCGGTACTATTCTGCCACTTGGTTTTCCATTAATCAAAACTCGGTAACAAACCGTCGTCACACACCGTCGCACTACATCGATGAAGGGCGGAGGAAAACGCATACGCTCCATAATCCTCCAAAGATATTGCCACTCCACACGGTCAAAAGCTTTGGCCCTATCCAGTTTCTGTGCGTCATGATTATCACATCCCCGCTCGCCCGCCTGTAGCGAATGAAATGCCTCAACAGCAATAATGGCATTGTCGGTAATAAGGCGACCGGACACAAATGCACTTTGATTCTCCGAGATCACGTCACAAATCACCCCTTTGAGACGATTAATTAATATACGGGAAATAATCTTGTAGATTGAATTACACAAAGCAATTGGCCGAAACTCAGTCTTAAGTGTAGGAGTAGCTACTTTCGGAAGCAACGAAATATATGTTTCATTTATCTTCCTAAGGGCGGCACCGTGATTCAGCACATCCAATACAACCTTGAGAACATCCTCCCCTACTACGCTCCAGAACTTCTGCAAGAAAACCACATGCATGCCATCCGGTCCTGGCGACTTTCTACCTGGAAGCTGTTTCAAAGCAGCACAAACCTCTGCACGGGTAAAGGGTGCGGCTAAATGTTGTTGTTGTCCATCATCTAGTTCGGCAAATTGCAACCCAGACAAATCAACCATTGTTCCATTGGAAGAGTAAATGGTCCGAAAAAAATCTACAGCCACGCGCTCCATGTCAGCAGGTTCATCACATACTACATCCAGACACCTTGGTTCACTGACCCGATTATTAACTTACACACCTTCTGGTGCGTGATTAAGATGAGGTTATATGATCTCAGATGTTATATCAATTTAATTATTTAGATTTAAACTCATTAAATATTGGGTTTTTGTGATAGATGAACTATTTCAAATTATAATTTAAAATAGTCAATATAATCGGTACATATTTAATTTAGGGCCAATTATTTAAAAGAACTGATTTTCAACTTATTAGGGGTAATAGGACATTCCGAAATCTTATTTAGTTATAAGGACATTCTAATTTTAAGAAGAAAACTTATTTAGTTATAAGGACATTCTAATTTCAAGTGGATAAAGAGGAAGAAGGAAAAAACAAAGGAAGGAGGAAAAGAAAAAAAAAATTTCAAAGTAAAAAAATAAAAAATAAAAAAAACTTACTGAACGGTGTGGGTGGGGGGGTTTTTTATTTTTATTTTTAAATTCACCATATTTCTAAAGGTCATATATTTTGATCTAAAACTCGGATTATCATAATTTTTTCATTAAAATTCATATTTTTTCGTCTTCTTTATTCTAAAATCAAATTTGATATTTTTCCGAATAAATTTCATAAAATCAATTTTTTCTTCATAAATATCGACGTGACGTATTGATCACCGTCATGCATTGACCACTACCGGATGCATTGGCCACGGGATCCATTAACCACCCCGATGCATTGACCGCCGTGATTCATTGGCTACCATGATGTATTGACCGCGCGATCCATTGACAACCTTGATCGGTGACATCTCATTATAGCGATTTATGCAATGACGCCTCATTGTAGCGATTTATCAGATGACTTCTTATTGTAGCGATCTATGCAATGATGTCTTATTGTATCGAATTATGCACCGACGTGTTATTGTAACGATTTATGCAGGTGGCGTGTTATTGTAACAATTTATGCATACCTTTGGTTGTAAAATATGCATTTAAACCAAAAAAAAAAAAAAAAATACGATTATTTTACAAAGTTATCGAAAATTTAAACCAACACTAATCAAATAAACCAGCCTCAATCAAATATTTAAAGATAACAAAGAAATAAAGTTACTTTACAAAGTTATCAAATGTGTGTATCAATTTGTATATGCGGTGACATCAATATCATTGCATCAGTTATCTAATTGTAAATATAGTCATCAATGTCACTGCTTCAGACATCAATGTCACTGCATAAGTCATCAATGTCCCTGCATCAGACATCAATGTCACTGCATAAGTCATCAATGTCACTGCATAAGTCGTCAATGTCACTGCATCAGACATCAATGTCACTACATAAAACCTAACAACTGCATCAGTCAGCTCTGCTCTTGATTTGCATTTCTCCAAATGTGGAGCTTTTAATATGGATGGAAGTATAAGTTTGGTGAAACTACAAAGACTCTTCACTATGACTCTTGTAATGGCCACACGTTGTTTGTTCCCTCCTGATAATTGGATTCATTGTGGAATCCCTCAATTCTTTAACACGATCTTGAATCATTTGACGATCTTGTTTAGCTTAATGTCCCTGCATCATTCATCAATGTCCATCAGATCGGACATCAATGTCCCTACATCAGTCATCAATGTCCCTGCATCAAACATCAATGTCACTGCATAAGTCATCAATGTCCTTGTATCAGACATCAATGTCACTGCATAAGTCATCAATGTCCCTACATCAGACATCAATGTCACTGCATGAGACATCAAACCGTATCCTTTAGAATTTTGACGATCCGAGTTTTAGATCAAAATATATAGTATATTTGTTCTGTTGTTTTAGTTGCAGATTCTAAAAGGGATTATATAATTTGTCCTTGTCAGGTGGTATCATGATAAGAATTGAAGAAAGTATAAAAAAAAATATATATCATCGAAACGAAATGAAATGTCATTGAAACAAGATAAAAACATTATGCAAAGCAATCCCCTTCTAACTTTTAAAACAGAGAGCAAATTCCCCAAGCACGAAAATCAGTCTTCTAAAGTTCTTTGAAATTTTTTTTTTCTTTCTGAAAGTTGATTAGATCTGACTTAACCGTAAAAAGTCATTAATCTCTCTGATAAAAGCCAGAGTTCAATCCTAACATCTCACAAATATAATAAAATAAAATTAAAATAAAAATAAAAAACAAGCAAACATCAACGCATTTTTTTTCCCTCCATCCAGCGCCTTTTTTTTTTTTTTTTTTTTTTTTTTTTTTCCATTTGAAATTAGAATGTCATTATAACTAAATAAGTTTCCTTCTTAAATTTAGAATATCCTTATAACTAAATAAGATTTCGGAATATCCTAAATGATCATTAATTCTCTAACGATGGCCTTATAACTAATATCCACTTTAATTTATTGATTAAACGGTTTCATTATATCAATTAACCAGACATATGATATCTATATTAATATCGTGAACACAGACACCATCATACTAGGATAATTTTGTTAAATATTATAGTATTTAATTTAAGCTTTTGTAATAGGCTTCTTTGTAATTTTTTTTCTTTTTTTTCTTTCTAGCATCTTGCTAGAGATTTTTTTTAATGATATAACATATTTGCCGTTCAAAAAAAATATTGTAATTAACAAATCTTTGAGGATTTTAGTTATATGTACATTATTGCTAAATTAGTTAACAATCGATAATATGTCTGTGACAATATTAATTTAGTGTTGATCAGGGCCCATATTAAGCTGAGGTTAACGTGTTTTAGTAGAATATCATACCAACGGTCTCAGTCCTTATAAAATTAATGGTGGTGTAAGTAATATATATAACGTTTTATAGCAAATTTTTACATAACAGAGACATGCATATTAAAGGTTTATGATGGTGTTCCCTGTGTACAATACAACGGTTTATTAAATATTTTGTAAACACTGTGACGATGGTCGGTTCGGTTAGAACCACGTGTCAGGAATATAGCGGATGCATCTAGGTAGGATGCGAAGGGCATCCCGACCAGTATCCACCACAAAGTATAAAGGCGAGCTGCCTCACCCATCCTGGCCACCGCAGGACGGTCTGGTCAGTAAAATATATGCAGAGCGTAACCATAAGACTCGGCTAGTATGCCCGAGCCTTCAATCAGTTTGTTGGACTTATTTTTTAGTTTTAGTGATGAGTGCCAGACTAGCTGTTATAGAGCAAAGGCAAAAAGATGTCTAGATCAAATGTATAGATTTATTAGAGTTTGATCTTTGTATAGGTTTGATCAAACAAGCACTGTAAATGGTCAACTGACTTATATCAGCAGACTTGTCTAGGTCAGTAGACTAGTTAGGAACCTGCTGAAGACTGAAGGCTGAGGGCTCAAACTCAGTTATTGAAGGCTAAGGGATCAAACTTAGTAATTAAAGTCAAGGATATGGAATCAGAATTTAGGGAAGTCTGTGATGACCTAAACTGATAACATATACCTTGTGTACAAGGTCTAAGTTCCACAAGTTAAGTGGTGATTGGAACTTAGTCATATTTAAAATGGTGTAGTCTAACTTCACAATAAAAAGTTAGATAAAAGAAGTCAGCCGCATTATTTCATAAACACAGCAAGATATGGTTCAGCTGACTGATATGTACTTCAGCAGACTTATGATCACAGGAACCTGCAGATACATATACTTCGAATTATACAAAGATTACATTGGAAGACTACAAAGAAAGGGTAACAACCTCTGATTTTATCAAACAAATCAATGGTTAAGATTAAAGGGACGTTGGGATGACTCAGACCTTTATCCAATGGATACAAGTCAAAGGGTGGACAAACGTATCTATCATCAAAAAGGAATCGACGATGTCACCCTAGAAACGATCGGAAAAAGCAAGTCAAGATGGGACAAGTCTGAAACGGCTATATTTGAATTTCAAATATAAGTCACAAGGATTCCTACCTATAAATAGAGGACTTCTAATTCAGATACATCAGATGATAGATGATCGACCACTTATGAGGATAAACAACAGATAATCTTGAGCTTCAAATTCTTATCTAGAAAGTCGCCTGCGACTCTCATCGAGCATAAAGCTCGATCCAAGAAAATTCTTCAAGTGCAATGCTTTCAAGCTACATCAAGTTCACTCACTTGAAGACCTCAAGCTGCTGATCATATCATTCTGATCAAGCTGCTGAAAGCTGAATCACTTACTTGATTCAATCTTTCTTTACAAGAAACCTGCTGAGACAGTGAAGCATCTTTTGAGGTGTGAAGGACTGTTGTTTGTGGTGGAGCTGGTGAAGAGGCAATTCTACCCTTCAAGGACCAGTGGAAGACTTTGGAGCAGCAATCCTACCTATTCCAAGTGTTCAGTTTGTGAAGCCATAGTTATTAGTGAAGAACAAACAACTTAGGGATTTTTGTAACAGCTACATCAAAGATCTCTAGCGAATTACCTCCAACATCACAGGAGAAGAGTGGAGTACAGGATTACACTACCTAGAACCACTATAAAATTTGCCTACTTACTTTCTGCATTTATATTCTACATATAGTATATCTAGCACATAAATCTACTGAAGTAGCAACTGATTCACACACATACACTACTGAGTATCTAATACTTAGTATCATATTTTAACAACAAGTATTAAGGCTTAATTTAATTATATTCCGCTGCAACAAATTCAGTAAAAGTCAATAGTCAGCAGACTATTGAGCATCGCCAGACTCATCGAGTATCGCCAGGTCATTGAAAATTTGAGTTTGTTAACTCCAAAGTTTTAAGTGTTAAGTTTATCCACCCCCTCTAAACTTAACCAAAGCCTTTTCAAGGGACCAACAATTGGTATCAGAGCAGTGCTTCTGTTCTGAAGTAATCCTACTTGTTGTGCTTGTGAAAATACTTTGAAAACTTTTTTCAAGTTTCTAACTTTCAAAGCTTTGCATCATGGACAACAACCAGTATGCTAGAACAATGTTGATGTGTTCTTTAGATCATTTTGATGAGTATAAACGTCGTATGCAGGCTTATCTAGCTGCAACACATGATGAAATGATGGATGTACTGTCTGATGGACCACTGGAGATCACAAAAGCCATAACTGTGGATAATGAAACTCAGTACATCCCAAAGACAAAGAGAGAATGGACAGCTGAAGATAGAAAGAGAGCTAACCTCAACAATATTGCTATCGATATCATTTATAGAACTCTGGATAGCAATATGTACATGAAGGTGAAGGATTGCAAAACTGCCAAGGAACTTTGGGACAAGTTGCAATTAATCTGTGAAGGCACTGATGCAATCAAGAAAAAAAAAACTAGTGTGGCCAAGAAGAAGTTCCAAGAGTTCAAAATGAAACCAAATGAAACCATTGAACAAATGGAGTCAAGGTTCAATGCAATCATAGATGAACTCACCCTACTGAATGTGAAGTAATCACAGGAAGAAGTCAATTCAAAAATCCTGGAAGCATTACCTGCAAAATAAGTTTGGGAGATGAAGGTGACCGCAATAGAGGAAATGAGAAGTCTACATGAAGAGGACACCTTCAAATTGTTCTCAGATCTCAAGGCATATGAATTTAGTAAGAAACTGGTGCCTGAGACATAAAAAGAAGAACCAAAGACTACAGCATTGGCTGCTGCACATCAAGAAGAAACATCAGGAGCTCAAGATGAGTTGCTGGATGAGATGCAAGAGCAGATTGCCTTACTAAGCAAGAAAATTAGATTGATGAAAACTAGAAAGAGTTCACCAAGGAATTTCACAAAGAAATTCAGTGAAAAGAAAAATGAAGAATCAAAGAAAGACAATGATTACTTGTGCTATCATTGCAAGAAACCATGACACTTCAAACCTGAATGTCCTGAGTTAAAACAGAAAAAGGAACCTGACTATCTTTGCTTCAACTGCAAGAAACCTGGACATTTCAGACCTGATTGTCCAGATCTACTCAAGAGCAAAAGTCAGCAAAGAAGACTTGGAAAGAAAGATATGGTTGCTGAAGATGAATCTGGTTATGAAGTTGAATCAGATAAGGGAAATGAATCTGATGACACTGCACTGGTTGCTGAAAAGGATGATTATGCCTTGATGGCAAACATGGATGAAACAGAGGAGGTATACAATTCCATATCAATTAACACTCCTGCTGAAAGTGATTGTGAATCCACCTGTGGTTCAAATCCTAAAAATTCGGATAATGAAGAAACTTTGGATGCCATCCTTAATCAACTGAGGATAATACAATCTGGTTATGAGATTGTGAAGGCAGAAAAAGAAGCTCTTCAATCAGAAGTTGAAAGATTGAAGGCTGAATTGAGCATTCTCAAAGGAAAGGAAATAGAAGTTGGACAGAATCAGCATATGTCTGCTTAACAACCAGTAGCCGCTGAATCTGCTGAACAATCTTATTCCTCCACTTTATTCAAATCTGGAAAGCCCTATGGTGATAGGACAGGTCTTGGATTTGGAACTCAACAATCCAATAGGAGTGGATCCATGGAGTTCTTGAACCTAGTACCAAAATTGGTCCTAAGTTTGTACCTGCACAAGATCCAACTCCAAATAGGGTTCTTGAGAGCGATAAAAGCCTCTTGAGAAAACTTCAAGAAAGCAACATCGAGAAGTCAAAAGGTCAAGAAGACACTAACAAGAAGAATAAATCCAAAGGTAGGATGCTTTGTACCTTTCTAGACCTCTTGATAGCGACACTGCTTTACCAAGTCTGCTGGACCACAAAAGGGTAAAAATCCGCAAAATTCCAAGGATAAGAATCCTAAACCCAAAAATGTCAATCATTCAATGGATACTTATCTCAAGGGGAAATGTAGACTGTTCCCTACTGATGATGATTGGAATATTCATGCCCCCACTGCTAGAAACAACAGATATAACCATACTGCTAGGGTAAAATCTAGACAATGGAATCAGCAGAGGACTCAGCAGAGGACTTATATAAGACCTCAGCAGGGACCTGAGCAGACTCCATATTACAGGGCTGTTCCTAACAGACAGCAAACCTATGGTTATACTGGTGATTCTAACAAGAGAAATCACTCCAAACATCACTATATACCAAAAAGCCAGAAAGTATATGTGAATCCTGCACAACAAAATGTTAGACCTTATGGATGTGTGGAATACATGTATGAACATAAGCATGATATCTTTAGAAGAAGACCTTATGGGAACTTGCCAGGGGTCATGCTTACCACTGACCATCATGGACCCAAACATGTTTGGTACCTAAAATGCATTAATTTTGTTTTGTAGGGTGTCTGGTACTTTGACAGTGGATGTTCCAGACAAATGACAAAAAATAAGCACTGTCTGTCAGATTTTGTGATTAAGGATGGTCCAAGAGTGAACTTTGGAAACAAGAACACACCTGGTTACACAAGAGGGTATGGCACACTTGTGAGAAATGGATTAACAATCAGGAATGTTGCATATGTGGAAGGACTGGACTACAACCTACTGAGCACTGGACAATTCTGTGACATGGGTTACAAGGTCACTTTTGACAACGTCACTTGTACTGTCATCAATGAAAGAGGTGATCAAGTTGTGTTGGCTAGAAGAAGACAAAAAAACATGTATGTTGTGGATTGGTCCACTGCAGTTCCAGAAACCTGCCTGATAGTGCATACCAAGTCAGAACTCAATTGGTTATGGCATAAGAAGTTGAATCATCTAAATTTTGATGATATCAATCAGTTGGTGAAGAAGAAATTGGTAATTGGTTTACCTGATATCACATTCAAGAAGGATGCTATATGTGATGCCTGTCAGCAAGGTAAACAAACTAAATCAAGCTTCAAGTCAAAAACTAAGCAATCAACTAAAAGAGTTTTGGAACTGATGCATATGGATCTATTTGGACCAGTAACACCAACATGTGTAACATGAAAGAAGTACACTTTAGTTGTTGTGGATGATTATTCAAGATACACTTGGGTAGTATTCATGAAAAAGAAAAGTGAAACACTTCAAAAGGTGCCTGAACTTTTGAAGAGATTGCAAAATGAGAAAAGTCTGACAGTAGTGAAGATCAGATCAGTCAGGGGTACTGAATTTCTCAACAAGGTTATAAGAGAATATTGTGAACAAAATGGTGTACTACATCAACTTGTCATTGTGGTACACCTCGGCAAAAATAAGGGGTTCTTTGAGAGAAGGAACATGACTCTTAAGGAAGCAGGAAGAACTATGATTTGTGAAGCACTATTACCTGAAAGGTATTGGGCTGAAGCAGTTAATACAGCATGCTATACACAAAACAGAACCTCAGTGAACAAGAAGCTGCTGAAGACACCTTATGAGATTTGGAATGGAAGGAAACCTAATATATCTTATTTCCATCCATTTGGAAGCAAATGTTTTATTCTAAATCATAAGGAGCAATTGAAGACCTTCCAACCTAAGTCGGATGAAGGAATCTTCTTGGGATATTCTTACATCGACAAAGGTATTCGAGTCTTGAACAAAGGACACTAAAACATGAAGAAACAATACATGTTGTGTTTGATGAACCTAAGTTCACTGGAATGGAAGATGAAGTTTCAGAACCTGCTGAGAATCAACAAGTCATTGATCCAGAATGTGTTAATGTTTTGGAAAGGTTCAATGACTTAAAAGTTTCTGACTCTACCCCGCTGAACACCCTGCTGAAAACATTACTGATGCAACAACTGAGGCAGCTCAAGGATCTACTGAACCTCCTGATGCTACAGCAGACCCTACTGAAGATGATGTTCACGAGAATCAATCTAACCAGGATCCACAATGGTTAAGAGATCACCCTGCTGAACAAGTTATTGGAAACATACAGCAAGGTGTGAGGACTAGAAGACAACTAGAAGCAATGTTTACATGTTTTCTATCTCAAATGGAACCTAAAGTTGTTGAAGAAGCAATATCAGATCCAGATTGGATAATTTCTATGCAAGAAGAATTGAATGAATTTGAAAGAAATCAAGTTTGGACACTAGTGGAAAGGCCTAATCATGCAAATATAATTAGTACAAGATGGGTATACAGAAACAAATTGGATGAATCTGGTACCATTGTGAGGAACAAGGCCAGACTAGTAGCAAAAGGCTATTCTCAAGCAGAAGGACTAGATTTTGATGAGACATATGCCCCTATTGCAAGATTGGAAGCTATTAGATTATTCTTGGCATATGATGCTTATAAAAACTTCAAGGTATATCAGATGGATGTCAAAAGTGCATTCTTGAATGGCATTCTGGAAGAGGAGGTCCATGTTCAGCAACCTCCTGGTTTTGAATTTAAAGATCAAGAAGATAAAGTGTACAGACTCAATAAAGCACTTTATGGTTTGAAACAAGCACCAAGAGCATGGTATGAGACCCTATCTCAATTCTTGGTGGACAATGGTTTTACCAAAGGTACCATTGACAAGACTCTTTCGAGAATCGAGTGAAGGAGACAAAGACCTCTTTGAGTGCGAGTTTATATTGATGACATAATCTTTGGTTCTGAAAATGAATTGCTATGTGAGAAGTTTGCAAATCCGATGAAGAGTAAGTTTCAAATGAGTATGATGAGTGAAATGAATTACTTTTTGGGTTTGCAAGTCAAACAAATGAAAGATGGAATCTTCATTCATCAAACCAAGTATACCAAGGAGCTACTGAAGAAGTTTGGTATGGAAAACAGCACCAAGGTATCAACTCCTATGAGCACAAACATAAGGTTGGATGAAGACAAAGAAGGCAAAGATGTTGATCAGACTTTATACAGAAGGATGATAGGCGATCTGCAGTACCTTCTTGCGCAAAGGACTGATATATCCTTTCTTTGTAGGAGTTTGTGCAAGATTTCAATCAAAACCTAAGGAAAGTCATTTAGGTGCAGTCAAAAGAATTCTCAAGTATCTAAAAGAAACACTAGATGTGGGAATATGGTACTCAAAAGATGGAAGTTTCAAGGTTATATTCTACTCAGATTCTGATTATGCTGGTTGCAAAATTGACAGAAAAAGCACCACAGGAACTTGTCAGTTGATGGGAAATAGACTAGCTTCCTGGTTCAGCAAGAAACATAATTCAATATCAACTTCCACTGCTAAAGCAGAGTATATTGCCGTTGGAAGTTGCTGTGCACAAATACTGTGGTTAAGACAACAGTTAAGGGATTATGGGATTGAAGAAAAAGAAATCCCAATCATGTGTGACAACACAAGTGCAATTGCAATTACTGAAAATCCTGTTTTGCAGTCAAGAACCAAGCACATTGATGTGAGACATCATTTTATAAGAGATCATGTTGAAAAGAAGGATGTGGTGGTTCTTTATATCCCAACTGAAGATCAACTTGCTGACATTTTCACTAAACCATTGGATAGTGAAAGTTTTGCTAAACTAAGGACAGAACATGGAATTATAAAAGTTGACTGATACATATTTGATCAGCAATGTACTGGAATTCACCAAGGGGATTAGTCTTTGCTATGTTGGGTGAGCTCACTTAGTAGATTAGTCATTGGTATCAACAATTCCATGTACTTATGTTTGGACAATTGAGCAAATGAAGTTGCCAATAGGATTGGTCTTTGTCATGTTGGGTGAGCTCACTTGACAGATCAGTCAATGGTATTAAACTTCATCTTGTATTATCAGTTGGACAAAACAATAAGAATAGAAGATCAACAAAGTAATTATCACAAGCAGCGATTGAGGCTTATTTGTCGGTTCTTGAGCCAAGTCTTGATGTTAAGGTCTTTGAAGGAAGCGTTACCGCAGTCAAACTTACAAAGTCAAAAAGCAAGTGGCGGGATATTTATTCTATCTTTGTAACCGTAGTTACACGATCTGACGGTTAAAAAACATTATGGAAAAATAATAGACGACGTGTCAAGACAGCATTCACTCAGATTTAATCGTGGTTAATACCACAGCTCAAGCTCTGACAGTTACAACTACCTATGTCTATATATATAGACATAGACACAGAGTTCACACTCACAACTCTCAATCTGCGATTTCTCTGAAATTACTTTGTGTGAACACATATTTGAAAGCTTTCTTCTTCATCTCATTCACTTATCATGGCAAACAAGGATGATGTTCATAGGACGAAGAATCAGATGGTTATGTGTAAGAGGTTATGTTAATGACTCACTCTACTGAACTAGCCATT
This sequence comes from Gentiana macrophylla, assembly GCA_026214975.1. Classification (NCBI taxonomy): domain Eukaryota; kingdom Viridiplantae; phylum Streptophyta; class Magnoliopsida; order Gentianales; family Gentianaceae; genus Gentiana; species Gentiana macrophylla. Next base: position 93,555,580 of record CM047808.1, on the reverse strand, counting down.
AACATAGGATGAAGAATCAGATGGTTTGCTGGTTTGGAGAACGTCATCAATAGAAGATTGGAGAGAATTTCATATGTTAATATATTGGAGTTCTGGAAGAATATTGTCATACATGAAGGTAGAGAGGCCTTCACAACGACAGCTAATGGAAGAGAGATTGAAATATCTTCAGACCTACTGAGAAGGTTATTTCATTTTGGACCTGGAAATTGTGCTCCTACCAATCTAGAAGCGATGAATCTGGCAAGGATGAATTTCGTGGATGCGATAAAAACAAATGAGGATATACAATTCATCTCTAGGCATTAATGTGAAGCATATTGGATTTGAGTATTACCTGCTGAGCAAATTGGTTGCCAAAACCATTTTGGGATTCATTGGAGTCTAGATACTCTGTCTGGACCTAAGATAGATATGCTAATCATCATCTGTAGAAGTATGAAGTTTGATTGGGCTGGATTCTTTATACACTACATGAAGAATGTGTTTATTGAAGATAGAGATGGTATAAGGAAGTCCAAAGTCAAGCCCCTAGGTCTACTGATTCAGACCTTGTTGAATCATTTTCAGATACCTGATATTTCATCTAAAAAGATTAAAAAATCGAGGTAAAAGCCAGAAGTTGCTACTCCCATTCCTGGTTTGGATGATGATGAGGATGTAGATGATGAGGGTACACAAAGTGATGATGATGGTGGAGATGATGAGGGTGGAGATGATGATGCTAGTGGTGAGCAGGTTAAGCAAGTTGTTAAGCCTGCTGCACCCAAGAAGGTTACTGAGAAGAGAAAGGCTACTGACAAAAGAAAGACCTTAGAAGTGTCAAAGACTAGGAAGACAAGGAAGCAAACAACAGAGACTGCTGAGTCTGCTGAGGGTCCAGCTAAAATTGAAGGAACTGACCCTGCTGTACTTGCAAAGAAGAAGTCTGTTGCTGAAGTTTTGAAGGAGCAACAGAAGGAAGCCAGTAGAAAGAGAAAAGCTACTGAGGTTTAAGCTGAACAACCTTCTAAGAGAATGAAGGAGATTGTTGCAAGGAAGAAGCATGGAAAAGGAAAACAACTGAGGATTCTTGAAGAACAAAGGGGAGAAGAAGAGCAAGAAGCTATTGAAGCTCAACCCTTAAAGATTGTTTTGCCTACTGAGACTGGAGAGGTTGTTATTGAGCAACTCTTTGAGAGTAATCTGAAGAACCACACGATCACTCGAGTCTGCACTTTGCTATGGATGTTGATACACAACACAAGACCACAAAATTCTGCAATAGTTCGGGGGGAAGCGTCACCGCTAACCTGGCGATGAGCATGTAAGTCAGGGGGAAGTAAGTGTTGAGCAGATGGAGGTAGTAGGTACAAATGCACAACAAGAAGAACCTACTGACTTGTTCGTATCTGCAATGGATACTCTCACTCATCTTGTTGAAACCTTTGGGGGACAACAAGTTGAGCAACCTGCTCCAAGGAAGCCCTCAATGCCATATGAAAGGAGGGAGCAGGAATCCAAGAAGGATAAGGTAGATCCCAACTTCAAAAGGGTGCAAAGATATTTTCAATGGACGTTTGGATTCTACAAGAGACAAAAACCAGCTGCTGATCCAATTAGTGGATTTGAAGAATGGGCATTCGATCAGCTGGGTGTGGATAGACTATTGGAATTAGTAAATACAACCTTGTTGCAGAATAGGCTGATGGATCTGTTAGATAAAGGGAAGAAGAGCGCCCAACTAATGTTCAAGGATCCAAAATACGCACCTAACAGTGATGATTCATCTGACTCTGATGATGATCCCCCATGTTCCCTGGGGAGACCAGTGGAGTGGCAAAAGGGACAACTGATGAAGCCATTGGTCAAAGATCTACTGATGGTGCAGCAGATCAATCTACTGATGCTGGTGAGTCTGCTGAAGATCAACAGAATGAAGATTTGGATGATGAGAGGGTTACTGATCATAGTGAGCCTGATGTCAGTTCTGAGGATTCAGCTCAATATCAAGCATGGATTGACAATCAGGACACTCTGTCCAAATCTGCCAACTTTCTACGAGGAATTGCTGATGTTAGGGAATTTAAAAGAGATAATATGGCCGAATTCCCTACAATTCTTGTACAGAGAGTGCTAATCAATGAGGAACAGACAGTGATTGCACAGAGATTGGATATGGTGATGGGATTTGAAGGATCACTTGTGATTGAGAAGGTTCAGGCTGCTGAGGATCAATCAGCACCTGAACAAAGGTTGGAACCGGTGGTACAGGTTGCTGAGGTACAAACAACACATGGACAAAGGTTGGAACTTTCTATGGGTTTTGGAGGAAACCCTGTTCTTTGTTGATAAATAGGTCAGCAGTAGTGGAGCTCTTTGGAGAGACAGTCACTGAAGGGAAAGATAGTCAGCAGACTAATGTTGTTGATGAAGATGAACAGCTGCTGGACTATAACTACAGTGATGAGGAGTTTCAAATGCCTGAGGAGGAACAGATTGAAGATGAACCACAATAGGCATTTGTACCAGTTTTTGAAGAACCTGCTCTTAATCCCATTCTGGAAGAATTCCAAGGTCCTAACCCTGCTGGAAGGGACATGAGTTGGGCCATGGTTGTCAGCAGACAGATGGCACAATACAATGTGGAGGAGCCTACTGATGAGTCTGCTGGACATATGGATGGAGGAATGGATGGTGGAGTACCAGCACATGTTGTGGAAGAGTTGAGGGCAGTCAGAAATGACATAACAAGATTAAGGACTCAACTTGACAGGCAAGAGCAGAGGTTTGAAGATTTAATGAATCTAGTGGAAAATAGAGAGAGGACCACAGAAACAGTTGCCTCCAATATTACTTCCACTCAGTATGCTCTTGCTGACCTTACTCTGGATGTAAAGGGGATCAGACAAGGAAATACAACGAAGGAGAAGTTTCTGAAAGATCAACTTGAAGCCATTCACCAGAAACTTGATAAACTTGTTTGTGGCACCCGAGGCTCTTGTGTGGGTGAGCTCTTTGGAACACTTAACCTGTTTGGATTGGATCCTAAGTTCACTGAGAGGATCAATCTACTGGAGCAAACTATGCAACAAAGGATTACTGCAGTTGATTCTAGAACTGAAATCATGGAAGGACAACCGAGTAATCTAGTCATCACATAGGAGAGTGTTCATGGCCTGCTGTCCCGTTTTGTTGATGATGTCAATAAAGGAGAAGAGAGCCAAACAGCAGTAGTAAAATAGGCTGCCAGATTCTTTGCTAAGAAAAGATAGGAAGATGACACCAATGCATTCAGAGAATCTGCACCCGGCAGACTTCCACTCACTGATGATCTTCTCAGGGAATATAAGAAGGTTTACAATAGAGAAAGGAGACCTTATCATGACAAGGGCTTTCATGAAGGGTTGAACTCCTTTCTGGGACTCAAGTTTTGGGGGACAAGAGTCAAAGCCTTGAGAGCTGCACAAAGAGGTGGAAGAGGTGGTAGAGGTGGAAGGAGTTTACCTACCACATCAGCAAAGGAATCACTGAACGAATTCAAAGAAGTATACATGTGTTTAGGCTTTAGAGTACACCAAATCAATCTTACTCTACCTGAAGCATGGAAATGGTGTAAAGAAGTGAATCCTCACATTGATTTCTCTCTTATTGAAAATGAATGGATGAGAGAAATGATTAGAGAGATAAGAGCTTATCAAGAGCAAGTAGAGATAGCAAGAGAAGAAAGAGAAAGAAGACACTAGAACAGCATACTTCATATGCTTTATCTTTGCTGATTCTAGACTGTAATAATTTTGAACAACTGATTATAATGATAAATGATTGGAATTTGTTCTGTTTTTGTGTTTAATCCTTTTGATTTGCTGTAAGGAGGGTATTGGCATCATCACCAAAAGGGGGAAATTGTTGGACTTATTTTTGAGTTTTAGTGATGAGTGCCAGACTAGCTGTTATAGAGCAAAGGCAAAAAGATGTCTAAATCAAATGTATAGATTTATTAGAGTTTGATCTTTGTATATGTTTGATCAAACAAGCACTGTAAATGGTCAGTTGACTTATATCAGCAGACTTGTCTAGGTCAGTAGGGTAGTTAGGAACCCGCTGAGGGCTCAAACTCAGTTATTGAAGGCTAAGGGATCAAACTTAGTAATTAAAGTCAAGGATATGGAATCAGAATTTAGGGAAGTCTGTGATGACCTAAACTGATTACATATACCTTGTGTACAAGGTCTAAGTTCCACAAGTTAAGTGGTGATTGGAACTTAGTCATATTTAAAATGGTGTAGTCTAACTTCACAATAAAAAGTTAGATAAAAGAAGTCAGCCGCATTATTTCATAAACACGACAAAGATATGGTTCACCGGTGATATGATATGTTCAAATGGACTTATGATCACAGGAACTCTGCTTGATACATATACTTCGAATTATACAAAGATTACATTGGAAGACTACAAAGAAAGGGTAACAACCTCTGATTTTATCAAACAAATCAATGGTTAAGATTAAAGGGACGTTGGGATGACTCGACCTTTATCCAATGGATACAAGTCAAAGGGTGGACAAATCAGATATCTTGTCAAAAGAATCGACATTATCGAGTCTGAGAACGATCGAAAAAGCAAGTCAAGATGGGACAAGTGCAAACGGCTATATTTGAATTTCAAATATAAGTCACAAGGATTCCTACCTATAAATAGAGGACTCCTAATTTAGATACATGAGATGATAGATGATCGACAATTTTTTAGGAAAAACAACAGATAATCTTGAGCTTCAAATTCTTATTTAGAAAGTCACCCTGCTGACTCTACTGAGCATAAAGCTACTGATCCAGTAAAATTCTTCAAGTGCAATCTGCTTTCAAGCTACATCAAGTTCACTCACTTGAAGACCTCAAGCTGCTGATCATATCATCCTGATCAAGCTGCTGAAAGTTGAATCACTTACTTGATTCAATCTTTCTTTTCAAGAAACCTACTGAGACAGTGAAGCATCTTTTGAGGTGTGAAGGATTTTTGTTTGTGGTGCAGCTGGTGAAGAGGCAATCCTACCCTTCAAGGACCAGTGGAAGACTTTGGAGCAGCAATCTTACCTGTTCCAAGTGTTCAGTTTATGAAGCCATAGTTATTGGTGAAGGACAAACAACTTAGGGATTTTTGTAACAGCTACATCATCGATCTCTAGTGAATTACCTCCAACATCACAGGAGAAGAGTGGAGTACAGGATTACACCACCTGGAACCACTATAAAATCTGCCTACTTACTTTCTGCATATTGTATATCTAGCACATCAATCTACTGAACTAGCAACTGATTCACACACATACACTACTGAGTATCTAATACTTAGTATCATATTTTAACAACAAGTATTAAGGCTTAATTTAATTATATTCCGCTGCAACAAATTCAGTAAAAGTCAATAGTCGTGACTATTGAGCATCGACAGACTCATGAGTATCGGAGGTCAGCCAAGCTGAAGGCTCTTGAGTTTGTTAACTCCAAAAGTTTTAAGTGTTAAGTTTATTCACCCCCCCACCTCTAAACTTAACCAAAGCCTTTTCAAGGGACCAACACAGTTACATTCACATTTGTATAAATTAAAGATGAACGTGGGGAAAGAACCTAGCCTGATAAAGGCCCCGATTCAACATTAAAGATAAAGGAGAGATTATATCCTTATAATAAAGGATTCATATCAATCCCATTTAATAATAATATAACCGAATCCTTGAAGGATACGGCAAGATTAGGGTATGACTCCCTATATAAATCCCCTACAAGAACTACGACCGGCTTGATTCCAATTGCACAAGATTGGATACATATGCAGCTTGGAGGTAATCCAAGTTCAGTCATAAAATATCAAATACAACCCCCCATTTCTGGTGTTATCGGTGACCGAAAGAACTACCCCTAGATCCATTAACCCGAAAATACTTATTGGCGAAACCTGACTTCATCATTGGTGCTAGAAGGAAGGCCTTTTCCACTGGTAGTTTAAAGATTCGCCATCACAGTCGTTATACCGCCAAAGAACCCAGGAAAAAAGACGCAGACGCAACCACCCAAGGAGGGGGATCAGCATTGGCAGAAAAGGAAACGGGAGGACAAAACGCCGGGGAGAAAGAGGGACGATGACACAACCATCACTGGCAGAACCCTCCCGGATCCATCACAACAAGCGTTGGTAGAAGCCTTAACAACCCTCAACATGATGGATTTTAAAACCATCTTGACCAACACATTCAAAGTACGATGGGAAGAGACTCTAGAGCGAAGCTATGAGCAGAAAGGGGCATAGCCGATTACTCAATAGGCCACCTGGATGGATCCTATAGTAGACTTCCTGAGGAGTCGCGTAATCCCGGCCGATAGAACCCATGCTCGGAAAATAAGGCTCCAAGCAAGCAGGTACTCATTATTTAATGATATATTATATCGGAAGTCTTTTATCGCACCTTGGTTGCGTTGTGCTACTAAGGAAGAAGGAAATTACCTTCTTCGTGAAATCCATTTGGGAATTTGTGGAAGCCATATGGGGGCTCGAGCATTGGCTCAAAAGTGTAGACTCTTTGGATATTATTGGCCGAGCATGGAGACAGATGCAAAGGAGTTGGTAATGACTTGCAGGACATGCCAGGTGCATGACAACCTCACCCATCAACCTTCGCAACAACTGGTCCCCATAGTATCCCTTGGCCCTTCGACCAGTGGGGAGTTGACCTGGTCGGTCCTCTACCTAGAGCACCGGATAGCTTACAGTTTCTGGTGGTAGCCATAGATTATTTCACCAGGTGGATAGAGGCAGAGCCATTGACTACAATAACATGGAAAGTGTTAAGGGTGATTTTATACTATTGGTCCCAGAGAAGGGTGAGACTATAGTCGGAGGGGGGGGGGGGTGAATGACTATAGTGGAGTTTCAAAACTTTTCTTTTGTTTAAAAGCTTTTGGGCGTGGATAAGTCCTTCTTACTATATTGTTTTCAAATCTGTTTAGGCAGATCCACAGATGTAAATTTTGATGTATGCAAATTAAATGAATCTTTGTAAAGTAAATTGCGAAAATTAAATTGACACAAGGCTTATAGTGGTTCAGGGTGGTGTAATCCCTTAATCCACTCTTCTCTGTGATGATTGGAGGAATTCACTATTGTTTTCACCGATACAATAGTATGATTGTCCTTGGCTTCCCAAGCTTCACAATCTACAAGACTATCACTCCTTGACCTGCAGCGGCTTGATGATTCGATCTTCCCTTTGTCAGCTCCTTAAGATCAAGATCCTTCAACAAATATCACAGATTCAACTCCTTCTCTCAGTTGCCTCATTCGATTGATTTGCTTGATTTGATGTGAATGTGATTCACACACTTGCTTGATCAATCTCGATTCTGAGTATGACTTTGTAGTTACGATATTTGAGTTGATCACTAGATGTATCCTTGTAAGTTCGAGAGAGGGCTTTTCAAATTGTGAGTTTCGCTTGATTTTCTTTTTCAATCGTTGTTTGTTTTTCTCATCAATGCCTTCTATTTATATCCTTGAGTAACTTTGGTTTTGAAATTCCGTCCGTTGGCTATATTAATGAGGAATAATCCTTGATTTTATTCTTGATTCCCCTTAATTGTATTCTCCTTGATTTGATGATCGGATTCTTTCTTCAAGCGTATAGCGAAAAAATCCGTCCTTGATTGATCCTCTATTGATTGTGCATTTAATGCATGATCTTACAGATCTTCAACGTATATTGAATCGATTAGGTAAGTGTTACTTCGCCGTTTTTAGAACGGTCGAGTGAGCCTTTTGACTTATCCGTTAGTTCTTTCTTCGCTGTTTTGTTTTCACTTTGCCGAAGGTCAGTCTACTCAGCCGATTCACTGTTTCCTTCTTTGTTCTAGTATTAGGAGAGTCTTTGTACCTCACTAATCCTTGATTTGGGTGAGACCAGTGTACACCGTATTTGAACATTGAGTTTCATCACTTAAAAACATAACTTAGACTTATCCAAGGTCATCACAGACTTCCTTGGTTATAAGTCAGACCATAATGTCTTCATTACTTCTCTGCTGGTGCTTTGCTGGCTTCACTTTGCCGAATATCTGTTTTTGCTTTGCCGTCCTACCAACTAGTACAATACTTGTCTGACCTAACTTATACAACATGTCAGACTCTAAGTAAAGACTTATACAGAGAGTTCTAACTTATTTCAGGCTTGCTATAACAGCTAGTATGGCCATCATCAAAACATAATAAAATGTTCCTAACAATTTCCCTCTTTTTGATGATGCCAAAACCCTCATAAGCCTGAACATAAGTAATCAAAATTTTCATAATAAACAAGCTGAATAAAACTCAACAATTTTATTCATCCATCTCAGGGCAATAAGATATTGCATCTTTTTATTTAAACGACAAAGGCAAATGATAAAATTAATTGAATTAAGCAACAGGTAACTGGTTTACTTCTTCATTTCTTCAAACCTGATGCTTTGCCTTTGCTGTCCTTGCCTTTGCTGCCCTTTTCCTTTCCACTGGAGCTCTCAGGCTTTGAGTTTCCTTCCCCCTTTGTGGCAGCATCAAAACGTGCTTCAAGGTCCAAATTGTCGCTTGCACTCGGGGAGAGGGCCATACTTTTCTCCAAGATTTTGTTGTTGGCCTCACCAACTTTGATTAGAAAGTCCAGTGCTTGCGGAGAATGCTTCATTATCTCATCCAGACGCTGAATTTGTTGAGTGTGAGCATTTAGAGTGTCCACAAATGGTTTGAGATTATTGTCGGTTGTTTGACAAGGAACTCAAGATTGGTTTGGACATGATGAGGATGAGTTCTTTGTAAGTTGCAAAGTAAATTTCCTTGTCTCTCCATGACCTCATCTTGGATCTTGATATGGTGATGAGAGCCTCAAACTTGTGATTGAAGGAAGTTGCTTCACTCCTTAAGGCATTCTTCGTGTTTGCTCTTTGTAATATTGCCTTTCCATGTCCACAATGAGGGGTTGAATGTCCAGTTGAAGACTCTCTCTCGGATCAATTTCTTCACAGTGCCACATGGACATCCTCTTCATCCCCATCGTTTCATCCTCAAAGCATCTTTACCTTGCTTCTTCTCATTTTCCACTTCAATTTCTTTTTTTCTTCTTCTTCCTCTTCCTTCTCATTTTGTGCTTCTTCTTCTTTTTCTTCCATCTGTTCTTGTTGAGTGTGGATAGCTTTCATCTACCACTGTTCCCCCTTGTGCAATTGTGGGGGAGTTGACAAGTTAATTGAGTGAGCTTTATCACCGGCTCACTTAGCCGGTTGTCAACTTTGCTGTGCTTTTGAAAAGCACTTATTGGAGAGTCAGTTCATCATCAGAAATCCCCAAATCTTCTTGAATTGCTTCAAGATTTCCTCCTTCGGAACGTTCATCCTTTGACTCATCCTCTTCCTCATGTATCTCCTCCTCTTCAGATGAAGTGATTCTATATCCTTCTTCACCTTCCTCTAGGTAGGTATTTCCTCTTGTTGCTTTTCTTCTTCTGCTTTACGTGTCATCACCGATTGTCACAGAGTCAATTAAGTTCTTTGGTTCCAGCGGAGATGTTTTCATGCGCTACCTGGGGATCCAGTTCTTCGTCCCACTCTCGATCTCTCGCCTTGGTGCTTTGTTTTGCTCCCAAGCTATGGGTTTGGGCTTCATGGAAGCCTTGATGTAAGTGAACATCGTCTTTGACTTGGGTGGGGACTGCAGATTTGTGGGTTTCACGTTCAATGTTTTGAACAGGTGTTGAAGAGGGAACCCGTATGATTTCTTTTCCCAGAAATCACCTTTCTTCTGCAAACCCTTGTTTGGTGCCGTAATTGAAAGGTCAAATTCCTTTTGTATTTGATCCTTTAGTCTATTGAATACAAAAGTTGCTGTCGAATTTGATGCGTTAAGTAGATGATGGCCATCAATCGATCCGAACCTCGATCGGAGTTTTCCATGGATCCTTTCGCCTTCGATATTCTTGGTGATGATTGGTGCAAACTCGGCAAACGGAAGTTTGAGTGTTGATCTAGGTAGATTGTATGTTTTGCTGTTTTTCCTCGGATTTTTGGCTATCTCAGCCCAGAATTTTGTGATGTCAATCTGTACAAACTTGACATTGTGCGGGCCTATCATTGGTAATTGTAGGAACCTATTGAGAAGTCCAGGCGTTATGACTATCTCTTTCCCAAAAATTGAACTTTTATGCGATCGACCTCGGTTTTCTTTGTGCTGGGCACAAACTTGGCATTTTTCCAGAATGCGATCAGGTTTTCATAGCAGATTCCCGTAATTGGGGGATTTAGAAAAGTCATCAGCCCCAAATTTGAACAACAATCAACCAAGCGTTGAGCTTTTGCATCATTATCACAAAACGATAGATAGTGTTCAGGTTTGAAAAACGAACCAGTGATGATTGAATTTTCATAGTATTTTTCAGTGGGAGAAATTGTGGAAGATGAAACCATTAATACTAGATAGATGTTTAGGAAGGAGTTCTTCAAGTTTTTAGGGAAAATCAGAGATTGGGTTTGTAATTTGCAAGAGAGCGTAAAGAATTCTGAAAATCTCTAAGTCTGTTTATATAGTGTGATTTGGGTAGTGTGAACGTGGTTTGAATATGGAAGGATTTTGTGACATAATGGCGTGATTTTGTGTATGTAAATTGCGATATTCGAGTGGAATGGGGGAGTGGTTTGAGGTAAGTAATGATAGAGCCCGGAATCGAGGAGTTTATAATTGAAAAATAATATAATTACCTCCATGATCATAAGTTGATCGCCACGCATGTGCGAAATAATCATCCATAATTTCCTTATTCTCCACGTGTAATCGAAATTGATTTTGTTCACACTTTTAATTTATCTAAGTCTTTATTTCGGTGAAGTTCCTTGGTCGGTCACTTAGCCGATCCAATAAGTTCTTCACCGAGTTTGCTCCATTTTAACTGCTCCTAACAATCGGTTAAGTTACCTTCATTGGATACCAGTGCCTTACTTGTCGCATCTCCTGTAACGGCAAAGTCGTATACCGATTAATGAAGTCACTTAGTCGATTACTCTAGTTAGCCGCTATTTGATACTTATTCAATTTCAATCATTCCTAACTCAGTTCTTAGCTTACTGAATCTTTCATAACTGAGTGGTTTAGTGAAGATGTCAGCCAATTGATCTTCAGTGGGTATGTGTTTTAGGATGACATCTCCCTTTTCAACATGGTCTCTGATAAAATGATGCCTCACATCAATGTGCTTTGTTCTTGAATGCAATACTGGATTTTCTGTAATAGATATTGCACTTATGTTATCACACATGATTGAAATTGTTTTCTCTTCCACTCCATAATCCCTTAGCTGTTGTCTTATCCAAAGTATTTGTGCACAACAAATATTACTGCTCATATATATGCCTTGGTTGTTGATGTAGATATGGAGTTTTGCTTTTTACTGAACCAAGAAACTAGTCTGGTTCCTAGCATTTGGCATGTTCCAGAGGTGCTTTTTCTATCTATTTTGCATCCAGCATAGTCAGAGTCTGAATATGATATTAATTTAAATCCTCCATCTTTTGGATACCAAATACCAACATTTATAGTGTTTTTCAAGTATTTGATTATCCTTTTAGCTGCTAGAAGATGTGATTCTTTTGGTTGAGCTTGAAATCTTGCACACACTCCTACTGCAAATGCTATGTCAGGTCTGCTAGCAGTTAAGTACAATAATGATCCAATAATTCCTCTATACATTTTCTGATCAACATCTTTTCCTCCTTCATCTTTTCCAAGTATGACTCTGGCACACATTGGTGTGTCTGCTGTGCCACTTGTATACATCCCATATTTGTGTATCAAGTCTCTTGTATACTTGGCTTGACTAATGAAGATGCCATCCTTCATTTGCTTTAATTGAAGGCCGAGGAAGTAGTTTAATTCTCCCATCATGCTTATCTGAAATTTGCTCTTCATCAGGTTTGCAAATTTCTCACACAGCTTTTCATCTTCGGATCCAAAGATTATATCATCAACATAGATTTGTACTAGCAAAGTGCTTGCTCCTTCCTCTAGTTTGAATAAAGTCTTGTCAATAGTTCCTTTGTTGAATCCAATCTTGATCAGAAATTGTGATAGTGTTTCATACCAGGCTCTAGGTGCCTGTTTGAGGCCATAGAGGGCCTTCTTGAGTTTGTATACTTTGTCTTATTTTCCTTTAATTTGAAATCCAGGAGGTTGTTCTACATAAACTTCTTCTTCCAAAAGTCCATTTAGGAATGCACTCTTTACATCCATTTGATAGACTTTGAAGTCTTTGTGTGCAGCAAATGCTAGAAAGAGTCTGATTGCTTCCAATCTTGCTCTCGGTGCAAATGTTTCATCATAATCTATTCCTTTAGCTTGGGAATAGCCTTTGCAACTAGCCTTGCTTTGTTTCTCGACAACGATTCCTTGCTCATCCATCTTGTTCCGGAATACCCATTTTGCACCAATGATGTTGGCCATTTCAGTCTCATCAACAAGTTCCCGCACTTCATTTCTTTCAAATTCATTTAGTTCTTCTTGCATGGTTTGTGATCCAATCTGCATCTTGGATTGCATCATCTATGGTCTTAGGTTCCACTTGTGATAGAAAGCAAGTTAGCATGTGCTCCAGGTTGTCTTCCTGTTCGACTCACGTGTGAATATCTCCAATGACTTGTTCTTCGAGATGGTCTCTTAGCCAATTTAGATCTGGTTGAAGTTGTTCTTCACTTGGTGCTTCCATACCTTCATGCTTGAGCATGAACTTCAACTTCAGTGCTTCATCATTTGTATTGGTAAGTGGTTCTTCTTGATTTTCAAAATGATGATTTAGGATGGTAGTTGGTATGGTTGCATTTGTATAGATTTCCTTTGTCTTTGCTTTCTCTTCTTGATCTTGAAGATCTTCACCATTTGTATTTGGTTCATCAAAACTACATGTATTGATTCTTCAATCACGAAGGTTCTTTTATTGAGTACTCTAAATGCTTTCTTTGGTGTCCGAGTATCCCATGAAGATTGCTTCATCACCTTCTCATCAAAGGTATGCAAATGATTCTGTTTAAGACAAAACATTTTGATCCAAACATATGAAAATATGAGATATTAGGTTTTCTACCATTCCATATTTCATATGGAGTCTTTCCATGATGTTTGTTGATGATTGATCTGTTTTGTGTATGGCATCTTGTGTTTGTTTGCTTGACCCGAAATCTCTTTGGTAAGCATGCTACTCGCTATCATTGTCTGATTTGCTTCCTTGATGGTTCTGTTTCTTCTTTCTGCTACACCATTTTGTTGTGGAGTTCTGCTGCTGAGATAGTTGATGTAACACTCCATTTTCTTCACAATAGGTTCGATAATTTCATTTAGAAATTCGGTTGCCTCTATCGATCCGATCTTGATAATCTTTAGAACTTTTTCATTCTCGAGTCTTCTCAGCAAATCTGGCAGCTTCTTGAGTGTTTCTTTCTTCTTGTTCATGAAAATGGTCCAGGTGAACTTTGAGAAGTCATCCACCACTACAAGAGTATATTTCATACCACTCACACTTACGGGTGTGACTGGTCCAAACAGGTCCATGTGTAACAAATGTAGAACTCTTGTTGTAGATTGATGAGGCTTTGACTTGAATGAACTTTTTACTTGTTTTTCTTTCTGACAAGCATCACATAGACTTTATTTCTTGAATGTGATCTCTGGCAGGCCTTCAACTAACTTGCTCCTTGATAGTTTGTTGATGGTCTTGAAATTTAGGTGATTTAATCTTCTGTGCCAAATCTAGCTTGTTGATTGTTTATTTTTGACAAGTAGACATGTTTCTGCCTTGGCTGTTTTCCAGTCCACCACATACATATTTTCTTGTCTTCTACCTGCAAGAACTACTGTGTTGGTTTGACTGTGAATCACTCTGAATCCTTCTTTGTTGAAGTGCACATTGTAGCCTTTGTCACAGAATTGACTGATGCTCATCAGATTGAAGTTAAGTCCCTTGACATATGCCACATTTTGAATCTTTAGATTGTTCTTGAGTATTGTGCCTTCCCCTTAATCTTGCCAGGGTTTTCTTTACCTCCAAATGTGACTTTGGGTCCATCAAAAGCTTTGAAATCAGTGAGCCATTTCTTGTTTCCTGTCATGTGTCTGGAACATCCACTGTCTATGTACCAGACATCCTACAAAACAGATTAATTAAGTTTAGGTACCCAACACTGTTTGGGTCCATACCTGTTAGCAATCATGCCTCCCATACCAAAGGTGTATCCAAAAGGTCTTCTTTTTGGATAATTGAAGTCATCAACTTCATATGTGTAAGGCATGGCAGAATAACTCCTAGTATTTTTACTGAAGGTATTCTGATACTTTTCTCCACCTTTTGGTGCATTTACATCCTTCTTCACTTTCCAATATGCAGTAGGAAACCTTTCTTGCTTCATGTGTCTAAGGCAGTTGGTTTTCTTAAACATATGATGCATTTTGTGAAATGGTTTCCTCTTGTATTTTGGAGGTGCAACATTCCAATCATCCTCTCGAGGGTAAAGTCCGCTTTTACCTTTCGGGATGGCTGTTGTTCTTGATTGACTGGAATGAGGATTTGATTTGCTGTTTCACTACACTGGGTTTTGACTTCACCGGAACAGGATGATCTGTTGGAATCATGGTCTGTCCCTTTCTAAATTTTGGTCCACTAGTGGTTCTGAATTTAGAATGGTGTTGACCATTATTCCTACTTTCATCCTGACTGTTGTAGCCAAGACCAGATCTGGATCCAAACCTTTTTGAGGGTTTGTAAGCTGGTGCTTTTAGTGGTGCAGTGGATACCTTCACTGGTGAGGAGATTTTCTTAACTGATCTGTTAGTAACAGATGTATGATCATCTACTTTTTGTTGATCATTTAAGTAGGTCTCCTTACTAGTTAATTCAGCTTTTGCTTTATCCAGTTCTTTCTTTAACCTCTTATTCTCTTTTCTTAGATCCTTGCATTCCTTTTCCAGAATTTCATGATTCTTTTCAATTTCATCAAATTTAGTCATGAGATTTTGGACTAGGTCTGCTGTATCTAATAGGAGACTAGAGGATTGTGCGATGTTAGATGTGGATGCATTAGATGAAGAACAGGAACTAGATGTTACCTCAGTTTCATCTGATTCTTAAGCATTAAACATAGGCTTGTTTCCTCCAGTGTCTGAGCTATCACTTTTATCTTCATCCAATTCTTTGGTCATGAGGCATAGGCATGCTTTTTCATTTTCTGAGTTGTCTTCTTCATCATCGTCTTTGTAAATGAGTCATTATCAGATGATTCTTCGTGCTTTTCACTGCTGGATTCTGCTTTAAGTGCCTTCTTGCTCTTTTTCTTTTCAGATGCTCTATATTTCTTCTTTTCATCATCTTTGTCATTCTCTTCAGGACAATCAGCCTTGAAGTGACCTTTCTTGTTGCAGTTGAAGCATCTGTATTCTTCATCTTTCTTCTTCATGTCTCTGTTTGAGCTTGACTTTTTGTTTGACGAAGGATTTCCTTTGAATGGTTTCTTTTTAAACCTGTCAAAACGTTTAACTAATAAAGCTACCTGTTCTTTTAGTTCATGTGTCTCTTTGCTGATGCATTCGGCAAAGTTACTTTGCTGAGATTCAGCTAATGCAGTGATTTTGTGTGTCTCTGCCGGAGCACCATCTTCGCCGTTCAATTCGAATTCATGAGCTTTTAATTGGGACATCAGTGTCAGAGTGTCAGTGCTTGCAAGATTTGTTGTTCCTCTGATTACTGATGTTATGATCTTCCATCTTTCAGGTAGTCCTCTCAAGATCTTCAAGCATACTTCTTTACGGGGATATATGTGTCCAAGTCGTTGTAATTCATCGATGATGCTTGAGAATCATTGTCCATTTGATCAATGGATTCACCAGCCTTCATTTTAAAGTTCTCAAACTTCTGTTTTGCAATAGATAATTTGTTTTCTTTAACTGCTTCAGATCCTTCATTTATCAATGATAGCTTGTCCCACATCTCCTTTCTTTGTTTCTGATCTTTGATTCTCATGAACATGTTGTTTGTCTAGGGTCTTCAAGATCATGTCTTTTGCAACAAAGTCCAGATTTGCTCTTCCTCTGCTCATCTTTGGTCCAATCCTTTTTAGGTTTGTCAATTTCCTTTCCTTGATCTCGCTCCTGCTTACCACCGTAGTGATTTTGATTGGTCCATCATTGATTACATCCAAAGATCTCTTCATGAGTTCTTTGCAAGATGAGATAGCATTCTTATTTTATATTCATCAAAATTGTTAACATTAAACACAGTACTTTTGACAAGAAGGTTGAGGAATCCATCGGTGCAATTGAAGATATAAATGTAAGTCTATGAAAAACTCAGTTTGAAAACTACTTTGAAAATATGTGATCTCCTTGTTACTGAAATTAGATCCGAGCAGTTCGATACTAGGAACACCGCTCCGATACCAATTGTTGGTCCCGAGAGAAGGTGAGACTATAGTCGAGAGGGGAGGGGGTGAATGACTATAGTGGAGTTTCAAAAATTTTCTTTTGTTTAAAAGCTTTTGGGCGTGGATAAGTCCCTTCTTACTATATTGTTTTCAAATCTGTTTAGACGATCCACAGATGTAAATTTTGATGTATGCAAATTAAATGAATGTTTGTAAAGTAAATTGCGAAATTAAATTGACACAAGGCTTATAGTGGTTCAGGGTGGTGTAATCCCTTAATCCACTCTTCTCTATGATGATTGGAGGAATTCACTATTGTTTTCACCGATACAATAGTATGATTGTCCTTGGCTTCCCAAGCTTCACAATCTACAAGACTATCACTCCTTGATTGCAACGACTTGATGATTCGATCTTCCCTTTTCTTTTCTTAAGATCAAGATCCTTCAACGGCTATCACAGATTCAACTCCTTCTCAGTTGCCTCCGATTCGATTGCTTGATTTGATGTGAATGTGATTCACACACTTGCTTGATCAATCTCAGTTCTGAGTATGACTTTGTAGTTCTGATATTTGAGTTGATCACTAGATGTATCCTTGTAAGTTCAGAGAGAGGGCTTTTCAAATTGACAGAGTTTCTGCTTGATTTTTCTTTTTTTCAATCGTTGTTTGTTTTTCCGTCAATGCCTTCTATTTATAGCCTTGAGTAACTTTGGTTTTGAAATTCCGTCCGTTGGCTATAGTAATGAGGGAATAATCCTTGATTTTATTCTTGATTCCCCCTTAATTGTATTCTCCTTGATTTCAGTGATCGGATTCTTTCTTCAAACGTATAGCAGAAAATCCGTCCTTGATTGATCCTCTATTGATTGTGCATTTAATGCATGATCTTCTGTATCTTCAACGTATATTGAATCTGATTAGGTAAGTGTTACTTCGCCGTTTTTAGAACGGTCGAGTGAGCCTTCTGACTTAGCCGTTAGTTCTTTCTTCGCTGTTTTGTTTTCACTTTGCCGAAGGTCAATCTACTCAGCCGATTCACTGTTTCCTTCTTTGTTCTAGTATTAGGAGAGTCTTTGTACTTCACTGATCCTTGATTTGTGTGAGACCAGTGTACACCATATTTGAACATTGAGTTTCATCACTTAAAAACATAACTTAGACTTATCCAAGGTCATCACAGACTTCCTTGGTTATAAGTCAGACCATAATGTCTTCATTACTTCTCTGCTGGTGCTTTGCTGGCTTCACTTTGCCGAATATCTATTTTTGCTTTGCCGTCCTACCAACTAGTACAATACTTGTCTGACCTAACTTATACAACATGTCAGACTCTAAGTAAAGACTTATACAGAGAGTTCTAACTTATTTCAGGCTTGCTATAACAGCTAGTATGGCCATCATCAAAACATAATAAAATGTTCCTAACATATACGTTTTATAAGGATATATTTTATGTCAATTTCCCCCATATCTGGATGTTTTTCATAGAAATCGAGCTTTATATTGAAGTATTGAGCAAGTGATGTTTTTAATGGGTTAGTTGTGAAATTGTATGATTTATGTGTAAAATTGATGGTTTTATATTGATTTGGAAGATACTACATTTTGCAATGTGTTTGATGTATTGTAGATACACAATTTTGATCAAGAAGAGGATTAAAAGAGGTTAACAATCGGATTAATGAAGAGGAGAAGAGATAAGGATGGAATTGGCTAGAAGAAAAGAGATAGAGTTGAAGATTTCGAATTTTGATCCAGCTGAACTGGCGTCCAAGTCCCGTCCAGGATGGACGGGAGTCCATCAAAGTAAACGGGCGTCCAGGATGAGATTTTTGGTTCAGAGAGTTTGGACGCTGAGTAAACGGGCGTCTGAAGCAAGTCCAAGGCATCTGGACGGGCGTCCACGGCCGACATGCTGAAAACCGACTTACTTTTCTATAAATAGCGGCCGCAGATTTCAACCCTAATCATACATTATTGAGACCTCTTGATACACAATCATTAGAGAAAACCTAAGCGGCCCCAGCCCCGCTTCTAGGAGAGGTTTGGGGTTGCGATTTTTCTTGTTTTATATTCGTTTTTACTGTTTCGTTTTCTTTCTTTGTATCTTTGAATGCTTGGAGGCTAAGCAATTGTTCAAACCTTTTGAATCCGTTTCAGCAGGTTCTTTATTTTCAATCTAGATTTGTTTTGTGAATTTGATTAAAGTTGTATCTTTCCCATGTGTTTATTTTGTTATGCAATCAATATCGAAAGATGAATTGTTATTGATGTTTACCATATGACGAGAGTCGGTGTAAACCTTAGATCACCATAGGAAAGATGGGATTTTTAATCTTGACATAACGAGAGTTGATAGGTTGAGTATCTAGGTTGCTAGATTGAGAGATCTTACACCTTGTTTTGATAGCGTCAATCTTATATATCGAGAGATGAGAGATTGATAGGCGAATTATCTACGAGAGTAGAAATTCATACCTTTGATAGGTGAACCACATCTTTAATTAAATCATCACAAGATAACTTTAAAGAGGAAATTAAGGGTTGCGGGAACGGTGGATTATTGTTTGTTTATTGTTTAATCACCATGATCATCTTCTTGTTTACTGTTTATTTTATAGCTTATAGTTTAGATTTCGTTTTCGCTTTGATCTTTCCTGGCTTTGGACTGACAATCCTCTGTCCAGTTTACTTTTCGTTTTGTTATTTAGGAATAATAATAGTAACAATCCTAGGAAAATTAATGAACTAGATACCCCGATTCCCTGTGATCGACTCCGGTATTAATCGCTATGCTACGATCCCTACACTTGGGGAATACCGGATTTATAAATTTTATTACTTGTTTGTTTTGTTAGATAAAATCCGTGACAGAAAGCTATCAAAAAATTCTTATGGAAGACCATAGTATGTCGGTATGGAATACCTAAAAGCATCATATCTGACAATGGTACACAATTTGAAGATAGAGTGGTCCGAGAGTTGTGCGGTGAACTCGGAAATCACAGCATTTTACTTCGATCGGCCACCCACAAGCCAATGGCCAAGTAGAGCAAGCAAATAGACATATCAAAACGGGCCTGAAGAAGCGACTTGAAGAAGAAGGCGAAAATTGGGTAGAACAACTGCCCAACGTACTATGGGCATATAGAACCACGCCCAACTCCTCCACTGGGAGACCCCATTTTCATTGGCTTACGGACACAAAGAAGTCATCCCGGTAGAGATAGGTTTTCCATCACCTCGAGCAGAGCTTTATAACCAGATAGAACAGGAGACGGAGCTAAGGCATCTAAAAGATGATTTGGAGGAGAATCGTGACATAGCATTCATTAAGATGGCAAGGTATAGGCAAAAAATGTCGCAGTACTATAATGCCAGGGTCAGAGACTCATACTTCCAATTGGGAGACTCAGTCCTCCGAAAGAACGAGGAAAGTAGGCAGGAACCGCATGGTAAATTAAAACCGAATTGGGAGGGTCCCTACAAAATCATTAAGGTGCATAGAAATAGAGCATATCAGCTGGCCGACGCTCAAGGAAAGACCATCCCACGATGCTGGAATGCAGTCAACCTACGGCGATTCTATGCCTGAGACAGGTTCTAGGATATTTGTTATTTTTAATTGTTACTTACATTATGAAATTATGTGTAATAAGTTGGCTTTGGAACCGTTTATTTTCTCAATCAAGTTTTTCTAAGGGTTACGAAGCGACCGTGAACCTATAATCTCAGTAAATAGAGGACAAATAATAAAAAAATTGAAGGATAGACTACCCGTATGGCGCCACGAGGAATTGGCGCCAAATAAAAACAAATCATAGAGCGAGTTAGCTCTGAGGACGAGCTCTCAATAAGTCAAACTGCAGAGCATAATAAGCTCAGAGGCTGAGCGACGAAGAATTCGCAACTACAAGGCAAACTAATGAGTGGCAGACCGAGCACTAATCAAACTGCAGAGCAGTCAAAAATTAAAGTTTGTAAATAGTTAGCATAAATCATAACTGCAGAGCAGAAAAATGAACTCGGAGACCGAGCATAACTGCCTAAGCAGACAAAGTAAATATGCTCAGAGATTGAGCATCAAATCATTCATAACTGTAGAGCAGAAAATTGAACTCGGAGACCGAGCATAACAAAGCTGCAGAAGCTGACAAAGTAAATACGCTCAGAGATTGAGCATCAAATTATTCATAAACCAACTCTTTAAGCCTACAGGGCATACCGTTCACGTCAACAGTATCCCTCTCTCAGTTATGCCTCGTCAACAGTTACACATGTCAATTGGGGGGGGGGGAAATAGGGGATAACGGAAGATGAAAATAAAGTCAAAGATGAACACTCTTTCCTTACAAATTACTTCAACAAATACCTCAGAACTTGCGTCAAAAGTTTTCAAGATTACAAAAGATTACAAAACGACCGCAGAGCAGGTCACAGTCAAAACAACATAAAAGAAATACCAAGGCAGTCTAAGAGGACTTATGCTGAGAAGCATCGGGTTGAGCATCCTTCGCTGAAGACCCGACAGACAATCGGGGAGCTGGAATAGTATCATACTTAAGAGCAATATCGACGCCAGACTTAAGCTCTTGGAGACGCTCGTTATAGGCCATGCCCATGCCAGGTTTGTACATTCCCACATTTTTCAGCTTGGTCGGGTCAAGGCCTTCAAACTGGGCTCTGGCGTCATCAATCCCTATCGAGTACCCGTGATTAATCAGGGGGATAAGCAGAGCGGAGAGGACCCCATCAAAGGGGGCAGTACTATAATACTCTCGGATGCCCTTAGCAATGAGCGCAGGGATTGATCTCTCCAGAGCATCACGGGCAGATTGCGCCTGGGCCAAATTTTTCTCCGCTTTGGTCTTCTTGGCATCTCTTTGATCCTACAGAGCTTGCCTTTCCTCAGCATGCTTCGTCACAGAGCCTGCACCTCACGCACATGCTATTTTTTGAGATCGACCACCTCCTTCTTTCTGGACTCGTACAAGTCCTTATACTTCTTCTTGCAGGCTTCAGCTCAGCCACAACCTTCTCATGCTCGTCAGTGATAGCTTTGGATTTGGCCAAACGGCCGAACACCTCCTGCCCAATGCGGGCACCATGAGAGAACAAGGCCAGGAAGTCTTGAATTATTAATACAAGGGAGTAGTAACAAAAATTTAATTAAGGCGCAATAATCCTTACCATATCAGCCAAGTCCATAGTAGACATAACTTGGAGCGCCTCTTGTATCGTGGAAGCCTTGCCCGATCCAATCGTCAGCAGGCTGGAGCGTCCCCTCTTACGGGCGGCTCCTCCATGACCAGGGGAACCGTAGATGCAGGCCGACCCTGTGAAACAATGTCAGAGATTTCTACATCCTTGTCTTCCTGAACCAAGGTATGGACCACGGCATCATCAGAATGCTCAACTAAAGACCTTACGGCCTCGACATCCATCACTGAGCCGGACGCTCGGATCGGTAGGGGCTCACGGTCAGATTAAGCCTAAAAAATTACAGGAGTTTCTTCTTCCTCAGGTAGAACATCCTCGGTTCGGCTCGACTCAGGACAACAAGTGAGCCAAGTCACCACTTTGCGTAAATAAGTCAGATATACAGTAATATTATCAAAAGACAAACAAGTAAATTGACAACTTAAAAAATATCCCTACAAGATTTCTCTTCACCCTCTGTAAGTGGCATGTAAGGCTCGGGCCCAGCATCGTCCAGACGAGCCCGACCAATGAGCTCGGACGTATAATTCATAGAGTTCATGGAGATTTTTAATTCCTTAATAACATGGATCCAATTGGCCAGGTCGGTAGCATCGGGGACTTCATCTTTGTCGAGTCGTGGAATTCCAACGTACTAATCTGGTCGCCCCCTTATGACGAATGAAGAAGAATATCTCTTTCCATCTTTTGAATGAGGTCTTCCCTTTATGTTGAATGGGTATATCCGCCAGAGGACCGGGTCGGCGGAGGAAGTAGTACCATCCAGGAGACGAGGGAACCTTGGAACGCCGGTAGAACGTCCTAAAGAGATCTACGGAGAATCTGGTCCTCACCAATCGGCACCAGATCGCAAAACCTATAATGGCCCTGACCCCATTTGGAGCAATCTAGGCAATCCCCAGATTGTAATAACGAAGGGTGGCCACGACGGCCGGACAAAGGGGAAGCCGCATACCACAATCAAATTGCTCTTTGTATACTGCACAATAGCCTGTGGGAGGCTCTGAAGCGTACCGGCCGGTGGCCCGCACATCAGTCCTAGAGGGAGGACTGATCGGAATCTGGGGAGCAAACCTAGTGGCGTCTATATCGTATTGGGCGTAGAGATAATCTATGGTGTGCTGGGAAATGATGGATTCAATTCCAAAACTACCCATGATGGACTTAGTGGTAGAAACAGCCTTAAGATGCCTAATAAAGGCAGAATCCCTAGTAACTGGAGGCACAGAATTCCTGGGAACAAGCCCCGCTGAAGAAAAAGGAGGAAGAAAAACGGCTGGAGAAGTTACCGGAGAAGATGAAGAACAGGGTGCGGAGTGGAAAATCGGTTCAACAATTCCGGAATCAGAAGACTTTGGGCTTAAGTCCTTATCTCCGGAATCTTCAGATGGAGTAGAAGATCTCACCGTCATAAATACTGGAATTAAATGAAAAAATAAAATGAATTGCAGAAGAAACTTACTTGCAGATTATGGGGAGAAGAAGAGAGACGTTGGCTTGAACTCCGGACATGGATATAAAACGGCAATGATAAATGAGGAAAGGACGTTCGAAAGGATGGGTTATAACCCCAATCGACGCCTCGGTTAATGACCTCCGTTATGTCAGAAGATATTGACATCTCGTTTCTCATGCAAATTATTACATCGGATGTGACACATGCGCTCTGATCGGCTCCATCAGAAAGACTCGCTCATTCCAACTTCAGCATAATCAGCAACAGATCGCCCAAGCCCGTAGGTCCAGTCCGACCTGGGGGGCTTATGACGATGGTCGGCTCGGTCAGAGCCACGTGAAGGATTATAGCGGATGCGTCTAGGTACGATGCGAAGAGCATCCCAACCAGAGGCCGGGAGCCCGACCAGTATCCACCACAAAGTATAAAGGCGAGCTGCCTCACCCATCCCGGCCACCGCAGACGGCGGTGCAGTCGGTAAAATATCGCAGAGCGTAACCGTAAAGCTCGGCTAGTATGCCCGAGCCTTCAATCAGTTACGTTCACGTTTCTATAAATTAAAGATGAACGTCGGGAAAGAACCTAGACTGATAAAGGCCCCGATTCAACATTAAAGATAAAGGAGAGATTATCTCCTTATAATAAGGGATTCATATCAATCCCATTTAATAATAATGTAACCGAATCCTTGAAGGATACGGCAAGATTAGGGTATGACTCCCTATATAAACCCCCCACAAGAACTACGGCCGGCTTGATTCCAATTGCCCAAGATTGGATACGTAAGCAGCTTAGAGGTAATCCAAGTTCAGTCATAAAATATCAAATACAACCCCCCGTTTCTGGTGTTTATCGGTGACCGGAAGAACTATCCCTAGATTCATTAACCCGAAAATACTTATTGGCGAAACCCGACTTCGTCACACTGATCAGCGAATGGTGCTGTAATTAAATTGGGATTTAACTTGTCATATGAGAAATTTCAATTTAGCACATACTATATATACCCAATTCTTCACTAGACGACAATCCTACTACTAAATACATACGTACATTATAAACTACAGATTAAAGTGTACGTACCCAGGTGATATCATACCCGAAATACTGTGTGGCCATTCTGCACCTAAAAAGCTAAGGTTGATTAAATTTAAATAAAATTTGACATATAATACTAACTAGGTGCAATTACCGAGTTACGATATAACCAACATATCGAACATAACCAACCTGGTAACATTGGGCTATTATGGAATGGTTGGTAACACGTATTAGGTTATCCCAGAAAAATAACAAAATTTATGTTTGTAATCTGTGGGTGTGGACTGCTGAAGCGAGATAATTAGTGATAAATATTTTTTTTTTTTTCGAAACCGGATATTTTATTAAGCAACTGTACAAAAGGTACAAACGGTACAAAACAACGCAAAAACAATTAACATAATGTAAACTAGGGGCTCAAGGCCAGGCTAGTCTAAGTTACCGGCGCGACGAGCGACCGGAGATGAAGATCATCGATGGGGGTCGCGGGGTGTGTGGACAATGATATTCTTTATTACGCCAATACCAAATGCCTAACAGTTTCATGGAACAAGAACCTCCAGAAAACCATATTGTCATGCTTGTACATGTTTATCATTAAACAGGACGTAAGCCAGGATGGTGTGTCGTGGGTGGAGATGAAAGACGTCCACTGGCTCTGGTGGATGAGGTGCTTCCACATATTGTATGTCCAATGGCAGTCTCGTAAAACATGGAGTGACGTTTCGAAATGAGTACCACAAATACAGCATGTGTCATCTTCACTAAGTCCTTTCGCAGCAAGAAGGCGAGCCATGGGTATGGCATCGCGGCAAATCTGCCATAGGAGAATATTGACTCTTAGAGGCCCTTTAATTTCCCAGATGATGCCCCAAATGTTAGCTCTCGGATCTTCCTGAATGTGGTGAATGGCATGGTACGCGGAGCTGACCGAAAATTATCCAGAGGCCGTTAGTCGCCAGACGGCATTACCATCTTCACCAACATCAAAGGCATCCCGGATGGTATCCGCAGCCAAACAAATGTGTCGCCATATAGAGGAGCAATTCGATTTGGGAACATCGAAGGGGGAACCATACTTCGAGATTAGGAGTTGCACCCATAATTTCTCCGGTTGTGTTAAAAGTTGCCACGAAAGCTTTGCTAGAAAGCCTTTGTGTTCATGTGTTGAGCACTACGAATGCCGAGGCCTCCACTTAATTTGGGTTGACATATGTTATCCCATGCAACTAGGTGCAAGCCCCTTCTATCTGTATCGTGTCCCCAAAAAAAATGAACGGATTATCTTATCAAGTTATAGAGGCAGGAGCTTTCTTGTTTGCATCGATAGTAGGGTGTAGTAGATAGGACCGATTCGGAGAGGATTGCTCGCCCGACCTTAGAGAGAGTGCGTGCCTTCCAAGATTGCAATTTTCCACGGACTTTATCATAATACCTTGAAGTCTTCCTTTTTACTCGGGTGTGGTGCGAGAGGTACACCAAGATATTTTTCAAGATGGGATGTATCGCGACATACCTAGTGCGGCTTCGATGCAGTAGTGTAAGAAGGAGTGTTCGGGGACGTTGCGAACCTTGATTTTGCCACATTGATTTTCTGACCCGAATAGCTGCAGAACTTTGCAAGGACCCGGTCAATCGCACATGCTTGATCAACAGAGGCCTCTGAGAGAGAGGCGAGTCATCTGCAAAGAAAGGTGAGATATTTTCGGCCCCTTCGAGACCACGAGATATCGGTTTCCACTCCCGTCCATGATTGATTGTTGAATAAGACAGCTCAATACTTGCATCACTATAACAAATAGATACAAGGCCAACGGATCTCCTTGTATGAAACCCCGATGGGGCTGAAATCCTTCCAATGGATGCCCATTCCACAAGATCTCAAGTGAGGTATTCGACAGTGAATACATAATAATATCAAGGATAGCATCTTGGAAACCCACAATACGGAGAATATGGCGAAGGAAGTCCCAACTAACTCTGTCATATGCCTTCTCGAGATTGACTTTGATGATCATGATCACTTTATTTCCTTTCTTTTGCCGCATAGTGTACAGAACTTCTTGCGCAACGATAATATTATCAGATGTTTGTCTACTCGGTATGAAGGCACTTTGACTGTGATCTGCAATTTTCCCAATGATCGTTCTCAGCCTGTTTGCTATAATTTTAGTAATAATTTTAGCCGTGACATTGGTGAGAGCAATAGGCCGTAGCTGAGAAACTCGTTCTGGAGGATAAACTTTTGGGATTAGAGCAATAAAGGTGCGGTTCATTTCCGGTGGAAAATGACGATGGTGAAAGGCCTTGAGCACCCAGCTTGTAAGGGAGGGACCAACCGTGTCCCAGTTCTGCTGATAGAACATCGGTGGAAAACTATCAGGCCCTGGGGACTTGAGGGACCTCATATAAAAAATTGTTGTTGTCGCCTCACAAGGACTAACCGGACGATTAAGAAGCCTTTTATCTGCGTGATTGATAAGGGGGTCGAAAAGGTCATTGGGCATAGGTGTTACTGGCTCCGCTATATATAGGTCAATGTAAAATCACCACACCATCTCTGTCAGTGCCACATGGTCACTAATCCAATTTCCGGTATCGTCTTCTAGGTAAAGGATCCGACTGTGCTTTCGTCTACGCTTAGTGGAGATGTGAAAATACCGGGTGTTCCGCTCACCATCTTCAATCCAGTTTAACCGTGATTTTTGGTGCCAGAAAGTCTCCTCTTGAGAAAGTATATCTTCGTAATCTTGCACTAGAGACTTATTTAAAGTTGATAGGAACCGCGAGGGGGCCTTGGACAACGCTAGCTGAATTCCTGCTTCTAGTACCAAAAACGGTCTTATTCCACTCCTGGGCTTTAACGCTAAAATTGGTAAGAGCTGTGTGCAAGTCATTGTCAATGACATACCAAGTATCCCTCAAGAAAGTTTGGAAGCCCTTATGTTTCAACCAGCAAGCTTGAAAGCGGAAGGGCTTTGCAGGATAATCCATAGTCCGTGGGTTGTTTAGTGATAGGAGTATGGGGTGATGATCTGAGTGTACCCGTGGAAGATGATAAATCGAAGAATCTGGAAAGCTATCCCACAAAGTTGAGTTACAAAGTCCCTGATCAATACACTGCTCGATAGGTGTGGAGCTATGTATAGAACTAGACCACGTAAAATGAGGGCCTTGAAAAGGGATTTCATAAAGAGCTGCATTGCTAATTAAGTCTCGAAGCCGATCAACAGAAGGTCCAGAAACCGGCCTGCCCCGGCGCTTGTCTGCAGCATGAATAACCTGGTTTAAATCACCAATAAAACAACAAGGCACAGAAATAAAAGTAGAAATATGTTCGAAAAGATCCCAAAGCTCGCCCCGAGTAGCAGGGGCTGGGGAGGCATAAGTAAAAGAAATAACCCATTTTACCATATTTTGAGAGGTAGCAGACCATTATTCTTGTTTGATGCAGAGCATAAAAGAGCCGGAGATCGATGAAAGATGCATCCCAAAAAATCCATAGACCCCCACTGAAGCCCCTGGCTTCAATGGCAACCATATTTGTGAAGTTTGACAGTCGAAGAATGTGGTTCGCCTTCGAACTCGGACATCTCGTTTCCATAAGAAAAAGTATTACTGGTTGATGTTCCAAAAGCAAGGATTTTAATTGTCTAAAGAAAGTAGGAGAGCAAGCTCCCCGGCAGTTCCAGGAAATAATCCTCATTGGTGATCGGATTCATTTTTGTCGGGATGCCCAGGGGCAGTGTCACTTAGCGGGTGCGTTTGTGTTAAAATATCCATAGTATTATTAGTATTTGAAATGTCAGGTGGGTTCGTTTTGACATAAACTGAATTGTTCTTGCTAGCACTCTCCTTCGCAAGAGGCGCATCCACCTCCATAACCTCACCTACAACTTGGGAAATGGTCTCTGCTCGAGTGAGAGAGGTCCCAGGGGTATTTGTGATATCGTTGAGGGGTACCTGGGGAGTTGCTGAAAAACGGATTGATAGCGGCGGGAATGAATTTAAATTTAGAGCAGCCATCTCTTTACCATTACCTTGGAGGGCCTGTGGGAGACTTTGGTTTGAAACACGAGAGGAATCCCCACGTCCTCTACCCCTAATGGTTTTGCTACGGTCTCCACGTGTGGCTTGTCGGATTGAAGGGGTGGCATTAACCTGAGGTAGGCTCTGGAATTGTTGCTGCAAGGTGTTTACTGGGGTCCCCATTGTGCTCTATGTTTCTTCATCGACGAGAACGGAGTATCGGTTTCCAGTTGGTCTGTTTTCAGAGGATCTATGGGCTTCGGACTGACCTGCATATCTGGTAGCATTAGATATTGGTCCATTGGCGATAGGATCGCGATTGAAATGGGCGTATTAGTGGCGACTCGTTGGGTGGTAGGTTTTCTTCTCGATCGATGCCGGCATCCATGGTCTGAATGGATTAGAAGCTGTAGGCACGTTGGCATTCACATTCACAGGAGACGGTTCATTAGTTGTATCCATGTCCTTAGTTTTCTAGGGGCACTCTTCAGTTTTATGTCCATAAACACCACATTTAAAGCACACCATGTGCAACCCTTCATACTCAATTTTATAGATTTTATCATTTAGCATAACTGCAACAGGGAGGGGTTTGTTAAGTTCCACTTCAACACAAACCCGAGCATACTTACCCCTTTGGTTCCGAAGGGAAGTGGCATCTACCTTGCTAGCAGCACCGATGCAGTTCCCTAGGTTGACCAATGTCTCCTGCTCAAAGTATTCAATTGGTACCCGCGGAATTCGAACCCAAATCAAAGTGGATTGAATGGCATCGTTCGAGGGGTGGAAGGATGGTTTCCATTTGGATATACTAATGTAGTGACTCTGAATTTGGCAGGGACCATTCTCTAGAACAAAGTTGTAATCTTCTTTGGAGACGAATCGAATGATATAGAAACCATCCTCCAAATCTGTGATCTCGATATGTTTGCCCCTCGCCCACATATTTGTCAGCCGAGCGTGGAGGGCCTTGAAAGTCACATTTCGTCCTAAAACCTTTATGATAAGAGCTCTGCGCCATGGTTGCCACAACTTCTTAAGGGTGTCCAACGGAATTGACACTTCTTTGATTCTAGACATGTCAATCGGGGACTTCTCTGCGGTTTGTTTCTGGTAATGCTCAATAAATTCAAGGATATCTTCCTCAGGTTCGTCCAGCCCGGTGTATAGTTCCGGTGTCTCTTCCGATTGCCGAAGGAGATCAGCACCCCCTTTGCGGCTCCACACTGAATCACCAACATTCGGAAGGGGTGGGTCTTTGGTTGCTCTTCGCTTAAATCGAGTGCGGTTTGTTTCTGGTAATGCTCAATAAATTCAAGGATATCTTCCTCAGGTTCGTCTAGCCCGGTGTATAGTTCCGGTGTCTCTTCCGATTGCCGAAGGAGATCAGCACCCCCTTTGCGGCTCCACACTGAATCACCAACATGCGGAAGGGGTGGGTCTTTGGTTGCTCTTAAACCGTCGGTGGCGGCGAAGAAGAAGGTCTTGCTCCTCATTTATGGCAGGAGGAGTCATTTGGATTGGTGGGAGAAGGATCGGATGGTCGGAGATGGCAGTTGCGCCGGAATCGCCAGAGCCAATTAGGGATTCGCTGGATCGGTTTAACTAATATTAGTAGTGAAATGAATTATACTATAGAAGTTTATCCTAGTGTGTTGTAAAACCCATGATATAACAACCAATGTGGTATCGTTAAACAATAGGATCGTGAGTTTATATAGCTCTTAACCTATGGATGTTTCAACTTAAATCGTGTTATTTGACTATATTGTAATTTCAATAATGGGCTATCAATTACAGATATTTAAGGTTTATTTGCACAACATATCAAGCCTTTCATCTGATTATAAAGGTAATCTATTATAATTGTTTAATATACTTGGATAATTAATGTCTTTATTAAAATTGTAAATGTTAACATAGATATGGTTGTCAATTCCATGTTTTTTTTAATAAATGTTAACATATATATGGTTGTCTTTCCATGTTTACGTTATCACTTCTATGGGTAGTAGGTATATATTATAAGGTTAAAGGTTGTAAATGATGTTTTGATACAAAATGAGGAAAAAAACGAAAAAAAGATAGTGGTTGAGAGGAATGACAGCGCGCGTATTACTACGTGTTCTTACAACCAAATGTAATGTAACGTGTAGTGTAATGTGACGCGTTTTCATCTTCTCAACCATTATTTCTTGTCGTTTTTTCTATTTTAATATCTTTTTGTCATGCAGCATACTGGCATATATTATATCAGTATACATTTAATTTAGACCAAGGGATATCATTTACAAGGACCATATGTGCCCCAGATGATACGGGCACAAAAACTTCTATCCGAAACTTGCTAGTACCATGTCAACAAAGAAAAATTAAGGATATATGTTGAGGTAAATAACTCTAATATATATGTCATCACCCCGTTAATAGATACTTACATGATACATTTCTCTGTTATGTATAGAATGTGACAACCTTACCTTATATGGGAACTATAATCCTTATAACCAAATGTATTTGTTATACATTAGTTACACTTTATACTTAACTGATATTAGGATTGCTAAAATGGGATGATAATGATATCAGAATACCCATTATTTGTTAATGCCATATATCATAGCTCGAAAGCGAAGTGTTTACAAATACCTTCTCGGCTAATGAGCAGGTTGTCAGGTAAAACAAATAGTTACCTTCAAAAGTCAATCTCTTCAAAGTGTGAAAGCAGTCTAAAAAGAATTCCTACAAAACAAAATCTTATTTATCGTGGAATTGCAATTCAAGACTCTTGAGTACGTGTTTGTTTTAGTTGGAGTTTTTTTGAGTTTTTTATATCAATTACCAAAATAAACTCCATTCCAAAACAAATGGAACCTTGGTGTCCGTTACGCTACAAATTCGAAGAAACTATTAATCATCTATTATTCAAGCCTTTCATCTGATTATAAAGGTAATGAATTATAATTGTTTAATATACTTGGATAATTAATGTCTTTATTAAAATTGCAAATGTTAACATATATATATGGTTGTCTTTCCATGTTTACGTTATCACTTCTATGTGTAGTGGGTATTATATCAGTATACATTTATGATGGTCGTTTTACAGTAATCCAACTATAACCGGCAGAATACCGAGTCGGTTGTACTATAAATTGCGGGTAAGGTTGTATCCCACATGGAATCTGGTTCAGTATCAAAGTCGGTATCGTTCCTAGTTTAGGTCAACACACCTACTGAATACGGTGATTTGTCAGATCACCGGTTTTACAAACTAAATATACACAAAATAAGGAGTTTAAACGATGAAAAAGATATAGCCGAGCTATGATCCAATCTAATACTCACAAACCCGAGCTAAATCGGAAAGTGTTCTTGACCCCTAAACGTTCTCGATATCACTCGAAGGGTGTCATTTCCTAATTCCAAGAATAGACATTATTTCAATAATCTACTATCCTATGTCAGGTTCAACAGTCCGCTGACCGGATTTAACTGACCTAACACGGTCTACGTTCAATGAAACGCTCAACAAGTTGATACAAACCTCACACACAAAACTGAATCTAAACAACTCAGTCGGTTTTACAAGGTGATCCTAGAACCGGTTCTCATATCCTCTCGCAAAATACATATATAAAGGCGATACGTGAAATCGATTATTGAGTGATTATTTCAACAAACGTGATTAAGTATAAATTCTAGAACTACGGTAGCATCGAGAATAATCAAATCAAACATCAAGAACACCACAAGAACAAACTAGGGTTCGATTCCGAAGATTTTCACATAACTCGGCTATAAAACGGATTACCTACTCATTATAACAACCAAATAACAAGAAATCATCAAGAAATGTAACATAATTCAAGATCTAATTCAAGAACAAGAAAGGAAATTGATATACCGAATATATATATTAGGCCGTAGAATATCGATTCTCCGAATGAAATCCCGTCAATCATACGTCAAGCTATCTTCGAGAATCTCCGGATTACAACAATCTAAGCCTAATTTAAGCTAAAACTATTTACAAACTAAAAATCTAAGAAAATGGGTGAGGAGTGCAGAAACAAGCTGAAAATTCGATCCAGAGAAGATGGGGATAATGTTTATCCACCCAAAATTTGGCTTTTACAGTGGGGGTGCAAGTGGGTAAAAAGGTCGGTAGGTGTACGCCTGCCGAAATGGTAAGTGTGCACCTACCAAGTAAGCCAAATTTCCCAACTCTCTGTATTGGTACTGGTAGGTGTCCACCTACCAAATTGTTAGGTGTGCACCTACCAAGTGCTCTGGTTAGATGTGTCTCTGGTCATGTAGGTGTGCACCTACAATACCGTTAGGTGTCCACCTGCTGACACATCTTTAGTAAATCGACCATAATTTTGTGTGTAGTCCTCCAAATCCAGTTCTTCAAAATGCATTGGAAAGCTGATTAAATTGTCTACAACTTTCATCAAGATGACCAGCCTAGAAAACGCCTGTAAAGTAGACCAAAATTTAAAGTAATACCAATGAGTATTGATCCGTTAGAACTTTTAAGCTTCGGTCATATGCTCCTACCCTCGTAACTCGCCCTACGGCCATCTCGAACACCTAATTGCTGTAAATAATCACAACAAATACCACACGTAATCCCTACAGGACACTAGGGTGACCGAGAATGCATCAAAACACCTAAAACATCGATATTTTCGGGCATTACGTCCCAGGTCTCGTAAATACAAACCTTGGTGTAAAATACATCAAAACACAACCAAATGTCTCCGGAAACATATAAAACACGGTATAAATGGGGTCTAATCACATAGCAAATGATAGTCAATTTGATTCTCATCAATTTAGACCAGGGGATATCATTTACAAGGACCATATGTGCCCCAGATGATACGGGCACAAAAACTTCTATCCAGAACTTGCTAGTATAATTTCATCTCCGGGCTGCCCTCTTTGCGGTGTGGAACCGGAGTCTCCATTACATGCGTTGAGAGACCGTTTTTGGACAGCACAAGTGTGGTGTATTTTGCTTCCCAGGGAGCATTGGACGGAGTTCTTCGCCGCTCATACGATTGAAGCTTGGATTAATACTAATCTGAATCGAAGCAGCCGATCTTACTTTGGTTCATCGGATTGGAAATATAAGTGGAGAGAAGCGGTGTATGGGATTTGGCTTTGGAGAAACCGAACCTTGCATGCTCCGGAGGAAGAGAGGCCTCCGGCCTTCGTTGTTGCGTCCCAAACGGTAGAACAGATGAAGAATCTTCGACTCGCTTGGCTCGAATTAGAGTAGAACATAGCACTTTTTTTGGCTTTTTATTTGTCTGTTGTTTTTGTGCGCAGTAAAGCTGTTGTATTTGGACCTTTTCATGGTTTTGTGAGAAATAAAGGGATCGTTTGAATAAATAATAAATAAAATTTAAAAAAAAAAGCTTAAATTTCATTAATTAGTAGTGGCTTACTTTGTTTACTAACTAATGAATGTTTTTATTTAAGAACGCAAATAGTTTTATTAATCAACTAAATCCGCTAAAATAGCGGTAGTTACAGAGTTTAGGGGATGTGTTCCCCAAGAAATAACGCCTAAAGAGTCGACTCCTAGACGCCCTAGAATTTAAGCCGGTTCATTACCGGTGTGCTTAACAAAAGAGAAACCAACCGACGAAAAATGAGTCGTCTCCGCAATGCAGTCCTGTAATAAACTACCAATGCAGGAGAAGTCATCCTCACGATGCCGCAGCAGCTGTACACAAACAAGACAATCTCTCTCAACCAACAATTGCGAAAAGCCCAAGAGCCGCCCCTCCACTAACGCCATATGGATCGACCGCAACTCCAACATCGCCACCGCTACGCCTAGATCTAGGTGGAAAGGAATAAGCTGCCAGAATAGAACCCTGGTGGTTCGAAAAATGAGCCCTATCCCCGAAGCGTTTGGAGTGATAACCTAATGAATGATAAGAAATATGATCATTTTTTAACGATTATATAATATTTTTGTTTTAGAATATAATCTTCTTTATCATTTCTAAAAAAAAAAGATTTGTAAAGGACACGTTTAATTATATAATTTTTTACTTTCCCCAAACATAATTTTTTTGGTCAAAGCCATATAAAATATTAACCCATCAAATGAACTAAAACGGTACAGTGCTGTTGTTAGACGTCATTTTTACAGCGATCAAATCTGTACATTATCTCTCCTATAAAAAAAAAAAAATCTGTACATTATCTTTCCCTGAAAAAGGAAAAAAAAAATATGTACATTATCGGAAATTTTGTATGGATTATGTACTATGTAGGCCAGAGAAGCAGAGGGTCCTTGACCCACATGGTCCGTATCAGTGGCGGATGGAGAGCAAAAGTTCAGCGGAGTCACCCGTTATATAAATATAGTAATCCTAAAAGATTTTCGGGTTGGACGTGTAAATAGATCAAAATTTCCGGGTAGGACGGGCAATTAGATCAAAAATTGATTTTTTCTTTTACCAAAACAACGTCGTTTCGCAATTTTTTTAAGGGTTAATTCCTTAAAAGTATAGTTTTTAATACTTATTAGCCCCATAAGGACATAAAGGAATCTGTTGGACTTATAAGGACACATTTTATTCAGCTTACCTAATTTACCCTCCCTTTATGTCAACGTCTACTCCTCAAATACACATTCATCACTAGTTTCATCACTAGTAAAAGAACAGAGGTCCCAGGTCCTCAAATACACATTCATCACTAGGAAAAGAACATACTGGCTAAAACAGCAGAACCAAAATAAAAAATAAAAAATAAAAATAAATACCTCGATCTCATTGGCCTTAAAATCCTCTTGAAGTACGGACTGAAGGGCGGAAATTGCAGTCTACAAAGGAGAAAACAATACAATTAAAAACAAGTTATTTCATGGCATAAAAAATTCAGTTTATAGATTTTAAGGATTCTATCTGACAGATGAACAAAATTTGTAAAGCTAACGTGTTTTAGTTTTGGTTACCTAGTTAGGTTCTTGGATAAATTCATCATATAGTCTACTCTACTGTTTGCCAAAGATGTTAGCTTTCTTAGCTGACGATTAAACAAATACAACAATTTAAATGGACAAAGGACCTTCAAGCACGAACCGTTGAAAAAGAACATTCATACAGCAGCAATCGGCTTGATGACATTGTTTAAGCTTTGTTTTGGTTATTTTTCAAGTTCATTATTAATTCAAAATGCTATAATACGACATTTGGGTGTTTGTGGGGTTTTCCACCCACAGTGCCCCAGGCGACATAGGCTCGGAGATAATGTTTTGATTGTGATCGACACAAGTGCTGGACCGTTTCGTGAAATCAGTAGAGCACTTGCTGAGTTTAGAAGGGATTTAACTCATGCGGCGTCCATTAAAGTAGCTTGGATTGATCGACCCGGTGCTCATAGCTTAAATGTTCAAGGTCTTGATGCTGATAAACTACCTTTAACTGATATGATCTTTTCCAAACCTCTTCACGGGTTGCGATTATATCAACTTATAGGGCTATTACCAGAATTCGAGGGCACAGTTTTAACACAGAGATCAAAACTAGAATCACCGCCGCCGGCTGAATCAAGAGATCATTCGAGCGAAAATGTGGGTGGAAATGCAGAAAATGAAAACGGAAGTAAGCCGTTAATTGGGAAGAAGATATTGATTGCTGAAGATAATTTAGTACTAAGAAAGCTGGCTATGGCTGTTGTTTCTCTTTTGGGGGCATAAATTTATACTTGTGAAAATGGTGAAGAAGCTTTGGAACTAGTTTGCAAGCATATGAATGAGCTAAAAAAGCAGGGAATGCATGGGATCTTGCCTTTTGATTATATTCTTATGGACTGAGACGAATCTATCATTTCATCGAGCACCTTGTATGCATTATTTTCTGAATCACATTGACCACCAAGAACTTGTTTAGCCGTTGTCTTCCCTTCATAATGAAGTGACATTCCTCCATTGCCAAACAAGCCAAATTGATATAATGTATTGAAAAAAACATTCCATTCCATTCCATTACCGCAATCAAAACACGCCATTAGAGTTTCTCCGTTGCCAAACAAGCCAAATTGATATAATTAATGAAGCACTACAAGAAATATGGTATCTAATGAGGAGACGAAGTTTAGTCATTAAACGGTAGTAATAATGAGGAGATTTAAATTCTTTTGATGTTTGATGACCAAATGTTAATTCTCCTTATTATTGATCATGTTGCTCCTCATTACTGATATGTTAATAAATTTCTCCTCATTATAGAAATTTTAATTAAATTAAATAATTAACATATGTACTTGAAATTTAAATTAAAGAAATTAACATATATACTCTAAAAATACAAAACCAATCCACATTATTGCCCAAACCCTTCATCCTGCTTTCACCCTCCGGCGCCGCTCATCTTCTTCGTTAAATAGTGCCAATCTTCTTCGCTTTCGTCATTTCTTTGCCGTCTTCGAATCTCTGTTGTCAACATCGGCGGTTTGATCTTCGCTGCTCTCTTCCTTTTAATCAAATAACCCTAAACCTTCGTTCTCTACCACCCACTGCCGCTTATGTTTTTCACTCTTCGACGTTTCCATATTCCAATCTTCGCCACTTAGCTTTTCAATGGGTTTCTTCATAACGGTTTGATGTTTAATTTACCCATCAATTATGTTCCTCTTGCTTCTTCGGATGAGCAACCTAGTGTTTTGGATCTCTTTGCATATAAAGATGTTCCTGTAGCTGAGAAGTTGGCCCCATCAGCTCAGATTACGATTTCACCAACAATGAAGGTTGGTTCTTCAATCTATTTGCAGAATATGCCTTTCAATGTTGCTGGTTTGCGCTAGGTAGCTTCTAACACCATTTCTATGGATTATATGAGGCTAAATTCTGGTAAGCTAATTTACACATTTTATTCAGCTAACCTAATTTACCCTCCCTATATGAGGCTGTTGTTTCACTTTTGGGGGCAGAAATTTATACTTGTGAAAATGGTGAAGAAGCTTTGGAACTAGTTTGCAAGCATATGAATGAGCTAAAAAAGCAGGGAATGCATGGGATCTTGCCTTTTGATTATATTCTTATGGTGAGACGAATCTATCATTTCATCGAGCACCTTGTATGCATTATTTTACAATCACATTGACCACCAAGAACTTGTTTAGCCGTTGTCTTCCCTTCATAATGAAGTGACATTCCTCCATTGCCAAACAAGCCAAATTGATATAATGTATTGAAAAAAACATTCCATTCAATTCCATTCCATTACCGCAATCCAAACACGCCATTAGAGTTTCTCCGTTGCCAAACAAGCCAAATTGATATAATTAATGAAGTGACATTGATGTCACTGCAGATGTCACGGCAGATGTCACTGCATACATTAGACAATTAATGAAGTGACATTGATGTCACTACATAAATCGATACAATAAGACATCACTGAATAAATCGATACAATAAGACATCACTGCATACACCGATACAATAAGACGTCACTGCATAAATCGACAAAGACGTCACTGCATAAATCGAGACAATAAGCATAAAGTAATACCGTAAGGCGTCACTGCATAAATCGCTATAACAATACGTCAATGCATAACTCAATATCATATGATTTCTCTGCATTGCGGTGTCATTTCATCGTGGTGTCTCTGCAATGCGGTGTCTCTGCATCATCAAATGTTATAACTTCGCCATGTCTACGCAATACGGCGTCTCTGCATTGCTGTGTCACTTCATCGTGGTGTCTCTGCAATGCGGTGTCACTTCATCGCGGTGTCTCTACATCACGATGTCTCTGCATCGTCAAATGTTATAACATCATGATGTCTCTACATCGGGGGTGGTCACTGCATCGATGTGCCTCTGCATCTGGGTTGATCACTGCATCGTGGTGTCTCAGCATCGGAGGTGGTCACTGTATCGAGGTGATCAATGGATCTGGCGTGGTCAATGCATCGTGGTATCACTTCATTGAGGTGTCTCTGCATCGCGGGTGGTCACTACGTCGCTGTATCACTTCATCGAGGTGTCTCTGCAATGCGGCATCTCTGCATCACAGTGTCTCTGCATCGGGGGTGGTCCCTGCATCGCGGTGTCACTTCATTGCGGTGTCTCTACATCACGGTGTCGCTTCATCGCTGTGTCTCTACATCGCGGTGTCACTTCTTCGCGGTGTCTCTGCATCGCGATGGTCATCACATCGGGCATCGCGGTGGTCAATGCATCAGGATGGTCATTGCATCGAGGTGGTCAATGCATCGGGGTGGTCAATGCATCGCGGTGGTCATTGAATCGCGGTGGTCAATGTGTCGGGGGTGGTCATTGTATCGCGATGGTCAATACATCGGTTAAAAAAAATAAAATAAGAATAATGGAGAAAAGAGGAGGAGTTATTGATAAAAGTCGCTGTGAGGATTTGATTAAATCTCTAACCAATGAGGGAAACACTAAGCAAGGTGACATTCTCTCCGAATGATCAAGGAAAAGGAAGACTTACGGCAAAGAAGAAAGGGAAGAAACGTGTTCTTGAAGCATCATTAGCTTAATGAACTTTTTGTCTCACTGCAAGAGGTGTTAAAGGTAGTTTTTCTTTTTCTTCTTTTTTCTTTGGCCTTTTTGGATTTGATTTTGTCTTAATAATTATAAACCGTAATTGCAGCAGGTGTTAAGGTAGAATTCTGTTATTTCATTTTGGTGTTGAGAGCTAGCGAATCGCACTTGTTTTTTTTTGTTTTTTTTCTTCATTAATGGTATTTGAGTCTATCTATCTAATTTGTGTCCTTATAAGTCCAACAGATTCCTTTTTGTCCTTATAAGTCCAATAAGCCCGTTTTGTGTCCTTTTGGTTCTTTGGCCCTTTTTTTAATTTGAGTAGGGTCACGTGGATCCGCCCTTGGTCCGCACTTCATGAGCCGGACTGGGCCAAGCTATCGTCATCCCCGCCCAACACCTCAGCGATATTTATCATGGCAGGGCACAAGAGCATCGATCAGCAAAGACTTCCACCCGCCCAACACATGTCGGTGAGAAGAACCTGCTCACCCCCTAGCTCGACAGTCCGACCCGACTCAGACCAAGTCCACTAAATAGGCAAGTTAAAGCTCGATGGTTACGGCTGCTGACAATCTACGACGGTTATCCCGACATCCGCTCAATGAGGGTGTGCCACGTCAACCACATTTATTACCTTTATGTAACTGTTGTTTTCTAGCCCTACAGATAGTAGCAATATTTCCTTGCAAAAGACATGCTTAATTATACGAAAGTAGAGAGACTCTGCCGATTTGTCGACCAATTTTGCTCCTAATTTACATTTCTTGCATTTCCTACCATTACTTTCATTCCACATAATCTCCGATTAAATATCTTAATTGTAATATTTTCAGCAATATCAGTTGGCTCCGTTACCAGTAAATTACAATTTCGATCATTTTTCCGGCTAGATCTACCGCAAAAAGCCGTTAGTTACATTTTCCGTCGAGAAAACCACCCCCTTACGGCGGTTTTCTTCATTCTTTCCAGCAAATCTTCATCCACACAAAGAACACCATGCCAAATACCAGATCATCGGTGCCGGCTCTCAACGATAGCCTTCCGCCCAGGACCAAGAAGGCCGGCAACGACATTGTCCTAATCACCGGGAGGGCCGACGGTGAACGCGTTTCCACACACCAGTCCTCCAGCGAGCGGGGCACTCTCCACCGCCGTCAAGAGATCCCAGAAGCCAGATAACCGGCCGTTCCTCAACGGGAAGGCCAAATCTAGGGAAGCCTTGGAAGCTGCCTCCGGCCAACGTATGGGGAAAGGGCATGTCGGTACTTTCAGACCGAGCCACGTTCGCCACCTCCTCCGGCCAAGAAGGAGGACGTGTACAAGGAACTCTATGCGGCTGCATTACTTGAACATGCCACACCCAATACTAGTCTTTTTCAATCCTTGTTGTGGTGTCTCAGATAGATTTAGTCCGGTACTTTTAAAGACATCCTCATATATTTGTCAATGAAATTATTATATCAAATATATATATTTTGTGTAGATATTGATTGTATGCTTCTTTATTGAATATTAACATGTTAATTGATCCTAGTCTGTGTAAAAAAAAAACCTTTTACTTGAGATTTGAATTAGAATTCTTACATGAGACTCTGTTCAATTTGAGTGTTTCTTGATGTAGAATCGCGTCACGTTGTCTTTGATGAAAACACGTTCCCCTATACTCCTTCTCCTACTCCCGTCATCCCAAACATCATTACCGTGCCCTTACCAGCCTCCCTCTGCCCGCCACCCTCCACTCAACCGGCCCCACAATCCTCGGCTCCATCTCCTCCCCATCACCCTCCTCCCGCATCGATCCCAAGCTCTTCTATCTCAGCCCTACCTCCATCTCCCACTCCAAGTCATGCGGCCACATCCTCATCCGGTCCAGTTACCCAAACCGGTCATCCTATGGTCACCCGCACCAAAACCAACACTCTAAAACCCACACAAATGCCTGATTTCATCGGCTATCCGATATCTCGTGCTCTCTTAAACACTGTCGCAACCACCGATCCCACATCATATACCGAAGCTTCTAAACACCCTACCTGGCGTAATGCTATGAGAGAGGAGATTAATGCTCTGTTGCGCACTAACACTTGGGATCTTGTACCTTTTCAGTCTCATATGAATATTGTAGGAAACAAATGGGTTTACCGCACAAAGCACCATGCTGACGGCACCTTTGAACGTCACAAAGCTCGCCTAGTTGCTAAAGGCTTCCATCAAACAGAAGGAGTAGATTTCACGGATACATTCAGCCCGGTTGTCAAACCGGTTACCATACGGCTCTTACTTGCACTTGCTGTTTCTCAGGGTTGGTCCCTCCGTCAAGTTGACATCCAGAATGCATTTCTCCACGACCACCTAAACGAACCTGTTTACATGCAACAGCCACAGGGATTCATTCATCCGGATTATCCCGACTATGTATGTCGTCTCAAACGCAGCCTATATGGTCTGCGACAGGCACCCCGAGCATGGTTCTCCCGCCTCACGGAAGTTCTGACTAAGTTCAGCTTTGGAAGTTCAAAAGCCGACACCTCTCTATTTATTTTTGGTCGTGATGGACATCGTATTTATCTTCTTGTTTATGTTGATGATGTTATTATTACAGTACTTCTCGCCTCTCTTATCTCGCAGTTATCACGTTTCTTGGCTCTCGCTTTCTGTCAAAGATCTTGGTACGCTATCATATTTTCTGGGTGTTGAGGCACTTCCCACTTCAGATGGCCTATATCTTACTCAGCGAAAATATATTCTGCAACTTCTGCAACGTGCTAACATGGACAAATCCAAACCGTGTCGAACGCCTATGTCGACTTCTTCTCGCGGTGTCTCGAGCTCGGCCTCCTTATTCTCAGATCCCTCCTTATACAGGACTATTGTTGGGGGCCTCCAGTACCTCATCTTCACTCGTCCTGACATTGCCTTTGTTGTTCATAAGGTCAGCAAGTTTATGCAGTCTCCCACTGATGACCACTGGCTCGCCGTCAAACGGATTCTTCGTTACCTTAAGCAGACAATTTCTGATGGTTTATTCCTCTCTCGGCACTCTCATATCTCTCTTGGTGCGTATTCGACCGAGTGGCTGCGGATCTCGATAACCGCCGCTCCGTCGGGCGCATCTTGTATATTCACAGGCAACAATCTCATCAGCTGGCGTTCAAAACAACATCTCACCGTCTCCAAGAGTAGTACTGAAGCCGAATACAAGACACTCTCCAATACTGCTGCGGAAGTCCAATGGTTGTGAAGCCTCCTCTCTGAGATGCGGATTCCTCTACCCTCTCCGCCTACGTTATGGTGCGATAACATCGGGGCCACGTATCTTGCCCATAATCCGATGTTTCACGCATGCACCAAACATATTGAGATAGACTTTCATCATGTTCGCGAATTGGTCGCTTCAAAACGCCTCAACATTTCCTTCCTGAGCTCGAAAGATCAACTTGCTGATCTGCTGACGAAGCCTCTTGCCCGTCCACGCTTCGAGTTCCTCAAGTCCAATCTCCGTGTCCAGGCCCTTCCCACGGGATTGCGGGGGCGTGTTGAAGATACTATTAATAAATCATAATTATTTGTATTTATCATTTATTATTTCTACTGTCTTGTTGGCCAAGTTAGTCAATGCCTATATAAGACTCCTGTACTATCATTATAATTCAAGGAAATACATTAGATTATTTTACAATAGGCGCGCCAAGCTTTCGAAACTTAAACGATGAAGATTGGGATCAAGCACGTTTGTATGTACTAAGAAACTGTGATGAAGTACTCCTATTTGTTGAGTAAGACCAATTTATATACGTGTAAATGTATGAAGTACTAAGAAACTATCGATGAAATCTTGTTTATTATTTATGTTACTTGATGTT
The DNA here is from genome assembly GCA_026214975.1 of Gentiana macrophylla. Classification (NCBI taxonomy): domain Eukaryota; kingdom Viridiplantae; phylum Streptophyta; class Magnoliopsida; order Gentianales; family Gentianaceae; genus Gentiana; species Gentiana macrophylla. The sequence goes on along the minus strand of CM047808.1, from coordinate 93,512,964 downwards.
GTGTGCAGGAAGCATAAACAAAGTATCGAGGATGGTCACGTAGGACGGATAAGGAAATTGATTTGGAACGTTCCCACAATGAAACGCGTTCTTTGGGTGGTTTGAACTTCATGTAAGTGAAATTTATCACTTTTCCTAATGTATGATTAACCGCATAGCATGTTGGAAAATTTTCTAGTTAAGATCATTACATGCCATAAGAATACGTTTTGATAGAAAAATTTGTACTTTTCCATCCTGTTTTGATATGCTATAATACTTATTCTTTAAAATGTCTCAATATATAGGTTCGGAAAATGAAAGAGGAGGGTCAAGTTGTTAATGATCAACTTGATATCCTATCAATGGGTCCCAGTCATTCAGTTTGTTTTTACACGGGGTACATCGTGAATGGGTTCAGATTTCACACAAGGGATAGTGAGAGAATGTGGAAAACTCAAAACAGTGGAGTATTTGTAAATGCACACACTCGTAGCTTCGCAAGTGCAAAAGACACAAACTCTATGATAGAAAGTGTTGGTTACTACGGTGTATTGTGTGATGTAGTGGAGTTGAAGTATCTTCATGGGAATCGGGTAGTTTTATTCAAATGCCATTGGTGGGATGTGATGAGTCGTGCAGGAATAAAACAAGATGAGTATGGTTTTACCTCTTTAAAATTTAAAAGAACCCTACGCACTAATGAACCATTTGTGCTTGCGACTCAAGTTGAACAAGTATTATATGTACAAGACAATCTAAACGATGAATGACGTGTTGTTCTAAGAGCACCACCAAGAGATTTATATGATATGGGTTGTGAAGTTCAGCCTATACAAGAAGATTATCTCCACACACATGAAGCTGCAACTGAAACACTAGATACAACCCAAGCTATTGAGAATTGGAGTAGGGATGAAATCGATGGGGATGAAGTTTTGAATAATAATATTGAGAGAGATTCTAGTAATAATCTTGATCTCATGAAGAAGAATTCATTAGTGATGGTGATTATGATGAAGATCTAATCGAGGAAAATGATGATGAAGATGCATGAAGATCTAATACCGGGATTCCCCATAAATATGATTCTAGGACAACTCAAGCTATTCAACTATATATAACAAGTCAAATGTTGAACTTACATTCAAGCTTTTCCAGTGATTTCAGCTGGCAAATTACATTGAAAGCTTTTCCAGTCTTTAAGTGTTTGAGTTTACTAATGGTTGCACTCTAGCATATGTGTTTGATGACTGGTGTATGATTGATGTGTTTGATATTTTATATTTCTGTTGATTGGAGTTTCTGAGGTGCTCAATGGTGTTCTAATGTGCTCATGAGGTGAACCTTGCTCTTTTTGTATCTTAAAAATCCTGGTTTTCTATGTCAATGAACTGTTCTTGTTGCTATTTTCTCTTTGCTAGTTATGTTTTGGTATTATACTTTTGCTCTATGGCACCTTTGGTGACTTTTTGTTTATTTTACATGATAGGTAGGATGGCTAATGTGGGTAACAATGAGAAAGGTGCACGGGTTAGAGGTGTTACTAAACTTGCATGGTTGATAGGTAGACCTGCTGGTGGTCCAAAGGAGGCAATGGACTGGGATGAATTAGGTAACCCAATCGGGAAATACCAAACAAGATTTTCAGATTGCATTTCTGCATTGATGAGAGCTTCAAGACAATTTTAATGGACAGCAACTTGGACAGATGTGGATAAAACGGCTAATGACAACTTATGGATTCGTCTTCAGGTAACATCCTTAACTTTTGTGGTCCAAAGTTATGGAGCCCTGCAATTCTACATTGGGGCAAACCACGTGTACAAGTAAGTTGAAATTGCTTTAGTAGTCAAATAACGATTAGTTGTTTAGCTTTGTTTTGTTTATTTATCATTTGTGTGGGTGAAGAGTGATGCATTATCTCTTATTACATATAGGAAATTGCTTGACTTGAATGCCTTGAACAGAAGCAAACAAGTGGTTAAACATACAACAGGTCGTAAAAGTTTTCCAAGATGTAGAGCGGAAATGGCATGTAAATCCAATGTAGTTTTTTTTTTAATTATTCGTCTCATTTCATCTTGGTGTTGACAATTATCTTTAACTAATAAATTGTTTGTATAGACCACTGAGGAAACTGGCCCACCATCCCTAGAAGATCTCTTCATCGAGACCAACATACGCCCTTGATGATGTTTCGCGAGAATATATAGTAAGTTTTTCCTATTAATTTAAATATGTTGCAAAAATAGTTAAGAATCAGGTTACTTTAAATGACAAAAACATACTAATTAGATCTCAATACAGGCCCAAATGCAACATGAAGCAGGCTTTGATGAAAATGGGAAGCAGCAGCCTATCCCAGATGAAATTTATAGGAAAGTGATGCCTCCAAAAAGAAATGGACTCGTGAGGATGATGGGTCCATTAGGTACAAAAACTAAAGTGTTTGGCTCTCGCTCGTCTAATGGTGAAAATACTGCACGTATGGAAGGAGTGGATGCGCAATTATCTAACATGACTACAGAGATATCTAATTTGAAAAGAAAACTGGAAGAACGAGATCAAGATGAGGAGAGAAGACTGAAAGAACGAGAGGATGCGATCGAGAGGCGTATGTTGCTGAAATTAAAGGGAATGATTGGTGTCCTTGGCCAAAATGATGACTTGGATGGAATGGTACGTTTTCATACATTCTCTATTGTAGGCGATTCGATATTTTAGTGTGCAAAAGCAGAGTTAAAGTATGTATGTGCACGGAGTATATTTTGGAACCTTGGTTAGCCTTAGTTAGCAATTTGTTTCTCATGTTCGATTTGATCTTTCGATGATTCTCCGGACACTTAAGTAGGTACTTAAATGTATGAATCGAGTAGGCATTTCAACTCATCAACCTCTTGGTAATTGCCTCCAATTTGTAATCTTTGAATTCTGTGTTTTAAGGGATCTTGATCTGTTGCATTTTGTACGTAACAAAGCATAAAATTCCATTTTCATTCAGAAGTTACTTTCAGAAATAAGAAGTTATTAAAGATAATCACTTTCTTGAGTTTTAGATGAACATTTGGTTCTTACCTTCAATTCTATGAGATTTCAATGACCATGGAGTTTTTGCATCATATAGAAATTAGTACAACTGGTTTGATAAAGCTGCGGCCATGGAGTTTTTGCATCATATACTAACTGGTTTGATAAAGCTGCTAATTGGTATGATAACATTGTTGTGTAGACTATCCCAAATTTTATGCGAATTGCACTTAACTGCTACTTCACTGGTGCCAATATTCTTTTCAAAATGTGTTTCTTTTATGTGTTTTAAGTGAAAAGAAAGAAATGTTGTGGGCTTGAGATTAATGCTAAAATGATTGCTTGAGATTGATGTAAGTGTATAATTAAAGATTACTTGAGAGTACTTGTGATTACTCGAGCTTAATGAAACTAAGGTGGGTTAAGTAATCTGATCTTTTTTTCAGGTCAGTTATGTTAGCTATATGTCCTTTAGGTCTTGTATGAGCTTTAAAATCTGATCTTTTTTGCTCTGTTTTGCTCAACCTGTTCGAGTTTGGTTCAGTCTGTCCATGTCTTTGCTCTGTTTATGTACCCCCCATGGCAGTATCAAGGAACTTTTGGCTTTCAAGTTTGCCATGTCTTTGCATTTTGATTCTTGAATATTTTACCTGAATATGTCTTTGCAGGAACTTGACCTGAATATGGACTTGAGCTCAATGTTGACTAGTTAAGTTGGAACAATTATAAAACACATTATGTATGTTGTGTATTTCTTTATCTAGTTTGGTCTTTTGGCTGTGATCAAAAGTTACTTTATGTTGTTTGATTTTCTAATAATGTGAATGCTTAAAGGCATTTTGTATTGCCAACATGTTTGTATTTTGTACAACTTTGCTTAAGGTAATCTGCTGTGTATGACGTACAATTCTATATATTCTAGCAAGAATGTGGCGTAAACTTTGGGGGTGGGATGGGGTGGGGCGGGGCGGGGCGGGGTGGAGGTGGGTGTGGGTTCGGGGTGGGGCGGGGCGGGAGTGGTGGGGCGGGGGGTGGGGTTGTGGTGGGCAGGTTGGGGATTGGGGTGGGGAAATTTTCTGAATTTTTTTTAATTTTATTTGTTTTTGCCGCGGTGTGGCACCATGGCAATAGATTTTAACTTTTTGCCGCGGTGTGGCACCATGACAAGAGATTTTATTTTTTTGCCACGGTGTGGTACTGTGGCAATAGATTTAACTTTTTGCCGCGGTGTGCCACCATGACAATAGATTTTACTTTTTTGCCGCAGTGTATAGTACTGTGGCAATAGATTTTTACTTTTTGCCGCACTTTGGCCAAAGGCGTGGCAAGAACCTTTTGCCACATAGTTGCTTGCCACGGGTGATACAAAAACAATAGGCGTCACAATAGGTCTATTGTGTCTCATATTTAGGCTTTAGTGGCACTTTTCAGCCGCGGCAAAAATTAGAATTTTTAGTAGTAAGTTTTTTTGGATTTTATATGTTATCATTTATCAAATACATTGTATTAAAAAACTTGTTTTGTAGAAGTACTAAATAAAATGTTGTTTGCATCACTGATACGAAAAAGAATCACACAATAACTGTCCGAAATGATATTTTTAATTATTACTTGATAATTTATATTATTTTTGAATTAAATTCGAAAACATAAGTGGCTCGATAAAATCGATGAAGAACTCAAGTTCAACTCGAACTTGAGAATATTTTAAATTGCTCGACTCGTTTATTTCAAGTTCACATGTATTTTCTTTCTTTCCTCTTTTCATCAATAAAAGTTATGTTTTCTAAATAAAAAAAAATACTCGATTTGTCTCGACTTGTTTATACGGTGTAGTTTCTTTTTCAAGTTTCTTGCTGAACAATGCATAATTTTCCAACCATTTTTTAAATAAAAGAAAACTAAAAAAGGGGAAAAAAAGATGAAAATAAAAAAATAAATAAATAAAAAAGGGAGTGGGGGGTAAGACAAAAAAATCATTTGCACTACTTCATCAATTATGTCATCCTTGTTTGGATTGAATGATTTGAAGGGAGAAGAAATTATATGATTTGGACGGATTGAAATTTTGGTGTTTGGATTGTTTTAGTTTGAAAGAAAAGAAAGGAGAGTAAGGGAGAAGGAGGGATAAGTTCTTTACGAATTGGGTGGTCTCGTTTCCGTCCAAAACAGGTAAGAAACGAAAGGAAACCATTCATTTTTCCTCTGTAAAACAAAAAAAAAAAACATCCACTACAACAAATTAGGTTTTTAGAGACCGAACCTTTAGGGACGACATTTGTCGTCCCAAAATATAGCTTATTAGGGACGACATGCCGTCCCTAAAGATCGGTCAACGTTCGATTAATTAAATATGAGAAACTTACATCTTTAGGGACGATTCTTTATTTATTGGGACGACAATGTCGTCCCTAATAATCATTAAACTTCCCGCCCTTCCACGTGGATTCCAGAGTGGCAAATTTTACCCGGGAAACTCTTTAGGGACGACAAAGTCGTCCCTGTTTTTATTTTTTTTCCCACCCTAAATTTCATGAAATAATTCGAATTTTTTTTCCCTATAAATGAAATTTTTATTAAAAACGATTTTTTTTATTAAAAATTATATTTAATATTTAAAATTCAAATTTTTAACCTAAAAATTTTATTTAATATTTAATAATTATATTTTTGTATCTAAAAATTATATTTAATATTTTAAATTCACTACTCGTTAATCAATATCGAGTTTGAAATCAACATTTGACTTATAAGTAACGAGATTGAGTTTTAATTTACTACTTATTAATCAATCTCGATGTTGAATTCAACATTTGACTTAAAAGTAACGAGCATCGGGTTTGAAAATCACTACTCGTTAATGAATCTCAGTTTGAAATCAACATTTGACTTATAAGTAACGAGTCTCGAGTTTGACTTATAAGTAACGAGCCTAAAGGTTTTGAAAATCGTAATCATTAATCAATCTCGAGTTTGAAATCAACATTTGACATATAAGTAACGATCCTCGGGATTGAAGACCGATACTCGTTAATCAATCTCGAGGTTGAAATGAACAATGGACTTATAAGGAACGAGCATTGGAGTTTGAATTTACAACTTCTTAATCAATATCGAGTTTGAAATCAACATTTGACTTATAAGTAACGAGCATTGAGTTTGAATTTACTACTTATTAATCAATATTGAGTTTGAAATCAACATTTGACTTATTATTATCGAGCATAAGGGTTTGAAAATCAATATTGATTAATCAATCTCGAGTTTGAATCAACATTTGACTTATAAGTATCGAGCCTAAGGGTTTTGAAAATCAGTAATCATTAATCAATCTCGAGTTTGAAATCAACATTTGACATATAAGCTAGTAACGATCCTTGGGATTGAAGACCAGTACTCGTTAATCAATCTCAAGGTTGAAATGAACAATGGACTTATAAGTAACGAGCCACAGATTTGAAAATCACTAATCGTTAATCAATCTCGATGTTGAAATCAACATTTGTCTTAAAAGTAACGAGCTTTGGGTTTGAAAATCATTACTCATTAATCAATCTCGAGTTTGAATCAACATTTGACTTAAAATTAATTACGAGCCTAAGGTTTGAAAAGCACTACTCGTTAATTCAATACTGATCAATCAATCTTGAGTTTGAAATCAACAATTGCCTAAGTAACGAGCCTCGGGCTTGAATTCAATAATGATCAATCAATCTCGTGTTTGAAATCAACATTTGACTAAGTAACGAGCATCAGACTTGAATTAAATACTGATCAATCAATCTCGAGTTTGAAATCAACAATTGCCTAAGTAACGAGCATCGGGTTTGAATTCAATAATGATCAATCAATCTTGAGTTTGAAATCAATAATTTCCTAAGTAACGAGTCTCGGGCTTGAATTCAATAATGATCAATCAATCTCGAGATTCGAAAGCGATTTAGTGATTTCAAACCGATATCTTTACTTACAGACGTGCCTTGATAGTACTATCTACTATAGATCGTCGATTCGTTATCGAAGCGATTGATTTGAATTTGAGGTTCGTTAACGGCGATTGATTTGAATATCGGGTTCGTTATCGAGCGATTGATCTCAAACCGAAATCGATTAAGTGATTTCAAACCGATATGTAATTTATATAATTATATTGATACTATAAATATATATATAATATTGAATAAATATTATTAATAATATGTTTTAAAAAAAAAAATATAAAACTTTGTTGGGACGACATTGTCGTCCCAAAAAACTCTTATGTCGTCCCTAATAAGTTAATACCTAAACTAAATCGGACAGCCCCCTTCTTCTTCTTTCTTTTCTTTCTCCTTCAAAATTCGACTTTCAGAAAATCCCCCCCCCCCTCCCCCCCCCCCCCGATCTCAATCCCGCCCCTCCCCTCCTCCGGTCACCACCCCTACCCCACTCTTTCCTCCGGTCACCACTCCTTCAACCACCCGCCCCTCCTTCCTCCGGTAAGCGGCAGCCGCACCAACAACTCCTCCGGCAGCTAGCGGCACCGACAGGTCCTCCGCCACTGCTCCGGCCAGCCGCCATAGCTCTGGTAAGGCTTTTTTTTTTGGTCACATTAATTGCTTTTATCGATTTTATTTTGTTATATTTTGCAAAATTTTTTTATTTAAAAGGGAAGAAGCTGGAGCGATTAAGGGGCTTATGTTTTTTTAATTTATGCCTCTTGTTTGATTTACATTTGTGTAATTCTTGTATATTTGTCTTTCATATGTGTATATAGAGTCCACAGCCGTTCCTCTCCTCCCCCAGTATTCATGTAAAGTGTAATACTAGTTTGTCACTAATTTTTATTTTTTTTAACAAAACACTTTGTGTAAAATTAGGCATTTTTAATGGTGTGATACAAGTACTACGTAACTTGTGTAACCAAATATTTTAGTAGTATATATGGCATATGTTAATGTTTATGTATCGAATCATCATTTAATTGTCTAATTTTATGTTTTAATTATTAGATTGAAGAAAGTAGTAAGCAATTCTGTTTGAAAATGTTCCATGTTGATATTGATATTGATATTGATATTGCTATATTGACTTGTTCTTTAACAAACACCTCCCACGAGTTTGAAAAATCCACTTAAAACGTGAAATAACCGTAAATGTAGTGCTATTATAGTCTGAAAAATCAGAGTATAAGAGATTATATATTGCCCATGAGGAGGAAAATAAATCTGAAGTAAGGGATTAGTTCCTACGAATGATTGATGTATTTTACTTGTTGTTTTAAGTTAATAATGTCTAGAGGCTTACATGCATCTACTTTATCTTAGCTTAGTTTCACCTTTAGATTCCTGCCACCTTTGTTTGATTGACATATGATACTCGGTGTGCGGCTATACTTACCTAACTTAATTTGCTGCAATTTTTTACAGTTTCCGAAGAACGTGTTGTAGTTACTCGGCTTAGCAAACAAAGAAATTGCTTGAGGTCGATGTAGTTAGAGGTGCTACTGCAAATCTCAATAGTTAGGGATCTATTGCAAACCACAGTAATTACGAGATCTCTGAAAATCTCGCTTTCCTTGCACATGTAGAATCTATGCAATACTTTGCATTATAGTTGATAGCTTGTATTTAAATTGTCTATTAACATTAACACGTATGAAACTAGACATGACCTTGTGCCTAAAAATGAGATACTAACTTTTTCTTGTGCCTTAATGAAATGGTTTACAACCTGTGTTGAAAATTAAGGTTAATGTGTTGATGATTTTAGTGTAGAGATCGGAGTTTAGGCTAGTTATTTGATTTGGGATTGAAATGGTTTACAAGTATGTGCTTATTCATAAGCATAACATACAAAAGGTCCTCACCCCGATTGTTTTATTCAAAAGTTATTTACATGGCTTGTGCTGGGTCTGCCGGTGGTTCGCGTCCACCACATCAAAATCCGAATAGGATACCAGCTGATTGTGAGAACGGTATGTAATAATCTTTTTTTTTCATTCTATTCAAATTTTATAATTACCGTTGTACATTTTTTCATTCTATTCACATTTTATTGCAGATGAGTATCCTGACCAATTCATCGTTGATGATGTTTGAATTGGAGGCCTTGACAAGCCGTAAGAAGAGAGGGCAACGCTGCACCGCCAAGGGCTTTCCGCTTGAGAAAGAAAAAAAAGCAGGGGTAAACAAACTCCCAATAGTATGGCATCCACGATTTCCTAAAATGCGGAATGATGTTGGAAAATACCACAAATACTATCATCCGCTTTAGGAAAGGCAATAAGATGCCATATTAGACCTTATTTTCCAACTTGGCGGGATGTTGATGAACAATCGAAGAATTTACTCTTCGAGGAGATGAGGGTGCGTATTTTTATAATTAACACTTTCAAGTTGTAAATAAATATATATATACACATATATATATATATATATATATATATATATATATATATATATATATATATATATTATTTTTTTCGCACATTTTGATAATATTGAACTCGAACATAGGCACGTCGTGCTTGAGAACGCCAAGCGCTTTTGTACAAAAGATGGAAAGGAAGGTTAAGCACGCATGTAAAAGAATGGGAACAAGATCATGGGGACAAGGAAGTGTCTTGCCCACGACATCGAGATGTCCTATTGGATGAGGATTGGGACAAGTATTTAAATTATTTCTATACACCTAAGTTTCAGGTAAATCAATAATCGATAGGTCTATATAAATTATCTATCTTGTGTATTTGACTTTTGTTCTTCCTTTTAAACAGGAGAAATCTGAAGTGAATACCCAAAATGCTTGTGGAAACAAGAAAGGCACACACGGGCGAAAGACTATCGACCAACGCCGTTATCAAGGCATACAAGATGTAAGTAACGTAAACACACTAAAACAAAAAAAAACTTTGATAACTAATAACATTTATATCTTTATATTTTTTATATTTTAATTTTAATAACTAATAATATGTATTCTTATTTGAAAGAATGATACGGTTATCGGCGAGAATGTCATTGAGCATGATCCCATAGATCTATGGGCGGAAGTGCGTCGACATGCGGATGGGACATGGGTTGATGCTCAAGCCGAAGATGACCATGTAAGTGATCGATATTTTTTTTCTATATATATATATACATACATACACAAGCTATACATATAAGTGATATTTTTTTCTATATATATATATATATATATATATACATATAGCTTTTGACATACTTTTATTATTTGTGGTATAAATGTAGAGAATGTTGGAGTATTATCGCACCGATATCGCTCCAGGACCCCGAAGAAAGCTGACTCAAGAAGAAGAATATATGATTTTTAGTAGTGCGTTAGGAGAGAGGCGCGACTACTATATTGGACGCGGCCTCGGATGGCCATTTCACGAGCATCGATCGTCCATACCATCCTCATCCAATGTGCTGCCACTTCATCATACCGTGATCTTTGAAGTAGATGGACCAAGAAGGAGTTGGCAAAGTTGGAAAAAGCCAAAATGAAACAAAAGTCTATGCTAGACTTCTTCTTCGCCCACTACAACAAAACAAATAATACAACGTTTGGCATAGATGATGATGATGATGGTGATGAGGATGGTGATGAGGATCAGGGCGATGGTACACACGATGGATCACAAACATAACTTATAACTTTGTTTTACATATTTTGTTGGTTAACCGTACGTTACGATGGAATTTACGATTTTCATATTATTATTTTGTTTATTCATCCCCTAGCTAGTAGTTTTGGTTCATTTGGATGATTTTTGATTCATGTTAATGTTGCGTTTCGATTTTTCGGCATGCGAGGGCATGCCAAAGCAAATGCTGCCTGTAAAAAAATAAAATAAACAGGGACGACATTTGTCGTCCCAAATTCCCCAGAAATTTATTGCCGATCATTAGGGACGACATTTGTCGTCCCTAATAATATTATTTTTTTTTTAAATATTTCATTTTCGGAAATTAAATTAAATTTATTGTAAAATTTTTAGGGACGACATTGTCGTCCCTAATAAAAATTAAATTATTTAATTTGTTTTTTTGTGAAATAATATAAATTAATTCGGAATTTAATATTAGGGACGACATGTCGTCCCAAAAAATGAAAACCACGTCAGCGTTGAATAAAAAATTTGCCACGTCAGCAATGAATCTTTAGGGGCGACATGTCGTCCCAAAAAAAAGTCCTCCTATTTTTTGAGACGAACCTTTAGGGACGACCCATTAGGGACGACATGTCGTCCCCAAACTTAAAAACGGGACGACATTTGATTATTAGGGACGACATTTTGTCGTCCCAAAAAAGCGTAATTGTAGTAGTGATCATCAATCTCTGCAAATTGAAAGTATGTCAACATCCCCAACACTCCCATGCAAATTTAACTTCGTCGTCGGTTTATTCTCGAGAGAAGATTAGAAACTTGCTTAAATCCTTCTCGAGTGACGTAATACCTTGAGAGAGATAAAGTTCAAATCCTTCTAGCACAGGTAAAAAGTTGTTACTTGCTAAGCCGTTATTTTTAAGGAAAATGATACTCTCACCGAGGACTAAAAACAGGAAAAAAAAACCGTAACCAAGTCGATCCAGACCGGACCGGATAAAATGGTTTTACCTAGCTATGGTTCGGTTTTGGTTTGTAAATTTTGAAACCGTAAAAAATGGTTTGTTTTTTGACATTATACTCGAGGGTAGTGATAATGCCACGACAAAATCGCCACAACATTGTACACAACACACTTTGGGGCCATTGAGTATGATGTAGGACCTATTGAATCATGAGTAATGATACGGGCACAACCGTTGTGTCACAACGAATGACACAACGGTCATTTGAACCGTTGATTTTAATTGTTCAATTTCAAAATAAATTTAGAATTATAATCATTAACGGTGCAGACGATCTTTGTGTCATTCGTTGTGGCACAACGGTTGTGCCCATATTATTATTGTTGAAGCATATGGGTACCATAAAAATCAAAGGTTTAAAAATTTATTGTGGCATTTGTCATGCAATGTTTGTTGTGGCACAAATATATACACCTCTGTAAATGTATACATGCATTGAAGAAAAGTGATCGAGAGGTTTGTTTCTGCAAATTAATTTAGGTGCAATGGCTGCAAAATCTCGTCCAGGTCCCGGTAACGGTAAGTGCTTTCTGTACTTTGTTTTTTTTGTAAACCAACAAATGGAGGTAAAAAGGAGGTAAACTGTAATTGAGAATGTTTGGTTTTCTAAGAAGGAAAATAAAAAGCTATGTTTCAGTATATACTTAACTTAGCATTGCTACCTTACTAGTGTATAATTTTGATTCATCCAACTTGTTTGAGCTTTATATATATTCCAAACGTTTTGGTTGATTTAAATTGAGAATGTTTGGTTTTCTAAGAAGGAAAATAAAAAGCTATGTTTCAGTATATACTTAACTTAGCATTGCTACCTTACTAGTGTATAATTTTGATTCATCTGCTTACAGCTTGTTTGAGCTTTATATATATTCCTAACGTTTTGGGTGATTTAAATTGAGAATGTTTGGTTTTCAAAGAAGGAAAATAAAAGGCTCTGTTAACTCAGCATTGCTACCTTAGTAGTGTATAATTTTGATTCATCTGCTTGCAACTTGTTTGAGCTTTATATATATTGGCCATTGATTGTATTCGTCGCTTTATGTTCAGAAGGTTCCTTTTGAAATAGTATTTCGGGGGGACATGTGGCAAATAATCAGCTGATGCTTTTGGATGGGAATGAGAACAATGACCTCAATAATGCTGTTGATGCTGTTGAAGCTGAAAGGATGCAAGTAATGGGAGCTATAAACACAATGGCAAATTTATCAGATCTTCCATACGATATACTCGCAAAGACAGCAACGGTGCTAAAAAAACTTGAAGATTTCACTTCTTTTAGAAGCGTTTCGAAATCCTTGCGTGCTGCGGCGACGGAAGACTGTTTTGAGGGCCTCCTGATACGGCAGAGAACACCGTGATCTCTGTTGCTTCCAAATGACACAAACGGCAAACGATAATAGCCGTGAGCTATATAGTTTGGTTGAAGGCGAGTCGATTGTGGCTTCCCTGGAAGTTCCCAACTTTAATAGAAAAAAGTGCTTTGAATCGTTGGGGTGGTTGCTAGCTGTAGAAGACGATGGCAGAATGTGTCTATTAGATCCTTTTTCTCGCACCGAGATTCCCGTACCACATCAAAACACCTTCCCGGATTACGGGTGGATCCAGACGGATGAGTATGTATTTATTCAGAAGATGGTGCTTTCATCAAGACCAAGTGAGAATCAATACTTTGTTTTGATGGTTATATGTGGAAGTATCGGAGAATTGTGTTTCTGGAGGTTAGGAGACGAAGCATGGAACAAGGTCGATACCCCAAGTTCATGGTTCAAAGATGTCGTTTATGATGGCTATGAAAATTATTATGCCATTGATTACAAAGGAAGGGTTTGGATATTCAACCTTACAAGAACATGGTTATCCGGACATATGATTACATATTGTGAGCCTGTGGTAGCGAAAATTGCACCATCAAATTTATACATCCTGAAAAGTGGTAAGAATGCTTTGCTCATTATTTTTGAGAACGCCAACAAATTTGGGTGATGATCATGGTTTGTCTCCTAAATTTCAAGTGTACAAAGTTGATATATTGACGGGCGGATGGGTAGAGATTCATAGTCTGGAAGAAACGGCTGTATTTCTTGGTCACAATTCCACCATCGGTGTGGGTGTCTCTAGGCTTTCAAGCGTTAAAGCAAATCATATATACTTCACAGACGAATATTGGGAGTTATTTGACAATGAAGTTCCTCCCTTTTCCAGAGTAGCAGCAAGACATGGTGGCATGGATATTGGCATATATAATATGGGTACAGGGAACTGTTGAGCCAATTTATCCAATGGAAGTGTTGTTGAGCAATGTTTCTCCGTCCACATGGATTACCCCTTGTTTTTAAGTGTTGGAAGAATGTTGTATGGGATTTTGCAGTTGTGATGGGGATCCCGGCGGTTGTCATTTCACCACCTAGAATCTTTATATATATATAGTAGGCCAGCTAATGAAGATTCAAGCTACTAGACATAAAATGAACCCCCCCATCCCCATATCAGTACTTTCTTATTTTATTTTATTTATGGAACCTTATTAGTCTACATTTGGAGTGTTATTTTAAATTAGACATATTTGTTTGCTACTTTGCAGACCTGTGCATTTAGCATATGCAAACTGATAAGTGCAGAATTGACGAACATGCTATATCAATATGGAAGGAAAATTTGCGTGACCAATTTATATTCGACGAAGTTCCTTTTATCATGCATTGTTCCAGAAATTTCGGACTGTTTGTTTGTGAAGTTGTGGTTTAGGATATGGAATGCATTAATTACGCTAAACTTGATGCGAAAGGGAGAAGAGAATGACCATGAAGATGTATGCGATCATAAAGTATGAATTATGTATATTGTGTATTAGATCATAATGTACGTATGCGATTGGAAGTGGTTTTAGTCACTTTGTAAATCTGAAAACTGCCAATTGCAAGTTGGGGAAAAAACCCGACGTTGATCGAGGTTCGGTCAAGACGATTCATTTTCTCGGGGTCGATCACACGTAATCTAACGTTAGATATAGGTTCAGTCAAGGAGTTTATTGTGATCCGGGTTGATCACATACAATCCGATATTCAATCGAGGTTCGGTCATGGGGATTACTATGATTAGGGTTGACCACACATAATCCAAAGTTTGATCGAGGTTTCGGTCAAGACGGTTACTATGCTCATGGTTGATCACACATAATCCGACGTTGAATCGAGGTTCGGTCAAGACAATTACTATGCTCTCGGGTTGATCACAAATAATCCGACGTTGGATCAAGGTTCGATCAAGTCGATTGTTGTCCTCGGGGTTGATCACACATAATCTAATGTTGGATCCAAGTTCAGTCAAGGCGATTCATGTGCTCAGTATTGATCACATATAATCTGAAGTTTCCAGTATTGATACACCTATTCTCAAAACTTTACGCTGTAAATTCTTTTTTTATTTTTGTATTTTTCATTTACATCGAGGTTCGTTTAAAGCGCCATCGTGCTCGAACTTGAACACACGTTAATCATAACCCAACGTTAGATCGAGGTTCGGTCAGCGTTTACTCATTTCGCGTTGATCAAATCTGTTGAATCGATAATGACGCAAATGATAATATGTTCAGGATACTAAAGCAAAAAGGATACTTTTCATTAAATAGAATCAAAGCTATTTATAGCTACATTACAATCGAAAATATGCTAAACAACTGCTGCCATCATGGTAGCCTAGAAAATAGGAAATGGAGATCATGGTTAAAACAAACTCCTACATGATCTCTAGCACTAACACACATGATAAGACTAAGTCAAATCCTTATTAATTCGAAAATAGAAAGCTAAGACTTTATTTAAACTAATTTAAATCCAACAAACTCTCCTTTAAACTGAATCTTAGAAAAGTTCAGTTTATGAGTCTTAGATTTCTTCAAGAACACTTTCAGCCACTTTCTTCGATGGTGCAAACTCTCAATCTCTTCCTTAGTTCAATGAATAATTCCATCTTCAGTGGCTTTGTCATTATGTCTGCTAGTTGGTCTTCACTCCTACAATGAACCAACTCAAAGACTCTATCTTCACATAGATCACGCAGGAAATCATAGCGTAAATCTATGTGTTTGCACCTTCCATGCAGTACAGGATTTCTGGACAGCTTGATTGTTGAAATATTATCACAGTATATAGTGATAGGACCTTGATGCAACTGTCCCAAACTGTTTAATAACCTCATCATCCGTATGGCTTGGCATGAACATTGTGCGTGACAACAAACTCGGCTTGATTTTGGATAAAGTCACAATTTGTTGCTTTTAGATGCCCAAGATATTATACCTCCATTGATCATAAACACTGCTTACGATGTGCTTTTTCTGTCATTTGTGTCTCCTGCATAGTCACTGTCAGAAAAACCAAGTAACTTAAAACTAGGATGAGTTAGGTACTTGATCCCACAGTCTGAAGTTCCTTTCAAGTATCTCAAGATTCTTTTGATGAAGTTTAGGTGACTTTCATTGGATTCTCCATGTACTGCTTGCGCACACACTCACATACATTATATTAGGCCTTGTAGCTTTGAGATATAACGGACATCCTACCATTTGTTGTAGAGATTTGCATCTACTTTCTTTCCTTCTCCAATTTTTGTGAGCTTGATTCCTACTTGAAGGTGTCGAGCAGGATTGCAATCTTTCATTTTAAACTGTCAAAAATCTCACAGTGTACTTCTTTTGTGTTATGAAGATACCTTCATTTGATTGTTTTACCTCAATCCCCAAGAAGTAGTGCATCAGCCCTAGATCACTCATATGAAATTCACTCATCATAGCCCTTTTAAAATCAGATAACATAGCTGCATTGTTACTGGTATATATCAAATCATCAATATATAAGCATACAATAATCATGTCACCATTATTTCCAGTTTTCACATAAAGAGTAGGCTCATAGGGGCATCTTTCAAACTGGTTCTTAACAAAATATAAGTCAATGCAACTGCACCAAGCATGTGGTGCTTGTTTTAACCCATACAAAGCCTTTTTTTTAACTTGCATACCTGCTGTTCATACCCTGATTTGATGTACCCTAGAGGTTGATCAATGTACAATTCCTTCTCTATCCTTTCATTCAAGAAAGCTAACTTCACATCAAGCTGATATACCTTCCAAGCCTGTTTTGCAGCTAGTGACAACTAGTCTGATGGTGTTTAGTCTGGCCACAGGTGCAAATACTTCATTATAATAAATTCCATACTCCTGTTTGTAGCCTTTGGATACCAAACGAGCTTTCAACTTGTCTATCTTCCCATTTTCATTCAGTTTGGTCTTGTACAGCCACTTTACCCCAATTGTTTTGTGTCCATCTGGTAGATCAGTGAGTTCTCATGTGTCATTCCGCATGATGGATGCTATTTCCTCATCCATTGCTTGCTTCCACTTTGGATTATTTATTTCTTCTTCAAAAGTTGTAGGGTCTCCTTCTGCCAATAGAGCATAATAAGTGGCTTCCTCTGACAAACCAGTGACCTCATAATCAGTCATCCATGCTGGTCTTTTTCTGGTTCTTTGAGGTCTGTCTGCTGAACTTAGATCTGCTGAACCTTGAGTCTGCTGACTCTCACTCTGCTGATCCTGAGTGTGCTGACTTCTGTTGATCCTGAGTCTGCTCACCATCAGCAGGTTCTTTATCTATCAGATTTTGACTTGGATGCAACTGAATATTGTTTGCTTCCCAATCCCAAGTGTTTAGTTTATCAAACACCACATCTCTGCTTGTAACAATCTTTTTTGTGACTGGATTGTACAGTTTATATGTCTTGGACTTGTCACTTTCACCAAGAAAGATACACTTCTCCCCTTTGTCATTGAGCTTCTTCCTGTTCACATCAGGAATGTGTGCATAGGCAATACATCCAAAGATTTTGAAGTGACTTACAGTGGGTTTGGATGTGCTCCATGCTTCCTCCGGTGTCATGCCTTTCACAGAGAATGTCGGGCTTCTATTTAAGACATGTACACTCCAATTGACAGCTATAGGCCAAAATGTTTTTGGCACATTTCCTTGTATCAGCATGCTCCTAACCATGTTGAGACTGGCCCTGTTTTTCCTTTCTGACACCCCATTCTGTTGGGGTGTGTATGCTGTTGTCAGTTCCTTCTTGATTCCATGTTCAGAGCAATACTCATCAAATTCTTTTGAGCAGTACTCTCTGTTAGGTTTTATGCCCGAAAGACAATTTGTAATTGTTTTATTTAAATAAATGACAGAATTTATTTCATCTTATTTATTCGCATTTATTGCCAATATTAATACACTACAGAAAACCCTAAGTATGTTGATTATGTAATCACATGACTTAGTGTATGGCTATACACACGAGGATTGAGTTTGTGAAATATACTTAAAATTAACTTAGTCCGTAGCGTTTATTAATCTGAGTACGGGTCTCTAGATTAATTTGTTAATAATGCGCCCAGAACACTTTAGGTGTGACAGTCTTATCCGGACTGTCGGTAATAGGGTACCTAATGGGGCATTTATATATGATGATAATCATATAGGGATGGACCGATTTGATTTGAGTTCTCGATATAATTTCGTAATCGAGAAGTCTTATCGAATCACAAGATGTTCATATATTGATTAATCTCAATCCTGAGGTGATCACAGACAACTACTTAGACTGGGGTAAGGTTTGATGTGTTAGTAAGGATCACTTCGTAGTATGTGGTCCAACACTTCTCGTTGGCTCTATTCTAGAACGAGTGAGTAGTCTGTGTTATCACAGATATGGAATCCATTCTTTCCCTCGGGAAGTAGACAGAAAGTTCCCTTATTTGTAACCCTAGAAACTGATCGATCGGCCGAGTTTATATTATATTGGTTATGAACTAATTGATCACTAGGGGGTTAATGGTAAATAAGGATAATATGTTTCGAGAAGGGTTTACGGAAATATCCCGAATCGAAGTGAACAGTCTATGGAGGATTTATCCGTATTTAATGATTATATCAGTGGACGCTTTCGACTAATAAATTG
This sequence comes from Gentiana macrophylla, assembly GCA_026214975.1. Taxonomy (NCBI): domain Eukaryota; kingdom Viridiplantae; phylum Streptophyta; class Magnoliopsida; order Gentianales; family Gentianaceae; genus Gentiana; species Gentiana macrophylla. The sequence goes on along the minus strand of CM047808.1, from coordinate 93,494,331 downwards.
AGTGTAAGTTATCTATATTCGATAGAGTTCAGCTTCGAGTTTATGGTGGTGTAATCTCGAATTTAATAGATTGGATATAATTATTCAATCGATTTAATAATTTTATCTAATTTATTGTAGCTACTAAATCTGGGTCCATGGTCCCCGATGTGGCTCCCAAAATAGCATAATTGGATTTCTCGTCGTTTCACCTCAATTGTAATTAAATAGTGGATTGGACTATTTAATTTGATATGTGGATTAATTGTTTAGTTGGACTAGGTAATTAAATACATGAAAAAAAATTTTTGTGGACTCGGCCCAATGTGTGTCAAAATGCGTGTGGACCAATTTTAAATAGGGTGGGGCGCATTTTTAATCATTATTTAATGAGAGAGAAATTTGTTTTCTTGGATATTTATTTAATGTGTGATTTATCTTTTATTTGTTAATTGATAATTCATAGAATATTAGATAATAATATGATTTATCTTAATTTGTTTGGGATAATCATTTTATTTATCTTTTATTTGGAATAAAGGATTAATGTAATAATTATCTCTTAATTATTTAATCTTTGGAGGTTAAGTTTTACTGTCTTGTATAAAGAGAGTTCTTCCAAGCCTTTTGACACAACATAAACACGCCATTATTGACAAATACTTAGGTTGATATTTCGACCAAGTATTTTGGGTTTCGAGTTGGAATAATCTTCGGGATTATTCCGGTAGCATATCAAGGAGGTCCGGCGACGGGAAACACCATCCACTTGATGTTGCTAGGAGATACACGTTGGAAGGCTATGGCTTCTCAATACACGTGTTCTTGGAGATCTATCTTTCTTGGAGTTAAGCACCAAAAGGTAAAATCCAAACCCCCTTGTAGTTAGATCTTTTATTTATGTTCTTTGTTTCGTTTAGATCTAGATCCGATACTTCCGCTGCGTAATCGGGTCAATATATGCTTGATCCGACGATATTACATCTAACTAGTGGTATCAGAGCCTTTGATCTAACGATCAAAGTATATGAATTTTAGATCTTGGAGTGGAAAAGCATGTTTTAGATGTTTTTATTTTGTTTTTTTATGGTAAAATTCGAATTTAATCATGTTGTATGCTTGTGAATGTTGTGGTTGAAGAGATGGACTGGGTTGGTATTGTTTACCCGTAGATCTATTTTGTAGCTCATTTATTTAGTAACAATTGAGCATAGGATTTGTATTTTCTTTATGTCTTTTTCGAAAATTATGTAAAAGTAGAAACATTTATTCTAATTTTGTTGTTCCGGGCTCGAAAAGATCAAGATTTTGAAGAAAAGTTGAAGATCAAGGCGAAACCCAAGGTATGAACGAGGAGAAACGGCTAAAAACCTTGTTTTTAAGGCTGTCCAGCACCTTTAGCAGCGCTAAAATCGTCACAACAGCTTCTTTTTTAAAAAAAAGGGCAGCAGCACCTGTAGCGGCGCTTACTGCCGCCGCAAAAGTTTTTTATTAAAACCCTAGCTTGCGGCTAGGGTAAAAAGCATGCGGCTGTGTTTTCTTTTTTTTTTTTCTTTCTAATCTGAATATTTTTTATAATGACGGTTCAGCAGACACATAAAAAATAAAAAAATAAAAAATAAAAAATAAAAAATTATTTTTTTGGAAATAATTTAAAAACAGCCGACAATATCAAAAAAAAAAAAAAAAAAAAAAAAAAAAACTGTTTTTTTTAATTTTACAGCCGCATTTAAGAAAAACAAAAAAATATTAAAAGGTTTTATTTAATTATAATTGTAATATTCCGATTTTGGGAAAGAAATGACGTGTCTTTTTAAAACGAAATATTAGGTTCGATTTCTTTTTATTCGAGTTAAGTATTTTGGACGTTTTATATATATATTCGAGTGTTATATATGTAATTAAGGAAATAATGAGTTTTGTAACCAATGGCGTTTTGGGGAAAAAGGGTAATGTGGAATTAGGTATTAAGGAAATTAATCACCTAATTACTTCTTTTCGCCAAATTTTTCCCATTACCTTGTGCGACCTTGAGAGGAAAAGAGAGAGAACAAAAGAGTTTTTCATAATCCGGAGAAGAGGAGTTGATCATTTTCGAACCGGTGCAAGAATTGGAATCGTTGTGAAGAAGGCTACGTTTTGGTATCTGCTTGGTGGTGTTACAAAGAACGTTTACTCTGAGTTTGGAGGCGGTTTGGGGCTGTTTTAGAGGTAAGAAAAGTTATCCCTATGATCTCATTCGTTTGTATAAGGTTTAGATGAATTTGTAGGTGGTTTTGGTGCTAGAATGATGTATTGTTGGTTTGAGTTTTGTCTGTAAGTATCATGGCATGTTTAGATACAAGTTTGCTTTGTGTTTCTGTCTTTTTTTCTTTGGTTTTTGGTTGAAATACGATCTGGGGTTCGAATGATGAAGAATTAGGGTTCCAGTCGAACCCAGGTGGACGGGCGTCCGGTATTCTGGACGGGCGTCCAGCCTAGGTTCCACCTTGGACGAGCGTCTGGTTGCATTGGACGGGCGTCTGAGGTGCTATTTTACATTCAGGATTGAACTGTTTTGGGTGGACGGGCGTCTGGGTATAGTGGACGGGCGTCCAGCTTTGGACGGGCGTCCAGTAATGTCCAGACGGGCATCCATGGCTTAAAACGGACGTCTAGCTGGTTTTGTCACTATTTCTTTGTGGGTTGTTGCTCAACCTTATAAACATGATTTATCTTTATGAACCCTTATATATGATATGTTAATATGGTATAAACATAGACAAGCCTGAATTGAGCTTCTGATTCGTTCAGTTAAAACACCGAATGTACTCTTAAAGGGAGTTGAAGTTCGGATCCGTCGGAAGAGCATGATAGGCTTGTGCTTTGATGAATTATGATTCATCAACGTCTGTGTATGTGCTAGGACTTGTCCGTGTCTAGTGGTCTAGGAAGAGAGTAGTCTATGTGAGGGAGATTACTTGAAGATACTTAGGTTGGCTAGCTAATAACCTAATAAACAACGTATGTGACTAGTAAAAGATTAAACAACATGTCTCTCTTGGCTAGGCACCGTGGCTAAATCGCGATGCATGTGCTACTTACGAAGGTGGAGGAACTTCGTGAGGTCAAAAGACCCTAAGTGCGGAGGGACTCTACTTGAGGTGTGTGCGTGCTATCGAGTCTACCTTTTCTAGACTTCGTGGGTATAGGTGTGATCCACTAATATGTTGCAAAAGAGTGTTCCCAAGGTAAAGAACTCTGTGGTCAAAGACCCTAAGTCTGCAGATGGACTCTGCTTTGAGGGGATGCGCGTAGTGCCCTTGAGTGCGGTTGTAACATAGATAGGTTAAGCTAAAACAGATTAGTCACAACATGTTGATGAGCATGAAGTGAACCTTAGATTGAGTCGGTCTCATATAATCAAATAAACGGCTTAAATATCTTTCCTTATAATTCCTTTTGATATCATAGCTTCTCTTTCTTTCTAAGTATGTTGTACTTACCTCGAATGCATATTTGTTTTTATGTGTTTGGGGGTGAGAAGACGAACAGGTTTACGAGGAAGGATTTGGCGACGATATTTGAAGACGCTTGTTGGAAGTTCAAGATGTTCCTTTTCTGTTTTTCATTGGTTGTTCTTTCATTACTTTTGAGGTAGGCCTTTGGTCTTGACAGTTTTGTCGTACTTTATCTTTTTGGGATCATCATACTTTTCCAAATGTAATAATTTACATTTCCACCCCTTAGATTTCTTTTCTACTCTTTATATTTTTTTTTGGGAAAAATTTTATATACCCGAGTTTTGCTTCCGTTTTGCCTTTAATTTGATACGACGTAGTAGAGGCTTACGTATAAAATGAATTTACTTTTATTTTATACGTGCCGAACGTTTCGATTTCCGGATAAGGACTCGGTGTCCGGGAACGGGGCGTTACAGTTGGTATCAGAGAAAAGCGTCCTTTAGGCTTCCTTTCTTTTAAGATAAGTTCCTTTAGATCTTTTAGTAACGTCTGGTTTTCTTGATCTTTCAGTATGGTAACCACAAGAATAGGCTTTCATGGAGCTGGGAGCTCAGGGGTTAGACAAGGGGCAGAGAGCCCAGTGCCCGTAGTAGGGGCGGATTTGTGAGGCAGAATCCTTCGCCTCGTTTGAGTCTTTCACCACCACCCCATATAGCCACACCTACACCAAGGTCTCAACAAGAGGTGTCACCAAGGCCGCATCAGAATCTGCCACCCCGACCACCGCCAAGATACAACTACATTTATGGAGAGCCTGGACAAGCACCTATTCGTGTCACTGTAGTAGGCGACATTCCACCGATTAGTGTGCCTCCACCAGTGACCAATGTGTATCCCCCACCATCTGGTGCTTACCCTCTAGTGTATCCTCAGCAGCAACAGGTCTCTTACCCTCCTCCTGTAGGTCATGTTCCTCAACCTACAGTACCACCTTCACCACGCTTTGACTACCACCAGAAGGCGTTGGTCATCCACCCTTTGGTTTTCATCGGCCTCAACAAAGACCGGTTTTATCGGGGTACCATCCGTATCGATCGAGCCTCAAGTACTCCCACCTTACCCGCAAAGAACAAAGCGATGATCGGCCAACATGTACCTTTTGGTTACCCTCCGGTTCACCTACCGCTTAGACCGGCTTTGAGAGCAAGCACCAGTGTGGATTGGTATACTGAGATTGAGGAGAAATCGAGTTGAGAACTTCTTTGGTAATGTGGAGCATTCTAAAGCGAGAGGAATGGATAAGAGGATTCGAGAAAGCTTGTAGGAACATACATGTTCCTGAGACAGAGATGGCACAACTAGCGATCGAGTTTTATTGGGGAGCGCAGGTGGATTGATGCCGTACAAAGCGACAGCGGTAAGGTAACGGATTGGGAAGGGTTCAAGACTATGTTTTATAATGAGTACTTCCCGATTCACGGTTCAAGCGAGATAAAGCAAGTCAATTTCAAGCACAAGCAAGGTAATCATCGACAAAGTCCCAAAGATACTAACAAGTTCAACGAGTTAGGAAGGTTTTATCCTGAATCGATGAAAGTGGAAGAGAGAAAGATGGCCTTTACAAGGATGGGTTGGCCTACGAGATTCATCGGGCATGCTAGGTTTTACGGCAAGGAATATGGCGAGTTGATGAATAAAGCCTTGGAAGTCGAGACTTTCGGAAGAGGGCTACAAAGATGGTTGTTGGTAATAAGAGAAACTTTGGGACAAGTCAAGGCGATTATAGGGAGCGCCACAAAGAAGCGACCAAGAAGACTACGGCTCCTACAAAGCAGCCTAAGGCCCGAACAATTGCACCACTTTGCCCCAAGTGCAACAATCATCATACAGAGAGTGCAGCAGAGCAAAGAAGCGGTTGTTATGTTTGTGGTGAGCAAGGACACTTTTCTAGAGCGTGTCCCAACAGGGGAAACAAGAGTGGTTCAGTCAAGGAAGCGGGAGAGCGGCCCGAGCCGACCGGTTCGAGTTTTTGCAGCGGATGCTAGCTTTGTGGAACCAGAGGATGACGTTATTTCAGGTACCATGTTTTGTTTCATTCCTTTATTAAGATATTGTATGGCATGTTTATTCATGTTGTGATGTATTTTGAATGAATGGATGTGCATCCTAGGTACGATAATGTTAGAAAACCTAGTGGTCAAGGCTTTGTTTGATACGGGACCGTCAAATACTTTTGTGTCAACCAAGGTAGCTAGGAAGTTGAATTTACCTTCGGAGCCTTTAAGAAACACTTTGGAAATAACTACACCGTTAGGGAGAATAACAAGGGTAACTAGAATGATACCTCAAGTGGATGTTCGAGTTGGACATTATCGATGTAAGAGTGACTTTACAGTTTTGGACTTTTCGGATTTTGATGTAATCCTCGGAATAGATTGGCTATCCGAGAATTATGTTCACTTGGACTGTAAAGAGAAGAAAGTGACTTTTAAAATACCCGGGAAATCAAATAAGACATATCAAGGTAATGTGTACAAGCCGAGTAAGAAGCGACATCCGATCATCTCAAGCGATCAAGGCCATCGTGGCTTGTCGGAAGGTTGTGAAGGCTACTTGTTGTATGCAAGGATGTGGAACAAGTGAAACCGAAATTGGAAGAAACGCCTATAGTAAGATGTTGGTCCCTTGAAAAGGCTTTGGTTAAGTTTAGAGGGGGGGTGAATAAACTTAACACTTAAAACTTTGGAGTTAACAAATTCTGCAACTTCAGCGAATCAATGATACTTCAGAGTCACTGAGACTTCAGATGAGCTCTGGCGATGACAGATGTAGTCATCGATAGTTGATCTTGCTGAATTTGTGCAATGGAATTAAATCAAAATTAAGCCTTAATACTTGTTGTTAAATATGATACTAAGTATTAGATACTCATGAGTGCAAGTGTGTGATTTCGGCTTGCTAGATCTCGTAGGTTGATGAGTGAAATAAACTAAGTGCGTAAAGTAAAAGCGAAAGTAAGTAAGCAGATTTTTATAGTGGTTCCAGGTGATGTAATCCTGTGACGTCCACTCTTCTCCCGTGATGTTGGAGGAAATTCACTAGAGATCTTTGATGTAGCCTGTTACAAAGATTCCTAAGTTGTTTGTCCTTCACCTATGACTATGGCTTCACAAATGTAAAACTGGAACAGTAGGATTGCTGCTCCCTTAGTCTTCCACTGTCCTTGAAGGGTAGGATTGCCTCTTCACCACTCCACCACAAACAACGATCTTTCACACCCAACAGATGGTTCACTGTCTTCAAGAGGTGTTCTTTATAAAATAAAGAATGAATCAAATAAATGATTCAATTGCAACAAATTGATTAGGATGATGTAATCGCAGCTTTGCGCCTTCAAGTGTGTATGCTTGATGTAGCTTGAACACGAAATGCACTTGAAGAAATTTACTAGATCGCTGACCTTATGCTCGCTGAAGTTCAACAGGTGTTTTTCACTCAATATTTCACTTAAAGTTTATCCCAAAAATTCATCATCTTTTACTCGAGTTGAAAGTCCTCTATTTATAGGTAGGAATGCATGTGACTTGTATTTGAAATTCAAATGTGACCGTTCCTTGTTTTTGTCTAGGCTCAGAACGAGGCGAACCCTACCGAACCCTAGCGGGGTTTGGCTCGGCTCGGTGTGTTCGAACCTTAGGCTCGGCTCGGCTCGAAATGGCCGAGCCTTATATTTTCATTATTCGGCCCGGGTTCGGTCCGGTATTTGGGGAAAAAGCTCGGCTCGGTTCGCTCGAACATGTCGAACCGTTCGAACATGTTCGGCTCGAATCGGGTTTTTAAAAAAAAAATCAGAAAATGTTCGGCTCGGTTTTAAAAAACATGTTCGGCTCGAACTATATATGAATTTATGATATCCGAGCCGAACATGTTCGAACATGTTCGGCTTGACCACCGAATATCTGATTTGTAAGGTTCGGCTCGAAGTTCGAACCCACGGAACGAGCCCGAATCGAGCTTTTTCGAGCCGAATATTCCGGATCGAATCGAATACTTAGGTTCATTTACAGCCCTATTTTTGTCCCATCTGACATGCAGTCTGTCACTATTCATAGGATCGACAATCGCCGAAATTCCTTTTGACAAATCACGATCTGTCCACCCTTTGACTTGTGTCCAATGGATAAAAAATGGATCATCCTAACGCCTTTTTTAATCTCGACCTTTGATTTTCTTGATAAGTCGAGGTAGTTGGCTGTCCTTATCCATGTAATCTTCCAATAAACTTGAATTAATCGTGGTAATATATCAGCAGGTTCATGAGTCTGCTGAAGTACCTATCAGTCTGCTGATCATCATATTTCTGTAAGTAAAATATAATGCAGCTGATTACTTTTATCTAACCTTTATTGTGAAGTTAGATTACATCATTTTAATTATAACTAAGTTCCAAACATCATCCAACTTATGGAACTTAGACCTTCTACACAAGGTATATGCAATCGCTTTAGGTCATCACGGACTTGCCTAAAGTCCGATTCCATATCCTTGACTTTAAATACTAAGTTTGATCCCTTAGCCTTCAATTCTCGAGTTTGAACCCTCACCTTCGCCTTGATCTTGATCTTGGCGAGGTTCTGACTAGTCTACTGACCTATCTACCCTATCGACTGGACCATCTCTGCTGATATCAACCAAAGACCACTTTTTACAAAGCTTGTTTGATCAAACCTATTTATGAATCAAACTCTAATAAACCTATACATTTAATCTAGACATCTTTTTGCCTTTGCACTATAACAGCTAGTATGGCACTCATCATCAAAACTAAGAAATAAGTCCAACATAAGAGAATATCCCGAGGTGTTTCCAGAAGAGCTACCGGGAAACATGCCGGACAGAGAGATAGAGTTTGAGATTCAGTTGGTACCAGGAGCGGCACCAGTTGCTAAGGCACCCTACAGAATGGCACCGGCTGAATTAAAGGAGTTGAAAGCTCAACTTAAAGATATGCTTGAAAGGAACATAATTCAGCCCAAGACTGCGCCTTGGGAGCCCCTGTTTTGTTCGTAAAGAAGAAAGATGGCGACATGAGAATGTGTATCGACTACAGAGCACCGAACAACCTTACCATCATCAAGAATAAGTATCCTCTACCAAGGATAGATGATCTGCTTAATCGATTCTGCGAGGTAAGAAAGTGTTTTCCAAGATCAACCTTTGAGGTCCGGATATCATCAGTTGAAGGTTAGGATAGCAGATATACCGAAGACGGCTTTCAGTACGAGATATGGACATTATGAGTTCCTCGTCATGCCTTTTGGACTCACTAACGCTCCATCTGCATTTATGGATTTGATGCAGCGAGTTTTCATGCCGTACTTGGATAAGTTCGTGATAGTGTTCATAGACGATATCCTAGTTTACTCTAAGGATGAGAAAGAACACGAGGAACACTTAAAGATAGTGTTGGACACACCGAGGAAGAATCGCTTGTATGCAAAGTTTTCTAAGTGTGACTTATGGTTGGATCGAGTGAGTTTCTTGGGTCATGTCATTTCGGAGATGGCATTCAAGTTGATCCGGCAAAGATCGAGGCAGTTGAGAATTGGCCTAGATCTACTTCAGTTTCAGAGGTAAGAAGCTTTCTTGGGGTGGTGGTTACTACCGGAAGTTCGTGGCAAGACTTTTCGAAGATTGCTACTCCACTCACCAGGCTGACACGTAAGAATGTGAAATTTGAATGGACTAATGAGTGTGATAGGGCTTTTCATACCTTGAAGAGTAAGTTGACTACGGCACCAGTGTTAGCAGTTCCGGAGATTTTTGATAACTATGATGTCTACACGGATGCTTCGGGACATGGTTTGGGTTGTGTGTTGATGCAAGGAGGAAAAGTGATAGCTTATGCGTCTAGACAGTTGAAGGTGCATGAGAAGAATTACCCGACACATGATCTAGAGTTGGCAGCGGTAGTATTTGCCTTAAAGACTTGGAGGCATTACTTATATGGAGTTAAAGCGAGGATCTTCACTGACCATAAAAGTTTAAAGTATTTCTTCACACAAGAGAACCTGAATATGAGACAGAGGAGATGGTTAGAGTTCGTTAAGGACTATGATTTGGATATTCAATACCATCCGGGTAAAGCGAATGTAGTGGCAGATGCTTTGAGCAGGAAACCAGTGTTTGCAGCTTCCAGTGTTGAGGTAGTGGCGGAAAGGTTAGATGGACTGGAAATCGTAAGCTTTGATCGATTGAAGATGGCGGTTTGTGGCACCGTTGTTGTCAAGGTCGAGTTGATGGATGATATACGGGAAAGCAAGATGAAGACCGGTTTTGTTGGATTTGAAGCGAGTTGCTAGAAAGCCCACGGTCGGTTATGTGCTAGACAAGAACGGAAATCTTTGGTACGTGGATCGCCTATGTGTACCTAATGTTGGTGACTTAAGACAAAGAGTTATGGAAGAAGCACATAGAATAGCTTTTGCGGTTCATCCGGGTGCTACTAAAATGTACAGAGACTTAAGGGAAAGATTTTGGTGGCCCTCGATGAAAGTGGAAATAGCCAAGTTTGTGGCCGAGTGTGACGTATGTCAGAAGGTTAAGGCGGAGCATAGAAGACCCGGTGGAATGCTTAAGCCATTGGATATCCCTGAATGGTAGTGGGATAAGATCACAATAGACTTCATCACCAGATTACCTAAGACAAGAGGCGGTCATGACGCAATTTGGGTAATTGTGGATAGATTGACCAAGTCTGCCCATTTCTTACCATACAAGGTCGACATGCCGTTGAAGAAGATGACGACACTATATCTGGACAATATAGTGAAGCTACACGGAGTTCCTATCTCGATAGTTTCAGACCGTGATTCGAGATTCGTAAGTCGGTTTTGGAAGAGCCTGCAAGAAGCCTTCGGGACCAAGTTAGATTTGAGCACGGCTTTTCATCCTCAGACAGATGGACAATCTGAGAGGACCATCCGCACACTTTCGAGGACATGTTGAGAGCTTGCGCTTTGGAGGTAGGCGGATCATGGGATGATTACTTATCGGTAGCGGAGTTTGCCTACAACAACGCTTTTCATGCAAGTATAGGCATGCCGCCGCGTTTGAAGCGTTATATGGGAGAAGATGTCGACGCCACTTTGTTTTGGGATGAAGTCGGGAGAGAGCAGAGACATGTACCGTAAATGGTTGAACAAGCAAAGGAAAGGGTTCGATTGGTCAAGAAGAATCAAGGCGACTCAAGACAGATGAAAAAAGTTGGGTTGATGTCGTGGAAGAAGACCGCTCGAGTTTGAAGTCGGTGATAGAGTTTACCTCCGAGCTTCACCAATGAAGGGAGTGAAACGCTTTGGACAAAAGGGAAAGCTGAGTCCAAGGTATGTTGGACCTTTTGAGATTCTGGAAAGAGTTGGGACGTTAGCATATAAGCTTCAGTTGCCGGAATCGATGTCGAGAGTCCATAGTGTTTTTCACGTCTCAATGTTGAAGAAGTGTCTGACGAAGAATGATGTTGAAACTACGGTTGATCCAGGAATCCTACAAGATAATCTTGCTTATGACGAAAGACCTATCAAGATTTTAGACCGGAAAGAAAAGATGTTTAAGAGACGGATGATTCCCTTGGTGCTAGTTCAGTGGAGCAATCATTCACCCGAGGAGGCAACTTGGGAAGTGGAAAGCGACATGCTTAGTGAGTTCCAAGAGTTTGGGGATTTACCAGGTATGTTCTAGTTTCGATGACGAAACTCCTTCTAAGGGGGGGAGAATGTAATATTCCGATTTTCGGGAAAGGGCAGACGTGTCTTTTTACGAAAACGAAATATTAGGTTCGGTTTCCTTTTATTCGGAGTTAAGTATTTTGGACGTTTTATATATATATTCGAGTGTTATATATGTAATTAAGGAAATAATGAGTTTTGTAACCAAGGGCGTTTTGGGAAAAGGGTAATGTGGAATTAGGTATTAAGGGAAATTAATCACCTAATTACTTCTTTTCGCCAGCCCTTTCCCATTACCTTGTGCGACCTTGAGAGGAAAAGAGAGAGAACAAAAGAGTTTTTCATAATCCGGAGAAGAGGAGTTGATCATTTTCAGAACCGGTGCAAGAATTGGAATCGTTGTGAAGAAGGCTACGTTTTGGTATCTGCTTGGTGGTGTTACAAAGACGTTTACTCTGAGTTTGGAGCGCTTTGGGGGGCTGTTTAGAGGTAAGAAAAGTTATCCCTATGATCTCATTCGTTTGTATAAGGTTTAGATGAATTTGTAGGTGGTTTTGGTGCTAGAATGATGTATTGTTGGTTTGAGTTTTGTCTGTAAGTATCATGGCATGTTAGATACAAGTTTGCTTGTGTTTTACGTGCTATTTTGCTGGTTTTTGGTTGAAATACGATCTGGGGTTCGAATGATGAAGAATTAGGGTTCCAGTCGAACCCAGGTGGACGGGCGTCCGGTATTCTGGACGGGCGTCCAGCCTAGGTTCCACCTTGGACGAGCGTTTGGTTGCATTGGACGGGCGTCTGAGGTGCTATTTTACATTCAGGATTGAACTGTTTTGGGTGGACGGACGTCTGGGTATAGTGGGCGGGCGTCCAGCTTTGGACGGGCGTCCAGTAATGTCCAGACGGGCGTCCATGGCTTAAAACAGACGTCTAGCTGGTTTTGTCACTATTTCTTTGTGGGTTGTTGCTCAACCTTATAAACATGATTTATCTTTATGAACCCTTATATATGATTTGTTAATATGGTATAAACATAGACAAGCCTGAATTGAGCTTCTGATTCGTTCAGTTAAAACACCGAATGTACTCTTAAAGGGAGTTGAAGTTCGGATCCGTCGGAAGAGCATGATAGGCTTGTGCTTTGATGAATTAGGATTCATCAACGTCTGTTTATGTGCTAGGACTTGTCCGTGTCTAGTGGTCTAGGAAGAGAGTAGTCTATGTGAGGGAGATTACTTGAAGATACTTAGGTTGGCTAGCTAATAACCTAATAAACAACGTATGTGACTAGTAAAAGATTAAACAACATGTCTCTCTTGGCTAGGCACCAGGCTAAATCGCGATGCATGTGCTACTGAAGGTGGAGGAACTTCGTTGGTCAAAAGACCCTAAGTACGGAGGGACTCTACTGAGGTGTGCGTGCTATCGGAGTCTACCTTTTCTAGACTTCGTGGGTATTGGTGTGATCCACTAATATGTTGCAAAAGAGTGTTCCCAAGGTAGAAGAACTCTGTAGGTCAAAGACCCTAAGTACAGAGGGACTCTGCTGAGGGGATGCGCGTAGTGCCCTTGAGTGCGGTTGTAACATAGATAGGTTAAGCTAGAAACAGTTAGTCACAACATGTTGATGAGCATGAAGTGAACCTTAGATTGAGTCGGTCTCATATAATCAAATAAACGGCTTAAATATCTTTCCTTATAATTCCTTTTGATATCATAGCTTCTCTTTCTTTCTAAGTATGTTGTACTTACCTCGAATGCATATTTGTTTTTATGTGTTTGGGGGTGAGAAGACGAACAGGTTTACGAGGAAGGATTTGACGACGATATTTGAAGACGCTTGTTGGAAGTTCAAGATGTTCCTTTTCTGTTTTTCATTGGTTGTTCTTTCATTACTTTTGAGGTAGGCCTTTGGTCTTGACAGTTTTGTCGTACTTTATCTTTTGGGATCATCGTACTTTTCCAAATGTAATAATTTACATTTCCACCCTTAGATTTCTTTTCTACTTTTATATTTTTTTTTGGGAAAATTTTAGGGGAATGAGGAGAAGGACAAAAATATTTCATCAATTAAGTAGAAGGGCAGTCTTTTGAAACTTTTGCATAAAGGACAAAACTATTTATCCACTATCGAAATTCACTTGTGTTCGAAATTCACTGGTTAAATTCACTGCCGAAATTCACTGTCGAAATTCACTAATTTTCAAAATTCATTGTCGGGATTCACCGATTTTCGGGATTCATCATTAAAATTCACCGTCGAAATTCACCGATTTCGGGATTCACTAGGAGATTCACCGATTTTAAGGATTCACTGCTTGTCCTTCTCGCTATAAAATTATGCGCTTGTCCTTCTCCCTATAAAAAATATGTAGTTGTCCTGTTGCTTAATAATATTTCGATTGTGTCCTTATCCCTAATTTCCCAAAAATTTTATATACCCGAGTTTTGCTTCCGTTTTGCCTTTAATTTGATACGACGTAGTAGAGGCTTACGTATAAAATGAATTTACTTTTATTTTATACGTGCCGAACGTTTTGATTTCCGGATAAGGACTCGGTGTCCGGGAACGGGGCGTTACAATAATAAATTGGTTTTATTTTAATTAAAAAACATTTCTCCTCTCGGGTGTTCGTGGCTCGTGATCCGGCGGTTCGAGTTCAAGATTTGAAGATCAAAACTCGAAGACATAGATTAAGTTTTACTTTCCCTTAGAAAATATTAGTCGGGGTACCAACGGTCCATCTCGGTGTTTACTTTTCGTATAATTTTGTGTTTGATCAAGATTACGTGCTTAAAACCGAAAATTGCCATGACTTGCATCTTCATTATTCCACTCCAATGCATACACTTAGTTTTTTAATTTGAATTAAAATAGACGTGTATAACTCGAATAATTAGTATGAATGCTTATTAATTTAATATGTGGTAGTTAAATAATAAGTAGCTAATTATAAAAACCGAGGACCCGGGTTTTGTCAATCGTTACGATTTTAGTGATGGATTTTCGGTGAATCCCACTTGGATAAATCGTTGAGCTTTTCGGTGATGGCTTCTTAGTGAACTCACATTGAACAGAAACGAGATTACGCTTTGGGTGACAATTTAAAAATCGGAGAATCTACATGGGTTCGGAAATGGTTTAACCATGGTTGGGCGAGTTCAACCGAGCTTCAGCTCAATCGACTCCCCTCCACGTGTGATGCACGTTACAACAGTTCAACAGGACTTAGCATAGCCGATATGCCTTCGGGCTAAACGGGGCTTCTCTTGCCGGATTGGCCTGTACTGTCACATATGTTCCAACGAATAAGACGGCGTAGGCTTGCCTACATAACCGACCCTATTCGGAGTACTTTAATTTGTTGTTTCTTATTGTCAAGACCACAACCGTAATTAGTAAACCCACCACTTTTTCAAAATATTGAGTGGGAGCGGGAAGGCGACAACAACCCCACACCTCTACTATAGATGCAAGCATGTGAGAGAATGGTGACACCTCGTGCGCTTTGATTTCGCCCCCAGGATGGTGTTCACCGCTATCAAAATTCAAGGCTTGGTCTCCAAAGAATAGGATATCGGTACTCGCCGGGTCATCGACACGACCCCCTCGTAGGCATACTCGGGGCATACTCTGAGATCTGATATAGTAGGTCACACTCTTTATGAATATTTTCGAAATATCTAGGCTAGAAAATGAAAGGTAATCAATGATTAAGGTCCGGGATGTCTGATTCCCGTGAGATGTTCGATTCTCGAAGCTTAATCATTGAGAGAGATTGTCTCAGTTTAACCATCATAATGCTGATATCGACCCTCTCGGACAGTACTATGCGAGGTTAAATCCTTGGAATGGTAGGATAGACTTTATATAGTTTATTATTCCTAAAATACAAGATATATTAGTGTATATTTGATTAAATTTACATCATTTTATTTACAAAGAACATGTCTTCGCAAATTCAAACTTTCTTGAATGATAAGCTAAATGGCGACAATTTTACTAAGTGGAAAAGTAACGTAAACGTGGTGCTCGTATTTGAGAATGCGCAGTTTGTTTTGACTGAGGAGGGCCCTATTCTTCCCCTTCAAAATCCGCCTAAACGCATTTGCGATCAACATAAAAATGGATAGAGGCAAATAATAAGTCAAGAGGCATCTTCTTAGCCTCCGTGTCGGATGTCATTCGGAGCAAGATTGAGGGTTTTAATCATCGCATGAGAAATCTTGCGAAGATTTAACCACCATGTTTGGCAAACCGTCGATCGAGCAAAGACACGAGGCCGTGAGGAAGGCTGTCAATGCCAAGATGAGGCGGGGTCAGCCGGTTACTGGTCATGTGATAAACATGATTAGTTACTTTACTGAAGAAGAAACTCATGGTGCAACTATAGACGATGCTACTCAAGTGTCCGTGATTCTCGGATCATTGACATCTGATTTCCTAACGTTCAGGACTAGCTACATCATGTCTAAGGCTCACCTTTCCATGATGGAGTTGATCAATGAACTTCAAGTCTTCGAGGGTCTTTCTTCGAAAGATAAATCCCAAGAGCAGGAAAAGAAGGCTGAGGCCAATGTGGTCGCAGCCAAGGCGTCTAAGTCAAACCAGCAGGGTAAACAAAAGAAACAAACTGCGCCGGCGCCTAAACCTATGAAGAAGAAGGCTAAGCCGAATACACCATCCAAGCCCAAGGGCAAGTGTCATTACTGCAATGAGATAGGGCACTGGCGTCGTCACTGCCCCGTATATCTCAAAGATGTAAAGGATGGGAAGGTAAAGGCTAGCAATAGGAAAGATAAGAAAGGTAATCTGGAATTACTTGTCTTGGAATCTTTCAATGTAACTAAAGATGTATCAATTTGGATACTCGATACTGGAGCTACTAACCATGTATGTTCTTCTTTGCAGATCCTTAGTTCGTTTCAAGAGCTAGAGGAAGGAGCTCAAGTCATGAGAGTCGGCACCGGGGCGTTAGTTTCAGCAAAAGCAGTGGGAGCTGTGGTTTTACATTTTGGAAATAAAGTTTTATATTTAGACAATGTTTATTTCATTCCAAATTTTCATAGAAATTTGATTTAGTGATTCGCTTTGAAAGACCAGTTGTACTGCTTCTTTTATGAATGATCAGTTTACTATTTCTAAGAATGGTTTTACTTTGTGTACTACTCAGTTAGAAAACGGATTGTATTTCATTAAACCCACACAAGCTCCCATGTTAAATACTGAAAATTTTAAAGTAGCACATCTAAAATCTGCAAAAAGGCAGAAAATTTCTCATAAAGAAGATAGTACATATCTTTGGCACCTTACAGTAACATTTCCTTGGAAAGTATCAAACGACTGGCTAAGGTTAATTCCTTAAAAGAGTTATCTGTTGACTCGTTGCCCGTCTGCGAATCTTGCCTGGAGGGAAAAATGACTAAGCGTCCCTTCACGTCAAAAGAGAATAGGGCCAAAGAACCTCTAGAGTTAGTACATTCAGACCTTTGTGGTCCGATGAATGTGCAAGCTAGAGGCGGATTCGAGTATTTTGTGCCTTTCATCAATGACTACTCGAGGTTTGGATATGTTTATCTGCTGCATCAAAATCCGAGACTTTTGGCAAGTTTAAGGAATTTCAAGCAGAAGCCGAATGGTAGTTAGGCAAGTCTTTGAAATGCCTTCGCTCTGATCACGGAGGAGAGTACTTAGATACTGAGCTCACTGACTACCTAATTGAACATTGGATCTGCTCCCAACGTTCGCGCTTAGACACCTCAAAGAAAATGGAGTTGCTTTGAAAGGAGAAATAGAACATTGATTGACATGGTAAGATCAATGATGAGCTACGCCGCTACCGATATCCTTTTGGGGATATGCTGCTCTAAGCAATGTATACATATCTTGAATGTAGTACCGTCAAAGTCGGTCACAAAGACACCTTATGAAATGTGGAGGGGACGGCCGGAAGGCCTAAATCACTTCCGCATTTGGGGATGTCCTGCACATGTGCTGGTGGACAAGACTAGTAAACTACAAAAGCGTATGAAAGTATGTCTGTTTGGGGGTTACCCTAAGGGAACACGTGGAGGTCTGTTTTACGATCCGGAAGATAACAAGGTGATAGTTTCAACTAATGCCATGTTTTTGAAGGATCAATATATGACAGATTTCAAGCCTCGAAGTAAAGTCGTACTCGAGGAGTTACTTTCTGACGAGGTCAGACCACAAGTGCCACCTAGTGTCACTGTAGACAACACTGTGAATGCAACAGTCAACCCTCCTCCTAATCCACCCAGACGTACTGAGAGAGTGGTTCGGCCACCAAATCGGTATGGACAATCAGAGGCGAACATAGCCATCTCTGATGGTGTGGAAGATGATCCAGTGTCTTTTTGCAATGCCATGGATGATCGTGACAAGGATCAATGGGTTGACGCGATTAATCAAGAGATAGAGTCCATGTACTCTAACTCTGTCTAAAAACTTGTAGATTGCCCCGAAGGGGTAAAACCCATAAGGAGCAAGTGGCTCTACAAGAGGAAGCGAGGAGTTGATGGTAAGGTGCAAACCTTTAAAGCACGGCTTGTAGCTAAGGGCTACACACAGAGAGAGGGTATAGACTACGAAGAGACCTTCTCCCTTGTGGCCATGCTTAAATCCATCCGGATCCTCCTTTCTATTGCTGCATGCCTAGATTATGAAATCTGGCAAATGGATGTCAAGACAGCGTTTCTTAACGGCTTTCTCGATGAGGAAATCTATATGCAACAACTAGAAGGATACATCGAGGAAGGCCAAGAGCACAAAGTGTGCAAGTTGCTGAGATCCATTTATGGGTTGAAACAAGCATCTCGGTCTTGGAATCATAGATTTGATGACACCATTAAGTCATATGATTTCAACAAAATCTGATGAACCATATGTATACAAGAAAGTCGTTATGATAAGGTTGCGTTTCTAGTGTTGTGCGTAGATGACATTCTCCGATTGGAAACGATAAGGGGATGTTGTCGGACGTTAAAACTTGGTTGGCTAGCCAATTCCAAATGAAAGATTTGGGAGAGGAGAATTATGTTCTCAGGATCCAATTAATACGGGATCGTAAGAACATGATGTTAGCTCTTTCACAAGCCACTTACATTGATAAGGTGATGGCTAGATATAGCATGAAGGGCGCAAAGAAGGGTTACCTACCAACTCGTCACGGCGTCCCATCTCTCTAAGACTCGAGTCCTCGGACTCTGAGGAAACAGAGGCTATGGAAAGAGTGCCTTATGCTTGGTGCCGTGGGTAGTCTAATGTACGCTATCTTTGTGCACTAGACCTGACATCTGTTTATGGCGTTAGACTCGTCAAGAGTTATCGACTAATCCAGGCAATGAGCATTGGATTGCAAAGAAAGAACCTCTTAAAGTACTTGAAGAAGACTAGGAATTATATCTTTGGTATATTCGGGTGCAAACCGGATGTGCAGTGGGTATGACTCGACTTTCAATGAGAGTAGAGTAGATTTCAAATCTACCTCAGGCTCGAGTGTTTACCATTGGTGGTGGTGCGATCATTTGGAAGCGTCAAGCAATCCAAAGACGGGTGATTCTACTATGGAAGTGAATACATAGCGCCTCTCGAGGCACTAAAGGAAGCATTTTGGCTCGATAAGTTCTGAGTGGTTTAGGGGTCTCTCCAAATCACAAAGAACCGATCACTCTCTATTGTGACAACAATAGGGCTGTATCAAATTCGAAAGAACCCCGTAGTCACCGCAAGTCGAAGCATATCGAGCGAAAGTACCATTTAATCAGGGAGATAGTCCAAAGAGGAGACATTTCCGTCATGAAAATCGCCTCTGCTTACAACCCCGATGATCCTTTCACCAAGACACTGCCGTTAGAAGTCTTCAACCGGCACTTGGAAACTATTGGTATTAGGGACATGATTTATTTTCTCTAGAGCAAGTGGGAGTTGTATTGCTGTAATATAGATATAGGTTGTGCTTTAAAACAACTAATCCACTTGCCTTTCGTGCAATGGGGAGATTGTTAGATTTTATGCCCGAAAGACAATTTGTAATTGTTTTATTTAAATAAATGACAGAATTTATTTCATCTTATTTATTCGCATTTATTGCCAATATTAATACACTACAAAAAAACCCTAAGTATATTGATTATGTAATCACATGACTCAGTGTATGGCTATACACACGAGGATTGAGTTTGTGAAATATACTTAAAATTAACTTAGTCCATAGCGTTTATTAATCTGAGTACGGGTCTCTAGATTAATTTGCTAATAATGCGCCCAGAACACTTTAGGTGTGACAGTCTTATCCGGGCTGTCGGTAATAGGGTACCTAATGAGGCATTTATATATGATGATAATCATATAGGGCTGGACCGATTTGATTTAGGTTCTCGATATAATTCCGTAATCGAGAAGTCTTATCGAATCACAAGATGATCATATATGGATTAATCTCAATCCTGAGGTGATCACATACAACTGCTTAGACTGGGGTAGGGTTTGATGTGTTAGTAAGGATCACTTCGTAGTATGTGGTCCAACACTTCTCGTTGGCTCTATTCTAGAATGAGTGAGTAGTCTGTGTTATCACAGATATGGAATCCATTCCTTTCCTCGGGAAGTAGATAGACAGTTCCCTTATTTGTTAACCCTAGAAACTGATCGATCGGCCGAGTTCATATTATATTGGTTATGAACTAATTGATCACTAGGGGGTTAATGGTAAATAAGGATAATATGTTTCGAGAAGGGTTTACGGAAATATCCCAAATCGAAGTGAACAGTCTATGGAAGATTTATCCGTATGTAATGATTATATCAGTGGACGCTTTCGACTCATAAATTGAGTTTAAGTTATCTACATTTGATAGAGTTCAGTTTTGGGTTTATGGTGGTGTAATCCCGGAATTAATAGGTTGGATATAATTATTCATCTGATTTAATAATTTTATCTAATTTATCAGTAGCTACTGAATATGGGTCCATGGTCCCCGACGTGGCTCCAAAAATAGCATAATTGGATTTCTCGTCGTTTCACCTCAATTATAATTAAATAGTGGATTGGACTATTTAATTGGATATGTGGATTAATTGTTTAGTTGGACTAGATAATTAAATACACGGAAAAAGAAATTTTTCGTGGACTCTGCCCAATGTGTGTCAAAATGCGTGTGGACCTATTTTAAATAGGGTGGGGCGCATTTTTAATCATTATTTAATTAGAGATAAATTAGTTTTCTTGGATAATTATTTAATGTGTGA
Source organism: Gentiana macrophylla (assembly GCA_026214975.1). Lineage (NCBI taxonomy): Eukaryota > Viridiplantae > Streptophyta > Magnoliopsida > Gentianales > Gentianaceae > Gentiana > Gentiana macrophylla. The sequence goes on along the minus strand of CM047808.1, from coordinate 93,473,911 downwards.
TTTATCTTTTATTTGTTAATTCATAATTGATGGAATATTAGATAATAATATGATTTATCTTAATTTGATTGGGATAATCATTTTATTTATCTTTTATTTGGAATAAAGGATTAATGTAATAATTATCTCTTAATTATGTAATCCTTGGTGGTTAAGTTTTACTCTCTTATATAAAGAGAGTTCTTCCAAGCCTTTTGACACAACATAAACAAGCCATTATTGACAAATACTTGGGTTGATATTTCGACCAAGTATTTTGGGTTTCGAGTTGGAATAATCTTCGGGATTATTCCGGTAACATATCAAGGAGGTCCAGCGACGGGAAACACCATCCACCTGGTGTTGCTGGGAGATACACGTTGGAAGGCTGTGGCTTCTCAATACACGTGTTCTTGGAGATCTATCATTCTTGGAGTTAAGCACCAAAAGGTAAAATCCAAACCCCCTTATAGTTAGATCTTTTATTTATGTTCTTTGTTTCGTTTAGATCTAGATCCGATACTTCCGCTGCGTAATCGGGTCAATCTATGATTGATCCGACGATATTACATCTAACACTCTCCACCTCTGTCAGACCTCAACCTTTTTATAGTCCTTCTTGATTCATTTTCCACCTGCTGTTTGAAAATTTTGAAGGCCTTAAATGCTTCAGATTTTCTTTCAAGAAACTCACCTATGTCTTCCTTGATAAGTCATCTGTGAAGGTGATGAAGTACCTTGTTCCACCATTTGAAGTTGGAGTAATTGGTCCACAAAGGTCTGTGTGAATCAGACCTAGAACTTCCTTTGCCCTGTTTGAATTACCTTTAGGAAAGGGTAGTCTGTGTTGTTTGCCCAAGGTACATTCCTCACACACACCATCAGGACTGTCTATCTGAGACAGTCCTTCCACCATTCCTTTTTTGTTGTAGGGTTTCTAAACCACCATAGTTTAAGTGACCATACATGTAGTGCCACAGCCAAGTTGAGTCTGTGCATTTAGTCATCAAGCATGTCTGAACAGGGGTTATGTGTAGTGGAAGCAGTCTGCTGGCATTCATCTTAATTGCTTCTATGGATCCTTTGATGGGATCATAGATTTCACAAGTTCCATTCTTGATAGTGATCTCATATCCCTTTTCATGTAGTTGTCCAGCACTCAACAGGTTGTATTTTAAATCAGGCACATACAAAACATTTGAAATAGTTTCTGTGAATCCATTCTTAGTTTTATCTTGAGGTCACCCTTACCTGCAGTCATCACTCTAGATTTGTCTCCAAAACTAACTTTGGAGTGATGTGATTCATTTAAACTAGAGAAAGAGGACTTATCTCCACACATGTTCTACTTGCATCTAGTGTCTACATACCATATGTCTTTGGAGGCTTCATAGGTTGAGTGAATGACCATGAGTGGGGTTTCAGGTGTCTCCTTTCTCCACAAAATTTGATACCTCTCCTTGGTCTTGTTCCCTGTTATCTTTTCACCTTGCTTTGCTTGGTGTAGCACTCGATTTGTAGTGCCCGAATTTATGGCACCGTAGCACTCAACCTGGGGATTTGTCATGTCCCTTGCCTTTGTATTCAGATTCATCTCCTATTTTTGCATTTTTGAATCCATCTCTGCCTGAGTTGAAGTCCCTGCCTCTGCCTCTTCCTCTACCCCTTCCTCTACCTCTGAAATTTGTAGGGGTTGTTGCCTTTAAGGCCCGCTCTTCATTACCATTGTGCCTTGTCATCTTTTGCTCATGAACTTGCAGGGAGGTGATGACGGTCAAATTATACCCGTAAAAGTCATCAATGTTGACCTTAAATCGAGATTAATAATGTATATTTCAAATTGAATCACTCGTTTATATTTATTATTTAATGTTAAGTGATTATTAATATGATATTGGGTATTTAACTGCTTTTATTATTAAAAGGCCGATTTATTGTGCTATAAATGTTTATTTTGCGAGATCACAACAAATGGGAGGATTAATGTTAATTAATCAATGGTCTCAAGATAATAGAGAAAGAAAATCGGAGCATTAAACGAAAGGTTAATCAGATCAACATGAAGCGTGCAGTGGGGAGCAAGACAGACGAAGAAAATATTTAAAATGTGCCAAAAATAGGTTCGGTCGACCGAGCCTATAGCTTCGGTCGACCGAGTGTGTCATCTCGGTCACTTATCGGATTTTTTCGTATTTACCTTCTAGATCCTTCATAAGTCGGCAGAAACTCCTATATAAGCAGCAGCTACGAGGAATCGTAAATAATCCCTTCATTCTTTCCTCAATCTTACAATTCATAATATAACTTTGATACAATGTAGAATAATTTGAGGGTTTCCAGCAAATTTAAGGCCGCAATATGTAAGCCTTTATTTTCTGCTTTTTATTTTAAGTAATTAATCCCTCCCAATTATGCTTTATCGTTTGAGTTAGTTAATCATAGCTAGATGATGTAGATCTAGGCTATGACGTTGGGAAGGTGACGATACCTTGTCCATGAGGATCCCATAACCTACGTCATCTACTTAGTTTATATCCATGAATCTGTATTGTTTAATTAATGTGTATCTAAGTTAGTTTATATGAATGCTTTACGAATTACTGTTTAATCTGTTCTGTATGATGAAACGCTGAGAGATATATTCTAAGATGTATTCTGGGTTGAAATCGTTCGGGTGAGCGAAAGGTGTCATTCGGTCGACCGAGGCCTTACACTCGGTCGACCGAGCCCTGATTCATCGCTTATTTCGCCACGCCTTTATGGTAGGTTTAGCCTAGTTGAATTTATTATCTCAAGGTATGGCTATGGCTACGTTACTCGCTTAGTTTAATTAAAATGTGTAAAAGGAAATACCAATATAAAACTCTTAGGTAGGCTTATGAATTGCTCTTCACGGACGCTCGGCGTTATCTAGGTAGGTTTATATTCGGGAATTGCATGCACCGCTATACGTCACGTCGTAGATTAGCATGAGACTATAACTTGGTAATTGCTAGTTGGACAAGAGCTTGAGTAATCGCTAGGAAGTACGCCTAATCATAGGAATGTTGCCTGAGACGAGGTGTACGATTAATATCGGCATCCTTAGTGTCGTAAGCGTGCAAGTTATATGAGATGGATACCCAAAAGGTGAAGACACGTAATGTAGCACGTTGATCTAGCAACCTAACCGGTGCTAAGTCAAGTTAAAGAGGATGACTCCGTAGCCAATCTAAGATAGATACAAACGGATTGACAGCTTAATAAGTTCGATTTATTATATAAATTATCTAGGTCCAAACGATAAAGACTATAATTGGGGAGGTTAATTACGTTGTGTCGAGTCGTGTCTTTACCTTTCTTGTCTTATGTTGGTCGTAGACCGCCTCTATGTCCTTGACATGTTTAATTAATTGTTTGTATATATGATGATCCACAATTGGTTCCCTGCGGGATCGACCTTGATTCACTATAGCTATACTACGATGGGCCTAGTCCTCTTGCTAGTATTGGTTTATGGTGGTCAAGTATATTATAACCTGATTGACCCCGATCATGTTTTTGGTGCCGTTGCCGGGGAACCAACGGTCAATTTTATATATAAATAATTTTTTTATTCATGTCGAAGCCGCTTTGTAGTCTGCTTTTACGCTTTTGAGTCCTCTCCGTTGTCTCGCTCTGTGTAAAAATTCCGTAACTGGAACAACCGGTTTCGCTCCCAGTGGAGATCGCCCCTCATTGCCGCCGAGCCTGGTTCTATTTTCTCGACTTCGCGTGTCCGCTTTATCCTCGATGTTTAATCCGTGAGTCTCGATAGAAGCATGGGAAACCATGTTAAAATCGCCCTACGGTCTATTTTGTTTTTCTTATGTTTGCGAAACCAGGAAGCAATAATCCTGAGTCGCAATTTTTCACGGAGCCGAGAAAATAAGCCAAAGAAACATGTGGAGCTACGAATCTAAGATGGGAAAAGCGATGGAAGCAATACCTTTAAAGCACCAAGATGGCTCCGAAAAAATTTTAAAGGCTTAAATTCTTCGTGGTACAATGTTGAAGGCAAGGTACTACCTTTTTTTTGCTTATGTTTTACTACCTTTTGGTTTTTTGAGCATAAGTTAGCCTATACATGAACCTTAGTATGAATCTTAGCCCGGAGTTGGTTTGTAAGATTAATTTTATTAGTGTCGAAGGTTTTGCCCCATATCTTTCTCATCTGTAGAGGTGTAGGAAACATGTAGTCATTGAAAGGAAGCAAAGAAAGAAGAGTTCCTCGTAGTTCTGTTAAAATATCTTTGTCCTATGCATGAGATTGCTTCTACTGGCCAGGGGAGCAACAAATTGTGTAGTTTAAGCATTCACAATCTAAAGAAGACGTTGGGTTTTGAGAGAACACCATCTTCTTCTTTCGTTGAGTTTTATGGTGATGGCTTCTCGGTGAACCCACCTTAAATAGAAACGAGATTACGCTTTGGGTGACAATTTAGAAATCGGAGACTCTTAGTACATGGGTTCGAAATGGTCTAACCATGGTTGGGCGAGTTCAACCGAGCTTCGCTCAATCGACTCCTCCACGTGTGATGTACGCTATGCTAGCTTCAACAAGACTTAGCATAGCCGATAAGCCTTCGGGCTAAACGGGCTTAATCTTGACGGATTGGCCTGAATCATCACATATGTTCCAACGAATAAGACGGCGTAGGCTTGCCTACATAACTGACCTTATTCGGAGTACTTTGATTCATTATTTCTTATTGTCAAGGCCAAAACCGTAATTTTAACCGAGTTTCTTAGAATTCACAAATTCCTAAAACGAGAGCCGAGGTAAGAGCTTTGGATAAATGGTATGGATAAATTTCGTTTCCTAGGTCTCACAACCAAGGGAAGGGTATTAATCCGCAAAAGCAACAAGCCCACCTCTTATAGTGCCCGAAGGGTCAAAGTCTGGCGATCCAAGAATGATAGCTGACAAGGATAATTTTTGGAAAGTCGAGCTGAATAAATACCATATTATGTATCTCGTACCCTTAGAATTGTGAGTTCCTAGCTAAGAATTGATAGGAAAGGAACCAGGTTTCATGAGTACGTGATCATTTTATACTTATGTTAAGTAAATTTAAGGATATTCATGCCCGTTTTTGAAAGTAGTTATTTATTATTCAATTACTCAATCTGTGAATCGAGTATACAAAGCAAATCATAATAATCAAGAAATTATGTGTACATTGCATAGATGATTGGTTATGTGAACTTAGTATCAATATCTATCTCACGATGCATTCTTATCTTTTAGCCATTAAAGCGAGTAATAAGCTTGAGACGCACTGTGTTTTAGCAAAATGTTAGACATCTGGCTTTGTAGTGACATTACCAAAGTAGCCCCGCTTGTGGTAATAATCGATGCTATACATGATCTAAGATAGGGGATACTCTAAAAGTTTTCTTCCTTGAGATTGATAGTATTTGAAAAATATGAAGAATTGAAGAAATTCAACTTTTAAGAGGCTTTGAGTAGTACTCGGTCTCCAAGTCCAAAATCCCTATAGATACGCTCTTGCTTATTGCTCTAGTGCTCTAACCATTGCGAGGCATAAGAAGTATGAATGCTTGAGGTTGGTAGGTTGAGATTGCGGGTTAGCATAAACTCTAATCTTGCCACGAATATATAAAACTAAATGCACATGCACACATCACTTCGATTCATAATAAGTAGTGAATAATGGATATCTTATGAGCATGACTAGTATGAGTTGACTTGAGTTTCTTGTGTAAGTATGATTTGACCATAGAAAATGTTGTCTCGGGGAATGACTTATTGATGCTTTGTTCGGGACGATCAAAGTCTAAGTGGGGGGTAGTTGATGACAACAAATTATACCCGTAAAAGTCATCAACGTTGACCTTAAATCGAGATTAATAATGTATATTTCATATTGAATCACTCGCTTATATTTATTATTTAATGTTAAGTGATTATTAATATGATATTGGGTATTTAACTGTTTTTATTATTAGAAGGCCGATTTATTGTGCTATAAATGTTTATTTTGCAGATCACACAACAAATCTGGAGGATTAATGTTAATTAATCAATGGTCTCAAGATAACAAAGAAAGAAAATCGGAGCATTAAACGAAAGGTTAATCGGATCAACACGAAGCGTCAAATGGGAGCAAGATGCATTTAAGAAAATATTTAAAATGTTCCAAAAATAGGTTCGGTCGACCGAGCCTATAGCTTCGGCCTAACCGAGTGTGTCATCTCGGTCACTTATCGGATTTTTTCGTATTTACCTTCTAGATCCTTCATAAGTCACAGAAACTCCTATATAAGCGAACTACGAGGAATTGTAAATAATCCCTTCATTCTTTCCTCAATCTTACAATTCATAATATAACTTTGATACAATGTAGAATAATTTGAGGGTTTCTAGCAATTTAAGGGTCGCAATATGTGTTTTTTTATTTTCTCTGCTTTCTTTCTTTTAAGTAATTAATCCCTCCCAATTATGCTTTATCGTTTGAGTTAGTTCATCATAGCTAGATGATGTAGATCTAGGCTATGACGTTGGGAATGTGGCGATACCTTGTCCATGAGGATCCCATAACCTACGCCATCTACTTAGTTTCTATCCATGAATCTGCATTGTTTAATTAATGTGTATCTAAGTTAGTTTATATGAATGCTTTACGAATTATTGTTTAACTGCTTACGTATGATGAAACGCGAGAGATATATTCTAAGATGTATTCTGGGTTGAAATCATTCGGGTGACCGAAAGGTGTCATTCGGTCGACCGAGGCCTTACACTCGGTCGACCGAGCCCTGATTCATCAGTTATTTCTGCCACGTCTTTATGGTAGGTTTAGCCTAGTTGAATTTATTATCTCAGTAGGTATGGCTATGGCTACGTTACTCGCTTAGTTTAATTAAAATGTGTAAAAAGGAAATACCAATATAAAACTCTTAGGTAGGCTTATGAATTGCTCTTCACGGACGTTCGGCGTTATTCAGGCGAAGTTTATATTCGGGAATTGCATGCACCGCTTATACGTGACGTCGTAGATTAGCATGAGACTATAACTTGGTAATTGCTAGTTGGACGAGAGCTTGAGTAATCGCTTAGGAAGTACGCCTAATCATAGGAATGTTGCCTGTGACGAGGTGTACGATTAATATCGGCATCCTTAGTGTCGTAAGCGTGCAAGTTATATGAGATGGATACCCAAAAGGTGAAGTCACGTAATGTAGCACGCTGATGATCAGCAACCTAACCGGTGCTAAGTCAGATTAAAGAGGATGACTCCCGTAGCCAATCTAAGATAGATACAAACGGATTGACAGCTTAATAAGTTCGGTTTATTATATAAATTATCTAGGTCCAAACGATAAAGACTATAATCGGGGAGGTTAATTACGTTGTGTCGAGTCGTGTCTTTACCTTTCTTGTCTTATGTTGGTCGTAGACCGCCTCATGTCCTTGACATGTTTAATTAATTGTTTGTATATAAGATGATCCACAATTGGTTCCCTGTGGGATCGACCTTGATTCACTATAGCTATACTACGATGGGCCTAGTCCTCTTGCTAGTATTGGTTTATGGTGGTCAAGTATATTATAACCTGATTGACCCCGATCAGGAGGCTTGCAATTCATCAAGTGAAAGTGAGTCTATATCTTTGGATTCTTCAATAGAACACACCACATAATCAAACTTCGAGCTTAGTGACCTGAGTATCTTTTCCATAACAGCCACATAATCCATTTTTTCTCCCAGAAACCTCATTTTGTTTCAAATCTCCAGTGTCCTTGCACAGTAGATTGTAACAGCTTCTCTATCCTTCATCTCAGTATAGTCTCAAAGTCTCTCATTAATGCTTGAAGTTGAGACCTTTTTACTCTAGCATTCCCTTGGAATTTCCTCTTCATAGTGTCCCATATATCCTTGGAGGTTTCTTTACAAAGAATTGTCTCTAGGATTGATCTATCTATAGCTTGGAATAGATAGTTCTTAGCCTTCAAGTCCTTGAGTTTCTTGCCTTCCAATTCAGTTTTCTATGCCTTAGAAAGTACTCCTATCATTACAGGAACACCATGTTCTATGATGGTCCAAAACTCCTTGGATCTTAGGAAGCTTTCCATCAACATGCTCCAATGGTCATAGTGACCATCAAATTTGGGAATGGTCACTGAATCGAAATTTTTCTCGCCATGAGATTTCAAATCAATTTCAATTGATGAAACCAAGCTCCGATACCACTGATATGTTCAGGATACTTAAGCAAAAAAGGATACATTTCATTAAACAGAATCAAAGCTATTTATAGCTACATTACAATCGAAAGTATGCTAAACAACTGCTGCCATCATGGTAGCCTAGAAAATAGGAAATGGTGATCATGGTTAAAACAAACTCCTACATGATCTCTAGCACTAACACACATGATTAGACTAAGTCAAATCATTATTAATTAGAAAATAGAAAGCTAAGACTTTATTTAACTAATTTAAATCCAACAGCAAACACACTCTAGAAGGGGGGGGGGGGGTGAATAGAGTGTGTGGGATTTTAAAACTTATTCGATAATTCAACACAAGTTAGTAAGGCGGAAGCTAACTTAGTGATCAAGAGTGATTAAATTATTGTGATCAAAGAAAGTTATATCAAGGAGTCAAGTTAATTCAAAACAGTCAAAACCGATTCTGTTAAATAAAAGGATCAAGACAGCTTCTTAAAAGCAACTGGTTAATTTAGCTTAATGGTGAATCTAATTAACAAAAACTACTAGCAGGATTGTTTAAAATTGATCAACACAAAAGGTTTAGCAAACACAATATAAATACAAGTATCAGGCTGATATTAACCACTTGAATGGAATCTTATAGTGCCGTTTTAGCATGTGTCACAAAAGGTAATTAAACGAAATGCAGCAGAACATGAATAAAAAGAGAGAGACCTGAACTTAAAACAAACACTGAACTGAAAAGAATTAACTATACAACAGAGTGCAGCAATTCAATTTACAATTCAGCAACCTTATGACAAATACAGCAAACTAACACATAAGCTCAGCAGGTCTATATATTATATATAGAAATTTGTCCAGGTTCAATTACAATGCAATAGCAGAATATTATTATACTTGATACAAGGTTCTTGAACAAAAGCAAAGGAATATAACAACAAAGTTTTAGCTACAGATTACAAGATGAAAGGGACTACAAGTTGTTAATCAAAAATTCAAAACAGATTATTCAATACTACAATTTGTTACTCCTAAAGTTCAGCAGGTTTAAGCTTAACAGCAGGTACAGGACATAATGATGGCAGGATTCAGCAAGCACTCATTACAAGAGGTGCAGGCGAACCAGAGCAGCAGAAACTCAGCTCAACAAGGAGCAGCACCAAGATATACAGCAGATTCAGCAGTGTTAAAAACTCAGCAGTTCACGTACACAAATGATACAGCAGGAGTTATGACAAATACCAACAGTTTGAGCAATGCAACGCAGCAGAGTTAGATGCACAGAACAGATGCAGTGCTTTAACAAATCAACAAACAGATACACCGGGTTAAAGCACAGAGAATTAGCAACCGATTCAGCAATATTCAAGACAGCAGATTTTGACCAAGTTATGTGCACAACAGAATCAGCAAAGTGTTATGTGGAGCAAAATAAGATCAGTGTGTGTGCAAGACAGCCTAAAGAGCAATTTATCAGTTTATTAAATGCACACAGAGCCAATCACAAACAGTCACAACAATGACAACTGAATTTCAGCACTCGACTCAATGGATTTGAGTCAGAACTGAAATTCTGATAAGATAACAGATTAGGGGTAAAGCACAATCAACAAACAAAGACCACACTAAGACTTAGTGTACCGTTGACATTCAAACCACTTATAGCCAAGAAATGATCAACGTGTCTATCCACAGACAGGTTCTTTTGGCACTTCAAACCAAAGACCTTGTTATCACTTTCTTGCACGGGTTCAGTCAGTAGACCAGCAATCAAAGTGTAGCAATATGACACGATAAGCAACACACAACAATCAAACAAAACAGTCCTTCAAAGTACACAACTAAGAATACTGTAAAACGAGGTAACTACCTTGGAACCCACGAGATTCATTTTGTGCCATTAAGTTTTTGAGGTCATTCTCGCTTGGTGCCCGTAGGTATTGACAATGTTTTCACAAAACTTTATTAGAGTTTCTTTCTTTCATTGCTTTCACCAATCTTGACTATTTCGCCAACACGGTCTATGCTACCCCCATTGGCTAAGATACGTAGCGCTGCCATGACTTTCTGCATTGTGGAAAATCCAACACGTCCAGAACAATCACACCATTGAGTGAATTATACATCTGTTGTTGCCAAGTGGTCTGAAATTCTTCGGAACGGTGATTTGCGCATGCAAAGTATACGTCGAACACTTCTTCTTTTTAACCCGAGCAAATTATCTTAGATATTATCCCTTCTCTCTCTGCTTCCTAGCCCAAGGGCGATAGAGACTCTACATAGTCGTCCGGGTACCGTGTGTCCTTGTCCATGTAGTCTGCCATAAGCTCTTTGTGTCGGACTACCCTATTTCTGTTTATCACCTTTCTTGTGCGAGGCGCCTCAGTGGTGTTCAAACTTTAAATGGCAGGCAGGATGTCGTGCATTTATCTCACGGCATCCATTTCGATTTTTGCACAATGTGAGTCATACTCATCATCTTCTTCTCGTTGTGCTCTTATAAGATCTCAATATGGCTTGATGATGTATGGGCCCACCGAGTCGGGTTATTCACTATTCGGCCAAGCCCATCTCGTTATTGTATAATAATAATGGGAGGGGTAGAGCAGGACTCCTCCAGGCCCTGAGCAGAAGCTAACTTCTAAGAAGAATTAGCAGAGCAGGACTCTGCCAAGTTCTGAGCAGAACGACCAAATAACCGTCAATGATAAGGACATAACCGTTTACAATGTGGATAGAGTCCCACGTCTTATAGTGTCCAAGATAACCGATGATAACTCCCCATTATGGTAGGGGACGGTTATCATCACGATCTACAGTATAAAAGGTGAATCTGAACTACGAGGGGACTTGATTCCGATTCTACACTAGAGTTGGATACGTAGGTAGCTCTCTCAAAGAGTTCACCCAAGTTCATATAAAACTCTATTTGTTTCTCAGACTATTTTCCTAACTCGAATCATTTAATTACCCGATTACAATTTTAAGCAACATCATTTGGCGCTAGAAGTAGGATCAGATTCTAGTTAGTGAGTCTCTTTTATAATAAATGGCGAAAAATCATGGGAAGAAGCATCAAAATCAAACGGAAGTTGAAAATCCGAACAGAGAAGAGAACCAGGAAGAAAACAATCAGCAACCTGGAAAGAAAACTCTAATGGAAGAAGGACAAACCAGCACACCAAACACAGTCAGACAGATGTTGGTGGAAAACTTGGCAAATCTCAAAGGCGAAGAGATAAAAGCCATCTTTGAGGAAGTGGTAAAAGCCAGAAATCATGATAGCAAAGTTTCAGAAAAACATGAGGCAGAGTCTAGTGGAAGGATGGTGGTTATTCGTCCAGGTGGTGATAACGCCAAAGCCGAATTGGACGCTATTCTTAAGCCTAAACAAGATGAGTTTAGGTTGTGTCTCCTTTTACTGAGGACATTGACACATTTCCTTGTCCTCCAGGATTTAAGATCCCAAAGATTCAGTCATATGATGGCACTAAGGATCCGTATGACCATATGCATCAGTACATACAACATATGAGCTTGTACAACGCACCAGAAGAGATGAGATGCAGGGCATTTGCAACTCTTCTTACAGGGAAAGCAAGAGATTGGTTCAACAAGTTAAGCCCTAGATCCATACCAGACTTCCCCACTCTGACCAGAAAATTCATGCACGCATTTACTGCTGCAAGACCTTTCTAGAGAAACCGAACGTATCTGCTGACCATCAGACAAAAAAGTGATGAAACAGTGCTGCAATTCATCAAAAGATTCAATGGAGAATCATCCCAGATAGCGGATTTGGACGATAAGTTTTTAGTGGCATCCTTCATGGCAGGTCTTAAAGAAGAGCGGTTACATGCTAAGTTAAGCGAAGAAAAATCCGAGCACGAAGGAAGAATGTCTAGAAATTGCATACAGACATTGTCAAGGAGAAGAGGCAAACAGAGCCAAGAGAGAGGAACCCCACAGGGATTCCAAAAAAGGAAAAATTGATGATAAGTCTGACAAAAAAAGAAAATTAGTTTGGGACAGGGTAACCGCTCCCATATCAGATAGGCTAGGGAAGAAAGGCGCTTTGCAGGACAAAGACCTTTTTCCTTTGAACCGATCCCACGATCAAGTTTTGGCGATAATGGAAAGAAAAGGAATTGCCAAGACTCATCCTCCTTTGAGGGGTCCAAGAGAGAAAAGAGACCATACAAGGTGGTGCAAATATCATAAAGACATTGGGCATGACTCTGAGCAGTGCAGGGACCTGATCAGAGATATAGATGCGGCAGCTATGGAAGGAAAGATCGATGAATGCATCGATCGATCGCAAGGTGATAATCCCAGAGGAAGAAGGGAGTTCAGAAAACTCAACAATGATCAGGATAGAAATAATCAGAGGAGGCGTAGAGATCCGTCTCCATATGGGCATAGGGAAAATGCTCCAATCAACACGGTGAATACGATTGTTGGAGGACCAGCAAGCGTTAACAAGGCTGCCCAGCAAGAAAAGAGTGGCAGGGCAGAAAAAGAAGGAGACTCAAAGAAACAAAAAGTGATGGGAACAGTTCAGTATGGCCTAAAAGATGCATTACCAGCTGTTGTGAGCAATGAAGGGTTGGTAGTAGAGGCGGTTATACAGAAGAATTTGGTGAGAAGAATCTGTGTTGACACGGGCAGTGCAGTAAACGAGCTATATTATAGTGTGTTTCAAGTAAAGAAATTGGCTGACTCAGAGTTGACTCATGTGTCAACTCCTCTCTTTCGATTTACAGGACCTCCTATTCATCCTGTGGGTATGCTTAGGTTATTAACAACTTTCGGATAAGGATCACAGAGCAGGACTCTGACGGTCAATTATGTGGTGGTAAAAGCCCCATCGGCATACAATGTAATTTTGGGTAGACCGGCGTTAATCGATCTCAGAGCTGTGGTATCCCCGGCACATAAAAGCATGAAGTTCCTGACCTTCGAATGAGAAGCTACAATTAAGGGAGATGTGGATGCTGCGAAGAACTGCTACACAGCCACAATCAGTGGAAAGATCAAAGTACAACAGGTGACAATGGAAGATCTTGTTCCAAAGGAAGACAAATGTTGGTAGTCCAATGATCCAGTAGAGCCATTAATGTTAGATGAAATCGACCCATAATCCACAGTCAGTGTGGGATCATGGATACCAACTGAGCAGAAGCGAGCTCGGTCGATCTTGAAAGATTACAAAGATGTGTTTGCATGGAAAGCCGGTGATATGCCAGATCACAACAGAGTTGGCTGTCCACAAGCTCAACTAGACCCAACCGTAAAACCAAAGAAGTAGAAAAAGAGGTCTTTCGCTCCGGAAAGGATACAAGCTGTCCAGGAAAAAGTAGAGAAACTGTTACAGGCCAACGTGATTAAATAAGTTATATTTCCTGAATGGCTAGCAAATCCCATACTAGTCAAGAAGCCAGATGGCAGCTGGAGAATGTGTGTAGATTTCACAGATTTAAACAAGGCATGTCCTAAAGATAGCTACACATCCCCTAGAATGGATAGGCTAGTTGATTCCACAATTGGATATGTAATTTTTGCCTTCTTAGATGCATATATGGGGTATCATCAGATTTTGATGGATCATGTAGACGCTGTAAAAACTGAATTCATTACTGAATTTGGTTCCTACTACTATGTGTCAATGCCTTTCGGGTTTAAGAATGCAGGGGCTACATACCAAAGGGCAGTCAATACAATTTTTAACCAACAGATTGGTAAATCAATGGAGGTATATGTGGACGATTTGTTGATCAAGAGCAGGACTCTTGACCAATATTTGAAAGATGTGGCGTAAGTTTGTCGTATTGAGACAAACCGTAATGAAGTTGAATCCTAAAAATGTACTTTTGGATTCAGGTCAGGCAAATTTCTTGGTTATATGATATCCAAAGAAGGGGTAAGGGCTAACCCTGATAAACTGGAAGCTTTGAAGACTATGCCCGAGCTGAAGAACGTCAAAAAAGTCCAACGATTGACAGCGAGACTACCAGTGCTAAATCATTTCTTGTCAAAATCAGCCAGAAGTCATCGCTTTACTTTAAAATTCTCGTGAAGGCCAGCCCATTCGAGTGGAACGCAGAATGTCAACAAGCTTTTCAAGAATTAAATGATCATATCAATCACCTGCCAACCCTAACTCCTCCTCGTGAAGGTGAGGTATTATTCTTATATTTATCCTTTTGTAATGAAGCAGTAAGTGTTGTGTTGGTAAAACAACATGGTATGTTATAGAGGCCAGTATATTTTGTGAGCAAAGCTCTACAAGGGCCTGAGGTCAGGCATTCTGAGGTAGGAAAATTGGTTCTTGCCCTTGTGTATGCCACAAGAAAATTAAGGCCATATTTCCGGAGTCATCCAGTGATAGTGTTGACAAATCAACCCCTAAAGCAAACTCTTGATAAAATAGATAAGTCTGGGAGATTGGCGAAGTGGGTAGTTGAACTAGCAGGGTTTGACATCGAATACAAACCAAGAACGACAATCAAAGCTCAAGCATTAGCAGATTTATTGGCGTAAGAAAAGGCATTAGCAAAGGAGCATAAGGCGAGTCCGTAAAGTGGTCGAGCAAAGGTCGACTTTATGTGGACGGAGCTTCCAACAAAGAGGGAGAAGGAGCAGGACTCCTACTCATTAGCCCAAAAGATGAAGAATTCCCATATGCTCTTCATTTCGAATTTCAGGCCACTAACAAAGAAGCAGAGTACTGGCTTTGATAATCTGGATTAAACCTAGCACGTAAAACTAGGTGTGCAGAACTTAAAAGTGTACACTGATTTGTAGCTTGTAACCAATCATATCAAAGGAGAATATGAAGCCAAGGAAGGCCCCATGAAGAAATATCTAGCGGTTACACAAAGGAAACTGCAAAACTTCTTAATGGTAGAAGTGGAACAGATAACTAGGGCCCAAAATACCAAAGCAGATGCATTATCTAAGCTATGGTCAAATTTTCTGTCCAACAAGAAATTGTTGGTTGGACAGTTAAATCAGAAAAGCTATGATGAAGTTGAAGTACAACCAATAACACAGATAAAAACTTGGATGGATCCAATTATGATGTATTTGAGAGATGGAATACTCCCAGAAGATAAGGTACGTGCCAACACACTGATAAGACTCTCAGCGAGGTATGCTCTATTCAACGATGTGCTATATAGAAAGTCCTACGCAGCACCCTGGTTACGATGTGTCACCTCAGAAGACGGAGACTATGTGTTGAGAGAAATTCACTTTGGAATTTATGGAAATCATTTAGAGCAAGAGCTTTGGCCCGTAAATGTAGACTATTTGGGTATTATCGCCGTAAATGCAAGAAGATGCAGAGCTTTAGTAAACACGCAGGGGGCATGCCAGGTGCATGGTAATTTATCCCATATTGCTAAGCAGGAAATGACACCAATCATATCACCTTGGCCCTTTGATCAATGGGGAGTAGACCTAATAGGTCCCTTACCCAGAGCCCCAGGGAATCTAAAGTTTCTGGTAGTGACGGTAGATTACTTCACCAAATGGGTGGAGGCAGAACCTCTAACCACCATCACAGCAAACCAAATTCAAAAGTTCCTATGGAAGAATATTCTGTGCAGATATGGTATTCTGAAAGTGCTCATCTCGGATAATGGCACGCAATTTGCGGTTCAAGGAGTTAGGACTTGGTGCATGAATTTAGGAATCTCTCAACATTTCACATATGTAGCTCATCCTTAAGCCAATGGGCAGGTTGAGCAATCCAACAGACAAATTAAGCAAGGGTTGAAGAAGAGATTGGAGCTGGAAGGGTCTCATTGGGTAGATCACCTTCCTAATATCTTATGGGCATATAGAACTACCCCAAATACCGCAACACAAGAAACTCCATATTCCTTGGCATATGGATGTGAAGCAGTAATACCCACAGAGATTGGGCAAAAATCTCCCCGGACAGAGTTGTATTGTCCAGAAATGCAAGAAGCAAATATGCTGCACATTAAGGATGAGCTCGAACATAAACGAGACATAGCTTTGATACAGATGGGCAAGTACAAGCAGAGGATTGCTCAATACTACAACTCCAAAATTAGAGGTACGTATTTTAAAGAAGGTGACTTAGTTCTGAGGTGAAATGATGCTAGCAAGCAAGGCCCAACGGGAAAGCTAGACCCAAATTAGGAAGGTCCTTACAAAATAATCAAAGTGCATGGAAAAGGATCTTATCAGCTTGCTAATGCCTCTGCAAAGTCAATTCCTAGGAGTTGGAATGTTGTCCACCTAAGGAAATACTATCCTTAAAATAAGTTTATTTTTTCTGAAATCGTTCTCCATTTATAATATGTTTTTATTAATTTTGGTTATTATATGTTTGAGTATTGTAAGTTGTGTTGCAACATAGGAAACTAAAGGAAAATGCCAAAAATACACCTAGCGTTGAAATTGCAATACAAGGTATTTCTCGCGTAAGACCCATCATAAAATCTAAGTGTCAAACTTGCAAAGGTAAGGACATTCTCAAGGCGTAAGACCCATCATAAAATCTAAATGACAAACTTGTAGTGCAAGGACATTATGGGCAGAAGACCCATCATAAAATCTAAGTGTCAAACTTGCAGCGCAAGGACATTCTGGCCCGAAGCCCCAGCATAACATCTAAGTGGTAAACTTGCAGAGCAAGGACATTCTTGGTGGATGACCCATCATGAAAATCTTAGTGTCGAAACTTCCAGTGCAGGGACACTCTATCATAAAATCTAAAGTGTCAGATATTCTTGGCAGAAGATCTATCGTTAATGAAGAAGCGTCAAACTTGCAGTGCAATGGCATTCTGGACAGAAGTTCCACTACGTGAATATACTAAAGACTAATTAGCGACACAATAATACTCGTGACATACACTCGCCATCAATAATGGTTATGGCCGGAATGTACAAATCATGAATAAATAAGCTAAGGATAGATAATCCTAGCTTCTTTGCAAATGCAATAGAGGTGACAGAACTCATAAGCAAGCAAAACCTGTAAGGCAAATTCATATACATCAAGAACAAAGGTTCCACAAGGCAAATACAAATAACCTCAAAAGTCGTAGAAACATCATAGTTTGATTATCAAAATATTAAGACAAATTTCTAACATCAAGATGAAGGAGGAGCAGAGGACTGGGCAGGTTTCTTCTTGGCATACTTGCAGACAATGTCTTCTCCATTCTTGTATTCATCAGCTGGCTTAGCCTCGTCAACACCCAGAGTATACCCCCTACGCATAGCCGGAGCAAGGATAATCTTAATCTCTTCGTAAGTCTAGGGAGAAGCTTTATACTCTGCAATGACTTTCTGAATAACGTTCTGTGTAGGAGTTTCTTCCATTTGCCTCAAAGTTTCATCAAAGTCAGGTTTCAACTTTTTTGATGTGGCAAGGTGCTGTTGATTCTCCTCATTCATCTTCTTCAGCTGCTGGTCTCTAAGCTTCAATTGTTCGTATTGGGTGAACAATAAACTTTCAGCTTTGGCAAGGTCGGTTTTTAATTGCTCAACCTCCTGACGAGGAGCAGTCTCTGAAGACATCAATGCGAGGTTGGCCTTCTCCAGATTAGTCACCTTGGCATTTTCCTCCTCTAAACTGCCACCTTCATTGCAGAGCAAAGAATCTCTTCTCCGTGCACTGCTTTCTTATACAACGACTTGCCCAGGTGGTAACACTATAAAAAGGCTGAAGGTCAAGAAATAAAGAGCAAAAGAGAAGGTAAAAGATCCAACAAGAAAACTACTTACAGAGTTGGCAAAGTCCTCGGCGGACATATCTTCAAAATTAAAAGAGGAATCACTTGCAGAACTGCCAGAGGGTGTTGACCTGTGCCTCTTCTTATTTTTCTAAGAAATGGTCCTCAAGGGTACAACATTGAGTCCGGTAGATTGACCACCAGGAAGACCCTCTTCATCAGGCAAGTCTACGGGTTTAACGGTGCTCAGCAAGTTCTGAGCAGAAGGATCTATTGCGGAAATGGTGTTCTGGGCAGCCTCACCAGAGTCAACACCTGTGTCCCTAGTTTCCTTCATAGCAGAAGCTTCACCACAATCAGGAACGAATGATAAAGTCTTCTTAGAATCTTCTTGCATCTGCTCAATTTCTTCTTCCTCATCAACATCAACATCAATTAAATCATCCACGTTGGCCACTGCACAGAAATAAGAGAGTTAATTCACAGTCAGTAACAAACAGAGAGTATAAGTTCAAACATTACATTTTTTATACTCTTCCTTAGTGAACCCCACATATTCGGTAGGACCTGCGGTGTGAAGCTGAGCAGCATCTATCAAGGCAGAGCTTATAAAGTCTAATGTTAGGGAGATCTTATTACCAGCAAGGTATTGAGCAAGGGTAGGATCTATAAACTCTTCTAACTTATCCTTCATGGAAGAGGTGTTCCATCGGCCAATGCGCACATTGGTGTTATGACGCACAAAGAAAAAGTGTTCTTGCCACTTTTTCTTGGTTTTATCCTTACCAGTTATAGTATTGATCTGCCTTAGCTTACCAGATCTACGACAGAAGTGATACCACCCTCCACTTCCATGTCTTAATTTGCACTGGTAAAAGTTTCTAAATAATTTCACCGAGAAATGGGTAGTGTTCAGACGACACCAGATCATAAACCCAATCAGAAACTTAACGCTGTTTGGTTGAATTTGCCCGCTACCCAGCTTATAATGTTGCATCACCTCTAAATAGCCAGGGGCAGAGGAAACCTAAGGCCATTTCAAATTGCTCAAAGATATATCGTGTAGAAACTCATGGAGGGGTTATAGGCATATTTAGTAGCCTTGGGCAGAGCAACTTCAAAGGGATCAGTAGATATCTTATAAGTTTTCAATAAATGGGCTAATTCGGTCTTCGTCATCTTGCTAGCAACACCGTGGTAGGCCATTATTGCCTTTGTTTTGTCAAATCGTTTGATTTCTCTACTAAGGGTGTCAATAAAAGCAGAATGATTTTCTGGATATTTGTGTACAATAGAAGTGAGGGTGAAGATTCCAGGAGGAAGAAGATGAGAAGGAAGAAGGCACAAAGGATTATCTCCAAATGTGGTGGTATCCCCTAAATTAATCAAAGAAGAGGGATTATATGAGGTTATAACAGGTTCCGGACAAGGAGTAGGAATGGAGGAATCCACTTCTTCACCCTCTACCACAACTGCGGTTTCTTCTAATGAATGAAATAATCTTTCCACAAAATCACTAGAGGCAGTGTTGGCTCTAAAACTCATGAAAGAAATAACAGACTCAAAAGAAGAAGAAGAATAATGCAGACACAAAGACTTACTTGTAATTGCAGATGAATGATTCAAAGAGTTGCAAATAAGGGAGTTATTTGATAGGAAATGGAAGGGACATGATGGTTCAGTCCACAATCATTATAAGAAGGTGCAAGTTGGCCTCGTTTCATGTTATATTGATGACGGGAGTTCAAATGTTGCAGACTAGGGCAGTTGTAAAGCAGTCCACCCCAGTCTGGGGGGACTTATGATGATGTATTGGCCCACCGAGTCGTTATTCACTATTGGGCCAGGCCCATCTCGTTATTGTATAATAATAATGAGAGGGGTAAAGCAGGACTCCTCCAGGCCCTGAGCAGAAGCTAACTTCTGAGAAGAATTAGCAGAGCAGACTCGCCTGGATTAGCGTAATCGACCAAATAACCACAATGATAAGGACATAACCGCTTTAACGTGGATAGAGTCGTGACGCCTTATAGTGTCCAAGATAACCGATGATAACTCTCCATTATGGCAGGGACGGTTATCATCACGATCTACATGTATAAAAGGTGAATCCAAAACTACGAGGGGGACTTGATTCCGATTCTACACTAGAGTTGGATACGTAGGCAGCTCTCTCAAAGAGTTCAGTCCAAGTTCATATAAAACTCTATTTGTTTATGTATTATTTTCCTAACTCGAAACATTTAATTACCGGATTACAATTTTAAGCAACATCATGGCTCTTGGCGAGACATGACTTTGAATTACAAGAGAAGTAACTAGTGGGAGAGTAGACTCTGCAATTATTATATTTTAGAGAAGTGAATTCTTGAATTGTTGGTTGAGAATTGCCAACACCGTTATTTATAATATATGGCAGAGAGGGCTACAGTCTTGAATGTGTGATTAGGTGTTAGTTGGGTGTAAAGTATTGTCTTCAATGTGTGATTAGGTGTTAGTGTTGAGAATACTCTAGAAGATCTTGCAGAATCCGCATAATAATAGTAGAATATTTTGTATTAATTATTTTACTTATTGCCTAAGACTCTACACCCTATATATTTGTACTATCCATTCCGTTGAAGTAAGGCAATACAATTACTTTTACAATTATTCTATCATGGTATCGGAGCTCTCAGACTAACGTCTTTTAGATCCTGGTCAATCATAAAGAAAATCGTTTGGGTGGAGGTTCGTAATCTACACGAACCCTCACCCCCTCACCCCTCATCTTTTATTTTTATTTTTTTTGTTACTAAAAATATCCCAAATAAATTTCCACGGCTGCGTCCTCCAATATTCACCGCTGTGTCCCCTGTTCCTCCATGGATTGCTGATTCTTTGAGTGCTCGCCTTACAACTGCTTCCACGAATTATTCTAAGTCCGGCCCTCAACCTCGATCTGGTGGAACCAGGTGGGATGGGCATTGATCCAGAATTATTGATGGCTTTTGAAGAATTAGATGTCTGCGCCGCCGACTTCGTTGCCTGCTAATGCTGAGGATCCAGCTTCCGAAGAGAAAAGCACTGCCGATAAAGCTCACGTGTCTTTTTTTTTCCTTTCTCTTTTTGCTACCATCTCCGGCCCCCTTTTCATCACCACCGACTACTCTTTTCCTCTCATTTATTGATATACTCTCATCTTTTTATTTTCAATTCCAAATTTTATTACCTTTTTTCTAAGGTATAACCCTCCGTTCCACATTTTATTAAGTTTTTTTTTCTTACTTAGGGTACACCCCTCCATGCCTTTTTTAATATTTATTTTGTTAGGGTACGACCCTCCACTCCTTTCATAACGTTTTGTCTCACCCATGTGTTGGTCGCATGAATGACCACACATCCAAACATTTCCTTTTTATCCATTTTTTACTTTTTCATTTTGTTTCCTTCTGTTGGAGGGATTTTGCATCACTAAACAAAAAGAAAATTTATAAACCCTAACCTAATTGCAAAACTAACTCCTAACCGGCCGAATACCGGGTTGTTGATAGTAGAGCGAGATAAGTAAGGGGTTGATCCACAGGGAATTGGGATGTTGAATCTAATTTCATTAACTCTCTCAATTGTTACTCAAAGAATGAATAAACAAAAGAAACGAAAGAACAAAACATAAAAACAGAAAAACATAAACGAACAAACAAAATAAATCTAACCTAAGAAACATGGGAACAACCAAAGTACAAACCTAAGTGATTTCAATTCTAGTTAATCTCATGATTCTAATTCAGTTTGTGGTTTCACCCTTTCACGAGACACAAATCCCTAATCTCTTAGTGAACTTATCTCTCAAGCTATGAAAGCCTACTTTCGTAGTGAATTCAATTATCTATCTCTCATCTTTCGAGTGTTGAGACCGATTTACCAAACAAAACTCGGGTGTAGATTCAATTAACTCTCGCTTTACGTAACCTAACAACCTAGGAATCTAACTCATTAACTTGTCATCATTAATAGCTAAAACCCTATCTTTCTATGGTGATCTAGTGTTTACGCAACTTCCGTATTATAAACATCAATCGTGAACTAATCTTTCGATTCTAATTCACATGGCATACAAATCGCATAGAAAAATACAAACTAAATCAAACGTCATGAAGAAAAACTGGAATTAAATTAATCATAAGAGAACTCACATAGTCTTGGATACAATGGTTGAAACACCATGGAAACGAAAAGAAAAGCTACATAATCTACTCCTAATCTAACCTCGTTCACCCGAGCACAAGGCTCGGGTGACCGCCTTCAACTCTCCAAGATGCGGCCAGTGCTTTCTTTTTGATGTGAAGAAAAATATGGATGAATTAGGGTTGGGGCAACGGCTATTTAAATAGAAGATTAAGTCGGTTTAGGCAAAGGCGGCGGCGGGACGCTGCTTGAATACATGGACGCCCGTCCATTTGCCTTGGACGGAGAGTCAACGCTGCTCACCTTGCGTCCTGAGACTCGAATGTAAAATCTCTTCTAGACGCTGTTCACTTTCACCAAACGCCCGTCCACTATTGAACGCTGCTTGCTTCGATGGACGCCGTCCATATTGACTTGAAATCGAATTTCTTGATTTTTCCATCTTTATCTTGATTTATTTCTTTCCTTATCTCTTTTATTCTTCCATATCTTTAATTGATCCTCTTCCATCTCGAATTTAGCCTTTTAGGATCATCTTTTCCATCATTAATTGGGTATCTACAAATATCAAAACATATCAAAACGTAATAATTTCCAAAATAATATAAAAACATCCAATAAACATAAAAATCGATACGCTTTCATATTTAATCATTAAAAACCTCATTTACTCAATATTTGACTATAAGGCCCGATATCTATGAAAATAATCCATATATGGGGAAATTGATTCATAAAATATATATGAAAATCACTATAATTTGGCCCTAAACAACACCCCCCACACTTATCTTTTGCTCGTCCCGAGCAAAACAAAACAAAACCAACTCGAGATAAATAAACATCTATGCAAATATGAAGCATATTTATTAACTTAGAAGTTCACCCAAGTGAGTGTGTGCATAGCCATAATAAACTTCCACTAAGTTCCACAATTTGAAAGTTATTCAACCAAAACTAGCCCGGTTTCCCATCTAAGTTAGAAATATTCAAAACTATAACAGTGCACTTTACAAGACATACATATTCCGAAAAGATTAATAGAGAGCATCTAAAATATTTCCGACATACTTAGAGGATGAACGAGCGTTTACTCAGCGTCCAGGCATTCTGGACGGGCGTCCGGATATTCAGACGAGCGTCCGTTGCCGACTTAGTCATAACCGACTCAAAACTCTATATATAGCAAAGAAATTTCTTAACCCTCGATTCATACCACATAATTGAGATCGCAATTTTACACCAAAAAGTCTGCGGCGTAACCCTTTTCCATAGAGATGAATTTTCCAATCCAACAATCATCTTCAACATGATTGTTGGCTAAAAGCCTTGCAAAGAGAGTCGACGGAGGAAGCCCATCAACAACACAAACCAACTAGAGAGTTCGATGCTTAAGTTTAGTGAGTTTATTTCATAGTTTTTCATTACTTTGGATCTGTTTTGTATTGCTTAAGTTTTATTGAATTAAGATTTGATGAAACGATCTATGTTTAATTTATGCTTGAATAAATTTATGAAAGTATGTTTATTTAAGTTCTCTTTTATTCAAAGTAATGCATCTAATTGTGTTTTAAGAGATTATGCATGATTAGTTGAGTAAGAGCTTGGAAACAATCTCGTGATTTCGTTTTGATTGCATGTTTAGTTTGTTTGAAAAGATAAACGAAACCCTAGAATTTGGTTGAAGAAATTTAATTGAATTCGTGAATAAATCACTACTAAAAACTATGTCTTTTTAATCACCATCTAGTTGGGATTGTTGGTTGATGGGTGGAATCTAGTCGCCTTGCTGTGTTTTCCTTTAATTGTTTTAATCAAACCGTTTAGATTAAGTTTAGTTTAAGTTCTAGTTATATAAACCCTAGTTTCCTGCTGTTTTCCAATTCTAGGGTTTCGTTTATCTTTTCAAACAAACTGAATTGGGATGTTGAATCTAATTTCATTAACTCTCTCAATTGTTACTCAAAGAATGAATAAACAAAAGAAACGAAAGAACAAAACATAAAAATAGAAAAACATAAATGAACAAACAAAATAAATCTAACCTAAGAAACATGGGAACAACCAAAGTACAAACCTAAGTGATTTCAATTCTAGTTAATCTCATGATTCTAATTCAGTTTGTGGTTTCACCCTTTCACGAGACACAAATCCCTAATCTCTTAGTGAACTTATCTCTCAAGCTATGAAAGCCTACTTTAGTAGTGAATTCAATTATCTATCTCTCATCTTCGAGTGTTGAGACTGATTTACCAAACAAAACTCGGGTGTAGATTCAATTAACTCTCGCTTTACGTAACCTAACAACCTAGGAATCTAACTCATTAACTTGTCATCATTAATAGCTAAAAACCCTATCTTTCTATGGTGATCTAGTGTTTACGTGACGCAACTTCCGTATTATAAACATCAATCGTGAACTAATCTTTCGATTCTAATTCACATGGCATACAAATCGCATAGAAAAATACAAACTAAATCAAACGCCATGAAGAAAAACTCGAATTAAATTAATCATAAGAGAACTCACATAGTCTTGGATACAATGGTTGAAACACCATGGAAACGAAAAGAAAAGCTACATAATCTACTCCTAATCTAACCTCGGTTCACCCGAGCACAAGGCTCGGGTGACCGCCTTCAACTCTCCAAGATGCGGCCGTGAACGAAGCGCCCTAGAAGAGATTTTACATTCGTAGTCTCCAGACGCAAGTGAACGAGCGCTGACTCTCCGTCCAAGGCAAATGGACGGGCGCCCATGTATTCAAACGAGCGTCCGCCGCCGCTTTGC
Organism: Gentiana macrophylla; assembly: GCA_026214975.1. Classification (NCBI taxonomy): domain Eukaryota; kingdom Viridiplantae; phylum Streptophyta; class Magnoliopsida; order Gentianales; family Gentianaceae; genus Gentiana; species Gentiana macrophylla. Next base: position 93,449,036 of record CM047808.1, on the reverse strand, counting down.
CTAAACCGACTTAATCTTCTATTTAAACAAATTACGCCCCAACCCTAATTCATCCATATTTTTCTTCACATCAAAAGAGAGCACAATGCATCTTGGAGAGTTGAAGGCGGTCACCCGAGCCTTGTGCTCGGGTGAACCGAGGTTAGATTAGAGTAGATTATGTAGCTTTTCTTTTCGTTTCCATGGTGTTTCAACCATTGTATCCAAGACTATGTGAGTTCTCTTATGATTAATTTAATTCCAGCTTTTCTTCATGACGCTTGATTTAGTTTGTATTTTTCTATGCGATTTGTATGCCATGTGAATTAGAATCGAAAGATTAGTTCACGATTGATGTTTATAATACGGAAGTTGCGTAAACACTAGATCACCATAGAAAGATAGGGTTTTTAGCTATTAATGATGACAAGTTAATGAGTTAGATTCCTAGGTTGTTAGGTTCTCAGAAAACGAGAGTTAATTGAATCTACACCCGAGTTTTGTTTGGTAAATCGCTCACAACACTCGAAAGATGAGAGATAGATAATTGAATTCACTACGTAAGTAGGCTTTCATAGCTTGAGAGATAAGTTCACTAAGAGATTAGGATTTGTGTCTCGTGAAAGTGAAACCACAAACCGAATTAGAATCATGAGATTAACTAGAATTGAAATCACTTAGGTTTGTACTTTGGTTGTTCCCATGTTTCTTAGGTTAGATTTATTTTGTTTGTTCGCTTATGTTTTTCTGCTTTTATGTTTTGTTCTTTCGCTTCTTTTGTTTATTCATTCTTTGAGTAACAATTGAGAGAGTTAATGAAATTAGATTCAACATCCCAATTCCTCGTGGATCGACTTCCTTACTTATCTCGCTCTACTATCAACAACCCGGTATTCGGCCGGTTAGGAGTTAGTTTTGCAATTAGGTTTAGGTTTATAAATTTTCTTTTGTTTAGTGATGCAAAACTAACTCCTAACCGGCCGAATACCGGGTTGTTGATAGTAGAGCGAGATAAGTAAGGGGTCGATCCACAGGGAATTGGGATGTTGAATCTAATTTCATTAACTCTCTCAATTGTTACTCAAAGAATGAATAAACAAAAGAAACGAAAGAACAAAACATAAAAACAGAAAAACATAAACGAACAAACAAAATAAATCTAACCTAAGAAACATGGGAACAACCAAAGTACAAACCTAAGTGATTTCAATTCTAGTTAATCTCATGATTCTAATTCAGTTTGTGGTTTCACCCTTTCACGAGACACAAATCCCTAATCTCTTAGTGAACTTATCTCTCAAGCTATGAAAGCCTACTGTGAGTGAATTCAATTATCTATCTCTCATCTTTCGAGTGTTGAGACTGATTTACCAAACAAAACTCGGGTGTAGATTCAATTAACTCTCGTTTTACAGAACCTAACAACCTAGGAATCTAACTCATTAACTTGTCATCATTAATAGCTAAAAACCCTATCTTTCTATGGTGATCTAGTGTTTACGCAACTTCCGTATTATAAACATCAATCGTGAACTAATCTTTCGATTCTAATTCACATGGCATACAAATCGCATAGAAAAATACAAACTAAATCAAACGTCATGAAGAAAAACTGGAATTAAATTAATCATAAGAGAACTCACAAAGTCTTGGATACAATGGTTGAAACACCATGGAAACGAAAAGAAAAGCTACATAATCTACTCCTAATCTAACCTCGGTTCACCCGAGCACAAGGCTCGGGTGACCCGCCTTCAACTCTCCAATCTACGGATTTTATCTATGCAAAACAACAAGTAATAATAATTTATAAATCCGGTATTCCCCAAGTGCAGGGATCGTAGTATAGCGATTAATACCGGAGTCGATCTTAGGGAATCGAGGTTGTTTAATCTAGTTCGATTAATTCTTCTAAAATTGTCACTACTATTTATTACTAAACCTAAACTAAAACGGAAAATAAACGACAGAGGGATTGTCACCCAAAGCCAGAAAGATAATTTCGAACACGTATTAACTAATTCTATTCTCAGAAACTAAAACGAAAATAAAATTCCAACTTGGCAACGAAGAACAAGGCACAAGATAGTTTCAATTAATTTAACGAAGAACAAGCAATGATCCACCAATCTCGCAACTCTCAATTTCTACCCTAGATCGTTTAGTGAAGATTTAATAAAGGTTGTGGTTCACCTACCAAAGGTATGAACTTCTACTCTCGTAGATAATCCGCCTATCAATCTCTCATCTCTCGATCTTAAAGATTGACGTTTTACTAACCAAGGTGTAAGATTTCTCAATCTAGCAACCTAGAAATTCAACCTATCAACTCTCGTTATTTTTAGGTTAAAAGTCTCATCTTTAATATGGTGATCTAGGTCTAACAACGATTCTCATCAACGTTAAACATCAATAAGCAACAATCCATCGATATAATTGCATAATCAATATAAAAGCATAATAAAGATACAAGCTTTAATAACACTCACAAAACAAATCCAAAGTCGAAAGCAAGATGATGTTGAGATGGTTTCACATGCTTGCTCAATCGCCTAGCCTTAGCCCATCGTTATGATGCAATTAACATGAATAAAAAGTAAAAGAAAAACTGCTTTATAATAGAGGAAAACGCAGCAAAAAGCTGCCCCAAAGGGCTTGTGGCCGCTTTAGGGTCGAGAATATGGTCCTTAGGGTTTGATAAAACGCGCCTATTTATAGGTTTTTAGGTCGGTTTCAGCATTGGCGGCGGCTGGACGCCCGTCCGGCCTTGTGGACGCTCGTCCGGTCTGCTTTGGACGGAGGGTGAACGCTCGTTCAGAACGCGTCTGAACTCTCTGAATGTAAAATATGATTCGACGCCGCCCACTTATCAAACGCCCGCTCGCCTTGGGCGCTGCTCGCTCGGGGATGAACGCTAGTCCAGCTTCGATCAAGACTTGATAATTCCATCTTTATCTTCTTTTCTTCTCTATCCAATTCACCATTATCTCTTTTAACTTGAATTAGCTCGAAATTCATCAACATTTGATCATCAATTGAGCCACATAATTGTACCTACATGACATCAAAAACACCGCAAAGCGTAACATAATTCCAATAAACATAAAATCATAATTAAAACATATAAATTCACCAACTTTGCGATTAACTCATTAAAAATGTCATTTGCTCAATAATTCCATTTAAACACGTGATTTCCATGCAATTCATACGAATGTGGTGGAAAACATTATAAAATATAGCGTTATAAAACACGTAAATTCACCCTTAACACCTTCCCAGTATTCCTTTTTTTTATCTCCATATTTTAGAGTCATCCAACTATCGTCTTGTTTTTTTAAGGGTAGATCCCTCCGACTATTTCCTAGGATCTATTCCTCCAACTGCTCTCTCTTTAGGGTATATCCTAACGCTTTTCTCTCCCTCTTTCCAGCTTTTTGAGTCATCCCTTGCAGGTTCCAGCAAAGCAGTATCGTGTTGTGAAGCCGTTGTTGTCTTTTGATTCGGAGAAGCTTGTTGCCGACATCAGCGAATCAATCTTCATGTTCATTGCATTACCATGAGATTGCGGAGGCGTGTTGAGAATACTCTAGAAGATCTCGCAGAATCCGCATAATAATAATAGAATATTTTATATTAATTATTACTTATTGCCTATATATTTGTACTCTCCATTCCGTTGAAGTAAGGCAATACAATTACTTTTACAATTATTCTATCAGTCGGTTGGGTGTTGGCAGAGCCGGCCCAACACTAAGGCCAATGAGACGGTGGTCTTAGGCCCAACGGTGTCCGGAGGCCCAAAAAAAATCCTTGTAAATTCAATCCGATCCAACCTAATATAATGTGTTAATTTTTTTTTGAATTGATAAAGGCACAAAAAAAATTACTCGAACCGATAAAGGCCAAAAAAAAATACTTGGCCTAATTCGAATCGATAAGATGAAATTTCAACTAAAAGACAATTCGACAACCCTGGCCTTGCGCCAAAAATTTCAAAGCCGGCCCTGGGTGTTGGATGCCTGTTGGTATAATACTATACATCATTCAGTAATTGAACTGCATTTTAAGTCTTTCAACCTGCATACGCTACTAGAAAAAATAGCAGTACTCTAAATGTATTGTTTATAACGTCTATTTAACGTATGCATACTTGATACTTGTACTATACTACTATTTTAATTTATTATCTTAATAATTTTGACATTAAATTTCCCTCGTTGCATGAATTACGATATGGAAATAAAGTAAAATTAACAAACCGGAAAAGAAGTTATAAATGATCGAAGAAGTTTATGATTGTATGTGTAATATTGATGCACCTTGTTGTAATTTGTTAAGACAATATGTATCATGAATCACTTGGCATTTCTGAACTTTTTATATGCATTTCTGAACTTTTTAAATTAAGGAATCAATATTTATTGTTTAAAATTGTCAACTTTTTTTTATCCTAGTCCTGTATATAGTGTTTTGAATATAGTATATGGTGTTTGATTTGTGAGATTGGTGGTAAAATTAATGGGTAGTTATTGAATTTGGCGGGAAAATTTCATTTTAATAATAAGTGGGTGTGTTCTTTTTTTCTATTTTGTAGGGGGAAATTGGAAAACCAGGCTCCGTCCTTGCCTCCACTTTAGAAAAAAGTTTGCTTTTTAAAAAAATGTATTTTTTAGGTATTACGACAATAATAGTGTCGTAAAACTTTTCTTACGACAATAATATCGTAAAGAAAACCATCCTAACTAACGCCAATATTATCGGAAAGAAAATGGTTTTAACCACAATAATATTGGAGTAAAGTCTGTTTGACTCCAATATTATTGGAGTAAATTTTCGATTAATTTGTGCTTTAAATCCACGGAAATTATTTTGGTGGATTACCGATGAATCGGACCAATGGGGAAAACGGTTTTTGTCTTCCGTACTCAAGCTGTTTGACCCAATGCATCAGAGAGTCTTACAGTAAGAATTTCAGCTTCTTTCATGTGCAATGATTGTTATTGTTCAATCTCCTTATTTGGAACTTTGGTACTTTATCCTAATGAGATATGATTGTGCAAAGAAAGGGCACATATTCTGCAAAACAAGCCTTACATCTTCATGAGAGGAAATGGCCATAGAAGAATAGCAATTGTTTCTTCACAAAGTTCTGACAACAACTATAATACTGCCACTTTAGTTGTTGAATCCCCAAACTTCGTTGCCTTTTGGTATTGGGTAATTCTTATATGAGGAGGATATTTGAGAGAGAATGATGTGGATGATTACCGGGCACACGCTTTTAGACCAAATTCAAACCATGGTTCGTAATCATCCACGCAGATCCACTGATGTAATGTAAATGACTAGGGAAGAATAACCCGTTGGTATTTAGCTTCAAGGTGCATCCTCACCTTTTCTTGTCCATATCCTAATTATATGAAAAAGAGCAATAAATCGTAAAAAATGCCTGGAATTTTTTATGAATTTCTGTGTTTTCAATAATTGAGATAATAATATATGATTGTGGCCTTGTTGAAATAGAATGATGCTCCAACTGGACTTGCTCAAACCTCACAGAACCAAATAGTAGCAGCATTGGCTGGAGCAGGTAAAATCTTGGTTAGTCAATTAACCTTTCACTTTTCTTACAACAAAACTAGAAATTTTCAGCTTATTTCGTCAAGCATTCTAATGTCACGATTTTGAATCACAAGAGAGATTTCAAGAAATGACAGATCTATTCACTCTTTCAATAACCGAGCCGGGTTGACTGAAGTTGATGTCACAAACAATAATCCAGGAATGGGTTATCAGATAAGGAATTCATGGCAGAGTAGAGTTTGGGGAACTAATTGTCCAATTTCACACATCAAGAATTACAAAGTCTTTCAAGTCAAAAGATCAGATAAAAAGATTTTTTTACAATCCCACACCCACCCCCACAATTTTCTGCATTGATTGACCATGCATTATTTTTGTTTTCTTCCCCAAACGACGAAAGCATGCATTAATAAAATGTTAATTCACACATGTCCATACAGGAGTGCACCCATGCCAGTACACTCCTACATCAGATTTGAAAGAGAAAGGAGCAAGTTTATGGGCTAACTTGTTGCTTTCTCTTTCAGAGTACAAAACATGACATGAATCAAAATAAGAAAACATCAGCCTAATATCATCTAGAGAGTTGCACAATCAAAAGGGGGGCGTCCATGTTCACTACTGCTTAGCCAGAGTCAAATTATCAGTAAAACAAACTAAGTTCTTAATCCCCAAGGCGTGACTCCTATTAAGAAACCAACGCAGAGCCTGAGCCTCCGCTGCAAAGGCGGAACTTGAAGATGATCTAGGGGCGCCCAAGCTTCAAAAATTGTACCATCCTCCCGAGAGAAGAACCGCCCCATAGCCAAAGAAGACAAGAACTGACTTCCAGTGTCAAGATCGACATAGGCCCTAACCACACTCAGCGTAGGGCTCACTTGTACCGCAAGACAGAGAGAGGGAAACATCATTAGAAATAATCCTCTCCTCACGGTGTGCCTCGCCGAAATCCAACCAAGCCTCATTAGCATATTTCGCAGAGACATCCGGGACTATGCATTCTTTATATATATATATATATATATATATATATATATATATATATATATATATATATATATATATCAGCGTAAACTCCTAGCTACTTCGGCTAGGCTTTTGAAGAAGTTCATATGTGAAGTTGAAGAGAAGAAACATTCTCCCTTGAATTATAGAAGAATGCCCTCGATCGATGCGGAATTCTTATTTACCTGAGGATCTACTTCTCTTTATCCTGGTAAGATTGCCAATAAAATCCCTTTTTCATTTTTTGAGCGTATCAAAATCATGGAACGTTTTGATTTCAAGCCCGGAATTCGCTAAGTTGCATATGCATCTGTCTTCAAGCATCAATAAAATACCATACAAATTATGTTATAAAGATGTTTATGATAGGACAAAAGGATTGCACCCCCGTTACATACAGATGGCGGAATTTTCAATCGCCTCCAGCATCGCCACTGGGTATAACATGGAAGTAGCCAAGTAGGCTGCGAATTTCAACAACTTTACCATCCTTTTGAAAGCCCATGCCCGGTGATGGAATCAATTATCGTAGGTTCTTGCAATGGTTTACTTTGTCAAATTCTATATCATAAGTGTGTGGATGATGATATATATGGTGAATATGACATATCTTTGTGCAATCCGCTGACAAAGTCATCTTGGGATTTGCCCAAACGGACGCCGTTCCATAATGATGAATGTGTAGCTATTTACGGTTCTGGATATGATGATGTTCATGATGACTTCAAGGTTATGATAACATGAAGTACTCCAGAATGCCGCCGTGTATATGAATGTGAAGTTTACGGTCTGAGATCCAATACATGGAGCATCGTAAGGTCAGATCTATACTTTGGTGGTCTAATAAGGACTATGGATGGGGTTTTAGCCAATTTTAATTTGCTTTACATTGGATGATATGAAATATTACATTATAGCATTTGATCTTAAACAGATAAACATAAGATTTTGCCGTTACTGAAGGTTTTAGAGAAATTTAAACCTGGTTTGGAATTGACACTACAAGAAAATTGAGTTTTAGCAGCTTGATATCAGCGGCATGAATTTGAAATGCGCTGCTAATTTAATAATTCGCAGCATGCTTTTAATTATACGCAGCAGAGAAGTTATTAGCAAAAATTTGATAAAGTATGGCGTGGCGTGTTTCTACTCACCGGCAATGCTTCGAAATTTTTATGCTTTTGACTCCCGCGAACTCAAATTTCACGTTTCCACTTCCCGCTAACTTTTCATTTTCCTCTTTACAAAACATCTTTTTTTTTCACTTAAAAAAGAAAGTCAAAATCGGCAAAGTCACCTTCCCAAACTAACTGTTATAGAGCAAAGGTAAAAAGATGTTTAGATCAAATGTATAGGTTTATTAGAGTTTGATCTTTGTATAGGTTTGATCAAACAGCATCAGAAAGGTCACCGACTTGTTTCAAAGAGACTAGTCTAGTCGAGGGTAGTTAGGTCAAGAGACTTTTCTCGAACCCACCAAGACTCAAGGTCATGGGTCAAACTCGCTTAATGAAGGCTAAGGGATCAAACTTAGTAATTAAATTCAAGGATATGGAATCGAATTTAGTGAAGTCTGTGATGACCTAGACTCGATTACATATACCTTGTGTGTAAGAAGGTCTAAGTTCCTTAAGTTGGATGATGTTTGAAACTTAGTTATATTTTAAAGGTGTAATCTAACTTCACAAGTAAAAGTTAGATAAAAGAAATCACCACATTGTATTTTATACACAAAGAAATTGTCGCTCAAAGATCGATGGGTATCTCAACAGATCGATGAACTCGCGATAATATACCTCGATTAATTCAAGATTACATGGAAAATGACACCTAACTACCTCTGACTTATCAAACAAATCAATGGCTGAGATTAAAAGAACGCTGGGATGATTCAGATTTTTATCCAATGGTTATAAGTCAAAGGTTGGACAGATCACACATCGTCAAAAGGAATCGACAATCGCTATCCTATGAATAGTGATGAAAGCATGTCAAATGGGACAAAATAGGGAACGGTTATATTTGAATTTCAAATACAAGTCACATGCCATCCTACCTATAAATAGAGGACTTCCAACTCAGAAAAAGATGATGATTGATGATTTACAAGAGAAAATATAAGAGATAATTCGAGTGCAAAAGCACCTCACCGAACCTCATCGAACTTAAAGCTACCGATCCAGAGAAAATCTTCAAGTGTATTCTCAGATTCAAGCTACATCAAGTTTACACACTTGAAGACCGCAAGTCGCGATTATATCATCCTAATCAAGCCGCTACAATCGAATCATTTACTTGATTCATTCTTTATTTTATAAAGAACCTGCTGAAAACAGTGAAGCACTTGTTGTGTGAAAGACTGTTGTTTGTGGTGGAGCTGGTGAAGAGGCAATCCTACATGTTCCTTGTTTTCAGTTTGTGAAGCCATAGTCATTGGTGAAGGACAAGCAATCTTAGGAATCTTTGTAACAGATACATCAAAGATCTCTAGTGAATTACCTCCAACATCACAGGAGAAGAGTGGGCTGACAGGATTACACCACCTGGAACTACTATAAAATCGGCCTACTTACTTAATTTCTGCACTTACATTCTGCATTTAGTTTATTGTACACATCAACCTACTGAATCTAGCAACTAAACTCACACACATACACTACTGAGTATCTAATACTTAGTATCATATTTAACAACAAGTAATAAGGCTTAATTTTTTATATAAATCCGCTGCACAAATTCAGTAAACACAACCATCAGTAGACTACTATTTATCAAAGAGGCTATCGAGGTATCAAGCAGACTCTCGAGGTATCGCTAGTCGTCAAGGCCTTGAGTTTGTTAACTCCAAAGTTTTAAGTGTTAAGTTTATTCACCCCCTCTAAACTTAACCAAAGCCTTTCAATGGACCAACAATTGGTATCGGAGCAAAGGCTTCCGCTCAAGTAATCCTACTTGTTGTGCTTGTGAAAATACTTTGAAGAACCTTTTCAAATCACTGGTTTTCAAAGCCTTGCATCATGGATAACAATCAGTATGCTAGAACAATGTTGATGTGTTCTGCAGATCGTTTTGATGAATATAAACGCCGTGATGCGAAGCTTACCTTGCCGCAACTCATGATGAAATGATGGATGTGCTCACGGATGGACCACTTTGAGATTACAAAGTCGAGAATAAGTGGGTGAAGAGACACAAGACATTCCAAAGCCTAAAAAGGAATGGATCAAGAAGATAGAAAGAGAGAAAATCAACAACATTGCTATTGATATTATCTACAGAACTATGGATAGCAACATGTACATGAAAGTGAAAGATTGTAAAACAGCAAAAGAACTTTGGGACAAACTACAGTTGATCTGTGAAGGCACTGATGAAATAAAGAAGAATAAAATTAGTGTGGCAAAGAAGAAGTTCCAAAAGTTTGAAATGAAACCCAATGAAACCATTGAACAAATGGAATCTAGGTTCAATGCAATTCTGGATGAACTCACCTGCTTTGTGTGTTATCTATTCAAAAGAAGAAATCAACACAAAAATCTTGGAAGCTTTACTCGCCATGTATGAATGGAAGATGAAGGTGACAATGATAAGAAATGAGAAGATCGCTTGAAGAGGATACATTCAAGTTATTCTCGGATCTTAAGGCATATGAATTCAAAAGAAGTTGTCACCTACCACTCGAAAAGGAAGTGCCAAAACCACAAAGACCGGCCGCTTCACATCAAGAAGAAGGATCAAGCTCAAGATGAATTCTTGGATGAAATGCAAGAACAAATAGCATTGCTGAGCAAGAAGACCAGGATGATGAAAGGTGGGAAAATCTCACCTAGGAATTTCTCAAAGAAATTCATTGAAAAGAAAAATGAAGAAACAATGAAAGACAATGATTTCTTGTGTTTTAATTGCAAGAAACCAGGACACTTCAGACCTGACTGTCCTGAGTTAAAGCAAAAAAAAGAACCAGATTATCTTTGCTTTAACTGCAAGAAGCCTGGACATTTCAGACCAAATTGTCCAGATCACCAAAAGAACAAGAGTCAACAAAGAAGACATGGCAAGAAGGCTATGGTTGCTGAAGATGAATCTGGATATGAAGTGGAATCAAAAGGGAAATGAATCGATGACACAAAGATTGGTTGCTTTGATATGGAAGACTATGCATTAATGGCTAATATGGATGAAACAGAGGAGGTATACACATCAGTATCAATTAACACTCTCTACCGAAAGTGATTGTGAATCAACTTGTGGTTCAAATCCTAGAAACTCTTACAATGAAGAAGCTTTGGATGCCATCCTCAATCAATCGAGGAAAATACAATCTGGTTATGAGATTGTGAAGGCCGAAAAAAGCTCTTCAAGTAGAAGTTGAAAGATTGAATGTTGAATTAAGGGTTCTCAAAGGTAAGGAAAAGATGTTGGATGTAATCAAGATGAGCTCACCGAACATCCAAAGAGCCTCTCGAATCTGATCCATCTTGTTCATCTAATGCATACAAATCTGGAAAGCCTTATGGTGATAGAACAGGGCTTGGATTTGGGACTCAACAATCCAAAAGAGTGGATCCAAGAAGGCTATCGAACTTAGCACCGTAACTGGTCCTAAGTTTGTACCGCACAAGATCCAACTCCTAGTAAGGTTGCTGAGGCAGTAAAGCCTACTGAGAATGTTTCAAAGAAGCAAAATCAGAAGTCAAGGAAGTCAACAACTCCTAATAAAAAGAATAAATCCAAATATAAGACTGCTATGCCTTCTAGACCTACTGATAGCAGACTTGCTACCAAGTCTGCTGGACCCCACAAGGGTAAAAACCAGTAATATTCCAAGGATAAGAATCCTAAACCCAAAAATGTTAATCATTCAAGGGATACTTATCCCCAGGGGAAAGGTAGACTGTTCCCTGCTGATAATGATTGGAATATTCCTGCCCCCATTGATAGAATCAACAGATACAACCATACTGCTAGGGTAAAACCTAGGCAATGGAATCAAGAAAGGACTCAAAGAGACTCCATATTACAGGGTCGTTTCCTAACAGATGAAGAAACCTATGGTTATACTCTTTGCTTTTAACAAGAAAAATCACTCCAAACAAAGAATATATACCAAAAAGCCGTAAAACATATGTGAATCCTACACAACCAACTGTTAGATCTTATGGATGTGTGGAATACATGTATGAACCTAAGTATGACACCTTTAAAAGAAGACCTTATGGAAATTTACTGGGGTCATGCTTACCATCGACCATCATGGACCCAAACAGATTTGAGTACCTAAAATGTATTGATTTTGTTTTGTAGGTGTCCGTACTTTGACAAAGGATGTTCCGGACATATGACAAAGAATAAGCACTGCTTGACAAGCTACATAGCAAAGGATGGTCCAAGGGTGAATTTTGGCAAAAAAATACACCGGTTATATAAGAGGCTATGGCACACTTGTGAGGAATGGACTAACTATCAAGAATGTTGCTAATGTGGAAGGACTGACTACAACTTGTCGAGCAATCGACAATTCGTGACATGGGATACAAGGTCACTTTTGACAAAAACAATCGTATTGTCATTAGTGAAAAAGGTGATCAAGTTGTATTGGTGGTAAAGACAACAAAACATGTATGTTGTGGATTGGTCTATCATAGCCTTCGAAACTCGCCTGATTGTGCACACTAAATCGTAACTCAATTGGTTATGGCACAAGAAGTTGAATCATCTGAATTTTGATGATATCAATCAGCTAGTAAAGAAGAAAATGGTAATTGGCTTGCCTGAGATTACATTCAGGAAGGATGCTATTTGTGATGCCTGTCAGCAAGGTAAACAAATAAAATCAAGCTTCAAGTCAAAAACAAAACTATCAACTAAGAGAGTGCTAGAGCTAATGCACATGGATTTATTTTGACCTGTCACTCCAACTAGTATAACTGGAAAGAAGTACACTTTAGTTGTTGTGGATGATTATTCAAGGTACACTTGGGTGGTTTTTATGAACAAGAAAAGTGAAACACTCAAGATGATGCATGATCTTTTGAAGAGATTACAAAATGAGAAAAGTTTGACAAGAGTAAAAATAAGATCGCATAAGGGTACCGACTTTCTCAATAAAGTTATAAGAGAATATCAGAATGTAATGGGTGTATCTGCATCAACTTGTTGTCGCTTGGTACACCTCAAAGAAACAAGGTTCTTTGAAAGAAGAAACAGACATTGAAAGAAGCAGGAAGGACAATGATTTGTGAAGCATTACTACCGAGAGGTATTGGGTTTGAAGCAGCTTAATACAACATGCTATACACAAAATGAACCTCGATGAAACAAGCGGTACCAAGACACCTTATGAGATTTGGAATGGAAGAAAACCAAATATATCTTATTTCCATCCATTTGGAAGTAAATGTTTTATCTTGAATCATAAGGAGCATTTAAAGACATTCCAACCTAAATCAGATGAAGGAATTTTCTTGGGATATTCTTCAGTCAGCAAGGCATTCAGGGTACTGAACAAGAGGTCACTAAAACATGAAGAAACTATCCATGTTGTGTTTGATGAACCTAAGTTCACAGGAATGGAAGATGAAGTTTGGGAACTCACGAGAATCTACAAATCAATGATCCAGATTGTGTTGAAGTTTTGGAGAAATTTAATGACTTAAAAGTTTCTGATACTGCCCCTGCTGAACACCATGCTGATGATACTATTGATGCAACAACTGAAGCAATTCAAGGATCTGTTGAACCTCCTTTTGAAGAAGCAACAGAGACCTACATCAAGATGAGGTTCCCGAAATCAAACTAACCGTAATCCACAATGAAAGAAGAATCACCTCACTGAACAAGTTATTGGCAATGTACAAAGCAAGGTGTGAGGACTAGAAGATAATTAGAAGCTATGTTTACTTGTTTTCTATCTCAAGTTGAACCTAAAGTTGTTGAAGAAGCAATTTCAGATCCAGATTGGATAATTGCTATGCAAGAAGAGTTAAAAGAATTTGAAAGAAATCAAGTTTGGACATTAGTTGAAAGGCCTAGTCATGCAAATATCATTGGTACTAAATGGGTGTACAGAAACAAACTTGATGAATATGGTACCATTGTGAGGAATAAGGCCAGACTAGTTGCAAAAGGCTATTCTCAAGCTGAAGGAATAGATTTTGATGAAACTTATGTTAGGTGTGATGCCCGAAAGACAATTTTGTAATTGTTTTATTTAATAAATGAAATGATATTGTTATTCATATTTATTATTCTCATATTCACCGATGTGACAATAATATTTACACTACAGAAAACCCTAAAGTATATCGTTTATGTAATCACTTAACTCAGTGTATGGGATATACACGGGAGGATTGAGTTAGTGAAGATGTACTTAAAATACAATTAGCCCATAGTGAAGTTAATCGAGAGTATCGGGTCTCTCCTTTAACGTGCTATTAATGCGCCCATAACACAATAGGTGTGATTGTCTTATCCGGACTTTCGGTTAAGAGAACCTAATGGGGCATTTATATATGATAGATATATCATATAGGGCTGGACCGATTTGATTAGAGTTCACGATATAATTCCGTAATTGAGAAGTCTCATCGAATCAATGGATGATCATATTTATGGATATATCTTAATCCTGAGGTGAACACAGTCAATTGCTTGAATCAGTATGAAGTTTGACTTGACGGTTAAGGATTACACTGAGTCTGTGGTCTGAATTACCCCATCTTGGCATTGTACTGGATTGAGTGAGTAGTCTGTGTTATCACAGATACGGAATCCATTCCTTCCATTTATGGAAGTAGATAGACAGTTCCCTTATTTGTTGATCCTAGAAACTGATCGATCGTACGAGTTCATATTACACTGATTAGCTACCAGTGAGTTGTATGAATTAATTGATCACTAGGGGGTTAATGGTAAATAAGGATAAGAGGTTCTAAAAAGGGTTAACGGTAACATCTCGATTTAGAATGAACAGTCTATGGAGGATTAATCCATATGTAATGATTATATCAATGGACGCTTATTATTATTCTCGTGAGGAGATAAATATAATCTTTTAATCGGAGGAGTGCAGTCACGGGATTATGGTGGCATATTCCTGTGATTGATTTATCGAATATAATTATTCTGTTCGTAAGATAATTATTTATTTGATTTATCGGAGCCGCTGATTATTAGTCAATGGTCCCCGACGTGCCTCCTAATATAGCATAGCTATTCTCGGACGTCGAATCCTAATAATATTAATTTAGTTCTTGTTGGACTTTATTAAAACGATATGTGAATTAATTGTTTAGTGGACTATTAAATTAGTTGGGCTAAATAATTAAATATGTGGAAAAGACATTTTCCATAATCTTGGCCCAATTATTGTGTAATGGCAAAATTAATATTGACTAGGTCAATGATTGATAAATTTCGCCCCCCCCCCCCCTTATTATTATGGAACAAGAAATTATTTTCTTGTGTATTAATAAGACATGTGCATAAAATATTTATTGGATAAATATTTATGGTAAGAAATAAAGATAAATATTATTCTAGATTTGTTCTAGAATATTATTGAATTATCTTTTATTTATTGGATTATTTATTTGCAAAATAAAAAAATCTTTGGAGGTTAAGTTTTACTCTCCTATATAAAGAGAGTTCTCCCAAGCCTTAACACACACAATAAAATTTCGACCACTCTTGCAAATTATAGGGAAGAATTTTCGGCCAAGGGTTGGAGAAAAATCTTGGAGGTTTTTTTCCGGGTAGCATATCGAAGGGTTCGAGTCGAGAATTTCCTTCCACCAGGAGTTGCTTGGATCACACGTACGGAAGATCGTGGTGCTCTTCACGCTTTCCTTCGTTCATCCTATTGCAGTTCTTCAACTTGAATTTTGAGATTCAAGAGGTATGTTCTACAACACCCTTATAGATAAAGAACTAGTTTATTTTATTACGTGTAATTTATAGATCTAGATCCTTAAAATCGCTTCCGTTGATGATGATATTCCTAACATTGGTATCAGAGCCCAAGGTGATCTATATTTATACGTATAAAATATTAGATCTAGGAGTGGTAAAACATGTAGATTTTTTTGTCCCAATTTCTTTTTAAAAAAGGGCCGACGCATGCATGATTATTTTTTTTATGTTATGAATGTCTTGGTTGAAGAGATGGATTGGGGTTGGTACTGTTTACTCGTTAGATCTATTGTAGCTCCTTTGTTTAGTAACAATTGAGCATAGGAATTGTATTTATTTTATGTCAATTTTCGAAATTTATATGTAAAAGTAGCATCTTTTATTGTAATTTTGAATATACGGGCTGGAAAAGATGAAGATCTTGCTGGAAAATTGAAGATCAAGACGAAACCCAAGGTATGAACGAGGAGAAACGGATAAAATTTTATTAAAAACCTGCTACAGGACTTTCTGCGACGCTGAAAAGCGTTGCTATAAGTCCTGTTTATAAATAAATGCATGCGGCTAGGGTTCAACATGCATGCGGCGGCTGCATGATAATTTTGGTAAACCTAATTTCCATCTCAATTACTGCCGTATGGCAGAGAAAGAAAAAAAAAATTTAATTTTGGAAAATATATTTTTTTTTTGGTAAGTAGCCGCATATAATAAAATATATATATGATTAATTATAATAAATTGGATTTATTTAATTAAAAAGACCTTTTCTCCTCTCGGATGTTCGTGGTTCGTGATCCGGCGGTTCGAGTTCAAGATTCGAAGATCAAGACTCGAAGACATAGATTATGAAATTTATTTTTTCCTAGGATAGATTAGATACGGGGGTACCAGTAATTCATCTCGGTGTTTAAATTTTCCGCAATTTATTTTTTATGTGTTTGATCATAAAATAGATATAAAATCGGAATTGCCATGACATGCATCATATCATAAATCCACTCCTTGCATACATGTAGAATTTTAATTTTGGTAATTAAAATAGGCATGTATACAAACTCGTGTAATTAGTTGAAATTTAATTAATACGTGGTAATTAATAAATTTAGTAACTAATTAAAGATCCAAGGACGGGTTATGAAATCGTTAAGCCTTTCGGTGTGTGTTCTCAGTGAACCGCCTTAAAGCTCAAACGCGATCACGTTTTCAATTCGTAGTGTCTACGAGATTGAATGATGGTAAAAGAACAACAAATCTTGGATAAAAACGGTTCGCTTATAGGTTGGGTGGTCAACTGAGCTAGGCTCGACCGACTTAACCCTCCTAGTGTGATGTATGCACGGGGGTCCGGCAAGACTAAGCTACACCGGAGAACGGAGGGGTGATTCCTTCTTATCTCAATGGGTCATCTTGACCCGATTTAGTCCGGTATCATCACATATGTTCCAACGAATAGGACGGGTAGGCTTGCCTATGTTACCGACACCATTCGGAATCCTTGATTCGATGTGCATTTATGTTAACATCAAAAAGACGTGGTTAGTTAACCCACCACCACTTCCAAAATATTGAGTGGGAACGGGGGAGGCGACAGCCAACCCCACGGCCTCTACTATAGATACAAGTAAGTGAGAGAAGGGTGACGCCTCGAGGCGCTTCGATTTCATCCCCCTAAGGATGGTGTTCACCCCTATCAACATTCATGGCTTGGTCTCCGAAAGGATAGGTTTTCTGGGTACTCGTCGGGTCACTGACCTATCCTAAGACGGCACACTCGGGGCGTACCTAAGAGATCCGATATAGTAGGTCACACTCATAAAGGATATTCTTGATAATATCTAGGCTAAAAAAGGAAGGTATTCAATGAATAAAGGGATGTTCGATTCTCGTGGGATGTTCGATTCTCACAAGTTATTCATTGATGAGATTGTCTCGATTTAACCGTCATCTCTTTGACCTACCCTAAGTCGGAACTGAGATGCGAGGTTAAAACCTTGGAATGGTAGAGTAGACTTAATTTTAGTTTACAATTCCTAAAATAAACTTATATAGTAGTGTTAAACTTGAATTAATGTATGTCATTTTATTTTCAAAGAAAATGTCTCGCTCAAATTTACCTTTCTTCATCTCAAAATTAACGGGAAACAACTTTAAGAAATGGAAGAGTAACTTAAACGTGGTACTCACATATGAGAATGTGCAACATGTACTCACTTACAATGCCCTACGGTGGTGATCCAAAAACCTGGTAAAGCTGAGATCGAACACCGTAATCGCTGGATCGAAGCAGATAACCGGGCTCGTGGGATCATCTTGGCGGCAGTGTCGGAGGTTATTAGGACCCAGATTGAAGAGTTTGAGACTGCATGAGAAATCATGCGGAAACTTACTTCGATGTTTGGATCACCTAGCAACCAAGCAAGACACGATGCCATCGTGATGGTTGTTAACACGAAATTGAAGAAAGGTCAAGCGGTGAATGGTCATGTTTTGAATATGATCGCCACTTCAATGACGCCGTATTCATGGATCAATGTTCGATGAAGCAACTCAAGTCTCAATGATTTTGGAATCGTTGACTCTGAGTTTATCCCGTTCAAAACTCGATGATCGATGGGAAAACATGAGTTGACCATGACACGAGATCTTCGAATGAATCGACTATCTACGAGGACCTGCTATCGAAAGATAAGGTCCAAGTAGGGGATAAGAAAGCTGAAGCCAATATGGCCGAAGCCACGTCATCAAACAAGCCTAAGGCCAAACCAAAGAAGAAGGGTAGTGTTGCACCTGTGCCCAAGCCAATGAAGAAAAAGAAAGCCAAGAAAGTTGACGAGGCCAAGCCCAAGGGCAAATGCTTTTACTGTAAGGAGGTAGGACATTGGAAACGCCATTGTCCGGATTATCTTCGAGATGTAAAAGATGGCAAAGCCAAGGTCATATCGAAAAGATAAGAAAGGTAATTTGGAATTACTATTCTTGGAATCTTTTAATGTAGCTAAAGATGTATCCACTTGGATACTTGATACTGGAGCTACTAACCATGTATGTTCTTCATTGCAGATTCTTAGTTCGTGCGAAGAGTGGAAGAGGGTTCTCAAGTGATGCGAGTAGGCACAGGCGCTCATTTCAAGCAAAGCAAAGGGGAGCTGTGGACTTGCATTTTAATAATAGGATTTTACATTTAGACAATGTTTATTTTATTCCCAATTTCAGGAGAAATTTGATTTCTCATTCGCCTTAGTTGAACAATCATTTTCTGCTTTCAAATTTGAATGGTGAATTTGTTATTTCGAAGAATGGCTTTGAATTATGTTCAACTATAAATGAAAACGGTTTATATTTTGTAAGACCACATAAAGCTCCCCTACTTAATACTCAAATGTTTAAAACTGCTCATCAAAGATCTGCTAAAAGGCAGAAAGTTTCTCAAGTAAAAGAAGATAAAACATACTTGTGGCATCAAAGGCTCGGCCATATTTCCTTGGAAAGACTCAAAGGACTAGAAAAGGCTCAAACCTTAGGTGAGTCATCTGTTCACACACTGCCTGTCTGCGAGTGTTGCCTGGAGGGAAAAATGACTAAGTGTCCCTTCTCATCAAAGGGTAATAGAGTCACAGGAACTCTAGACTTAGTGCATTCAGGCCTTTGTGGTCCGATGAACGTACAAGCTAGAGGCGGATACGAGTACTTTGTGACTTTCATTGATGACTACTCGAGATTCGGTTATGTTTATCTGCTGCATAGGAAGTCCGAGGCTTTTGGAAAGTTCAAGGAGTTCCAAGCAGAAGCCGAAAGGCAACTAGGAAAGTCATTGAAATGCCTTCGCTCGGATCGTGGAGGTGAGTATTTAGATACCGAGTTCATTGACTACTTGGCTGAAAAAGGAATTTGTTTCCAACGTTCAGCGCCTACGACACCTCAGCAAAACGGAGTTGCTGAGAGAAGAAACATGACATTGATTAACATGGTTAGATCAATGATGAGCTATGTCTCACTACCTATATCCTTTTGGGGTTATGCTTTAGAAGCAGTGGTCTACATTTTGAATGCAGTACCGTCAAAGTCAGTCGAAAAGACACCCATAGAAATGTGGTCCGGACATCGCGAAAGCCTTCGCTCACTTCAAGATATGGGGTTGTCCCGCACATGTGCTTTGATGGACAAGACTACCAAGCTAGAATCGCGTCATTTAAAGTATGTTTGTTTGTAGGCTATGCAAAAGGTACACGTGGTGGTCTATTTTACGATCCGGAAGATAACAAAGTGCTAGTCTCGACTAACGCTCACGCTTTTTTGAGGAAAGTTATATGAAAGACCACAGCACCTCAAAGTACAATTGTACTAGAGGAATTACTCTCCGATGACGCCAGGCCTATTGTGGTCTGCGATGTTCCCCGTAAACAACACTAATAATACAAAAGTCACTTCCGACATTCCTGTTCCACCCGGCGTCATGCGAGAGTGGTTCGCCACCGCCTCGGTGCGGCATGGATTTAGAGGCAAACGTAGTCGCCTCGATGGGGTGGAAGATGATCCTCCGACCTATAAGAAGGCCTTCACTGGATCACGATAAGGATAAATGGATTGACGCAATGAATCAAGAGATGGAGTCTATGTACTCTAACTCAGTCTGGAAACTTGTAGAACTTCCTTAGGGTGAAAGGCCCATTGGATGTAAATGGCTCTACAAGCGAAAGAGAGGAGTAGATGGGAAGGTCGAAACCTTCAAAGCACGGCTGGTAGCAAAAGATTACACACAGCGAGAAGGTATAGACTACGAGGAAAACTTCTCACCTGTGGCCATGATGAAAACCATCCGCATCCTCCTTTCGATTGCTGCATGCCTGGATTATGAAATCTGGAAAATGCATGTCAAGACAAATATTCTAAACGGCTTTCTCGACGAGGAAATCTATATCGCAAAGAACTGAGAGGGATTCATTGAAGAAGGTCGAGCACATGGTGTGCAAGTTGCTCGAGATCCATTTATGGGTTGAAGCAAGCATCTGCGTTCTGGTATCATAGATTCGATCACACGATCAAGTCTTATGATTTCGAACAACACTTTGCTTGAATCTTGTGTGTACAAGAAGGTTATCAAAGATAGTGTTGTATTTCTAGTGTTGTACGTTGATGACATACTCCTAATTGGCAATGATAAGGGGATGATGTCCGACGTGAAAAGTTGGTTGACCACGCAATTCCAAATGAAGGATTTGGGAGAAGCGAGTTATGTTCTAGGGATCCAAATTATAAGGGATCGCAAGAACAGGATGTTGGCTCTGTCCCCAAGCAACTTATATAGATAAGGTCTTTGCACACTTCATATGGAGAACGCAAAGAAGGGTTTTCTACCAACCCGTCCACGGCGTTCACCTCTCTAAGACTCGGGGGGGCCTCAAACTCCTGAAGAGGCTGAAGCTATGGGAAGAGTGCCATATGCCTCGGCTGTTGGTAGTCTTATGTATGACATGAGGTGTACGAGACCTGACATTTGTTACGGCGTTGGTTTAGTCAGCCATTTTCAAATCAAATCCAGGGGCAACCGCCTGACCGACAAGAGATAAAAGAATCTCATCAAATATTTGAAGAGAACCGAAATTATATGCTTGTCTATTCGAGTGGGAGTTTGGAGTTAGCGGGGTACACCGATTCGACTTTCAATCGAGGCAGAGATGATTCTAAATCTACCTCAGTTCAAGTGTTTACGCTTGGTGGCGGTGCGAAGAGAATGGAGAAGCTAAAAGCAATCCAAAGACACCGATTCAACAATGGAAGTCGAATTCATAGCGGCCTCGGAGGCGACTAAAGAAAGCGCTTTGGTTATGAAAGTTCATCGGATTAGGCGTTGTCCCGAATGCCGAAGATCCTATTACTCTCTATTGTGATAACAATGGGGCCATTGCCAACTCTAGGGAACCTCGAAAGCACAAGAAGTCGGGCATATATAGAGAGAAATCTTCGGGTGATCAACGATTTTGTCGATAGAGGGGACATTTCCGTCAAGAAAATCGCCTCCGCCGATAATCCTGCTGATCCATTCACCAAGACGCTGTCGATTGAAGCTTTTAGTCGACACTTGGAGACTATAGGTATTAGAGACATGTCTCATTTGCTTTAGAGCAAGTGGGAGTGATAGTTTGCTGTATTTTGAATAATAGGGTGTGCTCTAAAACAATTAATCACATGCTTTCGTGCAAGTGGGAGATTGTTAGGTGTGATGCCCGAAAGACAATTTTGTAATTGTTTTATTTAATAAATGAAATGATATTGTTATTCATATTTATTATTCTCATATTCACCGATGTGACAATAGTATTTACACTACAGAAAACCCTAAAGTATATCGTTTATGTAATCACTTAACTCAGTGTATGGGATATACACGGGAGGATTGAGTTAGTGAAGATGTACTTAAAATACAATTAGCCCATAGTGACGTTAATCGAGAGTATCGGGTCTCTCCTTTAACGTGCTATTAATGCGCCCAGAACACAATATGTGTGATTGTCTTATCCGGACTTTCGGTTAAGAGAACCTAATGGGGCATTTATATATGATAGATATATCATATAGGGCTGGACCGATTTGATTAGAGTTCACGATATAATTCTGTAATTGAGAAGTCTCATCGAATCAATGGATGATCATATTTATGGATATATCTTAATCCTGGGGTGATCACAGTCAACTGCTTGAATCAGTATGAAGTTTGACTTGACGGTTAAGGATTACACTGAGTCTGTGGGTCCGAATTACCCCATCTTGGCGTTGTCTTTGGATTGAGTGAGTAGTCCGTGTTATCACGGATACGGAATCCATTCCTTCCATTTATGGAAATAGATAGACAGCTTCCTTATTTGTTGATCCTAGAAACTGATCGATCGTGATGAGTTCATATTACAATCGATTAGCTACCAAAGTGATTTGTATGAATTAATTGATCACTAGGGGGTAAATGGTAAATAAGGATAAGAGGTTCTAAAAAGGGTTAACGGTAACTTCCCGATTTAGAATGAGCAAATATGGAGGATTAATCCATATGTAATGATTATATCAATGGACGCTTATTATTATTCTCGTGAGAGATAAATATAATCTTTTAATCGGAGGAGTGCAATCATGGGATTATGGTGGCATATTCTGTGATTGATTTATGGAATATAATTATTCTCGCTCGTAAGATAATTATTTATTTGATTTATCGAGCCACGATTATTAGTCCATGGTCCCCGACGTGCCTCCTAATATAGCATAGCTATTCTCGGACGTCGAATCCTAATAATATTAATTTAGTTCTTGTTGGACTTTATTAAAAGGATATGTGAATTAATTGTTTAGTGGACTATTAAATTAGTTGGGCTAAATAATTAAATATGTGGAAAAGACATTTTCCATAATCTTGGCCCAATTATTGTGTAATGGCAAAATTAATATTGACTAGGTCAATGATTGATAAATTTTGCCCCCTTATTATTATGGAACAAGAAATTATTTTCTTGTGTATTAATAAGACATGTGTATAAAATATTTATTGGATAAATAGTGATTGATATCAAAGAGAGTCTAATAAGTATTTATGGTAAGAAATAAAGATAAATATTATTCTAGATTTGTTCTAGAATATTATGGAATTATCTTTTATTTATTGGATTATTTATTTGCAAAATAAAAAAATCCTTGGAGGTTAAGTTTTACTCTCCTGTATAAAGAGAGTTCTCCCAATCCTTAACACACACAATAAAATTTCGTCCACTCTTGCAAATTAGAGGGAAGAATTTTCGGCCAAGGGTTGGAGAAAAATCTTGGAGGTTTTTTTCCGGATAGCATATCGAAGGGTTCGAGTCGAGAATTTCCTTCCACCGGGAGTTGCTTGGATCACACGTACGGAAGATCGTGGTGCTCTTCACGCTTTCCTTCGTTCATCCTATTGCGGTTCTTCAACTTGAATTTTGAGATTCAAGAGGTATGTTCTACAACACCCTTGTAGATATAGATCTAGTTTATTTTATTACGTGTAATTTATAGATCTAGATCCTTAAAATCGCTTCCGTTGCGGATGATATTGCTAACAACTTATGCACCTGTTGCAAGATTGGAAGCTATCAGATTATTCCTAGCACATGCTGCATATAAAAACTTCAAGGTATATCAAATGGATGTCAAAAGTGCATTTTTGAATGGCATTCTAGAAGAGGAAGTGTATGTTCAGCAACCTCCTGGATTTGAAGTTAATGATCAAGAAGATAAAGTTTATAGACTTAACAAGGCACTTTATGGACTGAAACAAGCACCAAGAGCATGGTATGAGACTCTATCTCAATTCTTGGTGGACAATGGTTTTACAAAAGGCACCATTGATAAGACTCTTTTCAGAATCAGTGAAGGTGACTGCACCCTGCTGGTCAAGATTTATGTTGATGACATAATCTTTGGTTCTGAAAATGAATTGTTATGTGAAAAGTTTGCAAATCTAATGAAGAGCAAGTTCCAAATGAGTATGATGAGAGAAATGAACTACTTTTTGGGACTGCAAGTCAAACAATTGAAAGATGGAATCTTCATTTATCAAACCAAGTACACCAAAGAGCTACTGAAGAAATTTGGTATGGAAAATAGCACCAAGATATCAACTCCTATGAGTACAAACATCAGATTGGATGAAGATAAAGAAGGCAAAGATGTTGATCGACCTTATACGAGAAGGATGATAGGCGTCTGTCAGACTTCATCGCCAAAGAGACTGATATATCCTTTGCTGTAGGTGTTTGTGCAAGATTTCAATCTAAACCTAAAGAAAGTCACTTAGGTGCAGTCAAAAGAGTTCTCAAGTATCTAAAAGAGACTTTGGGAGTAGGTATATGGTATTCCAAGGATGGAAGCTTCAAAGTTATATCCTACTCAGATTCGATTATGCTGGATGCAAGATTGATAGAAAAACACCTCGGGAACTCCGCGGATAATGGGAAATAGACTGGTTTCTGGTTCAAAGAAGAAATGTAATCTATATCAACTTCCACTCTTTGAAGCAGAGTATATTGTCTTCTTTGGAAGTTGTCAGTTGTACAAGTATTGTGGTTAAGACAACAGTTAAGGGATTATGGAATTGAAGAAAAGGAAATTTCAATCATGTGTGACAACACAAGTGCAATTGCAATCATT
Organism: Gentiana macrophylla; assembly: GCA_026214975.1. Classification (NCBI taxonomy): domain Eukaryota; kingdom Viridiplantae; phylum Streptophyta; class Magnoliopsida; order Gentianales; family Gentianaceae; genus Gentiana; species Gentiana macrophylla. The sequence continues at coordinate 93,424,391 of CM047808.1, read as the reverse complement.
GAAAATCATGCTTTGCACTCAAGAACCAAGCATATTGATGTGAGACATCATTTTATAAGAGATCATGTTGAGAAGAAAGATGTGGTGGTTCTATACATCCATACTGAAGATCAACTTGCTGACATTTTCAGTAAACCACTTGATAGTGAAAGATTTGCCAAATTAAGGACTGAACTTGGAATTATTAGAGTTGGTCGATCATCGCAGGTGTCTTTGAATTCACCAAGGGGATTAGTCTTTGCTATGTTGGGTGAGCTCACTTAGCAGATTAGTCATTGGTATCAACAATTCCATGTACTTATGTTTGGGCAATTGAGCAAATGAGGTTGCCAAGGGGATTGGTCTTTGTCATGTTGGGTGAGCTCACTTGACAGATCAGTCATTGGTATTAAACTTCATCTTGTATTATCAATTGAACAAAACAAGAAGAAATCAAGGATCAGCAGAGTCACATTGTCGCAGATCTTGAAGCATCTTTATCGCCAGATCACGAGCCAACCCTCGCCGAGGACAACCTCGCTTGAATGGAACGTTACACAGTCAAACTTTATTAAAGTCAAAGAGCAATTGACGGGATATTTATTCTATCCTTTATGACCACGATTACACGATCTAACGGTTACAATACGTTTTGGAAAGTAATGGGCCACGTGTCAAGCTAACATTCACTTAGATTAATCATGGTTAATGTGGATGTACGTGCACTGACAGTTAGAACCACTCCCTGTCTATATATACAGACCTATTACACAGTGATTGAGGTCAAGTTAATTTATTAACTCGATGCCTACTAACACACTAGCAAGAGAACTAGGTTCAATTGTAGTATAGCTAGATAGAGTCGAGGTCGATCCCACAAAGACTCGGCACAAACAAAACACAACTTTATCCTATTAGAACTAAATTGAAAGGGCGGTCTACGACCAACTAAACGCAGTAAATAAAATAGTGACAACCACAAGACACAGAATACCACAAAGACAAACGAAAGACTACTAAAACACGGATAATACTGTGGATATTATATAAACAAACAGTATTGATTAAGCTAGTAGATTATAACTCCCCCATGTGAATTAGGATGATAATGAGATAAAACAAACGTTAAAGATTAATTATTATGACTACGGGAGTCATCCCCTAAGGTAGATTTAGCTCCGATTAGGCCATCTAAATCATCGTGCCTCCATTACGTGACTTCGCTTTTTAATGCCTCCATCTCATATAACTTCGACACACAATTACGAAACTAGGGATGCTTTGGTATAAACCGTAACCTCATCTAAGCAACATTCCTCGGTAAGGCGTGCTTTTAGATGCCGACTCAATCTATATCCTAAGTAACAATCACTTTTTAGGTTTCATGTTAAATTATGATGACAAATAATTAAGTCGATCAGTTTAATTACTCGTTTTAATTCCAAATCGGAGAATCGACGTAGTCGGCCGATCATAATATTGCCCTACACATCACCACGCTCGGTCAACCGAATGACAAGACTCGGGCGACCGAATGACATGTCTCGTCGACCGAACACGCCTACGTGTTGGTACAAATCATGATTACTTCTTAACGCTTTTAACCTAAACACATGGGTTCGTAAATTAATCTACATCATGCAATCAATACAAGAAAAACTACTCCATAATAAAATACATCGATCTACGAATAAAGATTGCATAATTGAATAGTCATACCTCAAGACGAGAGTGACTACCACTCTTTAATGCGCTCCCCAACCGAGAATCCGATGAATCCACAATGTACGAACATAAAGAAAAGAAAACTAAAACTTAAAAACTCAAATTGTCTTGTGTTGTAATGGTGTGTCTTTTTCAATTACGTAGCTGCTGCTTATATAGAGGATTCTGCCGGCATAGGATGGATCTAGAAGATATGCACGCGTTTTTTGGTCTGAGCAGCTTCGGGTGACCGAATCTCCTGCCTCGGTCGACCGAATAAAGTGGCTTGGTCGACCGAGCCTCCTTTTTGCACATGTTAAACGCGTTTCTTGTCTAACTTGTTCGCCACTGCATTCTTTCGTGCTGATCTGATTTCTCTAACTTATCCCTTGATTAATGCTCCGATTTTCTTCCTTATTATCTTGAGATTCTCTGATTGAATGACATTCATCCTCCCGATTTATCATGATCTACAAAATCAGCATTTATCGCACAATAAATTGGTCTTTAATAATAAAAAGCTAAATACCATAAATCATATTAATAGTCACTTAAAATTAAATAATAAATATTAACAAGTGATTTAATATGAAATATGTATAATTAACTCCGATTTAAGGTTAGAATTGATGACATAAATAGGTACATTTTAACTGACATCAAAATGCCCCCCACTTAAACTTTGCTTCATCCCGAACAAAGCATTAATAAGTCATTTCCCAAGACACATTTTCCTTGGTCAACTCATACTTACACAAGAAACTCGAGTCAACTCATACCAGTCATGCTCATAAGATAAACATTATTCACTACTCGCTATAAATCGAAGTGATTGTGTGCATGTGCATTGGTTTTATATAAATTTAGCAAGATTAGAGTTTATGCAGACTTCATATCAAAATTTACCAACATCAGCATTCATACTTCTTATGCCTCGCAATGGTTAAAGCACTAAAACAATAAGCAAGAGCGTATCTATAGGGATTTTGGACTTGGAGACCGAGTACTACTCAAAGCCTCTAAAAACTTGAACTTTTCCAATTTTTCATATTTTTCAAATTCTACCAATCTCAAGGAAGAAAGCTCTTTTCTCTTTTATGAGTATCCTCCCTATCTTAGATCATGCATAGTATCGAATATTACCACAAGCGCGGGGCTACTTTGGTAATGTTACTACAAGCCCAGTGTTTTAACGCGTTGTCAAAACATAGGTACGTCTCGAGCTTATTACTCCGCTTTGATGGCTAGAAGATCAGAATATATCAGTCGATAAATAACGACACTAGGTAAGCATAACCACTCATCTATGCAATGTACACATACCTCCTTCAATTAGCCTGATTAATACGGTACTAAGCGATCCACATGTTGAGTAGTTGAACAATGCCTAACTACTTGCAATTGTTGGCATGAATATCCTTAAGTTTACTAACAATTTATCGCAAAAGTATAATATGACCACGTACTCATGCAACTTGGTTTATTTCCTATCAATTCTAAGTATAAGAACTTCACAAGTTTAAGGGCACGAGTTAAACAACTTGGCATTTATCCATAAAAATTTTAAAATTCGGCTCAATATTCCGTTGCCCTTTACATTTTTCACATATAACTAAACTAAGTTCCTTGCCCCCACTTAAACATGGCATTGTCCTCAAAGACAAAAATAAATGAGAGTTCAAGAAGAAAGACTTAGCTCTGGAAACGGCTCCCAAGTAAAGGAACAATATCGGAGTAAACATCAGCACGTCGTGGAGAGACAGACACATCCTGTATAAGCAAACAAACTCCACGAAATCGTCAAATACCATGTCTATGGAAGTTATAAAATAATGTGGCAGTAATTAGATATAAATATCTAAAAACAGTTTAAGCCACTTTACTTTATACTGCCATGGACAAGACCAAAAGGGATTTAAACCTAAATAAACAACCCACATGACGGCTATCAAGGAAAAAACCTCGTTTATTCTGAACTTAGACTCGGAGCATGGCGAGATGAAAAAACCGTGATAGGCGCATGCTACTTTATTAAAAAATGAAAAAGATAGTTATAAGGAAATAGTTCTAAATTTATAGTCGCTAGCTCGACTCAATTCAAGATGGTTTATTCATAAACAGTGTCATCGAGGTACAAAACCTCCTTCTCAGCACCAGGCGGAAGCCCTTGGTAATGCTTCACACGATGTCCATTGACCACAAATCTGGACTCGTCTTTGAAATTGAATAGCTCCACCGCTCGAGAAGGAAAGACTTGTTGTACTCGAAATGGGCCATGCCATCTTGATTTTAACTTACCCGGGAATAATCTTAAGCGCGAATTGTACAAGAGAACTAGATCACCCTCTTGAAAGGTCCTTTCTAGAATCTTTTTGTCATGGAATTTCTTCATGCGCTCCTTGAAAATCTTGGCATTCTCGTATGCCTCTAAACGAAACTCCTCCAGGCGAGTTAATTCTAACATCCTCTTCTCACCGGCCAATGTCTCATCAAAATTTAACATCCTTGTTGCCCACATGGCCCGGTGCTCAAGTTCCACAGGTAGATGACATGCCTTTCCAAAAACAATCCTATACGGTGACATTCCAATCGAGGTTTTATATGCAGTCCTATAAGCCCATAAAGCGTCGTCTAAACGTAACGACCAATCCTTCCTAGTTGTATTGACAGTTTTCTCCAGGATACGCTTTATCTCTCGATTGGTGACTTCTACTTGTCCACTAGTCTGGGGGTGATATGCGGTTGCTAGCTTATGTCGAACCCCATACTTAATAATCAGCCTTTCAAAAGGTTTATTGCAAAAATGACTACCATTGTCGCTTATAATCGCCCTAGGCGTCCCAAACCTTGTAAAAATATTCTTTTTCAAGAATCTAACTACAACCTTAGCATCGTTAGTAGGGGAAGCAATGGCCTCAACCCATTTGGAAACATAATCAACATCAACTAAGATGTAGCGGTTGGATAGTGATGAAGTGAAGGGTCCAACGAAATCTATTCCCCAAACGTCAAAGAGTTCTACTTCTAAAATGCTCTTAAGTGGCATCTCATTCCTCCGTGAAATATTTCCTGTCATTTGACAAGCATGACATGCTTTTGCATATTGGTGTGCATCCTTAAACAACGTCGGCCAATAAAAACCACATTGGAGGACTTTGGCCACGCTTTATATCTCCCGTAATGTCCTCCAACTTCATAAGAATGACAATGCTTGAGGATATCATTATACTCTTCCTCGGGCACACACCTTCGAAAAACATTATCGATCCTAGCTTAAACAAATAAGGATCATCCCAATAATAGTGTCTAAGATCATTAAAGAATTTTTTTCTTTCTTGGACAGTGAGATTTGGTGGTAGGTACTTTGCGGATAGATAATTAACGAACAAACTAAACCATGGTTGTTTCTTCTCCTTCACAACCTCTATTCGCGAAGAAACTGCAAACACAATCATCATGTCCCCGAGGGGTGGTGATGGAGAAAAGTTGGTCATCAGGAAAAGATTCTCATATCTCAGGTAATTCCTCACCATCCTCTAATTGTAAGCGCGACAGATGATCGGCCACTACATTCTCACTTCCTTTCTTGTCTCGGATCTCTACGTCAAATTCTTGCAGCAGTAGAATCCATCTCAACAATCTAGGCTTTGAATCTTTCTTTGCTAGGAGATACTTAAGAGCTGCATGGTCAGTCCACACAGTGACTTTAGATCCCACCAAGTAAGATCTAAACTTGTCAAAAGCAAAGATAATGGCCAAAAGCTATTTCTCCGTTGTGGCGTAATTTCTTTGGGCAGCATTCAAAGTCCGACTCGCATAATAAATAGGTCTGAAGATCTTATATTTTCTTTGACCCAAAGCGGCGCCAACAGCAGTATCAATTGCATCACACATCAGTTCAAACGGAAGATCCCAATCCGGTGTGACCAGAACGGGTGCAGTAATCAGTCTACCTTTTATTTCGTTGAAAGCTTTTATGCACTCATTAGAAAACACAAATGGCACATCCTTGGCCAACAATTCGGTAAGAGGTCTAGAGATTAGGGAAAAGTCCTTAATAAACCTACGATAAAAGCCGGCGTGGCCTAAAAAACCTCGCAAAGTTTTAAGATTGGTAGGTGGGGGTAATTTCTCGATCACCTCAACTTTGGCTCTATCCACCTCTATTCCATTCTTTGATATGCGGTGGCCTAGTACTATACCTTCCGTAACCATCAAATGACACTTCTCCCAGTTAAGCACAAGATTCGTCTCATCACATCTCTTCAACACTCGTGCTAGATGTGTGAGACATGAATCGAAATCGTCTCCAAACACGGAGAAATCATCCATAAAGATTTCCAAGAAATCTTCCACCATATCCGCAAATAATGACATCATGCATCGTTGAAATGTCGCGGGGGTGTTACACAATCCAAATGGCATTCGATTATACGCAAATGTCCCACATGGGCATGTAAATGTTGTTTTCTCACGATCTTCGGCCGAGATGTGGATTTGATAGTATCCCGAATACCATCAAGAAAACAATAGAAAGCATGCCCGCTCGATCTCTCGAGCATTTGATCGATGAAGGAAGAGGAAAGTGGTCCTACGAGTCGCATCATTTAGTTTCCTAAAGTCTATGCATACTGATGACCGTGATTAGCCTCACAGAATTAGCTCATTCAACTCATTGGCTTGCACCGTTAATCCTCCCTTCTTGGGAACTATGTGGATAGGGCTTACCCATTCGCTATCAGCAATTGGAAATATAATTCCCATTTCTAGCATTTTTATAACCTCATCCCTAACCACTTCCTTTAATTGTGGGGTTAGACGCCTCGAGGTTGTGCAACCGCTTTTTCTCGGGGTCCACGGAGATTTTGTGCATACATACGCTAGGACTAATGCCCTTAACGTCAGCTATTGTCCATCCAAATGCTCCATGGTACTCTCTCAAAACTCTCATTAGTTTCTCCTCTTGTAAGTCTGTCAAGGAAGAAGATATAATTAGTGGCAAAGTCTCATCTTAAAGAAATACATACTTCAAATTTGCAGGAAGAGGTTTTAGAGTCAAATTTTTGGGAGGTTCTTCCAAAGAGGTTTTCAACTTTTTACCAGTGAGTTTGAGTTTGAAGTACTTATGCCACGTTGGTCTATGATAGAATCTTTCAATCTCCATGACAGACTTATTTCCTCTATAGGCCTAGGGGTCCTCTCTACTACATCCCGGCCATATCATCTTCTCCTCCTCACTACTTACGTCTTCGGACTTCATCTTCTTCTTCCAAGACAAAGACCCAAGAAATCCTTGATACTTTCATGTTGTTGAAATTCTTGAACGATCCTATCAATGGAATCCAACATGAAACATGCATCCTCTCCATAAATAGGTTGCTTTATAGTGTCGAAAACATTGAATGCAACTCTCTCTTCGTTCACTCTTAATACTAACTCGCCTTTGTAAACATCAATTAGCGTTCTACTAGTGGCCATGAAAGGTCTTCCTAATATCAAGGGCACTTCGTAGTTAGCTTCCATATCTAAGACCACAAAGTCGATAGGAATACAAACTTTTCAACTCTTACTAGCACATCCTCAACCACTCCATACGGTTCCTTGACAGAACGGTCAGCTAATTGCAATGTGATTGAGGTCTTCTTAAGATCTTTCATGCCTAGCTTCCGAAAAATAGACAGTGGCATCAGATTCATGCTTGCTCTAGATCACACAAAGCTTTGTTTAGACATACGTTACCTATGGTGCGAGGGAATGAGAAAGCTTCCCGGATCTTTGCATTTTTGGGGTAACTTATGTTGAAGAATGGTGAGACACTCTCATTAAGGCATATGGTCTCTAAATCTATAAGTTTCCTTTTAGTTGAGACGGCGTCCTTTAAAAACTTGGTGTACTCGGGCATTTCACTAGTGCTTCAACTAGAGGTATATTGATTTGTAACTTACTGAATATATCCACGAATTTATTATATCTCTTATTATCAAACTTATGTTTCGGCATTGGTGGAGGATAAGGTAGAGTTGAAGGATCGACATCAGTGAAAATTGGATACTTGTTATCGTAAAGTTCAACTCTTGGGCCAGCAGGTTCTTTATACGTTCTTTGCTCAGGCAACGTCTCAGAAGTATTAGTCTCATTGCTTGGCTCACCATCCTTATTCTTTGTGACTTTCTCTTTTTCTTGCAAGGATGGTGGAGTTACCTCCTTTCCACTTCTTGTCATGATCGCATTCAAATCCTTAGGGTTCTTCTCAAAGTGTTGCTTGGCAACCTCCAAGTGGAGTCTAGTTGAGACTTGCTCACTAGTTGTCCTATTTGGTGAGTGAGATTTTGGACTAGAGCTTCTTGGTTGGTCACCTTAGCATCGGTCTTCTGACAATACTGGCTAAAGTTAGTGGCTAAATCAGCCATAGATTTTGAAAGTTGTCCCATATTGTCAGTGACGACATTACTCAGTTTTTCTATTGCAGCTTCCCAACCAAAAGTTTTAGCTTGCTGTGGTACATAAGTGGTAGGCGGTTTAGGCCTCTCTCCTACATTAAGGTCACTATATCGGAATCCCGGATGGTTATGATTAGGCTTATATCCTCCCCCGATATAATTGGCTTCTTCAGTACCAACATTCTCACTTTGAGGTCTTTGCCTCGATTCCACCCTTTCTCTCTACTTTTGCCATCCTCTCTTGCATTCCATCTACCTTATTGTTGATAATGAAAAGTTGTTCTAAGATTTTGGTAGATGCACTATCCTCAAATATGTCACAGACCATCTTCACAAAGAGCTATGTCATTGCCTCCCATTGACTATTCATCGCTATTTGCTCCATTTTTCCTTGTGCCTCCTCAGGAGATAAAAGAACAAACGCTCCATTGCTGGAGGCGTCTACTCTAATTTTCTCCGTCTCTCTCAACCCATGGTAAAAAGTTTGCATTTAAAGCCAAAGAGAGATGTCATGATGAGGACACTTCCTCATAGCTTCCTTGAAACGCTCCCAAGCTTGATCAAAACTCTCCCTAGGTTGTTGCTTAAATCCTAGGATGTCTTGGCGTAACTTAAAGGTTTTTCCCAAGGGAAAATACTTATTCATGAATTTTTGCAACAATTGTTCCCAAGTAGTGATAGATCCAGCCTCTAAAGAGAGAAGCCATTGCTTAGCTTTATCTTTCAAAGTGAAAGGGAAAAGCTTAAGACGAATGTTACCCTCAGGGATTAATTCTAGTTTCACTGTGCTAACGATCTCCAAGAAGTTTGTTACGTGAACACCAGGATCCTCGTTTTGGACTCCATGAAAGGTGGAATAGTTGGTCACCATTTGAATTAAATTAGGCCTAGCGTGATAGACTTCCGCAGCATCTTGCGGTGCTACGATAGCGGGAATGAATTGTTCAATAGTGGGCGTTGCATAACTTTGCAAAGTACGCCTCGCTCCTTGAGCTAGGGCTTGGTTCCCATTATTAGCATTTGCATTCACATTATTGGCATTATTAACAGCTTCAGGATTAAGTACCTGGTTTGGATTGACCGGATTGCCTTCCATTTCTGTTTCAGATTCAGAATGCTCAGAATGATCGGTTGTATGTCCTTCTTCCAGTTCGTGCTCGCTTTCCTCAAGATTTGGATCCTCTTCTCCTTGCTTATCCAGTTCTTTAGCTAACTTCCTATTCCTTCTCGCAAATTTCTCTATTTCAGGATTATAAGGCTCAAGCGGTTCCTTCGATTTCCGAGTAGCGTACTATAAAATAATAAACAACAATAAAACAATTAATCACTAGTAAAGGCTAGGGCTTTAACTAACTAAATGAAACTAGAACAGACTCGAAATAAGTTTGAGAAAAGAAAACATAAATAAAACAGAAGCAGAATATTATAAAACTAATACAGAACAGAAACAGAAAAACTAACTCTCGGTCGACCGAGAACTGTGGTTCGGTCGACCGATTTTTTTTTATATTTATTACGACACTGTTTAATATACAGACTCTTATTCACAGAATATTCACGAATCCAGTTCTAACAAAATAAGCTGTATTTTAATTTAATGACTCGAGTTCCCGGCAACGGCGCCAAAAACTTGATTGAGGTCAAGTTAATTTATTAACTCGATGCCTACTAACACACTAGCAAGAGAACTAGGTTCAATTTTAGTATAGCTAGATAGAGTTGAGGTCGATCCCACAGAGACTCGGCACAAACAAAACACAACTTTATCCTATTAGAACTAAATTGAAAGGGCGGTCTACGACCAACTAAACGCAGTAAATAAAATAGTGACAACCACAAGACACAGAATACCACAAAGACAAACGAAAGACTACTAAAACACGGATAATACTGTGGATATTATCTAAACAAACAATATTGATTACGCTAGTAGATTATAACTCCCCCATGTGAATTAGGATGATAACGAGATAAAACAAACGTTAAAGATTAATTATTATGACTACGGGAGTCATCCCCTAAGGTAGATTTAGCTCCGATTAGGCCATCTAAATCATCGTGCCTCCATTACGTGACTTCGCTTTTTAATGCCTCCATCTCATATAACTTCTGACACAATTACGAAACTAGGGATGCATATATGAACCGTAACCTCATCTAAGCAACATTCCTCGGGTAAGGCGTACTTCTTAGATGCCGATTCAATCTATATCCTAAGTAACAATCACTTTTTAGGTTTCATGTTAAATTATGATGACAAATAATTAAGTTGATCTGGTTTAATTACTCGTTTTAATTCCAAATCAGAGAATCTGACGTAGTTGAAGCCGATCATAATATTGCCCTACACATCACCACGCTTGGTCAACCGAATGACAGCACTCGTGCGACCGAATGACATGTCTCAGTCAACCGAACACAGTTCTGTGTTGGTACAAATCATGATTACTTCTTAACGTTTTTAACCTAAACACATGGGTTCGTAAATTAATCTACATCACGCAATCAATACAAGAAAAACTACTCCATAATAAAATACATCAGATCTATGAATAAAGATTGCATAATTGAATATTCATACCCTCGAAGACGAGAGTGACTCCCACTCTTTAGTGCGCTCCCCAACCGGAGAATCCGATGAATCCACAATGTACGAACATAAAGAAAAGAAAATTAAAACTTAAAAACTCAAATTGTCTTGTGTTGTAATGGTGTGTCTTTTTCAATTTCGTAGCTGCTGCTTATATAGAGGATTCTGCCGACATAGGATGGATCTAGAAGATATGCACGCGTTTTTAGGTCTGAGCAGCTTCGGGTGACCGAACCTCCTGCCTCGGTCGACCGAATGAAGTGGCTCGGTCGACCGAGCCTCCTTTTTGCACATGTTAAACGCGTTTCTTGTCTAACTTGTTCCCCACTGCATTCTTTCGTGCTGATTTGATTTCTCTAACTTATCCCTTGATTAATGCTCCGATTTTCTTCCTTATTATCTTGAGGTTCTCTGATTGAATGACATTCATCCTCCCGATTTATCATGATCTACAAAATCAGCATTTATCGCACAATAAATTGGTCTTTAATAATAAAAACAGCTAAATACCATAAATCATATTAATAGTCACTTAACATTAAATAATAAATATTAACAAGTGATTTAATTTGAAATATGTATAATTAACTCCGATTTAAGGTTAGAATTGATGACATAAATAGGTATATTTTAACCGTCATCACACAGAGGATACTCTACTGCAAATCTGTTTATATCTCTGTTTTTACACTGTGTGAACACAGATTTACAAAGCTTTCTTCTTCATCTTTTTCTTTTACAATGGCGGAAAAGATTGATGTTCAAATCGAATCAAGCCAAAGTGTGAGAGGTTTTGTTGTTGATGCTAATAAGACAGAATTAGCTATCAACATTGGTAGAAGAATAAGGAGATACATAGTCCTGGAGAATGTACTGAACATAAGATTGGAAACAATCTCATATACAAACGTTCAGTTTTTGGAAGAATATTGTGGTAAAGGAAGGAACTGAAGCATTCAAAACAGTTGTGAATGCACAAGAAATAGAAGTTTCCTCAAGTCTGCTGAGGGAAGTTTTTGGTTTTGAAGAAGTAGTAGATGGTCCAACAAATCCCGAGGAAATGGGATTGTCCAAGATGGATTTTGTTGATAATATCAAGACAAATAAAGACACCAAATCAATTCCAGGCATCAATTGTAGACATATTGGGATTGAGTACAACCTGCTGAGCAAGATCATTGCTAAAAACATATTAGGGATGGTTGGAAGTATGGATACTCTATCAGGACCCAAGATAGAGCTGATGATGATTATCTGCAGAAGTATGAAATTTGATTGGGCTGGATACTTTATTCACTACATGAAGAAAGTAGCCAAGGAGGAAAGAGAAGGGAAAAGGAAATCCAAGGCCTTACCCTTAGGATTAATGGTTTAGACCCTGCTGAATCATTTGGAGATTCCTGATGTTGCACCTGAGAAGATTAATCAGTCCAGATACAAGAAAGAGATTGATTATGCTATCCCTGGTCTGGATGATGATGATGAAGGTGTTGCAGAGGCTGCTGATAGTGATGATGATGGAAATGATGGTGATGCTGGTGGTAAACAGATTAAGAAATATGTTAAGTCTGCTGCACCAAAGAAGACCACTGAGAAAAGAAAGGCTGCTGATATTAGAAAGACTACTGAGATCTTGAAGCCTAAGAAGATAAAGAAACAAACAGCTGAGACTGCTGGGTCCACTGAGGGACCAGTAGAGATTGAGGTTACTGAACCGTTTGCCACAAAGAAGAAGATCATGGCTTGATGTTCGAAGGAGAACAGAGAAGGAAGCAAGGAGAAAAGAAAGTCTACTGTGGTTGAAATTGATGATGAGCCACTTTCCAGTGAGCTTCATCGACCACTGAGCCTCTTTGTAGAATCATTGAAGAACCACAACAAACCACTAAGACTACACTGGCCAGGAGATGGAAACACATGTTCAAGACCACGCAAATCTGCAATAGTTCGGAGGGAAGAGCGATCTGCTGCTAACCTGTGCATGAGAATATAAGTCGTGGGAACCTAGTGTGAGTGCAGGATGGAGGTAGTAGGAAGTAATATCCAACTGAGCAACCTACTAGCCTTGAGGCATCTGTAGAAGAAACATTGCATCTACTTGTTGAGACCTTTGGAGGTCAGCAAGGTACTGCAACAGCTCCCAGAGGATCATTCTTGCCCTATGAAAAACATGTGAAGAAAAGGAAAGAAAGGTATGTTGATCCAAAACTCTTGCTGATGGCTGATTACTTCCAATGGAAGTTTGGATTCTATATGAAACAAAAACCTGCTGCAGAACCTATGACAGACTTTGAAGAATGGGTTTTTGAAAAATTGGGAGTGGAGAGTTTGTTTGGATCCGATTGATACCTCTTTGTTACAATCAAGGTGATGGATTTGTTTGATGAACAATGAAAGATGAGGGTATCAAGTTTAGGGATCCAAGAGGTGATGATGATGACTCTTCATCATCCGATTACGAAGATAATCACCCCTCCGGTCCAGGAGAAGTCGATGGAAGTGCCATGATTATTGAACCAAGAGTAGAAACGCAGTCTTGGTCTTTGGGCGATCCACCGAGAGAGAGAAAAGCGACGAGATGAATGAGGATGAGGAAAATCTCACCATTGATGATATTGAGGCACAAATCAATGAAGGCATAGATATTGGTGCAAACAGAATGGTTGGTGAGATAGATCCACTATTTGTTGAAGAACCTCTTTGAGCATGTCGATGATCGTGAGATCGTGGATTCAAGTGAAGAAAGAGTTCTTGATCATGTTGAGCCAAGTGTCGATTCGAGGATTCAATTCAATATCAACACCGGATTGACATCAAGACACTTTAACCAACACTGGAAATCTTTTGAGAAGAATTGCTGATATTTGGGAATTTCAACAAGAAAATATGGATATATTCCCTGATCAGGTTGTTGTGGCTCAAATAGTACAAGATCGTAGAATCAAGAGGAGGTGCAGGTTCTTTGGGCTACAAACAAAGACTCACACACAAAGGTTGGAACAGGAGGTACAGGCTGCTGAGTCTCAAACAGAACCTGGACAAAGGTTGGAACAAACTTTGGGTTTGAAGGAAACCCCTGTTGTTGTTGAAGAGGCTGCTGTAGTGGAGCCTCATCGGAATCAAGACACCTATAGGGGAAGATGGTCGTGATAGCATTGTTAATGAGGAAGAAGCAATTTCTTTGGACTATGACTTTAGTGATGAGGAGTTCCAAATGCCTCGAAGAAGAAGATTGCTATTGATCCCCACACAGGCATTTGTACCTATTTTTGAAGAACCAGCTCTTGATCCTATCTTGGAAGAATATCAAGGCCCTAATCCTGCTGGGACTAGATAGGAGTTGGGCAATGGTTGTGAGCAATCAGAGGCCACAATATAATGTTGAGGAGCCTGCTGATGGAGCTGCTGGAGAAATGCCTGCTGGAGTACCAGCACATGTCTTGGAAGAGTTGAGAACTCATCGGGAATGATCTGCAAATCTAAGAACTCAACCGACAGGCAAGAAGAGCGAGAGGTTTGATGATTTGATCAATTTGGTGGAAAATAGAGGAGGACTACGAAGCTTGATTGCCTCCAATATTACCTCAAATCAAGTATGCTCTTCTTTGATCTTCCAATGGAAGTGAAAGGAATCAAGCAAGGGAATTCAACCGAAAGACAAGTTTTTGAAAGAACAATTTATATCCATCCATCAGAAACTTGACAAGCTTGCTGAAACACCTAAGCCGGCTGAGGCTGCTGGAACATCTCAACCTGCTGGATTGGATCCTAAAGTTACTGAGAGGATCAATCTACTCGGAGCGAACTTTGCAATCAAGGATTACCGCAGTTGATACAAGAACTGAGATTATGGAAGGACAACTGAGTAATCTGGCAATCACACATGAGAGTGTTCATGGCCTGCTGTCCCGGTTTGTTGATGATGTCACTAAGGGGGAAGATGGCCAAACATCAGTAGCAAAAGAGGCTGTAAGGATTTTTGCATAGAAAAGATGGGAGAATGAGACAAATGCTTTGAGGAACTCGCACTGGCGAGTTCAACTTATCGATGATCTCCTCGAGACAATACAAGAAGGAGTACTACAACAGAAGGAAACCTTATCATGACAAAGGATTTCATGAAGGTTTAAACTCATTCTTGGGATTGAAATTTTGGGAAGCAAGAGTTACAGCCTTGAGGGCAAGTTACAGAGGTGGAAGAAGTGGAAGAGGTGGAAGAAGTGGTAGAGGTGAAAGGAGTTTGCCTATCACAAAAGCTAAGGACTCACTGAATGAATTTAAAGACCTTTACATGTGAATGGGATTCATAGTCAATCAAATCAACCTCCTTCTACCAGAAGCTTGGAAGTGGTGGAAAGAAGTGAATTCCTACATTGATTTCACTTTGATTGAGAATGAGTAGATGAGTGATATGATAGAAGAAATCAGAGCCTACCAAGAGCAAGTGGAGAAGGACAGACATGAGAGAGAAAGAAGACAGTAGATCAGCATACTTATTATATTTTCTCCTTGCTGCATCTAGACTGTAATAACTGTGAACAAATGATTATAATGAGAATTGACTGATATTTGTTCTGCTTTTGTTTTAATCTTTTTTGCTTTGCTATTAGGTGAGGGTAGTGGCATCATCACCAAAAAGGGGGAAATTGTTGGACTTATTTTTAAGTTTTAGTGATGAGTGCCAAACTAACTGTTATAGAGCAAAGGCAAAAAGATGTCTAGATCAAATGTATAGGTTTATTAGAGTTTGATCTTTGTATAGGTTTGATCAAACAGGCACTGTAAAGGTCAGCTGACTTGTTTCAGCAGACTAGTCTAGGTCAGTAGACTTTTCTGGAACCCGCTGAAGACTGAAGGCTGAGGGGTCAAACTCAGTTAATGAAGTCTAAGGGATCAAACTTATTAATTAAAGTCAAGGATATGGAATCAGAATTTACGGAAGTCTGTGATGACCTAGACTGATTACATATACCTTGTGTAGAAGGTCTAAGTTCCTTAAGTTGGATGATGTTTGGAACTTAGTTATATTTTAAAAAGGTGTAATCTAACTTCACAAGTAAAAGTTAGATAAAAGAAATCAGCTGCATTGTATTTTATACACGACAATTTGTTTATTCAAATAGATGATGGGTATCTCAGCAGACTGATGAACCAGCTGATAATATACCTCGATTAATTCAAGATTACATGGAAAATGACAGCTAACTACCTCTGACTTATCAAACAAATCAAGGGCTGAGATTAAAAGAACGTTGGGATGATTCAGATTTTTATCCAATGGTTATAAGTCAAAGGTTGGACAGACTGCACACTGTCAAAAAGGAATCTGACACTGTCAGTCCTATGAATAGTGACAGAAAGCATGTCAAATGGGACAAAACAGGGAACGGCTATATTTGAATTTCAAATACAAGTCACATGCCATCCTACCTATAAATAGAGGACTTCCAACTCAGAAAAAGATGATGATTGATGATTTACAAGAGAAAAATATAAGAGATAATTACAAAGTTGCGCAAAAGCACCTGCTTGAACCTCATCTGAACTTAAAGCTACTGATCCAGAGAAAATCTTCAAGTGTATACTGTATTCAAGCTACATCAAGTTTACACACTTGAAGACTACAAGCTGCTGATTATATCATCCTAATCAAGCTGCTGCAACTGAATCATTTACTTGATTCATTCTTTATTTTACATGCTGCAACACCTCAACCTGCTGCATTGGATCCTAGTCATTGAGAGGATCAATTTGATAGAGCAAACACTGGAAGGAAGAATCGCTGCAGTTGACACAAGGACATAAATTATGGAAGGTCGACTTGCAAATTTGGTGATCACACAGGAGGGTGTTCATGGTCTACTGTCCCGTTTTGTTGATGATGTCAATAAGGGGGAAGAGAGTCAAACAGCAGTAGCAAAAGAGGTTGCAAGAATTTTTGCTCAAAAGAGATGGGAGGCTGATACAAATGCATTCAGAGAACCTGTTCCTGGCAGACTTCAGCTGACTGATGACCTCTTCAAAGAATATAAGAAGTAATACTATAACAAGAGGAAACCTTACCATGACAAGGGTTTCCATGAAGGGCTAAATTCCTTTTTGGGACTTAAGTTTTGGGAAGCTAGAGTTAAAGCTTTAAGAGCTGCACAGAGAGGTGGTAGAGGTGGAAGAGGTGGAAGAAATCTACCAACTACTTCAGCAAAAGAATCCCTGGAAGAGTTCAAACTCTTGTACATGCGTCTAGGATTCTATGTACACACAATCAATCTGAACCTACCTGAGGCATGGAAATGGTTGAAGGAAGAAAATACCTGGACTTGAATCAATGAGGAAAAACTAACAAAAAGAAGGGCCTGAAAACCACGATTAAAATTTGAATCAATGAAATCTTGCCACGTGCTCCATAACTGACTCATAAAGGATTGTAACCATTCGATCGTGTAACTGCGGTTATTAAGATAGAATAAATATCCCGGTCTTTTGCTTTTTGACTTTATTCAAGTTTGACTGTGTAATGTTTATCTCAACAGCCTGTCATCAGTAGCCTTAGCTCAGCAGTCTGCTGTCAAGTATGTCTCAGCAGCCTGCTGACAAAGTAACTTTGCTGATCTTCTATTCTTCTTGTTTTGTCCAATTGGTAATACAAAATGAAGTCTAATACCAATGACTGACCTGTCAAGTGAGCTCACCCAACATGACAAAGACCAATTCCCTTGGAAACTTCATTTGCTCAATTGTCCAAACATATATAAGTACATGGAATTGTTGATACCAATGACTAACTGCTAAGTGAGCTCACCCAACATAGAAAAGACTAATCCCCTTGGTGAATTCCAGTACACTGCTGATCAAAGATGTATTAGTCAACTTTTATAATTCTAAGTTCAGTCCTTAGTTTAGCAAATCTTTCACTATCCAGTGGATTTGTGAAAATGTCAACATGTTGATCTTCAGTAGGGATGTACAGAACCACCACATCTTTCTTTTCAACATGATCTCCTATAAAGTGATGTCTCACATCAATATGCTTGGTTCTTGAGTGCAAAACAGGATTTTCTTTGATTGCAATTGCACTTGTGTTATCACACATTATAGGAATCTCTCTCTCTCTCTCTCTCTCTCTCTCTCTCTCTCTCTTCAGCTCCATAATTCCTTAACTGTTGTCTTAACCATAATACTTGTGCATAGCAACTTCCAGCAGCTATGTATTCAGCTTCAGCAGTGGAAGTTGATATAGAATTCTGTTTCTTACTAAACCAGGAAATCAGTCTATTTCCCATCAACTGACGGGTTCATGTGGTGCTTTTTCTATCAATCTTGCATCTAGCATAATCAGAATCTGAGTAGGATATAACCTTGAAACTTCCATCTTTTGAGTACCATGTTCCCACATCCAATGTCTCTTTTAGATACTTGAGAATTCTTTTGACTGCACCTAAATGACTTTCCTTAGGTTTTGATTGAAATCTTGCACAAATACCTACAGCAAAGGATATATCAGGTCTGCTGGCAGTTAGGTACAGCAGACTTCCTATCATCCTTTTGTATAGTGTCTGATCAACATCTTTGCCTTCTTTGTCTTCATCCAATCTAATGTTTGTACTCATAGAAGTTGATACATTGGTGCTGTTTTCCATACCAAATTTGTTCAGTAGCTCCTTGGTATACTTGGTTTGATGAATGAATATTCCAACTTTCATCTGTTTGACTTGTAAACCCAAAAAATAGTTCATTTCTCCCACCATACTCATTTGGAATTTACTTTTCATCAGATTAGCAAAATTTTCACATAGTAATTCATTTTCAGAACCAAATATTATGTCATCAACATAGATCTGTACCAGCAGGGTGCTGTCTCCTTCATTGATTCTGAAAAGAGTCTTGTCAATGGTACCTTTGGTAAAACCATTGTCCACCAAGAATTGAGATAAGGTCTCATACCATGCTCTTGAGGCTTGTTTCAAACCATAAAGTGCTTTATTGAGTCTGTAAACTTTATCATCTTGATCTTTAACTTCAAAACCAGGAGGTTGCTGAACATAGACCTCCTCTTCCAGAATGCCATTAAAAATGAACTATTGACATCCATTTGATATACCTTGAAGTTTTTATAAGCAGCATATGCCAAGAATAATCTGATTGCTTCCAATCTTGCAACATGGGCATATGTCTCATCAAAATATATTCCTTCTGCTTGAGAATAGCCTTTTGCTACTAGTCTGGCCTTATTCCTTACAATGGTACCATATTCATCCAATTTGTTTCTGTAAACCCATTTTGTACCAATTATATTTGCATGATTAGGCCTTTCCACTAGTGTCCAAACTTGATTTCTTTCAAATTCATTTAATTCTTCTTGCATAGCAATTATCCAATCTGGATCTGATATTGCTTCTTCAACAACTTTAGGTTCCATTTGAGATAGAAAGCAAGTAAACATTGCTTCTAATTGCTTCTAGTCCTCACAACTTGCTGTATGTTGCCAATAACTTGCTTAGCATGGTGATCCTTTAACCATTGTCGATTTTGGTCAGATTGATTCTCAGGAACATCATCTTCGTAGGTCTGCATTGTAGCCACGGAGGTTCAGCCAGATCTGAATCGCCTCGATTGTTGCATCAGTTGTATTACCAGCAGGGTGTTCAGTAGGGGCAGAGTCAGAAATCTTTAACTCATTAATCCTTTCGAAAACATCAACACATCCTTGATCAGTGACTTGTTGATTCTCAGCAGGTTCTGAAGCTTCATCTTTCATTCCAGTGAACTTAGGTTCATCAAATACAACATGTATTGTCTCTTCATGTTTCAGTGTCCTTTTATTCAGTACCCTGAATGCCTTGCTGACAGAAGAATATCCCAAGAAAATTCCTTCATCTAATTTTGGCTGGAATGTCTTCCATTGCTCCTTATGATTTAAAATAAAACATTTGCTTCCAAATGGATGGAAATAAGTTATATATTAGGTTTCCTTCCATTCCAAATCTCATAAGGTGTCTTCAACAGCTTCTTGTTCACTGAGGTTTTATTTTGTGTATAGCATGCTGTATTAACTGCTTCAGCCCAATATCTTTCAGGCAATAATGCTTCACAAATCATTGTTCTTCCTGCTTCTTTCAAAGTCCTGTTTCTTCTTTTAGCAACCCCATTTTGCTGAGGTGTACCAGCAACAGCTAGTTGATGTAGTACACCATTCTGCTCACAATATTCTCTTATGACTTTATTGAGAAATTCAGTACCCTTGTTTGATCTGATCTTTACTACTGTCAAACTTTTCTCATTTTGCAATCTCTTCAAAAGTTCAGGCTTCTTTTGAAGTGTTTCACTTTTCTTGTTCATAAATACCACCCAAGTGTATCTTGAATAATCATTCACAACTACTAAGGTGTACTTCTTTCCTGTTACACTTGTTGGTGTTACTGGTCCAAATAGATCCATGGGCATCAGCTTTAAAACTCTTTTAGTTGATTGCTTAGTTTTTGACTTGAAGCTTGATTTTGTTTGTTTACCTTACTGACATGCACCACATATAGCATCCTTCTTGAATGTGATCTCAGGTAAACCAATTACTAGTTTCTTCTTCACCAACTGATTGATATCATCAAAGTTTAGATGATTCAACTTCTTAGGCTATAACCAATTAAGTTCTGACTTGGTATGCACAATCAGGCATGTCTCTGGAATAGTAGTAGACCAGTCCACAATATACATGTTTTGTTGTCTTCTTCCAGCCAACACAACTTGATCACCTCTTTCACTAAGGACAATACAAGTACCTTTGTCAAAAGTGACCTTGTAACCCATGTCACAAAACTGTCCAGTGCTCAGTAGGTTGTATCCAATCCTTCCACAAATGCAACATTCCCGATTGTTAATCCATTTCTCACAAGTGTGCCATATCCTCTGGTGTATCCTGGTGTGTTCTTGTTGCCAAATTCACTCTTGGATCATCCTTTGCCACAAAACTTGACAAACAGTGCTTATTCTTTGTCATATGTCTGGAACATCCACTGTCAAAGTACCAGACACCCTACAAAACAAAGTTAATGTATTTTAGGTACCCAAAACTGTTTGGGTCCATAATGGTCAGTGGTAAGCATGACCCTTGGAAAATTTCCATAAGGTCTTCTCTGAAAAGTGTCATACTTTTGTTCATACATGTATTCTACACATCCATAAGGTCTAACTATTGGTTGTGTAGGATTCACATATGCTTTCTGGCCTTTTGGTATGTAATGCTTCTTTGAGTGATTTCTACTGTTAGAGCCACTAGAATAACCATTAGTTTGCTGTCTGTTATGAACAATGACAGTAATATGGAGTCTACTGAGGTTCCTGCTGAGGTCTTGTATAAGTCCTCTGCTGAGTCCTCTGCTGATTCCATTCTTTGAGGTTTTACCTAGCGGTATGGTTATATCTAATGTTTCTAGCGATGAGTGCGAACATTCCAATCATCATCAGTAGGGAACAATCTACCTTTCCCCTCGAGATAAGCATCCCTTGAATGATTGACATCTTTAGGTTTAGGGTTCTTATCTTTGGAATATTTCTGATTTTTGCCTTTTTCTTTGTCATTCCCAGACTTGGTAGCAGTGCTATCGGTGGAGTCTAGAAGGTTCAGCGATCCTACCTTTGGATTTATTCCTTTTGTGTCCTTTTGACTTCGATTTTGCTTCTTTGAAGTATTCTCAGTAGGATTCACTACCTCAGCAACCCTTTTTAGAATTGGATCTTGTGCAGGTACAAACTTAGGACCAATTCTGGTACTAGGTTCAGTAGCCTTGCTGGATCCACTCTTATTGGATTGTTGAGTTCCAAATCCAAGGCCTGTTCTGTCACCATAAGGCTTTCCAGATTTGTATGCAGCAGTGGAATTAGATTGTTCAAAGGCAGATTCAAGACTCTCTTGAATGTACAAAGAGCTTATCTTGATTCTCATCCAACTTCTTTTACCTTTCCCTTGAGAATTCTCAATTCAGCTTTTAATCTTTCTATTTCTATTTGAAGAGCTTCTTTTCAGCCTTCATAATCTCATAACCAGATTGTATTATCCTCATTTGATTAAGGATGGCATCCAAAGTTTCTTCATTATCAGAATTTTAGGATTTGAACCACATGTGGATTCACAGTCACTTTCAGCAAGAGTGTTAATTGATACAAAATTGTATAACTCCTCTGTTTCATCCATGTTTGCCATTAAAGCATAATCATCCATATCAGCAACAAGTGCAGTGTCATCAGATTCATTTCCCTTATCTGATTCAACTTCATATCCAGATTCATCTTCAGCAACCATAGCTTTCTTTCCAAATCTTCTTTGCTGACTTTTGCTCTTCAGTAGATCTGGACAATCAGGTCTGAAATGTCCAGGCTTCTTGCAGTTGAAGCAAATATAATCATGTTCCTTTTTCTGTTTTAACTCAGGACAGTCAGGTTTAAAGTGTCCTGGTTTCTTGCATTGAAAGCACAAATAATCATTGTCTTTCTTTGATTCCTCCTTCTTTTCACTAGGTCTCTTTGTGAAATTCCTTGGAGAACCTCTTCCATTTTTCATCATTCTGATTTTCTTGCTCAGTAATGCAATTTGTTCTTGCATCTCATCCAGTAGATCATCTTGAGGTCCTGATGTTTCTTCTTGATGTGTAGCAGCCAATGCAGTGGTTTTTGGTTCTTCTTTTTCAGTCTCAGGTACAAGCTTCTTACTGAATTCATAGGCCTTAAGATCTGAAAACAATTTAAAGGTGTCATCTTCATGTAGACTTCTCATTTCATCTATTGCAGTCACCTTCATCTCCCAAACTTCTTTTGCAGGTAATGCTTCCAAGATTTTTGAATTTATTTCTTCTTTTGAGTATTTTACATTCAGTAGGGTGAGTTCATCCATGATTGCATTGAATCTTGACTCCATTTGTTCAATAGTTTCATTTGGTTTCATTTTGAACTCTTGGAACTTCTTCTTGTCCACACTGATTTTGTTTTTCTTGATTGCATCAGTGCCTTCACAGATTAATTGCAACTTATCCCAAAGTTCCTTGCCAGTCTTACAATCCTTCACATTCATATACATATTGCTATCCAAAGTTCTGTATATGATATCAACAGCAATATTGTTGAGGTTAGCTATTTTTCTATCTTCAGCATTCCAATCTCTTTTTGGCTTTGGAATGTACTGTGTCTCATTTCTCACTGTTACTGACTTGGTGATCTCCAGTGGTCCATCTATCAGCACATCCATCATCTCATCATGTGTAGCAGCTAGAAAAGCCTGCATACGACATTTATACTCATCAAAATGATCTAAAGAACACATCAACATTGTTATAGCATACTGGTTGTTATTCATGATGCAAAGCTTTGAAAATCAGAAACTTGAAAAGTTTTCAAAGTATTTTCACAAGCACAACATGTAGGATTACTTCAGAACATAAGCACTGCTCCGATACCAATTGATGGTCCCTTGAAAAGGCTTTGGTTAAGTTTAGAGGGGGGGTGAATAAACTTAACACTTAAACCTTTTGGAGTTAACAAACTCAACAACTTCAAAGACTTTCTTGATGCTCGATAGAGTCTCACGATACTCGATGTCTGTGACTATTGATTTTATTGAATTTGTTGTAGTGGAATATATTCAAATTAAGCCTTATTACTTGTTTTTAAAATATGATACCAAGTATTAGATACTCAGTAGTGTAAGTGTGTGATTCATTTGCTAGTTTCAGTAGGTTGATGTGCTAAGTATACTAAATACAGAATGTAAGTGCAGAAAGTAAGTAGGCAGAATTTATAGTGGTTCCAGGTGGTGTAATCTTGTCAGTCCACTCTTCTCCTGTGATGTTGGAGGTAATTCACTAGTGATCTTTGAGGTTGTAGTTACAAAAATCCCTAAGTTGCTTGTCCTTCACCAATAACTATAGCTTCACAAACTGAACACTTAGAACAAGTAGGATTGCTGCTCCAAAGTCTTCTATTGGTCCTTGAAGGGTAGGATTGCCTCTTCACCAGCTCCACCACAAACAACAGTCCTTGACACCCAAAGATACTTCACTGTCTTCAGTAGATTTCTTGTAAAAGAATGTTTGAATCAAGTAAGTGATTCAGCTTTCAACAGCTTGATCAGGATGATATGATCAGCAGTTTGAAGTCTTCAAGTGTGTAAACTTGATGTAGCTTGATAACAGAATGCACTTGAAGAATTTGACTAGTTCAGTAGCTTTAAGTTCAGTAGGGTCAGCAGGGTGTTTTCTTGATAAGAATTTGAAGCTCAAGATTATCTGTTGTTTTTCTTCAATTTTCATCATCTGTATCTGAAGTTGGAGTCCTCTATTTATAGGTAGGAATCCTTGTGACTTATGTTTGAAATTCAAACATAGCCATTTCAGATTTGTCCCATCTTGACTTGCTTTCTGTCTCTGTACATAAATCTTGACAACTGTCGATCGCTTTTTGGCGATTTTGATCTGTCCATCCTTTGACTTGTATCCATTGGATAAACCTCTTTTTCTCCCCAACGTCCCTTTAATCTTAGCCATTGATTTGTTTGAGAAAATCAGAAGTTGTTACCTGTCCTTATCCTTGTATTCTTCCAATGTAACCTTTGATTAATTCGAAATATATGTTCAGCAGGTTCCTGTGGATGTAAGTCTGCTAAAATATGTATAAGTCAGCTGATCCAAGTTGCTGTTTTTATAAAACACTGCAGCTGACTTCTCTAATATCTAACTTTTTATAGTGAA
Organism: Gentiana macrophylla; assembly: GCA_026214975.1. Lineage (NCBI taxonomy): Eukaryota > Viridiplantae > Streptophyta > Magnoliopsida > Gentianales > Gentianaceae > Gentiana > Gentiana macrophylla. The sequence goes on along the minus strand of CM047808.1, from coordinate 93,399,948 downwards.
GTTATATTACACCATTTTGAATATAACTAAGTTCCAATCACCATTTAACTTATGGAACTTAGTCCTTGTACACAAGGTATATGTAATCAGTTTAGGTCATCATAGACTTCCCTAAATTATGATTCCATATCCTTGACTTTGAATACTAAGTTTGATCCCTTAGCCTTCAATAACTGAGCTTGATCCCTCAGCTTTCAGTCCTTAGCAGGTTCCTAAACTAGTCTATTGACTCAGGTACCTTACTGACCTAGACAGGTCTGCTGATGAAAGTCAGCTGACCAATTACAGTGCTTGTTTGATCAAACCTATACAAAGATCAAACTCTAATAAGCCTATACATTTGATCTAGACATCTTTTTGCCTTTGCTCTATAACAGCTAGTCTGGCACTCATCACTAAAACTTAAAATAAGTCCAACACCTTGAGATCTGAAAATAATTTGAAGGTGTCTTCTTCATGTAGTCTCCAGGACTCCTCTATGGCAGTAACCTTTATTTCCCCAACTTTCTTTGCAGGTAGGGCATAAAAAATTCTTGTATTGTTCCCTTCCTTTTTGTATACTACATTCAGTAGGGTGAGTTCATCCATGATAGCATTGAACCTTGACTCCATTTGTTCAATGGTTTCATTTGATTTCATTTTGAATTCTTGGAACTTTCTTTTGGATACACTGACTTTGATTTTCTTGATAGCATTAGTGCCTTCATAGATTAGTTGCAGTTTGTCCCAAAGTTCCTTACTTGATCTTTGCAATCTTTCACTTTCATATATATATATATATATATATATATATATATATATATATATATATATATATATATTTCTATCAAGGTTACATAAATGATATCAATAGCAATATTTTTAAGGTTTTCTCTTTTCCTATGTTCAGCACCCCACTCACTTTTTGGTTTTGGAACATACTGAGTTTGATCATCCACAATTATAGCTTTTGTGATTTCCAGTGGTCCATCAGTCAGCACATCCATCATTTCATCATGTGTTGTGTTGGACATATTTTAAGTTTTAGTGATGAGTGTCAGACTAGCTGTTATAGAGCAAAGGCAAAAAGATGTCTAGATTAAATGTATAGGCTTGTTAGAGTTTGATCCTTGTATAGATTTGATCAAACAAGCATTGTAAAAGGTCAATTGACTTTCATCAGCAGACATGTCTAGGTTAGTAAGGTTACTAGGTCAGTAGACTAGTTAGAGACCCTGCTGAAGACTGAAGGCTGAGGGCTCAAACTCAGTTATTTAAGGCTAAGGGATCAAACTTAGTATTTAAAGTCAAGGATATGGAATCAGAATTTAGGGAAGTCTGTGATGACATAAACAGATTACATATACCATGTGTACAAAGTCTAAGTTCCATAAATTAAGTGGTGATTGAAACTTGGTTATGTTCAAAATGGTGTACTCTAACTTCACAATCAAAAGTTAGAAAGAAAACGATCAATTTGAAGTGTTTTATAAACACAAAGAAACTTGAGACAATTTATTGACAAGCATTTCAAAGAGATCAGGAATATTTCGGTGCCTAAATCACCATCCGTAAAGGAAAATCACGAAGCAAGCAATGACAATATCATATAAATGAAAACATAAACCGAAAAAAAATACTCATGAATGATTTTATGATTTAATTAAAATATTACCCTTTGATAACTAATTAATAGGGTTAGCCGATTAAGGAGGAAGATATATATGTAGCTGATTATACTATATTTTTCTTCAGTTTTTCTTCATTCCTTTTTTTACGAAGAATGCAAAGCTGAAAACGAGTCCGGATATAATGTACGGGGATATATGATATACCCGAACTGGATTGGGGCCCTGCTTATCTAGATTGGGCCTATTTCATAGCCCAATAAACATATCTTGGGCCTCAATTTCCTTAGTCCGCAATTCATAAGCCAGATCATGTCCGCCGCGCATAAGCCGGACCCCTTTCCACTCCGAGGCCTCAGAGACGGCGGAACCTCCCATATTATCAGGATGACATCAAGACAAGGCAGATATGAGTCTGACCAACATATGAGTCCAATGTCCGCCATACTTATCCAGACAGCTGGCCGGTCCACTTGTATCTATTTGTATGATTATCTCTAATTATATCATTTTAATTGTCATGTCATGAATAGTCAACCGACTTAGTCCTAGCCTATATATATGAGATCACAATGTAATAAAAACATCCAAGAACTAATATACACAGAGCTACTCTGTCAATTTGTCGACTCACTTGCATTTTGTCTCATAAGCATTAGTCGGCAGCCTTGTTCTTGATAGCCACCACCTTCTCTCCGGAGAAATCATATACGTACAGCCATATATCCACTTATATACCTGTTACAACAAATATGGTATTCACCGCAATATCAGTTGGCTCCGTTACCGGGAAAATCACTATCATTCAGCAACATTGAAGAGTTTGCTCCACCGTAAATTCGGTCTGAAGGCGTCGCATAGCCTTCTTCGATTCTATGATCAGCAAAAGCTTTGATCTCTTGGGGTAATCTAGCCCAGAAGTCATCGTTTTCATCATCTCAGCAACAAACTCAGAGCAAGGATCACCGATTTCCGTCTCAACTCGAAGGAACGTCTTCAAAACTCATATACGAGTCCCTCATAAACTCAGGTTGGTGTATACACTCTTGGTCAATTTCAGCTCTTCAAGTAACACAAGAATTGTTTGGTTGTTAAAGTCACATGGAAAGAAGTATTAGTTTGGGAGTTTGGAAGATATTTTATCAACAAATATCAAGCAAAATATCTGCTAAGTATCTTGGTCAACATGACTGGCGGGAAAAACATGATACCTGCTACACCGACTAAAGCGGGTCACCAGGGCCCTCCACGTGGAACGAACACGTCGCGTTGAAAGGCGAGCAGGAAGGTAATGTCTTCCGGGGCTGATGTCGGACAGGACATCACACCCGATATACGGGATTACATAAGGGCGGCAGTCAGAAAAAACCGTAGAAAAGGTGCCGTTGGGGCCTCTCGTATGAATAATGAGCAAGAAGCAGTCTCAGCAGGGGGAACACCCCGACAACAAAGTTCTTACACGATAGCTCTACACGCACATATGGATTACGTAGAGCAGATGCGCGTGGGTAACATGCTACTCATCGTAGAAGGTTTACCTCCTCTACCCATTAACAACTTCATTCCCCCCATACAGGCACCAATAGAGGTACAGCCCACTCTGAATCCATAGAGAACAGTTCAGCCTTAGTGGACAGAGGTAGAGGAAAGCAGTCATGCCACTTCACTGCCTAAAGTGGGAAGAAGATCAGCTTTAGTTTGTCCGGGGCCCGTGGTCGACGACCATGGTACAGCCCCAGGACGACCTAAGAACCCCCGACAGGTCCGTACCTATGTAGAAGGACAAGGGGAGTCACAGGCCGAGGAAAGTTATACCCTACTCCCACCTATCCTGGAAAATCGGGATGAGATAGGCATAATGAGAAAACAGATAGAGGAATTGCAAAGGGGTACGGCCAGAGCGAAGGTTAATCTGACATGGGGAACCGGCGTCCTTCATCTGAACATCTTGAAGGTGGCTCCTAGAGGTGGTACACATTATCCAAATTTCACCAATTATCACGGAACGACGGATCCTTTGGATTGGCAATCTGCTTTCGAAAGCAAAATCAGTTTGTGCACGCCTAGTAGTGAGGCGTGGTGTATAGCTTTTGTGAGGTCGATGCAGGATAGAGCGGCGTCATGGGTTCACGGTCTTCCTCTGGGTTCGATCTTATCTTGGGACGATTTTATAAACAAATTCATATCTGAGAAAGACACACATCGACCTTCATGAGGTCCGACAGGGTGAGAATGCAGGTACCCATAGCTACTATGAACGGTTTTACAAGGTGTATGAGCTGACAAGGGGTTTAGCAGAAAACGTTGTAATGTGCAGTTTTGAAACGGGGCTGAATCCCGGTTATCTAAAATCTTATTTTGCTCTAACGCCACTGTCGAATCTCCAAGAAATGTTAAGTTCAATGAGAAAGTACATTGCGACGGTGGGTAATGAGGGTTCACCGACGTCCAACAAGGGCAAACAGAGGGCTGAGCATAGCTCACCCAGGGAAAGTCACAGGAATCGAGATCGGGATATCAAAAAGCCCGAGAGATTTAAGGATGAGACCTTCACTCCTCTTAGAATCTCATACACTCAGATGCTAAATGAAGTAAAGGACAAACTCCCTGAGCCTTATCCCATGATGCCTGACACACGTCGCGACACTACCAAGTATTGCGGGTATCATAGGGACAAGGGTCATACCACCGATGAATGCATGCAATTCAAACGAGCAATAGAGAAACTACTGGCATGCGGCAACCATGATCACTACAAGAAGGATGCCGGAGGGCCGGTGATAACGCTCTAAATGGTACCAATAATTATACCTATATTCACCCTAAATTCTGCTCAAGAGAGGATAAATAGGCTCATTATTATATGGAATATATGTTAAATGCTATGTCAGTGTTTCCAGGATCGTAATTCTGCATCTATGCTATTTTCCCGAGGTTTTGGTACTGTTTTGTCTCGTTTTGCATGTTTTATAGGATGTACCAGATCTGGAGTATTGGAGAGTGGATCTGGAACGAAATAAGTACATTGGACCAAGTGATTAAAGTCCAAGAAGAAGCCTGCTAAAGAAAAAGAAGAAAAGAAGGCCCGGTAACCCGAGGGCTCGGCCCGGTAAACCGGTGACTTGTTCGACACGAAAATGATTCTACCGCATTATCTAGGTCGGTTAGGGTATTAGAGAGTCTTAATTCGGTCACAAAGTTATTCATAAGTTTTTCATAATACAATATCATATCTTATCAATTACATTATACACTTTTGATGAAATAAAGTTTTCTTGAGCTTTGAAGAGTTATTTCTGATTTCCTCCTTTCTTCCATCATCTCTAGCTTGAGTAGATTGAGCTAGATCTCCATTGTTGAAGGTATGAAGCTTTGAACGTTCCTTTTTGTATACAATATGGTAGATTTGTTCGTATATAGGTGTTTTATTTAATCTGCATGTTTAATGATCCCATAATTTACTAATTTTAATCGTATAGAGCAAAGTAGATCCATAAATTAGGAAAATCTACCCCCGGTATCCCGGCGGTCTATACCGGTTTACCAAGGCAATATTTAGAAAACCTAAAACTGGGATTCACTACAGATACGTTGATCGACAAGTTTCATTAACAGTAGGTTAGATCTGGCCAATCGGCCTATTGTAATCGTAAATTAACATGAAGGACTGTTAGTGAAGTGTTAATTAGGACATAGTCTAGAATGGACCCTAGGAACGTGCTGGTCAATGTCGACAGTTGTCTAGGCGGGTTAGCGGTATGAGTTAGCGCTCGCTATCGGCAGTTCTAGTTCTTTATGCGTACGGGCTATTACGGACCAATTAAGGAGGGTAGCTTGCGTATAGATTGTCTACTGCCATTGTCGGAGTAGATAGGAGTAGGAATTGCAACCGTAGCTAATAATGTTAATTAAAACTAAAGCTCACGATTAATTTAAGGAAATTATGTGGGGAAGTAAACATAACGATTAACTAATCCAAGTTAGTAGATCGGTGAGGAGAGGGAGAGGTATACCATGTTTGTTTTCTTTTACGTTATTGTTGGTCAATGACCGCCTCTATGTTGCTTCTTAATTAGGTTAGAATCGTTTATACTTATAGTGGCACTGTCTATGTGGGATCGACCTTGACTCGCATTTACTATACTACGATGTATCTGGTATTATTTCTAGTAATATCGACGTTAGTGACTTACACGCGAATAAGGTTTTTGGCGCCGCTGCCGGGGACAATGGCCAATTGTAAATATAAACGTTTTAATTCTAATTAAGAAGTCGTTTTTATTTTATTTTATTTTGGGTCTTGAGTCGTTCTGTATCAACCCTGCACATGTTAAACTGCCAGAAAAAGAAATTTCAGGGCTGGTTTACCATGGCTAACCCCCGGGTTACCGAGGCCTGAAAAATCCAATTATGAACAGTCCCTGTTATTTTGTGTTATTCCCTGTTGATTTTAGTTAGTAGGACAGCAATAGTTGGGATCACACCTAGCTGAAGCGGAAGTTTCTAACCTTTTGTTTGTTTTATTTTATCTTTTTGCAGGCAGATCAGAACACTTCAGAGATTCAATCAAACCAGAGTTGAAAAAAGAGCAAACAAGTCAAACAATATGCCTAGAACGATATTGAACGTTACACCGATTTCCATGTACCCTGGATCTGAAGCAAGAGAGCATTATGAGACTATAAAGAAATGGTTGGAAAAGGAGAAAGAAGCAATCAAGCAAGAGCCTGAAGAGAACTTAAAGGAGTATAGCACCTATCGTCCAGGTGAGTTCCCTTGTGAGTTAATTGATATATCGTCTTCGGATTATGATCCTGAAGAGGATCCTGACACGATGTTTTCTGAGCCTGAGGATTACCCAGACTCAGACACTGTGGTAAAGTTAGGAGACGCTGGCACGTTCAGACTCCCGATTTCTGTTAATGGTATATCAGTAGGATTAGGACTCTGCGACTCTGGCTCGAGTTGCAACATTCTACCCTTTTCCCTCTATCAAAAGATCAAGCTTCTGGTCGTAATGAATCAAACCAGGACCATGACTTTCATTGATAGAACTAGAGACATGCCTGCTGGTCTGCTTAGGAAGTGTACGATTAAGGCAGGTGGGTTCATATATACTATTGACTTCACGGTCATAGATGTACCTGAGGACCCAAGTGCCCCAGTTTTGTTAGGGAGACCTTTCTTAGCGACAAGTAGGGCGGTTATGGATTTTGATAATAGGGAGATTACTTTGAGGTTGAATAATGATGTTGTATCTTTTAAGATCTTAAGACCCTTAGAAAATAAATAGGAAAGTTGTAAGATGACGTATGCTTCAGGGAAGGTGGAGATTATGAAGATCGAGGGGAATAAGAATAGAGAGGTTGTAGCAGAAACCATTGAGTAGGAATTTATGAGACTAATGCTGAGAGAAAGAGAAGAGAAGGACCACGACAAGATGCTCAAAGAAGCTAGTCCTTCCGTGTCACGTAGTGAACGAGTTGAGCTAAAAGTGGAAAACGTGGAGTCCTTCGGTTCAAAGTCTAAATCTTGACACAGAGGTAGACCTAGTGTGCAAGCAAAGAGAGAGAGGCGTGCTAGAAAGAGAGCTCAAAAGGTTCTCTAAAGGTACAAGACTCTGGAGCAAAAGTTTGGCGAGTTAAAGCTCCAACTCTTGAATGATCGAGGATCTGAAGAAAGTCGAGCTGGCGACTATAAACTCAGAACTATTTTCTTTAAACCCTTAGGTAGATTAGGAATGAATAAAAGTAGCCAGATGAAGGGACAAGCTTTTTTTAATCCTACCGCACCCTTAGGCTTGAAACCGAATGGTTGTGGAAAGGTTTTCTTTACTTGTTGCAGATTCTAGTGAAGTAGGTTAGGTTTTGAGTCGGAAATAGCAATGGAAAAAGTAAAAGTCTAGTCAATTTGAGGTCAGAATTGAGCAGAGAGGTTGAGCATAGTGTGTAGAGAAGGCAGACAAAGAATCTGGGGAAAAAGAACCCCCAGTATCTCGAGGGTAACCTCCTTGTTACCGAGGTTGGTTTTTCAGATTTCTGAACGTCAGGTTGTAAAGCTGAATTTTTATAGACACGTGGAGGACACATGTTGCACCAGATGTGGTCAGTCAGCAGAATCGCCACCTTTTTTTTTTCCCTCTTTTCAAAATTTTCATCTTTTCCCACACTCCACCATAACTCCACCTCAATCCCATCAATCACCTCCTCAAATCCCCCACCCTAATAACTTCTCTACCCACTATCCCACTAAAACCATCCACATTCACTCACTTCTTCCTATTTAAACCACCCCTTCATCACCAATATCATCATTCTTATCACTATCATCTCTTTCATTCATCAATATTCTTCCATTTCTTCTTCCCTTCATAAAATTTGGCCACCATCACCACCACTATCACCACCAAACCTCCACCAAAATCAAACATTTTCTCCATTTTTCCAAACCCTAAACACCCATTTTCCACCACCATTCTTGATCTGTAGTCTTTGATACAAAAGATGAAGTCTTTGAATTCTTCATCTTTTATCAATGAAGCACAGTCCCAGAAAGAAATCAGAAAATTTCAGGCCGGTAAACCGCACCCTACCTCCGGTTTACCGAGGGTAATTTTTCAGAATCAACTTCAGTATCAGGTTGTATTATCATCCAGGATGGGTCCTAAGCGTAGCTGTTCAGCTGTTCGTCCCAGTGGTTATCAGACAGTCTATGGAGATGCCAACCCTTTGATAGATGGGGTTGATCAGTTCCATTCTTTAGCTATCTACGAGTCATTCCGAGGCCATTGGAATGCAAGGCCAGTTGCTAGAGAACGAGGGGTAGATTTGGACGATTGCGACTCGATCTTTCCCAGAGCCTTAAAAGCACAAGATAATTTGGATATGGCGAATTCACCAACTCGGTTCAACGCCACGGTGGTAAGGGAATTTTATGCTTATGTTTCACATAACCCCGGAGCCACATATGATATGGTTCACGGTATTAAAGTTGATTTTTTGATCGAACGGATCAACACTCGTTTTGGGGTTAGACATCCACCGGTGGGCCCGGATTAGTACACATCCTTGAGAAACATTGAAGATCTCGAGAGGATGAATATGATTGCTGATTACTTTGGGGTGAAATGGAAGCGCAATCCTACAGGAGCCCCCACCATCTTCTTAGAAAACGAGTTATCTTGGGACCAGAAGATGGTCAATAGATTTGTTTGTGCCTGCCTTCTACCGACCAAGCACACGGTCTCTGTCACTACGAAGAGGGCGGAATTGATGTTTTATCTAGATCAGGGATCTCCAGTCAATATCGGTCTTCTGATGCATAGCCGTGTTCACGAGCTTGTCGCGCTTCGGCTCGCGCGAGCCGCACCATCTGGGCCGATGATTGATATGTTTGCTTTGGAGGACGAGGTGAAGATGCTCGTCAGTGATGATTAGGAAGACCCTGAGCCGAAGATCAGTTCGCAGTCGGTTCAAAAAGCACCAAGACAGGTTGGTAGAGCTGAGAGGGAGCGTACTGCGGTGCACGGAGCACCCCGAACTCAGAGAGCCTTGATTGAGGAGCACTCACGAGAGATTACGAGTCCGCACCACAAGATGGATAGGATTATCGATTAGTTTGGCATACCTGCCTCGACCCCGCCACCTAAGACTTCCCCACATCACGAGCCTCTTCTTGACCTGCTTTGCCTCGAGTTACGGTCCACCTCACGGTTTTAGCCTAGAGATGACTGGGAGGATTATTCTGATGAGGACTAGTTTTTATTTCTTTTATTGTTTTTTTCCATTTCTTGTTTTTATTTTCTTTCCTACTTAGTTGATGTAGCAGAATTTTATAATATCATGATTTTGTCGGCTTAAATTGTTTTCGAGTTAATTATTTTTCTCTTTTACTGCCGCACTTTTATTATACAGTTTCTTGTCACCACTATTCTTCTTAGTTTGTTTGAGATGTTTAACGCAGATTCTTCATGGATTACTTACATGAGCCCGATGATTTATACGACGATCCGAATCATCATTGGTTACATGCTTAACCGAAGCTAAGTTCCTTTTTATTTTTCATTTTCCATCTTACACATTGGGGACAATGTTTCGATTAAGTGGGGGGGCTAAGGACGTCACTTAGCTTCTTAGCATTATATTCCATGAATTGCGTGATTATCTTGATTCTCTTTGATGCACGATTCACCACTTAGACTTTGATTCGTTTAATGCAAATTTGAAAAAATATGATATCTTTGATCTTTTCGAGTTAATTGACTTCATCTCTATTTTACTTGGTACGAGTAAGAGAAATTCCCACTTCTGAAGTAGTGGCATATTAAGAGCATATTCTGTTATGAGCGACCATTTTAAGCATGTATAACTCACTGCCCTTGGTGTGTAGTCGATAGCATATTACTTTGACTAGAGTTGACCCTGGCTTTATCACGAATCATGTTCCACCAACGCTTAGAAAGGCAAAGGAATTTCGGATTCGGTAGTTTATCATGAGTGAGGCTGTGAGGATAGTTAAATCAATAAGAGTTCACCCGCCAAGAAAGAGAAGTGCATTGAAATATATACATATATATTCTTTTTGGTAATATCTTAGTCGATGAAGCGTAAGATGCCCAACTTATGCATAGAACGATAAACGTGAGCCTAAGAGTAATATATACTCGATTCTCGATCCACCTTGCCAGCTCAATTAATTCATAAATAACATGTTCGAGACTGGTTAGTTTGACTACGGGTTGACGAAATGTGAGATAGTCTGCATTACTAAGCGGTTGTGAAAGTTATTGCACACACACATTGGCTCATGATATGAATAGTTTTTAATGCGTTACTAATGGAAATGAGTGGCATGATCTTGATCTTGGCTTCGTGAGGCATAGTTGTTTTTAATTAACTTGTATATTGATCTAAGTGTTGTTTTATTTTCGCCTTTTTGCTCCTGACGATCAAAAGCTAAGTGGGGATAGTAGATAATGCTCTAAATGGTACCAATAATTATACATATATTCACCCCAAATTCTGCTCAAGAGAGTAGAAATAGGCTCGTTATTATATGGAATATATGTTAAATGCTATGTGACTGTTTCCAGGATCGTAATTCTGCATCTATGCTATTTTCCTGAGGTTTTGGTACTGTTTTGTCTCATTTTTCATGTTTTATAGGATGTACCAGATCTAGAGCATTGGAGAGTGGATCTGAACCAAAAGAAGTACATTGGGCCAAGTGATTAAAGTCCAAGAAAAAGCCTGCTAAAGAAAAAGAAGAAAAGAAGGCCCGGTAACCCGAGGGCTAGGCCCGGTAAACCGGCGACATGTTCGACACGAAATTGATTCTGCCGCATTATTTAGGTCTGTTATGGTTTTAGAGAGTCTTAAGTCGGTCACTGTATCTATATAAGGCCGCATTAACAGAGTTATTCATAATTTTTGCATAATACAATCTCATATCTTATCAATTACATTATACACTTTTGATGAAATAAAGTTTTCTTGATCTTTGGAGAGTTATTTCTTGTTTCCTCCCTTCTTCCATCATCTCTAGCTTGAGTAGATCGAGCTAGACCTCCATTGTTGAAGGTATGAAGCTTTGAACGTTCCTTTTTGTCTTCAATATGGTAGATCTGTTCGTATTTATGTGTTTTAGTTAATCTTCATGTTTAACGACCCCATAATTTACTTATTTTAATCGCATTGAGCATTGTAGATCCAGAAATTAGGAAAAGCTGCCCCCGGTAACCCGGTGGTCTATACTGGTTTACCGAGGCAATATTTAGAAAACCTAAAACTGGGATTCACTACAGCTACGTTGATCGACATGTTTCATTAACAGTAGGTTAGATCTGGCCAATCTGCCTATTGTAATCGTAAATTAACATGAAGGACTGTTAGTGAAGTGTTAATTATGACATAGTCTAGAATGGACCCTAGGAACGTGCTGGTCAATATCGACAACTATCTAGGCAGGTTAGCGGTATGAGTTAGCGCTCGATATCGGCAGTTCTAGTTCTTTTTGCGTATGGGCTATTACGAACCAACTAGGGTAGCTTGCGTATAGATTGTCTACTGCCATTGTCGGAGTATATAGGAGTAGGAATTGCACCCGTAGCTGATAATGTTAATTAAAACTAAAGCTCACGATTAATTTAAGGAAATTATATGGGGAAGTAAACATAACGATTAACTAATCAAAGTTAGTAGATCGGTGAGGAAAGGGAGAGGTATACCATGTTTGTTTTCTTTTACATTATTGTTGGTCAATGACCGCCTCTATGTTGCTTCTTAATTAGGTTATAATCGTTTATACTTATAGTTGCATTGTCTCTGTGCGATCGACCTTGACTCGCATTTACTATACTACGATGTACCTAGAATTCCTGCTAGTAATATCGATGTTAGTGACTTACACGTGATCAGCCGGATAGAAAAAACAAACAAGCCCGTCAGTACGACATACAGATTCGAATGATCACCGAAAGTCCTCCTAGCAACAACCAAATCAAAATCCGTATCGGCTCTATAACCAAACACGTGGAGAAGCCAGCTGTCCTGCATGAGAATGAGCAACCCCTTGCTTTTACCCGAAGTGAGCTGGGGACTTCCGTGAATATGGAGGACATGTGTCTTTATGTGTCGGTGGTAGTTAATCGAGCATGCGTCAACAGGGTCGTGATCGACATGAGAGCTTGTAAGGACATCTTATATTACAATTGCTTCAAAGAGCTAGGGTTCAGTGACTCTAATTTGAGGCCGCATAGTGGCACCCTTAAGGGTTTCACCAATCATAGAATATAGGTCAAGGGGGCCATTTACTTAGATGTGCAGATAGGAGATTATGCGCCTTTCCGGACAGAAAAGATAACATTTCCCGTGGTCGATCTCCAATCAAATTACAACATGATAATCAGAACGCCAGCATTAAAGAAGTTTCAAATGGTCACTTCTATCCCACATCAGCAGGCAAAATTTTACGTCGGGGAAAGGGTCGGAACGTCGATCACCGAACCCGCAACTGTCATCACCTATATCCATGAAATGAGGACGGGGAACAAAAAAGCCTGCATCGAACAACCGGAGTACATGAAAACATTAACATGATCCGGGTGGTAGGAGAACCCCCTACCTGTCAAAGTGGGTGTGAAACATCGCAAGTCAGGGATGAGCCCGACTTCACAGCGGAGGATGAGCGGATCGAGGTAATCATTAACGACGAACACCCCGATCAGAAGATCAAGAAAGGGGCTTGGCTGAGTCTCCCTAAGAAAGAAATTTTGATTAAATTGCTCAAAGAAAACCTAGATTCATTTCCCTGGGTGGTTACAGACATGAGAGGAGTTGAGGCCGACATCGCCCTCCATCTTCTCAATGTCGACTCTACCTTTAAGCCGATACAGCAGCGAGCTCGACAGTTCTCAACCAAAAAAGAGGCCGCGGTTAAAGTAGACGTCGGAAAGCTTCTTCAAGCAGGAATTATCAAAGAGTTAGCATATCCTACTTGCCTACCGAACGTGGTGATGGTGAAAAAGCACAATGGCAAATGGAGAATGTGCGTCGATTTCACGGACATCAACAAAGCCTGTCCGAAAGATCGTTATCAGCTTCCAATGATTGATCGGTTAGTTGATTCTATTGCCGGGTTTGAAACTCTGAGCTTCTTAGATGCATATTCGGGGTATCATCAGGTGCGGATGGCTGAGTCTGACAAAGAAATAACGGCTTTCAGAGCGGCTGGGGGCTTATACTATTACGAGATGATGCCATACGGGCTTAAAAATATAGGTTCGACTTATCAGAGGATGGTCAACAAGGTTTTTAATCCGCAGATTGGGAGGAACATGAAGGCTTACATAGATGATATGGTCGTCAAGTCTACAGGTGACGGTCATGCCGTCGACCTCCAGGAGACTTTCAATAATGTCCGCAAGCACTCAATGAAACTCAATCCGGCCAAATGTACATTTGGTGTCCAGGCAGGCAAGTTTCTTGGGTTCATGGTTAGTCGCCGAGGCATCGAGGCTAATCAAGAGAAAATACAGGCTTTGCTTGACATACTGGAACCCACGACCAAAAAAGAGGTTTAAGAGGCTCAATTGCAGAATCATCGTCTTGGGTCGTTTTATCTCAAAATCAGCGGAAAATGTCTCCCCTTCTTCAAAATACTCAAGGGTGAAGAGACCTTTTCGTGGAATGCGGAATGCTCACATGATTTTCAAGCTTTGAAAGAGTATCTAGGGAAGCCACCTCTTTTGGTTAGCCCTATAGAAGGAGATGTTTTGTTTTTGTACCTGGCGGCCTCAGACCGGGCTGTAGCCGCCGTTCTTGTCAAGGAGGCCGGAACCCTCCAAAATCAATTTTATTATGTAAGCAAGGCTCTCAGTCCGGTAGAGAGTCGATATTTTAATGTTGAAAAGTTAGCCTACTTGCTTGTTATCGCTGCCCGCAAACTCAGGGGCTATTTTACTTCACACACTATAATTGTCTTAACGGATAACCCAATGTGCCAAATTCTGCACAGACCGGACCTTTTAGGCTGCTTGCTCCGATGGGCTATCGAAATTACTGAGTTCGATATTCGGTATCAACCCAAAAAAGCTATCAAAGCTCAAGCATTACCAGATTTCATAATTGAGACAAGTTTCAGCTCGCCTCAACCAAGTTTGCCTATACTACTTGGGCTGTTGGTCCCTTGAAAAGGCTTTGGTTAAGTTTAGAGGGGGGTGAATAAACTTAACACTTGAAAATTTTTGGAGTTGACAAACTCAGCAAGGTCAGTGGTCTACTGAATATCAGTAGTCTACTGACTATTAGTAGTCTACTGACTATCGAAACTCTTGAGTTTGTAGCAGCGTAATATATTAAATTAAACCTTGTTACATGTTGTTTCAAATATGATACTAAGTATTGGATACTCAGTAGTGCATGTAGTGTGATTCAATTGCTGGTTCAGTAGGTTGATGTGTTAAGCATGCAAGTTGTTTAGGGTCAAATTGTATGGTTTTTATCGATATATTTTATATCAATTTCCCCCATATATGGATGTTTTTCATAGAAATCGAGCCTTATATTGAGATATTGAGTAAATGGTGTTTTTAATAGGTTAATTGCAAAATGTAACGATTTATGTGCTTAAATTGTGATTTTATGTTATTTTGGGATTGTGTTACGCTTTGGTATATTTTCCTATATTGTAGATACATATTTTGGCATGCAAGAGGATTAAATGATGAGGTTTTGCATGGAAGAGAAGTGAAATGGAAGGAAGATGGAGATAAAGCTTGGAATGAAGCTTTCAAGCAGCCGAACTTCCGACGCAGTTCTTGATATGATATAAAGTGATTTGACTCTCGACCTCAAGAGAAGATTTGTAGGGCTTGAAGAGAGGATTCTACAGAATTTTGAATCACTTCATTACGACTTACGAGGCCAGAGATATGAGCGTTACAAGTTTGGATGTTGTTGCTGAAACTACTGGAAAATGTCGTAATATACTCGTAATCTGACGGGCTAGTCAAAAGGCGTTTTCTGAAGAAGAGTCCTTGATGAAAGTTGTAGAGTTTTCCGAGGCTTAATTATGACATTCGGATCATAATTTTTGGAGGTCTACAACTCAAGATATGAATTTTAGAAGTTTCATTCCTAAATTCATGCATTGAGCAGCCGACATACTCCAAATCCTAATTGGAAAAGGATTTAATTGCAGCCGCCACCGCCATATTGCTTCAACCGACTTATGCATCTATTTAAACAGCCGTTCCTAACCCTAATTACATACATTATTCGACATACACTTTTCTTGAGAGCAAGGCCGCAAGTTGAGAGGTCTCATAAGCGGTCACCCGAGCCTTGTGCTCGAGTGATCCGGGGTTAGATTAGATGTAGTTTTTCGTTCGTTTGTTGATTCATGGTGCTCAACCGTTGTATAAACTATGTGAGTTTATTTTTAATTTATTCAATCCTTTTTATTTTTATGATCTTTAATTTATTTTGTATTTTTCTATGATTCATGATGCTATTATGTGAACTTATATCGAGAGATTAGTTTACTATTGATGTTTACAACATACGGAAGTTGCGTAAACTAGATCACCATAGAAAGATAGGATCTTTAATCATTAATTATGTGACAAATTAATTGGTTAGATTTCTAGGTTGTTAGATTCTAAAATACGAGAGTTAACCTGAATCTACACCGAGTTTTGTTTGGTAAATCGATCTCAACATTCGGAAGATGAGAGATTGATAAATTGGATTCACTAAGGAATTAGGAATCCATAGCTTGAGATTAAATTCACTAAGGAATTAGGGATTTGTATCTCGTGTAAAGGTGAAACTACAATTTGAATTAAAATCATGAGATGAACTAGGATTGAAATCACTTGGTTTGTGCACTGTTTGATCCCATGTATCTTTAGTTTAGTTTAGGTTGTGTTATTTTATTTCGTAGGTTAGATTTATTTTAATTGCTCTTTCGTTTATTTTATTTGTTCTTTCGTTTATTCGTTTTTCCTAAGTAACAATTGAAAGGAATTAGTGAAATTAGATTCAACATCCCAATTCCTGTGGATCGACCCTTACTCACTTCGCTCTACTATCAATTACCCGGTATTCGGCCGGTTAGGAGTTAGTTTTGCATGGTAGTTAGGGTTTATAAATTTTCTTTTGTTTAATGATGCAAAATCCCTCCAACAAAAGTGGCGCCGTTGCCGGGGAATCGGCGTTTTGTTGAATTTGGTTGAATTAATTTCGATTTTGTTACGTTTTTTTATTTTTCGTTTTCAATAAAAGTAGCGTTTAACAAATCGAGTTTTTATTTTTGCCGTGTTTCGATAACCGTTGGGTTAAGAATGTGCAAAAGTTTTTACTCGATTTGTGAAACGTGAACTATATGTTTGTTTGTATCTAGTCTAACCTCTCGTGCTTTAATTTGATGTGGTTTGCTCTGTGATATTTGATGTATGATCTTTTAAGAAATTAGGTTTTCTTTGTGTTTCCTGCGTTTTCTATGCAAATTCATTCGTTGGACGAGCGTTCGGTAAGTAAACGCCCGTCCCGATCCTAACATGCGAGTAAACGAGCGTCCTGGTTTGTTGGGCGCTTCGTCCGTTCCAAAACGTGTCGGCTACGCTTACATTTTCAAGAAACCAGACGGACGTCCATATATCTAAACGCCCGTCCGGCTGCATAAGTTTTAACCGCCCGTTTGAATTAGTGAACGCATGATCCAGGTTCCATTTCTTCTCAATTTGATTTTTAATGCTTTATTTGATATGGATACTTTAATTTGAGCTTCTGTGGCTAATTGTTTTTACGTAGATGATCTGAACTTGCATGTTTACACCTTTCCATCTATGAATCCATGTTGAATAACTGATTAATTTTTTTATATGCATGATTCATCTATGCAAGTTATAGTCACTGTCGGTTCTCGTATGCTATAACTGGTCTTATTGTTATTTAGTAGCTAATGTCGGTTTCCGTACGCTACATATCTTTATGATGAATCTTTTAAGCTTTGAGACTTATGTGCTTCCTTGTTGTTTTTGTAATTCATATGGGTAGCTACTGTCGGTTTCCGTAATGCTACCATCTTTGGCATATGAGTTATATCTGTTTAGTATAGCTAACTGTTGGTTTTCCATAATGCTATCACCTTTTGATGAGTCTTAAAGCGCGTCTACACTGCATGTAATGAACAGCACTGTCGTTTATCGTAACCTGTCATTATCTGGTAGACGTTTATTATATGCATGTCGTGCTGCAAATGAGTGGGCTAGTTTTCTTTCTTTTATTTTCATTTATTTTTGCATATCATTTAGATGCATATCATGTAGTTGCATGTCATCTAGTTGCATTGTTTTTGTTTTTTTTTTCTTTTTTTTTTCTTGAGTGTAGTTAACTGTCGGTTTCCGTAATACTACCTCTTTTTTATTTTGTTTCTGCACGGGCCGTAGTCGCTGTAGGGTTTCAGACCGACCTGATCACACTGAGCCTGTCAAAAAAAATTTAGGATTGCATATCATGTAGGCTGCATTGTAGTATATTTTCATGTAGTTGCACCTAGCCTACGACTTTGTAGTATTTCATGTATAGTATTCCATATTTATATGAGCTTAAGTTGAAAAATCTCTATGATCCTTTTCTTCATGTGCTTTATATATGTAATCTTTTCTTTTTCCCCGAAGACTCTTTTTGCACTGATCAAGTCTGCAGGATATTTTTGATAGCTATTGTGCACTTTCACGATGTATTCAGTTTACCTGTGATGCTCCACAGTCTACTGAGCTATGCAAGCAATCCTGGTTCTTGTTGGTTCCTCCAGAATTGCCAGCATCCAATCAGCTAAGTTCTCTATTTGTTTTATTTCTGTACAACTTGAGGACAAGTTGCAATCTAAGTGTGGGGGAGGGGATAGATGATTTATGTATCTACTTTCATTTGCTCATATTAGTTATAATTTTCTATGAAAAGTGCTTCAATTTTCAAAATTTTTTGTTTAGTCCTGAGTAACATTTCACTGGCATGCTAGTTTTATAATCGGCACCTTTAGTTGTTATCGTGAGTCATATCATGTTACGGAATAGGTTTAGTAAGTCGATACTCACTTGAACTTCATTTCACGAACCTATTAGATGAAGAGCCAAATATAGAATAGTTTCCGGTTAGTTAAAGGAAAGTTAATTCTTGATCTGAGATAACACTTATTTAGCATTGATGAAAGTTAAGAACTTGTGCTATACTCACAATTAGAATCTCGATACCTTAGTGTTCTGAGAACTTTGAGAGTCTTGAATGTGTTAGAAATATATTTGACCGAGAGTTTCCAAAGAGTTTGAAAAATATAAAAATATATATATCTATAAATAATAAATGAATAAAATTTCTTTGCGGGAATTTTGTTTGTATTTATCACATCGAGTCCATTTGGATACTGCCCCAATTGGGGAGTGTGGTTTACCTTGACAAGTATGGGTTTGAGTGATCTCGGGGTGACTGCCTCTACAATGTAGGGAGTGTGTTATACTTTTGAGGCGACGATAGTAGTATAAAATATAAAATATATACGCTTTTTGGAGTTCTAAGTCAAGTTGATCTAGACCCAGTAGAGACCCGAGAGGTATTTTCTTGGCACTAAGCAAAGGAGTTTAGTTGTGAGTTAGTTACTATGTTCTTGGTAATTAGTTTTTGTAAGGTAAGTGCTGTAGATAGAATGAAGTTTTCGTTTAGTTGACCGGATAACTGTTAGTGCTTGATGTAATATATCAAGAGAGGATCGGTGGAAGTTTAGTAGGTTCTGGACACACATCACCGAGTGAGGTCGATTTACTGAATACTAGCTTGTCATGATTTTGACTATATCTCGTGTCAGGTTATGTGGATTCTTGATAGTATGTCTTGTTTTGTTTTGCTCGGGGACGAGCAAAAGATAAGTGTGGGGGTGTTGTTTTTAGGGTCAAATTGTATGGTTTTTATCGATATATTTTATATCAATTTCCCATATATGGATGTTTTTCATAGAAATCGAGCCTTATATTGAGATATTGAGTAAATGGTGTTTTTAATAGGTTAATTGCAAAATGTAACGATTTATGTGCTTAAATTGTGATTTTATGTTATTTTGGGATTGTGTTACGCTTTGGTATATTTTCCTATATTGTAGATACATATTTTGGCATGCAAGAGGATTAAATGATGAGGTTTTGCATGGAAGAGAAGTGAAATGGAAGGAAGATGGAGATAAAGCTTGGAATGAAGCTTTCAAGCAGCCGAACTTCCGACGCTGTTCTTGATATGATATAAAGTGATTTGACTCTCGACCTCAAGAGAAGATTTGTAGGGATTGAAGAGAGGATTCTACAGGATTTTGAATCACTTCATTAAGACTTACGAGGCCCGAGATATGAGCGTTACAAGTTTGGATGTTGTTGCTGAAACTCTTGGAAAATGTCTAATATACTGTAATACTGACGGGCTAGTCAAAAGGCGTTTTCTGAAGAAGAGTCCTTAATGAAAGTTGTAGAGTTTTCCGAGGGCTTAATTATGACATTCGGATCATAATTTTTGGAGGTCTACAACTCAAGATATGAATTTTAGAAGTTTCATTCCTAAATTCATGCATTGAAGCGACCGACATACTCCAAATCCTAATTGGAAAAGGATTTAATTGCGGCCGCCACCGCCATATTGCTTCAACCGACTTATGCATCTATTTAAACAGCCGTTCCTAACCCTAATTACATACATTATTCGACATACACTTTTCTTGAGAGCGGCGACGCATGCAGTTGAGGGTCTCTCAGGCGGTCACCCGAGCCTTGTGCTCGGGTGATCGGGTTAGATTAGATGTAGTTTTTCGTTCGTTTGTTGATTCATGGTGCTCAACCGTTGTATAAACTATGTGAGTTTATTTTTAATTTATTCAATCCTTTTTATTTTTATGATCTTTAATTTATTTTGTATTTTTCTATGATTCATGATGCTATTATGTGAACTTATATCGAGAAATTAGTTTACTATTGATGTTTACAACATACGGAAGTTATGTAAACTAGATCACCATAGAAAGATAGGATCTTTAATCATTAATTATGTGACAAATTAATTGGTTAGATTTCTAGGTTGTTAGATTCTAAAATACGAGTTAACTGAATCTACACGAGTTTTGTTTGGTAAATCGATCTCAACATTCGGAAGATGAGAGATTGATAAATTGGATTCACTAAGGAATTAGGAATCCATAGCTTGAGATTAAATTCGATGAGAATTAGGGATTTGTATCTCGTGTAAAGGTGAAACTACAATTTGAATTAAAATCATGAGATGAACTAGGATTGAAATCACTTGGTTTGTGCCTTTATTTGATCCCATGTATCTTTAGTTTAGTTTAGGTTGTGTTATTTTATTTACGTAGGTTAGATTTGTTTTAATTGCTCTTTCGTTTATTTTATTTGTTCTTTCGTTTATTCGTTTTCCTAAGTAACAATTGAAAGGAATTAGTGAAATTAGATTCAACATCCCAATTCCTGTGGATCGACCCTTACTCACTTCGCTCTACTATCAATTACCCGGTATTCGGCCGGTTAGGAGTTAGTTTTGCATGGTAGTTAGGGTTTATAAATTTTCTTTTGTTTAATGATGCAAAATCCCTCCAACACAAGTAAAGTAATTTGCAAAAAGTAAATGCAGTAAAATAAAGTAGGCAAGATTTATAGTGGTTCCAGGTGGTGTAATCCTTTCAGTCCACTCTTCTCCTGTGATGTTGGAGGAAATTCACTTGAGACTTTTGGATTTGCAGTTACAAGTGGTATGGTTCACAAACTGAAAACAGTTTGTCCTTGACCAATGACTATGGCTTCACAAACTGAAAACTAGAAACAAGTGGTATTGCTGCTCCTAAGTCTTCCACTGTCCTTGAAGGGTAGGATTCCCTCTTCACCAGCTCCACCACACAACAACAGTTCTTGACACCTAAGTGCTTCTCTGTCTTCAGTAAACTTCTAGAAAAAGAAGGGTTTGAATCAAGAAAGTGAGTCTGCTTCCAGTAGACTTCGGATCAGGATGAATGAATCAGCAGCCTAAGGCTCCGTTTATTTTGGGGTGGAGTTTTTTTTGGAGTTTTTTGGGAGTTTTTTTAGATAAAGTGATTGAAGTAATGATTAGAAAGTTGATGGGGTAAAATAATGATTGGTGTAGATTATAAAATGATTGGTGAAATAAAATAGAATAATGAATAAAATAAAAATGTAATAAAGTTGATAAAGTGAAATGATGAGAGATGATTTAATATTTTTTTATTTGTAGTTGAAGATTTGATTGGTGGGAGAATTGTAAGAAATGATTGGTGATGTGATGTTAAAAAACTCCCAAAAAAACACATTGCAAAATAAACACAAGAAGTTCTTCAAGTGTGTAAACTGGATAAGTCTTGATTTGCAGGAAACACTTGAAGAAAAACTTGATCAGTAGATTAAAGCTCTATGTATCAGTAGGGTCAGATTGCACAAATTCTTGCTCAAAAACTTAGTTGCTTCTTATGTATTCTTGGTGTTACAATCTGAATCAGGAGTCCTCTATTTATAGGTGTAGATCCTCTGATTTGAATTTGAATTTGAATGATAACCGTTATAGGATTATCTGAATATTCCTGAAAATACCTCTATTGTACCTGACTGACACTGGCAGTGTCCGTCTGACAGTCCGGTCTGTCAACCAATGATATAATTTCATTTAATAAGGCTCTAAAATCATTACAACGTCCATTTCATCTTGTCCATTGATTGACCAATTAATACAAGGCTTGTAAGTCATCATTATACATTTAATCTTTCAGAAAAACTTGGATTAATTCGAATTAAACATTCAGCAAATATTTGATGTATAAGTCTGCTAATGTCCTTGATTGTCAGTTGATTTTTAGTCTGCTATGTTTTGATAAACACTTAAGCTGACTTCTTCTCATTTAACTTTTTATAATCAATTTAGAGTACACCATTTTGGACATAACCAAGTTCCAAAACACCCTTCAACTTTAATGGAACTTAGACCTCTACACAAGGTATATGTGATCAGTTTACGTCATCACGGATTTCCATAAATTTTGATCCCATATCCTTGACTTTAAATTACTAAGTTTGATCCCTTAGTCTTCAATGATGAGTTTGAACCCTCAGCCTTCATTACTGAGTTTGAACCCTCAGCCTTCTTCCATCAGCAGGTTCCTAGACAGTCGACTGACTTAGACACCCTCTTCGACTGAGATGATCTGTTTGAACAAGTCAGCTGACCTTTTTACAGTGCTTGTTTGATCAAACCTATACAAAGATCAAACTCTAATAAACTATACATTTAATGTTGACATCTTTTTGCCTTTGCTCTATAACAGCTAGTCTGGCACTCATCATTAAAACTAAAATGTGTCTGACAATTTCCCTTTTTTTAGTGATGATGCAAATACCCTCCTTACAGCAAAGCAAAAAGATAAAAACTTAAAATTAGAACAAATTTCATTGATTTGTCATTGATGTTCAAACATTATTACAACTAAGATCAGCAGAAAGATTAAAAAAATGCAAGTAAGTATGCTGATCTAGTGTCTATCTTCTTCTTGCTCTCTTTTCTGTTGGTATTCTCTTATCTCTCTTTACATGTCCACCATTAACTGATTTTCAATTAAAGTGAAATCAATCCAAGTATTCACCATTTTCCACCTTTTCTAGGCTTCATTTATGTTCAACCGGACACCTTGCCAATTGAAACCTCCTCCCATATAGCATGACTTGAATTCTTCCAGACAAAGCTTTTCTTTTTCCTCAGTAGATGTCTGTATTCTACCTCAAGATCTTCCAGCATGACCTCCTCTACCAGGTCTTGGAGTTTTTATAGTCACTTTCAATGATTTGATTCTTGCCTCCCATAATTTGTGTCCAAGGAAGGAATTCAGCTCTTCCGTAAAAGTCGTGTCCTGATAGGGTTTCCTTCTTGCTCCATAAACATCTTTAAACTCCTTCAGCAGATCATCATTAAGTTGTACTCTGCCAGGTGCAGGCTTCCTAAATTCATTGTTGTCTACTTCCCATCTCTTCTTGTTGTAAATTCTGGCTGCTTCTTTTGCTTCTGCTGAAAGTCCTTCTTCCCCCTTATTGACATCATCAATAAAGCGGTTCAGTAGACCAAGAACACTCTCTTGTGTGTTTACGAATTTACTCAGTTGCCCTTCCATAATCTCAGTTCTTGTATCAACTGTAGTAATTCGGCCCTCTATTGTCTGTTCCAGCAGATTGATCCTTTTAGTCAGCATGGGGTCAGTGACAGCAGAGTTAGGTGCCTCAGCAAGCTTGTCAATTTTATTATGCAATGGAGCAATCTGCTTTACTACATTCTTGTCTCTTCTTACAGCATCCTTCTTAACATGAGCAACTTCTCTTAGCAAGTCATTGGTAGAAAATTGAAGATAAGTGATGTTTGATGTTGCTGACTCAGAAGTTCTTCCTCTGTTTTCCGTCAAATTCACTAAGTCTTCAAATCTCCTCTCACTACTATTCAGTTGAGTCCTTAGTTGGGTTATATCATCCCTTACAGCTCTCAACTCATCCAAAATATGCACTAGAACTGCATTCATTCCAAATTATACCTCTAGTAAAATCTCCAGTGAGTTGCTTCAACATCATCTTGACCACAGGTTGTCTCACAACAATTGCTCTTATCCAGTCACATTCATGGGGTTCAGAACCTTCTTCAACAACATTTTCAACTATCTCTTCAAATGCAGTGTTCTTGTACAGGTTGAGGCTCTTGTACTGCCTCCAAACTAGGTATCTCTTCAAGTATAGGGTCTTATACTTGTTGAGGCTCTTCCTATACTTCTTATTTAGGCAACTGAAACTCCTCATCACTGAACTCATAATCAAGATGTTGCTCATCAGTTTGTTCATCAACAACCTCTTTTCCCTTTAAAGTTTCAACAGTTGTGTCAGTTTGTGAATCAGCAACCTCTTTTCCTTTTAAAGTTTCAGCAGCTGTGTTAGTTTGTGCATCAACAACCTCTTTTCCCTTTAATGTTTTAGCAGCTATTTCCTTAGAAGCTTCCATACTGAACACAGAGGATTCCTCCGATCCGAATTGAAGTTCCAACATTTGTCCCAATACTGTCTGTTCCTCGGTATCTAGGACCACCAGTTCTGACATGTATTCAGTTGATGTTTGTAACCCAGCAGACTGGACTTCCACTTCCAAAGCAGTGTCTACAAGGATATTCATATTTTCTTCAAGCACACCACCAACCTCAGCAATTTCATTCAATACACCAGTAGCTTGTGGTAAGGTTTCATTTGTGTCAATACTATCTTGATATTGAGCTGATCCTTCTAATATGATTTTATTCAGCTCAATCATTAAATCCTCAGCATTAGCTTCCAATGAAGAATCTTTAGGAGCCAATCATTTATCTATGTCATCTGTCTGCTGACCATCAGCAGACTTGCCACCTTCAGCAGGTTGTTCAGCTTCATTTTCAACAGATCCTTCTCCAGTCTCCTCAATAGATCTATCTCCTGCAGATCTACTGGATTCTCCTGGAAACATAGAATGATCATCATCTGAGTCAGATGATGAGTCATCACTGTCTGGTGTAAATTTTGGTCCTCTGAACATAACACTTCCTTTTTGCTTCTCACTTTCAATAATATCCATCAGCCTTACTCCGAATTCAGATGTATCAACCAAGCCAAGTAAGTTCTCCACTCCCAACATGTCAAATGACCATTCTTCAAAATCAGTCATTGGTTCTGCTGCTGGTTTCTATCCCTAATAGAATCCAAACTTCCAAGAAAAGTAATCTTGAATTTTCCGGAGGTTGGGATCCTCTTTTTCCTTTTTTGATTTTTTCTCCCGTCTTTCATAAGGCATTGTAGGCCTTCTGGGAGCAGGTTGCTCAACTTGTTGACTTCCAAAAGTCTCAACAAGATTTCTTAAAGTCTCTTCAACAGTTACAAATGGTTCAGTAGACTCTACAGATGGCAAATTTGTCCCTACAACCTCCATTTGTTCAATACTTGGTTCCCTCTGAATCTCATGCTCCTCAATAGGGATACCAGCAGTCTATATTTCCCCCTGAGTTGTAGCATCCATAGCAGGGTCTTGAATAGGTGCAATTGAAGGATGCAGGTTCTTAGATCTAAACGAATTAGATCTATGCGCAGCGGATGGATCACGATTTATATATCAAAACACATAATTAAAGGACTTAAACTACTACAAGGGGGTTAAGATCATGTTACCAATATAGGGAAGAGAAGCCTTGATCTTCCGATGTGTTCTCCAAACGCGGTTGGTGGACACCCTTCTTGATACACGAACCTCCTTGATATGCAACACCAAGAAAAGTTTTTCTTCTTACAAAAAACCCTAGGCAAGAAGAACTAATTTTCCTCTCCCTTTTTTAAAGTGGTGGTCGAAATTATGAAGTTAATTTCCCTTGGAATAACTCTCTTTTTATAGGAGAGTAAATCCTTGGCCTCCAAGTATTAATTAATTAAATAATTAATTAATTAAACAAAATAAAAGGATATTTTCCTTAATGACTAATTGTGACATGTATTGACCAATAGGAAATCAAATAACAAGTCATCCAACCAATCATATAACAAGAATATCTTTTATTTTCCACATCACAAAAATTAATCCTTGTGATAAATAAATGATAAGAGGCGCCACTTTAGGGTTATAAGCCCACATAAAATGTCTTTTATGTGTATTATATTATTTAGCCCAACTAAATAATATCCATGCATATCATCAATTAATTAGCCCACCAATTAATTATCAATGAGGCCCAAATAACAAGATTATTAGTCCGATTTACGTAAGCCACATCGGGGACCATGGACCTATAACCAAGAGCTCCAATAATTAATTATTCATCGAATGTAATAAGTACATTAATTATTAATTCCGGGATTACGCCACCATAAACCCGAAATCGAACTCTACCGATTATAGATGTATACTTATACTCAACCCATAGAGTAAATAAGCGTCCATTGATATAATCACTACATACGGATTAACCCTCCATAGATCGTCCATTCTCGAGTGGGAAGTCTCCGTGAACCCGAATCGTAATATCTTATCCTTATTTACCATCAACCCCGATGATCAATTAGTACACATATCGACTAGTAGCTAATTAGTCAAATGTGAACTCCGGGATCGATCACTTTCTTAGGGCTAACAAATAAGGGGATCGTCTCTCTACTTCCCGTAGGAAGGAATGGATTCCATGTCTGTGAAAATCGTAACTACTCACTCATCCTGAGATAGTGCCAATGAGAAGTGGCTTGGAACACATATTAAAGTGAACCGTAACTAACACATCAAACACTACCCCGGGACAAAGATCCCGTGATCACCTCAGATTAAGGTTGATCCATATATGATCATCTAATGATTTAATAAGATTCCTCGATTACGGAATTATACCGAGAAATTCAGATTAAATCGGTCCAAATCCTATATGAATGTCATCATATATAAATGCCCCACGTAGGTACCCTCTACCGATAAACCGATAAGACTATCACACCCTAAGGTGTTCTCAGGCGCATTATTGGTGTTTTAATCAAGAGACCCTAAACTCGATTAAGTTCACCACGGACTAACAGCTTTAAGTATATCACCACTAACTCAATCCTCACGTGCATGCCATACACTCGAGTTAAGCGTTACATACCGATAGACTTAGGGTTTGCAAAGCAGTGTATTACTTACAAGCACAAAGCAAGTAATAAGGTGAGATAAAATCATCATCCATTGTTAAAAACAATTACACAAATTGTCTTTCGGCACTACACCTAACAATCTCCCACTTGCACGAAATGACAAGCAACGATTGTTTTTAGAGCACACCCTTTCTCATCTTATTCACAACACTCTCCCACTTGCTCTAAAAGCGGATGAGACATATCCATCAATGCCGCACTTCTCCAAGCACTCGACTTGGTACACCGATTAGTTAGGTTGTCGACTCGAGACGATCTTTAGGATTGAAACGTCGCCGGTCCTTCCAATCAGGCGGTACTCTCTCTCAATATGCTTTTGACCTATGGTGACCGAGAAGATCCTTCTAAGCTATCTCTTTATTGTTTTCACAATGAAGTGATATCGGCTTATCAGACCTGGAATTACTCCTGCACCAAAAAGGAAATTCTAAGCACTATGAGTAAACACTCGAGCCCGAGATCAACGTAATGATCATCCTTAATCTGACTACAAGTCAAAATCAGTGTAGTCAACCATATTCAAGTTTGCACCTGAATATACAAGCATATGTTTCCTCGTTCTCTAACGATACTTGAGGACGTACTAAACCGCTATTTTATGCTCGAATCCGAGATTCGACTACTATTGACTTGTGACAACCTGACTTGCCGTTATCCAAGAGAGACTCTATCCCATTTTCTCTTTATCCGAAGATTTAGAGAATCATTCCTGAGAGGTAGGGTAGGACAACTCTCGATGAATGCTGCAACCATATATGCATAATCATCTTATTCAATAAGATCAGTGGGATAGCCAATGACTCATTCTCGTGAATTTGACCGAATCAAATTCTTAGAATATAGTCCAATTCTCTCATCCAGAATCTTGGCGTGTCGGGCTCCGACTTCGAGATAGCACACCCATGTTGTTTCCAACCGTTTTAGTGTTATCATTTATGAACACTAATGCTACTACTATATTACCAATATTGATATCCAAATACGAAAAACTTATCAATATTTTGGTCAAGTCCACATATTTTAAAACATGTGACTTTTAAATGACCGAGAGGTTCTCTTAAATCCACAAAGGATATAAGCCATGGCAAAGCTTCCTACCAATGGTTCTTTCTCGAATAAATTAAGATATCGTTAGTCTCGCAAAAAGGTATTAGGAATCACCCCTATCTTCTCGCTTTGTAACGAATCCGTTATTCATTCTCGCTAAAACCCTTCTGCTCGAATGAATTCGATTCCGTTGTTCGGCAAGAAAGTCTCGTGGAATCACCTCTATTTTCTCGCTTAACGAAATCTAGCAAGACCGAGTGGTGAGAGAGTTCAAGGTCCGGTTAACTCTCTAGTTGTCGTGAATCACCCCTATACCACTCAACTTTGCGCCGAAAGTTTAAACTTTCCTATTCATTCGAATCTTTTCGTGTAGATCCAATTGCTCCCACTGGGCCTGAGACACTCAGTGGTTCTACAAGGGTTTGAATGTAACCTGAGTACCAAAACTCCATTCACAGGGTTAAGGTTTTCAAACCAACCTCTATAATCGTAATCCTATACAAATTTCACAAAGAGCCACAGGTTATCAATCACCCCAAAGAGATTATAAAGTCCACAAAACCACAATGGGTCAACGGTTAAACCATATTCCCACCGCGTTTTGGGTGGATTGACATTCGATCTAGTAGTATTTATCGCTGTAATCACCAACAACCGATGTTGGACGTGGTCCGATTAAATCGATAGTAACTACCTTTGGGTAACCATACTCCAAGGTTTAAGGTCATTTATTTATAGATTCTATCGTAAGGCTTGTGGATAGCTTCAACCGTCACTTTCTCGATCTCGTGAATCTTATAACCAACCTTCACTTGACGATTAAGATATTTCACGAAACAATCACAATCGAACGTATGAGCAAAATCTCCATCCTACCTTCAAGCATTAAATGCTAAATGCCTACATTTACGGAAGTGGTGTGAACCGAATTCACTCCTTATCCATAAATTTACTAGCATCTTCTAGGTAGACTTCTCGGTTTACATAATAATGTTAACCGTTATTTTGCAACCAATTATCTTAATCGAGTCTAGCGATGTATTGTAGCACATCAATAACTATATAGGGGCAAGTCTATGGTTTCTTTCTCAAAGAGAAACATTCCACTGTGAGGCAAAGGTGAGCATCACCCCCCAAGACTATGCTATAGCCTATTTATGAGCATGGAATACTCTATTCTCTCGCTAAAATCGAGACTCCTCCTCGTATTCTTTTGATAAACTAAATCGCGTTTCGAGTAGTTATCGACAAAATGTCACCACTCAAAAACTCCCACTAGCTTGTGTCTCTCACTAGACCCCGAAGGTCATGATGAACAAGCTATGTTACCCTTCAAATCTATTACCCTCTCACGATTGAAAGGAAACTTAGTCATTGTTCCTTTGAGATAGTGTTCCTAGACTGAGATAGGAATCACCCTTAGCCGATCTGCAGTCTTATCTCTAGGATATATGCACTAATTAATAGATATTGAAGGGTCGTTTATCTTAATACGGAAACCTTTTACCTTTAATAGTTTTAGATGTGTTATACTTATTCACTTTTTCTTAGTGGTTCGACTTTATCAAACAAAAGTCCGAGTCTTGGATTCATACTACAAATGTCATATTCACTTTCTATGAGGCAACAATATATCGAATTGAAAGTGAATCCATTTGCTTCAACGAATCAGAAACAGTAAAATAAATTTTTCGTGATATTCAAGATAGAATCCAAATTCATTTCCTTATATCACTCCCACTATTGTAGCTGAAAATTACGCCCGTTGTTACTCTATTAATCGTTAATGCACAAATTCTTCCTTGTTCTCCCAAAGAACTAAACTACCGAGTCAAGTTACTCGGTTAAGAAAGTCGCTAAGGATTCATTGGTTAGTGATCCAAATCACTTTCCTTATCCTATACTTTCTTTAATTAATGGTTCGGTTTAGCCTCAAAACTTTAGTTAAGATGATTAACACTTATAGACATTCTTTCCCATTCTCAACTTTCCTTAAAAGGAAATAGTCTTGAACTAGCGCTTCAATTGAGTAGACACTACTCGTGAACTGTGGGATGTCTAATAAAAGTGTTACCAGTGGGACTAATTTTCTAATAAAATAGAAAAACATAAGATAAAAGCTCCCACTAGTTTATCGGTTCCAAATACCGCCTAACTAGCGACACTTAAATTTATGATTCTCCAATTTTTCTATTAGAAAATTTCTCGTGTAGACACTACACAATTAAAATTCACTAGAAGAATTTTGTTGTCCCAATCATCTTTCAAACTAACTACGGTTGTCTCTCGCTCAAGACGAGTGACAAAGATGACATACTTATTTACGCCACTTAAGTCTTGAAGGCTTCAAAAGAAATATCTCTTCCGAAAAATTAATCGCATGTGAGATTAATAAATACAACGCTCTAGTTACTTACCACTTTTTAACGAAGTCATTACTAGTCAATTTTACACTAGCGAGTCTAGCACCTTAGAGATATATATAACAGCTTGTAAATAAAATTGACAGAAAATAAATCCAAATCATACACTACTAAAATTTTAGAACATAAACTAAGTACTTATAGTCTATCCTACTGCTCCAAGGATTTAATCTAATGCCTCAGTGCCGCCTAGTAGTAGGTCAAAGAGGTTTCGATTAATATTGAAGATCGATTGAGAATCGAACATCTCATTTGTGATCGTCAATCACCTTTCCTTTTTCAGCCAAGGTACTACCAAAAATACCTTTATGAGTGTGACCCATCACGCTCTCATTTTTTAGGTAGACCCCGAGTGTGCCGCCTAGGGTCGGTCGGTGACCCGGCGAGTACCCAAAATCCTATCCTTTCGGAGACCAAGCCTTGAATTTTGATAGCGGTGAAGGCCTTCCTTAGGAGGCCGGTCCCAGTGCCGGCACGAGGCGTCACCATTCTCTCACGTTGCTTGTGTCAACAAGAGAGGCCGTGGGGTCGGCCGTCGCCTCTCCGCTCCCACTCAATATTTTGAAAAAGTGGTGGGTTTATCGATCACGTTTTTGGACTTGATGTTACATTAAGGAACAATAAATCATAGGCCCGAATGTTGTCGGTTATGTGAGCTAGCCCACCCGACCTATTCGTTAGAACATATGTGGCCGCCGGACGGGTCAAGGCTAGGAGAGGTCCGTTGAGCCGTAGTGGCTCTTCGGATGGCTCAAGATTGCTGCACTTCGTGCAAACGCCACACGTGGAGGGTGAAGTCGATTGAGCCGTAGCTACCGTTGACCACCCAACCGTGGTTAAACCACTTTCAACCTGTTTGCCCGTGATTATCCAATCCTTAAACATCAAACTTTCACGTAGACACTACGGAACAAAAACGTAATCTCGCCTTGCAGGTAAGGTGGAATTCACCGAGAATCTAACACCTTAACCACGAGGTTTCGATTTTACTCCTTATGCTTTCGCAGAGTGGGATTCACCGAGAATCCATCACCCAACCTCGACGATTGAAAAACCCGTGTTCCTCGGTTTTACCCCTAATTAGTTTCTAATTAATATCAAACAATTAATTAAAACTAATCGTGTGTTTTATACATGCCTAACTAATTCCTCGAATTAATTTCTACATGTATGCATATGGAGTGGAATTCATGATATGATGCATGTCATGGCAATTTTCCGATTCTACTCATACAATCTACACATGTATACTAGTGCGGAAAATAAACACCGAGATGGACCGTTGGCACTTCGTAATTAATCTATTCGAAAATAAATTAAAACCCTAATCTGCAGCTGTTACGAAACTTCGACGATCGGCATATCAAACGAACTTGGATCGGGACGAAAATTTCCAGATCTGATCTTCATTCTTCGGACTTCAAGATGGACGGTCGGATCGGAGCTTTGACTTGTCAATCTTCCTCAGTGAGCCGCCCAACTTGCTGCTGAAACAGACTCTCACAGCAGCGCATCATATGCTTCCCGAGATCGATCGGGGATGAAGATGTATCCCGATCGTCCTGAAAATTTTATATCACGTCCAAAACTCCATGATTATCGATCTGACCGGTCGGATTTTAATTTTAACGGTCCAATTGTTCCCAGAAAATCGAAGAAGTCACAGTTAGGGTTTCTGTGAATCCTGCGTTTTTCTGTTACAGCAGCCACTTCGCAGCAATGAACGGAAACCCAAACGGACTCTGATCGACACCAAAATTTGTGGGATTGTTCATCAACTTCCAATCTTGATTCTGACCGGAGGGATCTTCGTTTTAACAGCTCAAACAACGGAAAAAACGAAAAGACTAAACAGCTAATGTACAGATCTATTTTCTGAAATTAAAATTGCAATAATACATAAATTACATATTTTCCTATACTCATATGAACGAATTTTCATCGCTTATATGAGTTTACAATAGATCTAACGGGAAAACGGTGCCAACCCCAATCCATCTCTTCAACCATAGCAATTTAAAAATTATTAATGCATAATAATAAGTAAAATAACACCTACATGCAATTCCACTCCTTTAAATCGCTTAATTACGATTATGAATATATAAATCGTGGAACCTGTCTCGATACCACATGAAGGATGCAGTTTCTTAGATCTAAACGAATTAGATCTATGCGCAAATGGATGGATCACGATTTATATATCAAAACACATAATTAAAGGACTTAAACTACTACAAGGGGGTTAAGATCATGTTACCAATATAGGGAAGAGAGAAGCCTTGATCTTCCGATGTGTTCTCCAAACGGCGGTTGGTGGACACCCTTCTTGATACACTGTGAACCTCCTTGATATGCAACACCAAGAAAAGTTTTTCTTCTTACAAAAAACCCTAGGCAAGAAGAACTAATTTTCCTCTCCCTTTTTAAAGTGGTGGTCGAAATTATGAAGTTAATTTCCTTGGAATAACTCTCCTTTTATAGGAGAGTAAATCCTGGCTCTCCAAGTATTAATTAATTAAATAATTAATTAATTAAACAAAATAAAAGGATATTTTCCTTAATGACTAATTGTGACATGTATTGACCAATAGGAAATCAAATAACAAGTCATCCAACCAATCATATAACAAGAATATCTTTTATTTTCCACATCACAAAAATTAATCCTTGTGATAAATAAATGATAAGAGGCGCCACTTTAGGGTTATAAGCCCACATAAAATGTCTTTTATGTGTATTATATTATTTAGCCCAACTAAATAATATCCATGCATATCAATTAATTAGCCCACCAATTAATTATCAATGAGGCCCAAATAACAAGATTATTAGTCCGATTTACGAAGCCACATCGGGGACCATGGACTCTATAACCAAAGAGCTCCAATAATTAATTATTCATCGAATGTAATAAGTACATTAATTATTAATTCCGGATTACGCCACCATAAACCCGAAATCAACTCTACCGATTATAGATGTATACTTATACTCAACCCATGTAGAGTAAATAAGCGTCCATTGATATAATCACTACATACGGATTAACCCTCCATAGATCGCCCATTCGAGGTGGGAAGTCTCCGTGAACCCGAATCGTAATATCTTATCCTTATTTACCATCAACCCCTCGATGATCAATTAGTAC
Source organism: Gentiana macrophylla (assembly GCA_026214975.1). Taxonomy (NCBI): domain Eukaryota; kingdom Viridiplantae; phylum Streptophyta; class Magnoliopsida; order Gentianales; family Gentianaceae; genus Gentiana; species Gentiana macrophylla. The sequence goes on along the minus strand of CM047808.1, from coordinate 93,366,450 downwards.
ACATATCCGACTAGTAGCTAATTAGTCAAATGTGAACTCCCGGGATCGATCACTTTCTTAGGGCTAACAAATAAGGGGATCTCTCTCTACTTCCCGTAGGAAGGAATGGATTCCATGTCTGTGAAAATCGAACTACTCACTCATCCTGAGATAGTGCCAATGAGAAGTGGCTTGGAACACATATTAAAGTGAACCGTAACTAACACATCAAACACTACCCCGGGACAAGCGGCATCCTCGTGATCACCTCGATTAAGGTTGATCCATATATGATCATCTAATGATTTAATAAGATTCCTCGATTACGGAATTATACCGAGAAATTCGAATTAAATCGGTCCAAATCCTATATGAATGTCATCATATATAAATGCCCCACGTAGGTACCCTCTACCGACAGTCCGGATAAGACTATCACACCCTAAGGTGTTCAGGCGCATTATTGGTGTTTTAATCAAGAGACCCTAAACTCTCGATTAAGTTCACCACGGACTAACAGCTTTAAGTATATCACCACTAACTCAATCCTCACGTGCATGCCATACAATCGAGTTAAGCGGTTACATACCGATAGACTTAGGGTTTGCAAGATGTATTATTACTTACAAGCACAAAGCAAGTAATAAGGTGAGATAAAATCTGTCATCCATTGTTAAAAACAATTACACAAATTGTCTTTCGGGCACTACACCTAACAGCAATAACTTCCACAGCAGGTTTAGATTCAGCAATCTGTTGTGGTTCTTTAATTTGTTGCTCACCAACAACCTCAGTAGGCTCAACTTCCTCTTCAGATCCTTCTTCTCTTTGCTTTTCAAAAGCCCTTAGTTCTTTCCCTTTTCCATGGACTCTCTTTTTTGCAATATGTTTTCTCCTCTTAGCAGGTTGTTGTTCAGCCTCAAAAAGTTATTTTTCTAACTGCTCTTTGCTAGCAGCTTTCCTTTTTCTTGAATCTTCTCTGATTTGCTCTTTAAGAATATCAGCAGCAGTCTTCTTCACAACTTCAGTAGGCTCAGCAGCCTCAACATCAATAAGAACTTCGGTAGACTCAGCAATGTCTTTTGTCTGCTGCCTTGTCCTTTTAGGCTTTAACATTTCTGTGATTTTCCTTGTATCAGTAGCCTTTCTCTTTTCTACAGATTTCTTTGGTGCAGCAGGTTGCACATCTTGTTTTGCTTTTGTCCTCTATTCCTGCTCACCACCATCATCATCACCATCACTGTTGTCATCACCACCATCACTTTCATTCCTTTCATGATCCTCATCATCATCATCCAGTCCAGGAGTACTGTAATGGATTTCTGGCTTGTACCTTGATTTGTTGATTTTTGCAGGTGCAACATCAGGAATCTGCAAATGATTCAGCAGGGCCTGAATCATTAAACCCAATGATTTAGTCATTGATTTTCTTGTGCCATCTCTGGCATCTGACACAAATTTCTACATGTATTGCACAAAGAATCCAGCCCAGTCAAATTTCTTGCTCCTTGAAATGATTATCATCAAGTCTATCTTTGGTCTAGAAAAAGTATCAAGGCTTCCAACTAAACCCAGAATGTTCCTAGAAATCAGCTTGCTCAGTAGATTATATTCCAAAGGAATTTTATTGACATTGATATTCAAAGCTGTAGCAACAGATTTGTCAGTCTTTATTGATCTACCAAATTCCACCCTTGGTAACTCCATCAAATCTGGATTTTTAGGAGCATCATTCCCTAGTCCAAACCCAAATGTTTCTCTCAGCATATCTGAAGTAACTTCAATTTCTTGGCGATTTACAGTCGTTGTAAATGCCTCCCTGTCATTCCTTATTACCATATTTCTCCAGAAATTGTTAACATTTGTAGAAGAAATGTTCTCCAATATGAGATTCAAGACGGTTTCCAATCCTTCATACCGCCTTATTCTTCTTCCAAGATTGATTGCTAACTCAGTCTTCTTAGCATCAACCACAAACTTCTCACACTTTGACCTGAACCAAGATTAATCTCCTTGTCTGCCATTGTAAAAACTTCAGAAAGATGAAGAAGAGAATTCTTTAAATATGTGTTCACACTTGTATATTCTTTAGTTTAGATTGTTCTAAGAATGTTTGTGTATATACTGAGTGTATTTCTGTTTATATAGCAGAAAGTAGTGGGTAGTAACCGTCAGGCAGGTACTGTGAACGTACTGTGCCATAAACGCATGATTTCTGTCTGAATTGAATGTAGTACTGCCATGTATCCCACTAATTGATACCACTAATGTAAGAAACCGTTATGTACTTGTAACGGCTGTATAAATGATATGATTAATATCCATTACTCGGCTGTTGACTTTCATTAATGTTTGACTTTATCAGCAACGTGACATACAACATACTTCTTCAGTATAGTACATAAGTCTGCTGTAAATCTTCAGTAGACTCAGCAGGTTCAGTAACCTGCTGACATCCAAAAAGTATAGCTGACCTTTACTTACATAGTATTTCCCAATTGATAATACAAGATGAAGTTTAATACCAATGACTAATCTGTCAAGTGAACTCACCGAACAGGACAAAGACCAATCTCCTTGGCAACTTCATTTGCTCAATTGACCTGTTGATACCAATGACTAATCTGCCAAGTGAGCTCACCCAACAGGGCAAAGAATAGCCCCCTTGGTGAATTCCAGTACCCTGCTGACCTGTCAGTAGGTCAGTCAACCTTGATAATGCCAAGTTTAGTTCTTAACTTAGCAAATCTTTCACTGTCTAAAGGTTTTGTATAGATGTCAGCAAGTTGATCTTCAGTAGGGATGTAAAGAACCACATCTTTCTTTTCAACATGATCTCTAATAAAATGATGTCTCACATCAATGTGTTTAGTCCTTAAGTGCAAAACATGATTTTCTATGATTGCAATTGCACTTTTGTTGTCACACATTACGGGAATTTCTCTTTCCTCAATCCCATAATCCCTTAGTTGTTGTCTTAGCCATAAAACTTGTACACAGCAGCTTCCAGCAGCAATGTATTCAGCTTCAGCAGTGGAAGTTGAAATTGAATTATGTTTCTTGCTGAACCAGGAAACAAGCCTACTGCCCATCAACTGACAAATTCCTGTTGTACTTTTTCTATCAATCTTACATCCAGCATAATCAGAATCTAAATAAGATACAACTTTGAAGTTTCCATCTCTTGGATACCATATCTCAACTCCAAAGATTCCTTCAAATATTTTAGATTCCTCTTTACTGCTGCTAAGTGAATTTCCTTAGGTTTTGATTGAAACCTTGCACATACACCTACTGCAAAGGATATATCAGGTCTGCTGGCAGTGAGGTACAACAGACTTCCTATCATCCTTCTGTATAAAGTCTGATCAACATCTTTACCTTCTTTATCTTCATCCAGCCTTATGCTTGTACCCATAGAAGTTGATATTTTGGTACTACTTTCCATTCCAAATTTCTTTAACTGCTCCTTGGTGTATTTGGTTTGATGAATGAAGATTTCATCCTTCATTTTCTTGACTTGTAAACCCAAGAAATAGTTCATTTCACCCATCATGCTCATTTGAAACTTGCTTTTCATGAGATTAGAAAACTTTTCACATAGCATCTCATTTTCAGAACCAAATATAATGTCATCCACATAAATTTGTACCAACAGGGTACTGTTACCATCATTGATTCTGAAAAGTGTCTTGTCAATGGTTCCTTTGGTAAAACCATTGTCCACTAAGAATTGAGATAAAGTCTCATACCAAGCTCTTGGTGCTTGTTTCAGTCCATAAATTGCCTTGTTGAGTCTGTACACTTTATCTTCTTGTTCTTTGAATTCAAAACCTGGAGGCTGCTGAACATAAACTTCTTCTTCCAGAATGCCATTCAAAAATGCACTTTTGACATCCATCTGGTGTGTACCCTGAAGTTCTTGTATGCATCATATGCCAAAATAACCTTATAGCTTCCAATCTTGCAACTGGGGCATAAGTCTCTTCAAAATATATTCCTTCTGCTTGAGAATAGCCTTTTGCTACTAGTCTGGCCTTGTTTCTAACAATAGTACCGGTTTTATCAAGTTTTTTTCCGTATACGTGGTACCTATGATATTTACATGAGTAAATCTATCCACCAGTGTCCAAACTTGATTCCTTTCAAACTCATTCAGTTCTTCTTGCATAGCAATTATCCAGTCTGGATCAGAAATTTCTTCTTCAACAACTTTAGGCTCAATTTGAGACAAAAAGCATGTAAACATGCCTTCAAGTTGTCTTCTAGTCCTTACACCTTGTTGTACATCTCCAATTACTTGTTCAGCGGGGTGATCCTTCAACCATTGTAAATCTTGGTTTGTTTGATTTACTGGAACCTGATCTTCAGTGGGGTCTGATGTATGATTAGTAGGGGGATCAGCAGATCCTGCATCTGTTGTTGTATCAATAGTATTACCAGCAGGTTCTTCAGTAGGTTTTCCTTCAGAAATTTTTATGTCACATAATTTGTTTAGAACATCAAAAAATTCTGGTTCAGTGACATTCTGATTCACAGAAACTACTTCATTCTCCATTCCAGTGAACTTAGGTTCATCAAACACAACATGTATTGATTCTTCATGTTTTAAAGTCCTTTTGTTCAGCACCCTAAATGCCTTGCTGACTGAAGAGTACCCCAAAAATATTCCTTCATCTGATTTTGGTTGGATGTCTTCAGTTGCTCCTTATGATTCAAGATAAAGCACTTGCTTCCAAATGGATGGAAATATGATATATTTGGCTTTTTTCCATTCCAAATTTCATAAGGTGTCTTCATTATCTTTTTGTTCACCGAGGTTCTATTTTGTGTATAGCATGCTGTATTGATTGCTTTAGCCCAAAACCTTTCAGGTAGCTGTGCTTCACATATCATTGTCCTCCCTACTACCTTCAAAGTCCTATTCCTTCTCTCAGCAACCCCATTCTACTGAGGTGTTCCAGCAGCTGCTAATTGATGCAGCACACCATTTTGTTCATAGTATTCTCTTATGACATTGTTTAGGAAATCACTACCCTTGTCTGATCTTATTTTCACTACTGTCACACTTTTCTCATTTTGCAATCTCTTCAAAAGTTCAGGCATCTTTTGAAGTGTTTCACTTTTACTGTTCATAAAAATCACCCAAGTGAATCTAGAAAAAATGATCCATAGGCATCAGTTCCAACACTATCTTTGTTGATTGCTTAGTTTTTGACTTGAAACTTGATTTTGTTTGTTTACCCTGCTGACAAGAATCACATACTACATCTTTCTTATATGTGATTTTAGGTAAACCAACCACCAACTTCTTCTTCACCAATTGATTGATATCTTCAAAGTTAAGATGATTCAACTTCTTATGCCACAACCAATTGAGTTCTGACTTTGTATGCACTAATAAACATGTTTCTGGAATAGCAGTAGACCAATCCACCACATACATGTTTAGTTGTCTTCTTCCAGCCAACACAACTTGTTCTCCAACTTCACTCATGACAATACAGTTGGTTTTGTCAAAAGTGACCTTGTAACCCATGTCACAGAATTATCCAGTGCTCAGCAGGTTGTAATCCATGCCTTCAACATATGCAACATTCCTGATTGTTAGACCATTCTCACCAGTATTCCATATCCTCTTGTGTATCCTAGTGTACTTTTTTTTCCAAAACTAACTTTAGGTCCATCCTTTGCCATAAAAACTTTCAAACAGTGCTTACTTCTTGTCATGTGTCTGGAACATCCACTGTCAAAGTACCAAACACCCTACAAAACAAATTTAATGTGTTTTAGTTACCCAAACCGGTTTGGGTCCATAGTGGTCAGTGGTAAGCACAACCCTTGGCAAGTTTCCATATGGTCTCATTTGGAAAGTGTTGCACTTTTGTTCATATGTATGCTACATTTCCAAAGAATATAACATTTGGTTGTGTAGCATTCACATGTGGTTTCTGGCCTTTTGGTACATAATGTTGTTTGAAGTGATTTCTGTTGTTAAAAGCATTAGTATAACCATAAGTTTGCTGTCTGTTAGAAACAGTCCTATATTATGGTCTCTACTGAGGTCTCTGTTGAGGTCTTTGGTAAGACCCTTGCTGATTCCATTGCTGAGTTCTAGGCTTAGCATTATGGTTATATCTATTGTTTCTAGTAGCAGAGGTAGGAATATTCCAATCTTCATCAGTAGGGAACAATCTGCCTTTCCCCCTGAGATAAGTATCCATTGAATGATTAACATTCTTGGGTTTAGTATTCTTATCCTTAGAGTATTTCTAATTTTTACCCTTTTGTGGTCCAGCATACTATGCAGTAGGTCTTCTATCAGCAGGTCTAGAGGGTCCAGCAGTCCTACCTTTGGATGCACCTATTTTGTTAGGAGCTTATGTCCCTTTGGACTTATGATTTTGCTCTTTTGAAGCATTCTCAGTAGGTTTTACTGCCTCAGCAACCTTTTAATGAGTTGGATCTTGTGCAGGTACAAACTTAGGACCAATCCTGGAACTAGGTTCAGCACCCTTACTTGATCCACCCTTAGAGGATTGTTGAGTTTCAAATCCAAGGCCTGTTTTATCATCATAAGGCTTTCCTGATTTGAATGCAGTTATGGAACTAGATTGTTCAGCAGATTCAGCTGCAACTGCAGGTGCAGCAGGCATATGTTGACTCTGCTGATAATCTTTTTCCTTACCTATTCCACATTTTATCTTTGAATTTCTGCTTGAAGTAATTCTCTTTCAGCCTTCACAATCTCATAACCAGATTGTATTTTCCTCAGTTGATTAAGGAGGGCATCTAGAGGTTCTTCAGTGTCAAAAATTTTAGGATTAGATCCACTAGTGGACTCACAATCACTATCAGCAGGAGTGTTCATAGATACATAATTGTATACCTCCTCTGTTTCATCCATACTGGCCATTAAATCATAATCATCCATATCAGCTATGAGTGATGTGTCATCTGATTCATTTCTTTTTTCTGATTCCACCCCATAGCCTGATTCATCATCAGCAACCAATTCTTTCTTGCCAGGTCTTCTCTGCTGACCCTTGTTCTTCAGCAGGACTGGACAGTCAAGTCTAAAATGTCCAGGTTTCTTGCAATTAAAGCATAGGTAGTCAGGATACTTCTTTTGTTTCAACTCAGGACAGTCAGGTTTGAAGTGTCCTGGTTTCTTGCAATGAAAGCACAAAAAGTCATGATCCTTTTTGGATTCTTCCTTTTTCTCAGTAGAATTCTTGCTATATTTCCTTGGGAATAACTTCCAGATTTCATCATTCTGATTCTTTTTGTCAGTAGGGCAATCTGCTCTTGGATTTCATCCAAAACATCATCTTTCACATTTGATGATTCTTCAACATGTGCAGCAGCCAGTGCAGTTGTCTTTGTTGCTTCTTTTTCAGCACTTGGAACTAGATCCTTACTGAATTCATAGGCCTTAAGATCATAGAACAATTTGAAGGTGTCTTCCTCTAGTAGACTTCTAGACTCCTCCATTGCAGTAACCTTCATCTTCCAGACTTCTTTTGCAGGTAATGCCTTGAGAATCCTGGTGTTGATCTCTTCTCTTGTATAAACAACATTCAGCAGGGTGAGTTCATCCAAAATTGCATTGAACCTTGATTCCATCTGTTCAATTGTCTCATTTGATTTCATTTTGAACACTTGAAATTTTTGCTTGGCCACACTGATCTTGTTCTTCTTCATTGCATATGTGCCTTCACAAATGAGTTGAATTCTCTCCCTTAGTTCTTTGGCAGTCTTGCAATCTTTCACCTTCATGTACATATTGCTATATAAGGCTCTGTAGTTAATGTCAATAGCAGTATTGTTCAGGTTTGCCATTTTTCTATCTTCAGCACCCCATTCATTCTTTGGCTTTAGGATAGTCTGATTTTGGCCATCAACAATTATGACTTTAATGATCTCAAGTGGTCCATCAGTCAGCACATCCATCATTTCATCATGTGTTGCAGCTAGATAAGCCTGCATACGACACTTATACTAATCAAAACGATCAATAGAACACATCAACATTGTCCTATCATACTGATTGTTATACATGATGCAAAACTTTGAAAAAACAGAAACTTAAAAAGTTTTCAAAGATTTTTCACAAGCACAACAAGTAGGATTACTTCAGAACAGAAGCTCTACTCTGATACCAATTGTTGGTCCCTTGAAAAGGCTTTGGTTAAGTTTAGACGAGGGGTGAATAAACTTAACACTTGAAACTTTTTGGAGTTGACAAACTTATCAAGGTCAGTGGTCTGCTGAGTATCAGTAGTCTGCTGACTATTAGTAGTATGCTGACTATTGATGCTCTTGAGTTTGTTGCAGTGGAATATATTAAATTAAGCCTTATTGCTTGTTGTTTCAAATATGATACTAAGTATTGGATACTCAGTAGTGCATGTAGTGTGATTCATTTGCTGGTTTAGTAGTTTGATGTGTTAAGCATGCAAGTATAGTAATTTGCAGAAAGTAAATGCAGTAAAATAAAGTACGCAAGATTTATAGTGGTTCCAGGTGGTGTAATCCTGTCAATCTACTCTTCTCCTATGATGTTGGAGGAAATTCACTAGAGACTTTTGGATTTGCAGTTACAAAAATCCTCAAACTGTTTGTCCTTGACCAATGATTATGGCTTCACAAACTGAAAACTAGAAACAGGTGTTATTGCTGCTCCTAAGTCCTCCACTGGTCTTTGAAGGGTAGGACTGCCTCTTCACCAGCTCCACCACACAACAGTTCTTGACACCTAAGTGCTTCTCTGTCTTCAGTAAACTTCTTGAAAAAGAAGGGTTTGAATCAAGAAAGTGATTCTGCTTCCAATAGACATCTAATCAGGATGAATGAATTAGCAGCCTAAGTTCATCAAGTGTGTAAACTGGATAAGTCTTGATTTGCAGGAAACACTTGAAGAAAAACTTGATCAGTAGATTAAAGTTCTATGTATCAGCAAGGTCATATTGCACAAATTCTTGCTCAAAAACTTAGTTGCTTTGTATGTATTCTTGGTGTTACAATCTGAATCAGGAGTCCTCTATTTATAGGTGTAGATCCTCTGATTTGAATTTGAATTTGAATGATAACCTTCATAGGATTGTCTGAATATTCTTGAAAATACCTTTGATGTACCGGACTCACATCGATGTGTCCTTCGGCTCGATCACCCAACACAACCAATGATATAATTTCATTTAATAAGGCTCAGAAATCCTTACAACGTCCATTTCATTGTGTCCATTGATTGACCAATTAATCCAAGGCTTGTAAGTCATCCTTATCCATTTAATCTTTCAGAAAAACTTGGATTAATTCAAATTAATCATTCAGCAGATATTTGATGTATAAGTCTACTGATGTCCTTGATTGTCAGCTGATTTTCAGTCTGTTGTGTTTTGACAAACACTTCTGCTGACTTCTTCTCATCTAACTTTTTATAATGAAGTTAGAGTACACCATTTTGAACATAACCAAGTTCCAAAACACCCTTCAACTTTAATGGAACTTAGACCTTCTTAACAAGGTATATGTGATTAGTTTAGGTCATCACAGACTTCCCTAAATTCTGATCACATATCCTTGGCTTTAAATTACTAAGTTTGATCCATTAGTCTTCAATACTGGGTTTGAACCCTCAGCCGTCATTCCTGAGTTTGAACCCTCAGCCTTCTTCCATCAGCAGGTTCCTAGAAAGTCTACTGACTTAGACACCCTACTGACCTAGACAGATCTGCTGAACAAGTCAGCTGACCTCTTTACAATGCTTGTTTGATCAAACCTATACAAAGATCAAACTCTAGTAAACCTATACATTTAATCTAGACATCTTTTGGCCTTTGCTCTATAACATCATTAAAACTAAAACATGTCTAACATGGGCCCGCTGCGGTCCCGAACAAACCCGATCAACACTGGCAGCTATATGTTGACGGAGCTTCATGTCGAAATGGCTGCGGGGCCGGCGTTATTTTGATGGAGCCTGGGACAACAGATGAAATCGAAAAAGCTCTAAGTTTTGAGTTCCCGGCCATGAATAATCAAGCCGAGTATGAGTTGGTTATAGCCGGACTTAAGCTTGCAAAAGAGTTAAAAGTGGAAAATGTTGAAGTCTACTGTGATTCTCAGCTCATCATCAACCAAATATCAGGGGACTGTAGGACGCGTTGCGGCATCCTCGAAAAATACGGTGAGATTATCCGACGATTGAGATCCGACTTCAACTATTGCAAATTTATCTAAGTTTGAAGAGAGTATAATGAGTGGACAGATTATCTCTCTAAGCTATCTCTTGAGAAGGAAATTGCAGATCCTTCAATAATGATAGAGTATCTTGCTGTACCCACCGACGAAATAACAGAAATCATGGAGATTGATGCACCAACGCCGACTCCATGTTGGATTGACGAAATTCAAGCTTATATAGTATTGGGCACCTTGCTCGTGGAGGCGAATAAATCTCGTGCCCTCAGGTAAAAGAGCGGTCTGGTACGTCATACACGACAGAAAGCTTTATAGGAGATCCGCCACTAAACCTTTATTAAGATGTGTCCGAAAGGAGGAAAGCAAGAAAATACTCATGGAGCTCCACCAAGGAGTGTGCGGGGGCCATCCCGCTAGCCGATCCTTGGCCCGAAAAGTTATCACAGCGGGGTATTATTGGTCGGCAATCCTTAAAGATTCGGAGAAGCTAGTCAGAGAATATTCAGAGTGCCAGAAACATGCGGACATCCCAAGACTACCATCGGTTGAACAGAGCATTGTGGTCACGCCTTGGCCTTTTGACATGTGGGGACTCGACCTCATCGGACCTTTCCCATCTAGAAGAGATGGGAAGGGGTGGATGCAAAGATATCATAGTGGCTGTGGATTATTTCACAAAGTGGAACGAGGCCAAGCCTTTTGTTATGATAGGAGAAAAGGATGCGGTTTACTTTCTACACGATCATATATGGTCTCATTTTGGTATCCCGCGGGCAGAGGTGTCAGACCACAGACCGCAGTTCAGGAAAGAATTCTCCAGTTTTTGCGAGGAGTACAAGGTCAAACACTGGCAGTCATCCGTGGCCTATCCCCAGGAAAATGGCCAAGCTGAGGCCGGCAATAAACAGATAATCAAGATGCTCAAAAACAGCATAAATAAGAAGGCATAAGTAGGATGTTGGGTCTACGAGCTACCCGTAATACTATGGGCACTCCACACCACAATCAAAACACCCACCGGAGAAATGCCGTTTGCTCTGACTTACAGGTCAGAGGCCATGACTCCTATTGAAATGGCACTCCCGAGCATCAGGGTCGCTCTGTACGATCCCACGGACAACATACTTAACAGGCAGATTGACCTAGACCTGGCGGAGGAAAAGAGGATAGCAACGTATCATTGGCTCGTAAACTACAAGCAGACCGCTAAGCGACGGCACGACAAACGAATCCGCGACCATTCCTTCAAGTCGGCGACTTTGTTCTGCAAAACATAAAGGCCACCGGTCTTGAGCCTGATAAAGGCAAGCTCACGATGAATCGAGGAGGCCCTTACCAGTCACAAGAGATCAAGAAAAGGGACTTATTTCCTTATGAACCAGCAGGGTTTCGAGCTCAACAGACCATGGCATGCGGACAACCTCAAAAGGTACTATATGTAATAATCGGCTATGGTCATGGCTATCCTCTCGTTTACGACGTGAGTGTTTAGGCTTTCTTACTTATAACTTTTACTCACCTAGCGGGGCGAGGAAAACTTAATAAAGCCCGGTTTTTCATTTATCTTTTAGCGGACGTGTTATCATATCCGTCAAATGTGTCCGTTGTACATAAGCGTGTTATCATATCCGTCAAATGTGTCAGCTGTACATACGTGTGATTTTCGACAAAGTTTCCAACAAAGACTTCGGATTCATCTCAGACTTTTTTAAAAGAGGAGTGATTTTCGACAAAATTTTCAACAAAGACTTCGGATTCATCTCATACTTTGTTAAAATGGAGGCCATGTTTGGGAAAATTTCAAACATACGCGATCAGACAAGATATATACCCGCAAGTTCCTAGTTTTGACTCTTATCTGAAATAAGGGGGCCACACACCGGAAAAATTTCAATTTTGCGAGCGAAAAGTTATTTCAGATAAGTCCGTCCGTCCGTCTTATAGCCGGGCAAATTATTTCAGCTAAGTTCGACTCCGAGCCTCATCTGAAACAAGGGGGCATATTATGGGGAATTTTCAAGCTACATCGGACAGCTTCAAACCTCATCTTAAACAAGGGGGCCGGACTCCGGAATAATTTCATTCGTCGAGTAGTTATTTCAGATAAGTCCTTTTGTGTTCGACTCCGAATCTTATCTAAAACAAAGAGGACCGGACACTACTAGATCGGGCACGCAAAGGGCATACAAACACAAAGGCGAGCAAAAAAGAAACTTAATGCATCTAGGAAATGAAAGAAATGTTATTACAAATAAAGCAAAGTGCAGAATAAAGAAAAGTTATACAATGCGAAATCAAAATATTTTTTATACAAGGTAGAGGCAAGTTCAAAATAAGTTCAAGAATCTTCTGGCCGTTTATCCTCGTCGCTGATGTTCTCAGCACTGGGGGGAAGGATGCAACATGTTATCAGCATTGGCATCTAACTCTATCTGCTCGACTGGCGCTTCATTCTCGGCCGGTTCCTGGGTTGCACGGAGCACTAACTCCCTGAGGTTCTCCTCTTCACCAGTGGGTGCCTCCCAACCAGCAGCATAGGTCTACAGTTCGATCTTGGAGAAGGGGATCTGTGGGTGGAAACCCCTCAAATGGTCAGAAAAGGGAGCGGTGAGGATCCAGTCTCGCAAGGTCTCGAGGTCCGGATCGTCGCCACCCCGAGCCCACGTACACCGGGCGATATGATAAAAGCCTTGATCATATCCCATCAGGAAATTCTCACCCGCTGTAGCCTTCCTTGCAGCCTCTATCTCGGCCTGGACTCCGGAATTCAACTCTGCCAGCTGGTTCTTCAGATCAGCGGTTACTTCTTGCTCGGCTTTCCAGCGGGCTCTGGCGTCATTAATCCGCTGCTACATATCTTTCATAGATTGAGAAACCGCTCTATCTCTCTCCGCAAGTTCAACATTAAACTTCTCTAGACGCTTTGAGTTCTTTTGAGCCTCTCGCTGCATCTTCTTTGCTTCCGCGAGCTGCTTCTTCAGACCATCACTCTCAGCGAGCTGCTTCTTCAGATCATCAACTTCAGCCAGCTACTTCTTTAGTTCAGTATTTTCAGCTTCGGTAGCACCAAGCCGTACCCACAGATCGTCCCCAACCACTCTGGCGGCATTCAATGCCATGGTAGCATCTGAGATCGATGCTATTATGTTTCTGTAATCGTTTATGAACTGAAGGAGACCGGTGCCGACATAAAAAACAAAATATAAGCAGACGGACTGAAAAAACAAAAAGCAAAAACAAAACAAGGTAAGATGGGGTGTTTACCATGCTCACCGTGGCCCCGTACAAACCCCACAGATCCTCGATGTTCTGAAGAAAGGTACGATGAGGATTGGTCTGATCCGCCAGCACAATCTGGTTCATGATGCCGCGGCCAATCTCCAACTAAACTGGATTAGGAAGGCCCCACCACAAATGCCTCAGCGGGGTTACATCAGTGATCCCTCTAAAAATTATGATCAACCTAGTCATGTCAACGGGCTGCTGACACATGAACTCCCTCTCTAGCCAGACCACAGGATGACCCTCGAGCCCAATGGGGAAATCAGGACGAAGCACCATTGCAGTTGTGCCCGCCAGAGAGGATTTGTCGGCTGAAGATTTGCCTTTATCAGAGAGTTTGCCTTTATCACCAACATCCTTCTTCTGAACATCATCGGCTTTGGATTTCTTGGATGGCCGAGCCTCCTGCTCACCGTCCCCACCACCAGTGGGATCAATCTCTCCACTACAGCTCTCTTCTTCTTCTCGCCAATAGGAGGCTGAGTCATGACTGACTGTTTCAAAGTTTTTCCCGTCGTGGTTATGCCCGCCGCTGATTTCACGGGTGGCTGATTTGCTTTCCTAGCCTTAGATCAAGAGGTGCCCACCGCGTCAATCTGAAGGTCGACCATAGGGAGTGTAGTCTTAACTCCCTTCAACTCGGCGGCCCTCTTCGCCGTACCGTCAGACTTCCTAACACCTAACAAAATGCACTGTGCCAAAGCATTCATAGTACCTGCATGAGACAATGCTTATCAAACAGCAACCAAAATAATAAGAGGAGAAACAAATGAAAGAGCAGTCAATCAAATATAGAAAATAACAAGTAAGAATCGTACTCGGAGCCCGTATTGAATGATTGCCAAAACAGACTTTACATAAGAAGGGCACGCATTTGCCGAAGAGGCACTCCCCGTACCATTCGGGGTCAGTGGGCAATGGTTCGACCACCACCAAGGGACCCCCGACCCCTGCTCCGGAGAGTCCTGCCCTTATAAGATAGGGTTCACCAACATCTAGGAGAAGCCTCCAGTTAAAGGCTCGGGCTTGCTCCTGTCCTTTTCAGGTATACCTGAGCAACTCTTTGAGCTCGGCCATAAACCTGTCATCGGCCTCCTAAGTTTTTATATCCTTCAAGTGATCGGTCTTAACCGAGTTCACAGGGAGCTTTTCGAATGGCCATCCTACTTGAGACTCGACTTTCATACATCTCTTGTCACAGTCCGTCACTTTGTCGGGAAGATCGAATAGAAGTCGAGGCCTACCACTACTCGATCTGCTCCGTGTTTGAATCAGCCCGGCATCACCCTTTCGGTTGAAACTATAAAAATAAAGCAGCGCCGCCATCGACGGCTTGTGACCTCTAAGCCGACTTATTATGATAAAGAACATCACCACCCGGACTACCCACAGGCTAAGGTCGCAAGGCATAACCTTCCATTCTTCCATGAACTTAATGAAAAATGGGTCAAAGGGCGGCCTAAGCCCGGCAACTAAATGGTCGTAATTCAACCACAGATAATCATCTTCATCTCGACCCCAGGACCGCGACACGTTCATCGCACCCATGTTGCAAATCGGTAATCATCCGGAATATCAAAGGCGGTCAGCACCGAAGTGTAATCAGTCCGAGCTCGAAGCTCCCTCCATCGAGCTATGAGATTGCTATCAGCACGTTTTTGGTCCGCCAGCTCCATCTCAACAGCGATTGACCTCTTTTTGGGTGGCCTCTTCTTTTTCTTGGGCTCATCAGATGCGGCCGCTTTCCTGGACACTACCGCTTTCTGGGATACCGCGGACCTCTCTGACACTCTGGTCCTCTTCGATCCCACAACTTCCTTGAAATCTATATCTCGAGCAGCTTCCAGTTGAGGCATAACTTTGTGGAAGGCATTAAGGAGCTCGGTAATTTTCCTTTGGTCGTCATTATCAACCTCGCCCCCGGCAGCTCCCTCACCGATTACCTCGACTTCCTCATCAGCCTCCTCAGATTCGACTTCGATGGCCTCTTCTTCTTCCTCGGCCGTTCCTTCCTCGTCAATTATGTCGACCTCCTCTGAGCCGGCAGCAGCACGGACCTCTTCATCTGACGGGGTATCTTCTGACGACATCCTGGAAAAGAGACAGGGTGAGATGGATAGGTTAATCACCTAGACATGGAAGTCGGGCCGAGGTGAGAGCAATCACACCCCGACACCTTGCCCCTCCGTTTTCCCTAATGATGAACCCAGAAAAACCCTCTATCAAGCAAAATAAATTAACCATGGCAATAGCCTGGGTGTCAATCAATCGATAAGTTTCTGGGAGAAGGGCACAAGTATATCGAAGCACAAAGGGGTTAATTTATGATTCACAATCAGAGAAACCCTAATTTTTAAACACGATTCTTACCACATACAGTTTTCTAGCCAAAGGAATAAGCAAAATTGAAGCAACAAAGCAATAAAGCCATATGAAATCATACATGATTGAATGAAATGGGGATGAAAGATGTTGTCTTTTTCCTGAGATTGTTTGCTTGCCGGAATATGCCTGCTCTCACCAGAATCCTCTTGCTTTGCTTGCCGGAAACGTATCTCAGAAAAGGGAAAGTGTAAGAGTGAGGGAGGAAATCCCTATTTATAGATGAAAAATGGAGGGAGGTGTCATTTGGAATTTGAAATTCAAACGCAATTATTTCCAGGAACGGTTACTGATTCCTCTTAGCCAATCAGAAGAGGGGACGGTTCACGTCAAACGTCGTCTCAATTAATGCAACCGACATGACATTTCGCGAACCCATACAACTGTCATAGCCTCAACTGCTCTGGCCTACGGCCTCTCTTCAACACGGCTTACGGCCTCAGCTCAAAAGGGCATGCGGCCTCAACTCAAAATGGCTTACGGTCATCTAAATCCGTTCGCTTCATAGCACGGTATCTAAGTGTTAGTAAATCTACGCGGGAATGCAGCGGAATTCAAAAATTTATTTCCTTTAACCAGGATCGACTTCGTTTAAGCAATAAACAAATAAGCGGTGGTTACCTTGGTTGATATATAAGATCGACGCTTTGACCGTCTAAGGAGAGTAGTTCTGCATAGAGCCGCCCAAGTGTTCGGCCTCTACCGCTAGTCCACACGAACAGCCTGCCGGAATCCCATCATGGATTGCTATTGGAAAACTCCGGTTGCTAGACCGGTCTTTTTCCCCTCTCTCCAACTCTCTATAGGATGCTCTCTATTTTACAGAAAACTATTAACTCTTGCAATTGTGATGTACAAAAGAGCTTGACACCCACCTCTTATTTATAGTGTAAGGGGCGCCCCAACCTAGAGTGGAGGAGAAGAAAACCTTTTTCCGAATAAAATAATGAATATATTTGATTGATTTATCTCATTTAATTTAATATCTTATATTAAATATTTCAAGGATATTGTCAATATCTTATATTGATTATATTTATCTTACATAAATCAATTTACACATGTGTGCAAATCTATAGTCATTAATATCTAATATTAATATATGGTAATCTTATTAATTAAATTGTACAATCCAAGTGTATCATAATACACTTATTATTGGCTCCACATTTAGCCAATTATTGGCATCCGGAATATTCTTTAATTAATATAATGCTATGATTAATTAATTTACAAAATACATGTATATCATATATATATATATGTATATATATATATGTATGTATATATATATATATATATACATACATATATATATATATATATATATATATATATATATATATATATATATCAAATTAT
This sequence comes from Gentiana macrophylla, assembly GCA_026214975.1. Taxonomy (NCBI): domain Eukaryota; kingdom Viridiplantae; phylum Streptophyta; class Magnoliopsida; order Gentianales; family Gentianaceae; genus Gentiana; species Gentiana macrophylla. The sequence continues at coordinate 93,349,239 of CM047808.1, read as the reverse complement.
ATGTATCAATATACATATTTAATTAATCAATATAATTAATATATTGTATTATATTTATTCATAATAAATAAATACCACCATATTAATTTACCACTATAACCTTTATAGTAAGAGATAAACTTTCCTTATTTGATTATCATCTATAACCACATTTTAATCCGGCTAGGTTTTCATATGTGTGTGACCCGATAGGCTTCCGAATATGTTGGCCGTAGACACAAAGTGCAATTTACGAAAATGCCCTTCATGCCTAACGATCACGGGATAGCGTCTAGAAACACACCGTGACCCCCAATCATCGGAAGAGTCAAATGCAATGACTACTACCTTTCATGTGAAACAGTTACCGTGCAACTTACAATCCTATCGCTGTAATAATATCCATACGGTCGTACGTCGAGTGTCAAACATTAACGACCGTATCTTATAATCTGGATATCATGCTCTCTCGATGTAACTCATTTACTCCCACTTTGCAAAGATTCACGAGAGTAATACATTCCTTATAAGAAGGTCATTTCGGATATTCACCCCTACTGATAGGGTACGCGATTCCCAGACGACCAAACATATACACTCTGCATTCTTCAATATCACACTCAATCACTACCGCATGATCGCCCCGTGGCTAGAGGAAAGCTCAATAGTGTCAAAACATGACAATCCACACCGTGATGCCATGAAGACTCTGGTCTAAAGGATAATTACACAACTACCACATAGTGCGACACTTAATGTAAGTGGGTCAGTCTAACGTACGCATTCTCTAATACACGTCCTTGTACAGTCCAAGTGTCTCTACGCTTTGATAGATGAGATCTATCCCTGCCCTTAAAGACAGAAGGCATCTAATACATGCTAGTCTGTTTGTTCTATCAATGTCCTGTTCAATGTACATCAGCCTAGAGAGTATCAAACTTATTAAAGTGATCAGAGACCTCATCAACCATAATCGCCTATCATGGTTTCTCTATCACAGTTTAATACTAAGGACGTTATCATATAACAATTCATAATTGGTTATTTAAAAGAACATATGTATGACAACAGAAAAGCCATTTAATATATTTATAAACATAAAGAAATAGTAGAAATGATCCGACCCGGTCAGATCCAATCCAACCCGATTGGGTTTAGGACACTATTTCAACAATCTCCCACTTGCCCTAAAACCAATCACTCGCCCACACAAGACCAAGTTGAAACACAAGAATCTCATGCAATACTCGCAACCAGCCCTAGCCATAAACGGATCACTATCCGTAGGGACTCATACTATCTTCATATCATGCTCCAAACGACCAAGTCAAAGGAACCGCCTCAACACACACACGAATCTCTGACGAGACCCTGGTCCTTGCTTCAAGCAATGAATCCACTTATTATATCAGCTATATAGAAAAGGTGGAAGAACTGTACAAGGTTCAGGAATGAACCTCATAGACTCGTGTACTGCTCCCGCTGCGCCTCCAAGACACTACGGTATTTTGGCTCAGTTGTAGAATTTATAGTGACCCATAGCCTAGAACATTTCCAGCTCACTATATCACTTAATCCAAGTGACTACAAACCCATACCGTAGCTTCCACTCGCCTTCGTAAGACTCCTGATATACATCTATATAACTATATTTATTCGCTTCCAAGTTTTGATAAACTAGGAAACCATCCTTAACTTGTTTAAAGATGTTCTCGACATTCACCAGTTCACTTTCATATTTGCTCATGACTATTCATGAAGTATGAACATCTGGCATTACTTTTATGATGGTTCCTTTCGCAGTAGCAAAGGAAACCTTCCATAAGCATCATCTTTCACCTTAACTTTAGGACGAATGTCCTAACATAGATAGATCTTGAGAACACTGGCTAGCAGTATCCCCGTCGCGATCTATGCTAAACTCTTTTAACATCTCATCTATATAGGTAAACTATAATCTAACAGGAGTTAAATCTATCGCTATAGATTCTTATTTCTAAAATTAAGAACTACCAATCCAAGTGCTTTCGTAAAGACCTTGAATTACCAAACAATAATTGACTGTGACATGGGGTATTAATTCTCGAGAGAGATATCCAATACCTTACTCAAAAATCATAACACACTCCCACTATCCATCTTGCATATTGGGCATATTCTTCTTTTGACTAAATCAAACTCCTTTGATTATCAAACAAAGAAATTGTCTAGAGAAACTTGTTTGAGTCCATAAATGGATCTCGTGGGCTTACATGTCATGTTATCATCAATGAACATCGAGATGTTTGCCCAACGTCTTCAACACTATCATGTAGTCATGTTACGAAGTTATAACAAGCATTATCTGAATAGAATTGGGCACAGCTGGCAGCATAAAGATAATTATAAGGTTTACACCCCGTACCCTTCAGCCGTCACTATAGCCTTATGGTAATCATATTACTATCCATGTCAGCCTTTCAGGGACATTCCCTCTAGGTAAGACAGACTAGGTTTATAACATGGTTGTCACTAATGGTATCTAATTCAGATATTATGGCTCTTAGCTATATCTCTCAATCTTGCCTTCCAAACATTCCTTTATAAGTCGTGAGATATTAATTCTTCAAGATGAACATACCAGCAGCCCTTTTGGGCTTGAGGTTATCCACAGACTTACAAAACTTTTGTGTGCACTGAGCAGTGTTCTACACCTCATCGTTATGTGGCGTCTACTCATGTTCCAATGGTTGAATATATGTTTGTAGTTCTCAAACTCTTTTGAGATCTTATTTACTCCCACTGTCTCTTTTGGAAGTAACACTTCCTCGAGAAAACAGTATGTTTGGAGACAAACATTTTGCTCCGCAGACAGGTAAATAATATATAGCGTACTTGCTAAGATACTCTACAAAGTCGCATATGTCGTACTAGGCTCCAAGCCTTTCTGACTTATCCTCTTCCATATCTAATACGGAATTCATTCAACCTTTATTCTTTGGAACTTGGTTAAGTATAAGGGCACTATCCCAAAACGGGTAAGGGATACTTCGCATGCCTTGCGTCACACTTTTATCATATAAAGTGTTGTTTCCATTTCAGGAACACAATCCAATTGTGCATCCCAAAAATGGTATCCTTCAAGGGAGAATCTTATTTCTTTTCAGACGACTTCTGAAACACCCTTCATGTATTAATTACTTCAATCCAATTGAAGATTAATTTCTAAGTAGCTCATCAATCTCATATTCGTATTAGCTCGAACTTTTCGGGCTTTTCGAATTATGCACTTCACTAAGTACATTCAACTATTTCTAAAAATAGTCATAGAGATTAACAAACAATTATTTATGGCATTAATTGTCATAAGCCAACAAACATCGGTATATTTAGGCTTTAGACAATTTTTCTAGATTTTATAACCTTTTCATAAAAGGGTATTTTAGTCACCTTTAGATAAGATTCGTATTACCCACATGATTCATAATCATATGGTTCAAACGTCATCAGAATGACATCTGATCACACGATTCCCCTCTCTAGAGACTATGTCTAGAACGACCACCAAATATTAAGGATAACAACCATACAAACATTTAGTTGAGATTTCATCACATATATCAACTATATAGTGATATGAATCTAGTATGTTAGATTCAGCGACCTTTCAACTTTATCGGAATAACATTATTCTTTACAATTGAATATGTCTACTAAATCCTAACAAGTAACTAAAAATATGTTCTTCATAAGAACCGGAACATAATAACATTTATTTAGTTCCCTTATAAGTTTACTAGATCCAGAATATGGTAAGTGTTACAACGTTTGCTTCACCTTCCATATCTGCATTTAATCTTTCTAATTTAATCACACTCGTAAGATATCGTATATCTTAGAGTCGACTTTGAACTTAGATAGATTTATGTCAACTCACTTGCCTAGAATAGAAACTTCAATAGGTTCTCTACTTAAGCACATGCTCCAACTTTCCTTTTTAATCCTTTAACCACTTGAAAAATGTTTCTTATTGTAGTCTTCATAAGACTTAAGATAGATCACAAGAGCCATGTCTTTAATTTCCTTTCGTAAAGAAAATCTAAAGTTTATTAAATAGTTTATTTAACCTTTTGAATCGTATTCAAAACATTGACTATTTAATTAACCTTTAAGCAATGATAGAATTAAGTCGATACTTAAATCTTACAATTTTGAAAACAACCTTTCCAAAATTTGATGTGGTCATTCTTATCCAATGTTTGAATTAATTGTCATCGTGTGACAGAATGATTATCTTGGATCGTATCCAATATATGATTAATTCATTGAAACTTATTTCAAATGATTTAATCATATCATGAGCGTCCGCTTTCATTAATAATTAAAGCCTTGGAGTACTCCATCAAATATGTAGTCTCCTTGTCTACAACTATTATAACGGGATTGCTCGTGTCATTGCTTATTTTAAAAGGATTAAAATTGCTTAACCTTATTTGAGAACGTTTCTCAAAAGGTAACAGTCATAATTTGGTTTTTTACTAATCGAGAATTAAAAACATAAATATAAAGTTTGCTAAAACTACAACATAAAATATAGATAAAAAGAGTGTTGTTGTTTATACACGCAAAATCAAAAATGGTCTTTTGGTTAATGATTTTGCTCCCACTAGTCAACTACTCCCAATTGACTTTCAAGAATCTTTCAAAATTCTTTAGTGGCCAAGATCTCATCTGGTTACCCCGATTCCCGAAGAGGGCCGATCAACCGGAATAATTCAAAAGGTATGTAACACTTACCAATCACATCTCTATGTGACTCTTGGTGATTGACTAGTCAACTCTTTGATAATTCACATCTTTATGTGGTAGTCAACCTCTTGCCTCTAGAATAAGGCGGTCTTGACGATGGCCAATCACCGTAATACTCTAGTCAAGTCATAACCCAATATTCGCGAGATCTCATACAATCATATCTCAATAACGACGATATACCCGTGGTAGGTCAACTCCCGACGAAGGCCAATCAGTTGGATCCGAACAAAGGCTCTTCACCGTCGGTATAATATTGGGAGACAATATTTCGACTTGATTTTTGTTGTGGAAATATTTACGTAAATTAATTCACTTAATTAATTTTAATCACGGTCTCATCAATTATATCTATCTCTATAGACATACATCCTACACATTTATCTAGATCGTGCCTAGTCATGCATCTATCGTATCATATAAAATAAATACAATCACAAAATAAATAAATGCGTAAAGTAACCGGTATGATCATGGACTTTTCCTAGGTGCGGTTTCGAATACAAACCCATTTAAACCCGCTGGGTCACATTCTAAGGGTAGCTGCAACCGCCAATAGGATCTTTAATGCGCCATCTCCAATGGGATCTTTATTCTTCTTCTTTGGTCTCCATCTTCTGCTCCATTCTTGTTACATTTAATTATATCTAATAAAATAAATACACCCGCCATACACAGGGGGAGCTAATGGGAATGGGATAAATGCAGAAAATAAACTTAGTCACGTTCTTCATAACGGCCTAGGACAATTTTTAAACCAACAGAAAAATTAAATCATTCACATCTATCCTATCGGTCGAGTCCATGATCAATCGGGGTCCATATAATCATATTATATCTAATATATCTAATCCATACAATAACATCTTATGAAAAAAGATAAAATTAAAATTTAACTACTTGCGTCTTAATTAATCAATTATCATTTATTAAATAATTTTATCCAATCGATTAACTAATTAACATAATTAATTAAATGATTTTAATCGAAATAAAATTAACAATTAATTTTAAACCGATTTCAATTTTAATTTTAATTAATTGGAACTATTCCAAAAATAAATCAAAATTAAAATTAGGTTTCTTTTGTTTCTTTCCTTTTGATTCCTAATCAAAAGGGATGCCTATGATTTCCTAAACCAAAAGACATCTCCCTTGGCCCTTTCCAAAATCAAAATTTTGAAAAGGGCCTAGGTCTATTCCAAACAAAATTTGGAAAGGCCAATATTTTGGTTAATATTATTTTAATGCCATGTGGCATCCCAATGGCCCAAACTATTTGAACCATTGGTTAGCCACAAGACACAACTAAACAAAGGAGGAATTACCAATCACAACTATGAACCGTATTGAATCACAAAATACACAAAACAAAATTTAGGAGATCCGCCAGCATTGACCGGTCAACCGACGCCGACAGCAGGTTGCCCTGCCGCCGACCAGCCGCTGCTGGTGGTGGTGCCGCCGCCAGTATCACTTTTGTGAATCAAAAATCTTTCACCTTTTATAACCAATGGGATCTTTATTCTTCATCTTTCATGTATCACTTTTGCGAATCAAAAATCTTTCACCTTTTAATTATGTGATTTAAACGATAAAATTAACTACGCAAAATAACATGCTTATTGCTTAAGCTCGAAGCTCTCTCTGATACCACTGTTAGGAAATCTACGCGGGAACGCAGCGGAATTCAAAAATTTATTTCCTTTAACCAGGATCGACTTCGTTTAAGCAATAAACAAATAAGCTAGTAGATGGTGGTTACCTTGGTTGATCAATAAGATCGACGCTCTAACCGTCTTAGGAGAGTAGTTCTACATAGAGCCGCCTAAGTGTTCGGCCTCTACCGCTAGTCCACACGAACAGCCCGTCGGAATCCCATCATGGATTGCTATTGGAAAACTCCGGTTGCTAGACCGGCCTTTTTCCCCTCTCTCCAACTCTCTATAGGATACTCTCTATTTTACACAAGAACTATTAGCTCTTGCAATTGTAATGTACAAAAGAGCTTGACACTCACCTCTTATTTATAGTGTAGGGGGCGCCCCAACCTAGAGTGGATGAGAAGAAAACATTTTCCCAATAAAATAAGAAATATATTTGATTGATTTATCTCATTTAATTTAATATCTTATATTAAATATTTCCAAGATATTGTCAATATCTTATATTGATTATATTTATCTTATTACCATAAATCAATTTACACATGTGTGCAAATCTATAGTCATTAATATCTAATATTAATATATGGTAATCTTATTAATTAAATTGCACAATCCAAGTGTATCATAATACACTTATTATTAGCGCCACCTTTAGCCTATTATTGGCATCCGGAATATTCTTTAATTAATATAATGCTATGATTAATTAATTTGTAAAATACATGTATATCACATATATATATCGAAATTATATGTATCAATATACATTTTTAATTAATCAATATAATTAATATCTTGTATTTTTTATTCATAATAAATAAATACCACAATATTAATTTACCACTATAACCTTTATAGTACGAGATAAACGTTCCATATTTGGTTATCATCTATAACCACATTTTAATCCGGCTAGATGTTCATATGTGTGTGACCCGATAGGCTTCCGAATATGTTGGCCGTAGACACAAAGTGCAATTTACGAAAATGCCTGTCATGTCTAACGATCACGGGATAGTGTCTAGCAACACACCATGACCCCCAATCATCGGAAGAGTCAAATGAAGTGACTACTACCTTTCATGTGAAACGGTTACCGTTTAACTTACAATCATATCGCTGTAATAATATCCATATGGTTGTACGACGAGTGTCAAACATTAACGACCGTATCTTATAATCTGGATATCATGGTCTCTTGAAGTAACTCATTTACTCCCACTTTGCAAAGATTCATGAGAGTAAGACATTCCTTATTAGAAGGCCCTTTCGGATATTCACCCCTACTGATAGGGTACGCGATTCTCAGACGACCAAACATGTATACTCCGCATGCTTCAGTATCACACCTAATCACTACCTCATGATCACCCCGTGGCTAGGGGAATCCTCAATAGTGTCAAAGCATGACAATCCACACCGTGATTCCATGAAGACTCCGGTCTAAAGGATAATTATACAACTGCCACATAGTGCGACACTTAATGTAAGTAGGTCAGTCTAACGTACGCATTCTCTAATACACGTCCACGTATAGTCCAAGTGTCTCTACACTTTGATAGACGAGATTTATCCCTGCCCTTAAAAATAGAAGACATCTAATACGTGCTAGTCTGTTTGTACTATCAATGTCCTGTTCAATAGTACATCAGCCTAGAGACATTTAAATATCAAACGTATTAAAGTGATTAAAGATCTCATCAACCATAATCGCCTATCATGGTTTCTCTATCACAGTTTAATACTAAGGACGTTATCATATAACACTTTATAATTGGTTCTTTAAAAGAACATATATATGACAACAGAAAAAGCCATTTAATATATGTATAAACATAAAGAAATAGTAGAAATGATCCGACCCGGTCGGATCCGGTGCAATCCGATTGGGTTTAGGACACTATTTCAACACTAAGCCCGATAGAGCGTTATCGGCATGCAAGCCCGATAGTCAGTATCGGCATCTAAGCCTGTCCACTACAAAGCACAGCATACGATCGGTAATTCGCTATGCGATACTAACACTGATTCAAGCCCGATTAACAGTATCGGCATACAAGCCCAATAGTCGATGACGCGATCTAAGCTCGTTTCGCTATAATGCACAAAGATATGTCGATGGTGCAACGCAATGTCAACATTGATTTAAGCCCGATAACCATTGTCGGCATCTCTCTGTCATGAACGATAACATGAGGGTGCGGTTCTCTCCCGCTTCTTTGAGATCTACTCTCCGCCTCGGCGGGCACGCCAGGCACAGAGTAGAGGGCCATTGATATACCCGAACTAGATTGTGGCCCTTCTTATCTTGATTGGGCCTATTTCATAGCCCAATAAACATATCTTGGGCCTTCATCCCCTTAGTCTGCAATTCATAAGCCGGATCCTATCCTCAGCGCATAAGCCAGACCCCTTTCCACTCCGAGGCCTCAGATATAGTGGAACCTCCCATATTATCAGGATGACATCAAGACAAGGCAGATATGATTCCGACCAACATATGAGTCCGATGTCCGCCATACTTATCCAGACAGCTGGCCAGTCCACTTGTATCTATCTATATGATTATCTCTAATTGTATCCATTTAATTGTCTTGTCATGAATAGTCAACCGACTTAGTCCTTGCTTATATATATGGGATCACAATGTAATAAGAAAGCATCCAAGAACTAATATACACGGAGCTACTCTGTCAATTTGTCGACTCACTTGCGTTTTCTCTCATAAGCATTAGTCCAGAAGCCTTGTTCTTGATAGCCACCACCTACTCTCCGGAGAAATCATATACATACAGCCATATATCCACTTATATATCTGTTACCACAAATCTGGTATTCACCGCAATATCAATATCTTTTTAAATAGATATGGAATTTTAAGGTTTTTATTTTAACATAGATGATAATTTTAATGGACAAATGGGCTGATCAAGTGATGGTTAGATGGACTAGTTAATGGGTGGGCTAAAATTACAAGGTATCTGTTGAAAAATTGAAAAACTTTGGGTGGGCTTAGCCCCCCAAAATCTATATACTGACTCTGTCAATAGGTACCCCTTACCCCGTCATTTTACTTGGGTATTTTTGTTTGTGAGTGATTTCAGGTCGAAAGATTGTGTATGGGTTGATCCTTGCCAATGAAAGATGTTGGTCCCTTGAAAAGGCTTTGGTTAAGTTTAGAAGGGGGGGGTGAATAAACTTAACACTTAAAACTTTGGAGTTAACAAATTCTGCAACTTCAGCAGCCTGCTGATACTTCAGAGTTTGTTTGAGACTTCATAGCTTTCTTGATAAACATGAGTCTACTTGATAGTTGAGGTTCTTTGGATTTGTGCAAATTGAATAATATCAAAATTAAGCCTTAATACTTGTTGTTAAATATGATACTAAGTATTAGATACTTAGTAGTGCAGTGTGTGATTTCATTTGCTAGATTCAAGATGGTTGATGTGTAAAATAAACTAAGTGCGTAAAGTAAATGTCGAAAGTAAGTAAGCGGTTTTATAGTGGTTCCAGGTGGTGTAATCCTCACCACCCACTCTTCTCCTGTGATGTTGGAGGAAATTCACTAGAGATCTTTGATGTAGCTGTTACAAAGATTCCTAAGTTGCTTGTCCTTCACCAATAACTATGGCTTCACAAATCGAAATCGGGAGCAGTAGGATTGTTTGCTCTGAGTCTTCCACTGGTCCTTGAAGGGTAGGATTGCCTCTTCACCACTCCACCACAAACAACGATCTTTCACACCAAAGTGCTTCACTGTCTTCAAGAGTTCTTTATAAAATAAAGATCGAATCAAGTAAATGATTCAATTGCGAAGAACTTGATTAGGATGATATAATCGAGAGCTTGCGCCTCTTCAAGTGTGTACGCTTGATGTAGCTTGAATGTAGAAAACACTTGAAGAATTTCTCTGGATCAAGTAGCTTTAAGTTCAAGAGGTTCAAGAGGTGTTTTTCACCTCATAAAATTTCTTCAAAGTTTGTTAATTTTCATCATCTTGTTTCTCGAGTTGAAAGTCCTCTATTTATAGGCAAGAATGCATGTGACTTGTATTTGAAATTCAAATGTAACCGTTCCTTGTTTTTGTCCCATCCGATTTGCATTCTCATCACTATTCATAGGGTGACAACTTGTCGAAATTCCTTTTTGACAAGATCAATCATCCACCCTTTGACTTGTATCCAATGGATAAAAATATGAATCATCCCAACGTTCTTTTAATATCGACCTTTGATTTCTTTGATAAGTCGAGGTAGTTGGCTGTCCTTATCCATGTAATCTTCCAATAATCTTGAATTAATCGAGGTATATTATCGGCGAGTTCATCGATCTGTTGAGATACCTATCGATCTCTTGAACTCCAATTTCTTTGTGTATAAAATACAATGCACTGACTTATTTTATCTAACTTTTATTTGTGAAGTTAGATTACACCTTTAATTATAACCAAGTTCCAAACATCATCCAACTTATGGAACTTAGACCTTCTACACAAGGTATATGTGATCGCTTTAGGTCTTCATGCACTTGCCTAAATTCGATCCCATATCCTTGACTTAAATTACAAAGTTTGATCCCTTAGCCTTCAGAATCGAGTTTGAACCCTCACCTTCGCCTTGGCAAGAGTTCCAGACTAGTCTCATGACCTATCTACCCTATCGACTGGACCACCACAATTGAAACAAATCACCGACCATTACGATTGCTTGTTTGATCAAACCTATTCATGAATCAAACTCTAATAAACCTATACATTTGATCTAGACATCTTTTGCCTTTGCACTATAACAAATTAGTCCGGCACTCATCATCAAAACATAGAAATAAGTCCAACAATTTCCCTTTTTGGTGATGATGCCACTACCCTCACCTAACAAAGAAAAAAAAGATAAAAACAAAACAGAACAAATATTCATCTTTCATTAAAATCATTTGTTCAAAGATATTACAGTCTAGAATCAGCAAAAACATAATGCAGTTAAAGTATGCTGATCTACTATCTTCTTTCTCTCTCTTGTCTGGCCTTCTCCACTTGTTCTTGGTATCCCTCATCCATTCATTTTCAATCAGTGTAAAATCAATGTAGGGATCGACTTGTTTCCACCAGTTCCATGCTTCAGGCAGGATAAGATTAATCTGATTCACTGTGAATCCAAACATCATGTATAGTTCCTTAAACTCTTCAAGTGAATCCTTTGCTTTTGTGATAGGCAAGTTCCTATCACCTCTGCCACTTCTTCCACCTCTTCCACCTCTGTTGCTTGCCCTTAAGGCTTTAATCCTTGCCTCCCAGAATTTCAATCCCAAGAAAGAGTTCAGACCTTCATGAAATCCTTTGTCTTGATAAGGTTTCCTCCTGTTGTAATACTCTTTCTTGTATTGTCTAAAAATATCATCAGTAAGTTGCAATCTGCCAGGTGCAGGTTGCCTGAAAGCATTGGTATCATCTTGCCATCTCTTACATGCGAGAAAGTCTTGCGACCTCTTTTCTTTGCATGCTTGTTTAGCCCTCTTCCCCTTAGTGACATCATTAACAAAAGCGGACATTAGGCCATGAACACTCTCTTGTGAAATAACCAGATTATTCAGTTGCCCTTCCATAATCTCAGTTCTAGTGTCAACTGCAGTAATCCTGGTTTGCAAATTCTGTTCCAGTAGATTGATCCTCTCAGTAACCTTAGGATCCAATCCAGTAGGTTGAGATGTTCCAGCAGCCTCAGCAGGCTTAGGTGTGGCAGCAAGGTTGTCAAGTTTCTAATGGATGGAAATGAATTGGTCTTTCAGAAACTTCTCTTTTGCAGTATTGCCAACCTTGATTCCCCTCACATCTAGTATCAGATCATTCACAGCATTTTGAGTAGATGTGAAGTTTGAAGCAACTGTGGCAGTAGATTGTCTGTTTTCATTCACCGTTTTCATCAGTTCTTCAAATCTTTCTTCATGTCTGTCCAGTTGAGTTCTTAACTGTTGCATATCATTTCTAACAGTCCTTAACTCATTCAAAACTTCAACTGGCACTTCACTGGTCATCCTTCCACCAGTAGCTTCATCAGCAGGCTCCTCAACATTGTACTGTGGCCTCTGATTGCTCACAACCATTGCCCAACTCCTATCTAGACCAGCAGGGTTAGGTCCTTGATATTCTTCCAAGATAGGATGAATGGCAGGTTCTTCAAAAACAGGTACATATGCCTGTTGGGGATCAACTTCAACGTTTTCTTCTTCAGGCATTTGAAATTCCTCATCACTGAAGTCATAGTCCAAAGAAATTGCTCATCCTCATTAATGATCTGCTGACGACCATCTTTCCCTTTAGTGGTCTTGTCTCCAGTAGGCTCCACTACAGCAGCCTCTTCAGCAACAGGGGTTTCCTCCAAACCCAAAGTTTGTTCCAACCTTTGTCCAGGTGTTGTTTGAGACTCAGCAGCCTGTACCTCTGTGCTCCAACTTTGTGTGTAGGTCTTTGTTTGTAGCCCAACAACTGCACTCCTCTTCAACTCTCTGTGGATTGAATATAGCCTCATTATCCACTTGGAATACTTCAGCATGACCAATCTTGGTTAGGATAATGGCAGTTTTAGTGAGAGTGCTCTCAAAGTCAAATCCACCTTGATATTCAATAGATGCCTCTGAGCTGGCACTAGGTTCACTGAAATCAGTAACCTTTTCTTCATCCAAATCCTCACTCTGTTCAGGTTCAGTTTGTGCAGTAGGCTCTACAACATGGAATGTAGAAGATTCATCAGCTAGCCTACTAGCACTCAAATTAATTCCTTCATTGATCAATGCTTCCAGATCATCCATGGTGAGATCCTGTAGATCCTCATCCATCTCTCCAAATCTGGCTGGCCTCGGCAGACTTACCATATCGAGTGGATCATGCAGTGTTCCTTCAACATTGCAGTCCCACTGGTTCCTCCTGGTCCAGAGGGAAAATCTCCTCTTGAATCTGATGAAGAGGATGAGTCATCATTTCCATCTCTTGGATCCCTAAACTTGATACCCTCCTCCTTCTGTTGCTCATCAAATAAGTCCATCAATCTGGATTGCAGCAGAGTAGTATCAACTAGGTCCAACAAATTTTCTACTCCCAACTTGTTAAAAGCCCATTCCTCAAAATCTGTCATAGGCTCAGCAGCTGGCTTTTGTCTCTTGTAGAAACCAAACTTCCATTGAAAATAATCAGCAATTTGCTGAAGTTTGGGATCTACTTACTCTTCAGTTTTCTTTCTTTCTTTCACATGCCTTTCAAAGGGCATGAAGGATCTCCTGGGAGCAACACCAGTACCTTGTTGACCTCTAAAGGTTCTAACAAGTAGGTTCATGGTTTCTTCAACAGATGTTTGTGTTGGTCCCTTGAAAAGGCTTTGGTTAAGTTTAGAGGGGGGTGAATAAACTTAACACTTAAAACTTTGGAGTTAACAAATTCTGCAACTTCAAAGAATCTAGCGATACTTGAGAGTCTCTTTGAGACTTCAGTAGTCCGATGATAAACAGTAGTCTACTGATAGTTGAGTTTGCGGAATTTGTGCAGCGGAATTAAATCAAAATTAAGCCTTAATACTTGTTGTTAAATATGATACTAAGTATTAGATACTCAGTAGTGCAAGTGTGTGATTTCAGTTGCTAGATTCAGTAGGTTGATGTGCAAAATAAACTAAGTGTAGAAATTAAATGCTGAAAGTAAGTAGGCAGATTTTATAGTGATTCCAGGTGGTGTAATCCTCGTCACCCACTCTTCTCCTATGATGTTGGAGGAAATTCACTAGAGATCTTTGATGTAGCCATTACAAAGATTCCTAAGTTGTTTGTCCTTCACCAATAACTATGGCTTCACAAACTCAAAATCGGAACAGTAGGATTGATGCTCCCGAGTCTTCCACTGGTCCTTGAAGGTAGGATTGCCTCTTCACCACTCCACCACAAACAACAGCCTTTCACACCCAACAGATGCTTTACTCTTTCTCTTGGCAGGTTCTTTATAAAATAAAGATTGAATCAAATAAATGATTCATTGCGAATTGATTAGGATGATTTAATCAAGACTTACGCCTTCAAGTGTGTATGCTTGATGTAGCTTGAATGCAGAATGCACTTGAAGTAATTCTCTAGATCAGCAGCTTTATGCTCAGTAAGTTCAGCAGGGTGTTTTTCAGCTCAGAGTTGTCTCTTAAAGTTTATCCAAAATTCATCATCTTATTTCTGAGTTGAAAGTCCTCTATTTATAGGCAAGAATGCATGTGACTTGTATTTGAAATTCAAATGTAACCGTTCCTTGTTTTTGTCCCATCTGATTTGCATTCTGTCACTATTCATAGGATGACAATCGCCGTAATTCCTTTTGATAGTGCAGTCTGTCCACCCCTTTGACTTATATCCAATGGATTAAAATATGAATCATCCCAACGTTTATTTAATCTCAGCCTTTGATTTCCTTGATAAGTCAGAGGTAGTTGGTTGTCCTTATCCATGTAATCTTCCAATAATCTTGAATTAATCGAGGTATTATATCAGCAGGTTCATCAGTCTGCTGAGATACATATCAGTCTGCTGAACTCCAATTTTCTGTGTATAAAATACAATGCAGCTGATTTCTTTTATCTAACTTTTATTTGTGAAGTTAGATTACACCTTTTTAAATTATAACCAAGTTCCAAACATCATCCAACTTATGGAACTTAGACCTTCTACACAAGGTATATGTGATCAGTTTAGGTCATCACAGACTTGCCTAAATTCTGATCCCATATCCTTGACTTAAAACACTAAGTTTGATCCCTTAGCCTTCTGTAACTGAGTTTGAACCCTCACCTTGAGTCTTCGATCTTGACGAGTTCCCCGACTAGTCTCTTGACCTATCTACCCTATCGACCTAGACTAGTCTGGCGATGTAAGTCACCACCATTCTGAAGGCTTTTTGATCAAACCTATTTATGAATCAAACTCTAATAAACCTCTACAATTGATCTAGACATCTTTTTGCCTTTGCACTATAACAGCTAGTATGGCACTCATCCTCAAAACATAGAAATAAGTCCAACAATTTCCCCCTTTTTGGTGATGATGCCACTACCCTCACCTAATCAGCAAAGCAAAAAGATTAAGACAAAAACAGAACAAATATTCATCTTTCATTAAAATCAATTGTTCAAAGCTATTACAGTCTAGAATCAGCAAAGACATAATGCAGTTAAAAATATGCTGATCTACTGTCTCTTTTCTCTTTCTTGTCTAGCCTTCTCAGCTTGCTCTTGATAGGCTCTGATTTGTTCTATCATATCCCTCATCCACTCATTTTCAATCAAAGTAAAATCAATGTAGGGATTAACTAGTTTCCACCATTTCCAAGCTTCAGGCAGGATAAGATTAATATCATTCACTCTGAATCCAAACTTCATGTACAGTTCCTTGAATTCATCAAGTGAGTCCTTTGCTTTTATGATAGGCAAGATCCTATCACCTCTGCCACTTCTTCCACCTCTTCCACCTCTGCCTCCTCTGTAAGTTGCCCTTAAGGCTCTGACTCTTGCTTCCCAAAATTTCAAATCCAAGAAAGAGTTTAGACCTTCATGATATCCCATGTCATGATAAGGTCTCCTTCATTATAGTATTCTTTCTTGTATTGTCTAAGGAGATCATCAAGAAGTTGAACTCACCAGTGCAAAGTTGCCTGAGAGCATTAATCTCATCCTCCCATCTTTTCTTTGCAAAGAGTCTTGCACCTCTTTTCTTTGCAAATGATTGGCCCTCTTCCCTTAGTGACATCATCAACAAAACGGGACATTAGGCCATGAATACCCTCATGTGAGATTACCACTCTATTCAATTGACCTTCCATAATTTCAGTTCTTGTATCAATAGCAATAATCCTTGATTGCGTGGTCTCCTCCAGAGATTGATCATTTCAAGTAAGTTTAGGATCGCATAGCGAGGTTGTTGTGCAAAGAACAGGCTCGATGAGTTTAGGTGTAGCAAAGAAGGTTGTCAAGTTTCGATGGATGGAATTAAATTGGTCTTTCGTAAATTTATCTTTTGCAAGATTTCCAACCCCGATGCCCTCACATCTAGTATCGATCATTCACGACATTTTGAGTAGATGTGAAGTTTGAAGCAACTGTGGTAGTAGATTGTCTGTTTTCATTTATCATATTCATCAGTTCTTCAAATCTCTGTTCTTGTCATCTAGCTTGAGTTCTTAATCATTGCATATCATTTCGGCGCTTCTTAACTCATTCAAAACTTCAACTGGCACTCCACTGGTCATTCTTCCACCAGTAGTTTCATCAGCAGGCTCCTCCACATTATATTGTGGCCTCTGATTTCTCACAACCATTGCCCAACTCCTATCCAATCCAACAGGGTTAGGGCCTTCATATTCCTCCGAGATAGGATCAATGGCGTGTTCCTCAAAAATAGGTACAAATGCCTCGTGGGGATTAACATCAATATTTTCTTCTTCAGCATCCAAATTCCTCATCACTAAAGTCATAGTCCAAAGAAATGCTGCTCCATCCTCATTAATGCAAGCCTCAATGTGACTATCTTTCCTTCAAAGGTCTTGTCTCCAAGAGGCTCCACTACAGCAGCCTCTTCAGCAATAGGGTTTCCTCCAAACCCAAATTTTGTTCCAACCTTTGTCCAGTGTCGCTTGTTTGAGACTCAGTGACACTGCACTCTCTGCTCCAACCTTTGTGCAAGTGTTGTTTGTAGCCCAAAGAACTGTGCACTCTCTCTTCAACTCTCTGTGGATTGAATATAGCCTCATTATCCACTTGAAATCCTTCAGCATGACCAATCTTGTGCAGGATGATGGCAGCTTTAGTGAGAGTGCCCTCAAAGTCAAATCCATCTTGATATTCAATAGATGCATCTGAGCTGGCACTAGGTTCACTATAATCAGTAGTCTTCTCTCCATCTAAATCCTCACTATGTTCAGCTTCATTTTGTGCATTAGGCTCTACAACATGGAATGTAGATGATTCATCAGCTAGCCTACTAGCACTAAAGTTGATTCCCTCATTGATCAATGCTTCCAGATCATCCATGGTGAGATCCTGCAGATCCTCATCCATCTCACCAGTCTGCTGGCCCTCAGCAGACTTACCAGTATCAGTGGGCTGTTGTACAGGTGGTTCTTTTAACATTGCAGTCCCACTGGTTCCTCCTGGTCCAGAGGGGAAATCTCCTCTAGAATCTGATGATGAGGAAGAGTCATCATTGCCATCTCTTGGATCCCTAAACTTGATGCCCTCCTCCTTCTGTTGCTCATCAAATAAGTCCATCAATCTGGATTGCAGCAGAGTAGTATCAACTAGGTCCAACAGATTCTCCACTCCCAACTTGTTAAAAGCCCATTCTTCAAAATCTGTCATAGGTTCAGCAGCTGGCTTTTGTCTCTTGTAGAAACCAAACTTCCATTGAAAATAATCAGCAATTTGCTGAAGTTTGGGATCCACATACTCTTCAGTTTTCTTTCTTTCTTTCACATGCCTTTCAAAGGGCATGAAAGATCTCCTGGGAGCAGCTCCAGTACCTTGTTGACCTCCAAAGGTTCCAACAAGTAAATTCATGGTTTCTTCAACATATGTTTGAAAGTCAGTAGGTTGCTGAGGTGGTAGATTTGTGCCTACTACTTCCATCTGTACCACACTTGGTTCCCCCTGACTTACATGCTCATCAGCAGGGTTAGCAGCAGACTGCTCTTCCCCCTGAGTTCTTGCCACACTTGCAGGGTCTTCAACCAAGTCTTCAATTACCTCTTCAACTACCACAAGAGTTCGAGTTCGGTGGTTTGTTGTGGTTCTTGATAGAGATACTACCGCAGCTCGAGGTCGATGAAGCTGTCAGATATCTTCAACAGATTGCTCAAAAACAACCTGTCCAGCATCAGTAGACTTGACAACCTCTTCAGGTGAGGAGTCAGTAATCTCCACAGGTTTGATAATAGTTAAGGGCTCAGCCTCAATAGCCTCTTCTTCTTCTTCTACTGATGCTTCCTCTTGGGCTCTTTGTGCCTCCAAGCTTTTTAGTTCTTTTCCATGTTTCTGTTTATGGATAATTTCTTTCCTCCTCTTGGAAATGGGTTCATCATCCTTTTCAGCCACAGTAGACTTCCTCTTTCTACTGGCTTCCTTATGTTGTTCCCTCAGAATTTCAACAACAGTTTTTCTTGCAGCAAAGAACAAAGCAGGTCAGTAACCTCCATCGAACCCTCAAAGCACTCTCAACAATGCATCAGATATGCTTCCTTGTTTTCTTTGAAGGCTTTAAAACTTCAGTTATCTTCCTTGTATCTCCACCCTTTCTTTTCTTAGCAGCTTTCTTTGGTGCAAAGAGATTTAATGTAATTCTTTTAGGTTGCTTGACCTGCTCACCACCAGTGTCACCATCATCTCCATCATTATCATCATCAGCAGCTTCTCCAGCAACCTCTTCATCCTCATCTAGACCAGGAATAGCATCACCAATTTCTTTCTTGTATCTAGACCGATTGATCTTTTCGATGCTACATCGTGGATTTCCAGATGATTCAAAGAAGGTCTCGAACCATCAAACCTAAGGCGGGCCTTGGATTTCCTCTTTCCTCTTTTTCTTCTTCCTTGGCTACCTTCTTCATGTAGTGAATGAAGTAACCACCCAATCAAATTTCATGCTCCTCGCAAATGATTACCATCAACTCTATCTTGGGTCCCGATAGAGTATCCATACTTCCAACCACCCAAGTATGTTTTTAGCAATGAGTTTGCTCAAAGAGTTGTACTCATGCCCAATATGTCTGCAGCTTGATGCCTGGAATGAGATTTGGTGGCTTCATTAGTTTTGATTTGATCTACAAACGTCATCTTGTCCAATCCCATTGCTTCAGGATTGATTGAACCATCCACCACTTCATCAAAACCGAAAACTTCCCTCAACAGACTTGATGAAATTTCTATTTCTTGTCCATTCACAGCTGTTTTAAAAGCTTCAGTTCCTTCCTGTATTTGTATGTTTCTCTAGAAACTGACAACATTTGTATATGAGATTGTCTCCAGTCTTATATTCAACACATTCTCCAGACCGGCATATCTCCTTATTCTTCGACCAATGTTAATGGCCAATTCAGTTCTGTTTGCATCCACAACAAAACCTCTAACACTTTGGCTTGATTCAATCTGGACATCAACCTTTTCCGCCATTTGTATGAGAATAGTGAGATGAAGAAGATTGATTCTCAAATCTGTGTTCACACAGTGTAAGAATCGTAATGATAAAGCAGATTTTGCAAGTAGAGAATCTGCTGAGATATAGGCCTGTATAAATAGACAGTGGGTGGTTGTAATCGCACAAGCACGTACATTGATGCTTGACCACGATTAATCTGAATAAATACTGTCTTGACACGTGGCCCATTACTTCTCCATAATGTTTGAAACCGTTAGATCGTATTAATCATGGTTATAAAGGATAGAATAAATATCCCGCCAATTCTCGCTTTTTTGACTTTAATAACTTTGACTGTAACGTTCCATTCAAAGGGGTAGTCCTCGGCAGGTAGGCACAAAGCAATCTGTTGATAAAGGTGCTTCAAAGAAATTTCGCCGATCAAGTGACTCTGCTGATCCTTGTTTTCTCCTTGTTTTGTTCAATTGATAATACAAGATGAAGTTTAATACCAATGACTGATCTGTCAAGTGAGCTCACCCAACATGACAAAGACCAATCCCCTTGGCAGCCTCATTTGCTCAATTGTCCAAACATAAGTACATGGAATTGTTGATACCAATGACTAATCTGCTAAGTGAGCTCATCCAACATAGCAAAGACTAATCCCCTTGGTGAATTCCAATACATGGCTGAATATCAGTCAACTTTGATAATTCCAAGTTCAGTCCTTAATTTGGCAAATCTTTCACTGTCAAGTGGTTTAGTGAAGATATCAGCAAGTTGATCTTCAGTAGGGATGTATAGAACCACCACATCTTTCTTTTCAACATGATCTCTTATAAAATGATGTCTCATATCAATGTGCTTGGTTCTTGAGTGCAAAACAGGATTTTCTGTGATTGCAATTGCACTTGTGTTATCACACATAATTGGAATTTCCTTTTCTTCAATTCCATAATCCCTTAATTGTTGTCTTAGCCATAGTACTTGTGCACAAAGAACTTCCAAAGAGCTATATATACTCAAATTTCAAAGAAGTGGAAGTTGATATAGATTGCTTTCTTGCTCAACCAAGAGACCACTCTATTTCCCATTAACTCGATTGTGTTCCTGAGGTGCTTTTTCTATCAATCTTGCATCCAGCATAATCTGAATCTGAGTAGGATATAACTTTGAAGCTTCCTTCCTTGGAATACCATATCCCTACTCCCAAAGTCTCTTTTAGATACTTGAGAACTCTCTTGACTGCACCTAAATGACTTTCTTTAAGTTTAGATTGAAATCTTGCACAAACACCTACAAAGAAAGGATATATCAGTCTCACATGGCAAGTAGGCACACAATTGCCTATCATCCTTCTGTATAAGGTCTGATCAACATCTTTGCTTTCTTTATCTTCATCCAATCTGATATTTGTACTCATAGGGGTTGAATTTTTAGTGCTATTTTCCATACCAACTTCTTCAGCAACTCCTTGGTATACTTGGTTTGATGAATGAAGATTCCATCTTTCATTTGTTTAACTTGCAATCCCAAGAAGTAATTCATTTCTCCCATCATACTCATTTGAAGTTTTCTCTTCATTAGATTTGCAAACTTTTCACAAAGTAAATCATTTTCAGAACCAAAGATTATGTCATCAACATAAATCTGTACCAGCAGGGTGCTGTCCCCTTCACTGATTCTGAAAAGTGTCTTGTCAATGGTGCCTTTTGTAAATCCATTGTCCACCAAGAATTGAGATAGAGTCTCATACCAAGCTCTTGGTGCTTGTTTTAATCCATAAAGTGCTTTGTTGAGTCTATACACTTTATCTTCTTGATCTTTAACTTCAAATCCAGGAGGTTGCTGTACATACACTTCCTCCTCTAGAATGCCATTCAAAAATGCACTTTTGACATCCATTTGATATACTTTGAAATTCTTATATGCAAAGATGTGCCAAGAATAACTGATAGCTTCCAATCTTGCAACAGTGCATAAGTTTCATCAAAATCTATTCCTTCTCGCTGAGAATAGCCTTTAGCAACTAGTCTGGCCTTATTCCTTACAATGGTACCAGATTCATCAAGTTTATTTATGTATACCCATTTAGTACCAATGATATTTGCATGACTTGGCCTTTCAACTAGTGTCCAAACTTGATTTCTTTCAAATTCATTTAATTCTTCTTGCATAGCAATTATCCAATCTGGATCTGAAATTGCTTCTTCAACAACTTTAGGTTCCATTTGAGATAGAAAACAAGTAAACATAGCTTCCAGTTGTCTTCTAGTCCTAACACCTTGATGTACATTGCCAATAACTTGTTCAGCAGGGTGATTCCTTAACCATTGTGGATTCTGGTTATTTTGATTATCAGGAACATCATCTTCAGTAGGGTCTGCTGTAGCTTCTTCTACAAGGGGTTCAGCAGATCCTTGAACTGCTTCAGTTGTTGCATCAGTAACATTACCAAAGGGTGTTCAAAGAGGGGCGATGATCGAAACTTTCAAGTCATTGAATCTTTCCAAAACATCAACACAATCTGGATCAGTGACTTGTTGATTCTCAGCAGGTTCACAATCTTTATCTTCCATACCTGTAAACTTAGGTTCATCAAACACCACATGTATTGTTTATTCATGTTTCAGGGACCTCTTGTTCAGCACCCTGAATGCCTTGCTGACTGAAGAATATCCCAAGAAAATTCCTTCATCTGATTTTGGTTGGAATGTCTTCAAATGTACTTTGTGATTTAAGATAAAACACTTGCTTCCAAATGGATGGAAATAGGATAGGTTAGGTTTCCTTCCATTCCAAACCTCATAGGTGTCTTCGTGAGCTTCTTGTTTCTTCGATGTTCTGCTTTGTGTATAGCATGTCGTATTGATCGCTTTCACCCAATACCTTTCGTAGCAATGCTTCACAAATCATTGTTCTTCCCGCTTTCTTTAAAGTCCTGTTTTTTCTTTCAAAGAACCCCATTTTGCTTTGAGGTGTACCAAAGCAGCAGAGTTGTTGATGTAGTACACCATTCTCTTCACAATATTCTCTTATAACTTTGTTGAGAAATTCAAGACTCGATCCGATCTTATCTTTATTATCATCGTTAAACTTTTCTCATTCTGTAATCTCTTCAAAAGATTAGGCATGCTTTGAAGTGTTTCACTTTTCTTGTTCATAAAAATCACCCAAGTGTATCTTGAATAATCATCCACAACCACTAAGGTGTATTTCTTTCCAGTTACACTTGTTGGAGTTATAGGTCCAAATAGATCCATATGCATTAGCTCCAACACTCTATTAGTTGATTGTTTAGTCTTTGACTTGAAACTTGACTTTATATGTTTACCCTGCTGACATGCATCACATATGGCATCCTTTTGAATGTGATCTCGTAAACCAATCACCGCTTTTCTTCACCAACCGATTGATATCATCAAAGTTTAAGTGATTCAACTTCTTGTGCCATAACCAATTGAGTTCGGACTTGGTATGTACAATCAGGCAGGTTTCTGGAACTGCAGTAGACCAATCCACAACATACATGTTTTGTTGTCTTCTACCACCAAGTACAACTTGATCACCTCTTTCACTAATGACAATACAGCTTGTTTTTGTCAAAAGTGACCTTGTATCCCATGTCACGTAATTGTCCAAAGGCTCAAAGTTGTAGTCCAATCCTTCCACATATGCAACATTCTTGATTGTAAGTCCATTTCGATAAGTGTGCCATATCCTCTTGTATATCCAGTGTATTTTTGTTGCCAAAATTCACCCTTGACCATCTTTTGCCACAAAGTTTGTTAAATGAAAGGCTTATTCTTTGTCATGTGTCCGGAACATCCACCGTCAAAGTACCAGACACCCTACAAAACAAAGTTAATGCATTTTAGGTACCCAAACCTGTTTGGGTCCATATTGGTCAGTGGCAAGCATGACCCTTGGTATGTTTCCATAAGGTCTTCTCTTGAATGTGTCATACTTTGGTTCATACTTTGGTTCATACATGTATTCCACACATCCATAAGTTCTAACAGTAGGTTGTGTAGGAATCACATATGTTTTCTGGCCTTTTGGTTTATAATGCTGTTTAAAGTGATTCTTGGTGTTAGAAGCATTAGTATAACCATTTGTTTGCTGTCTGTTAGGAACAGCCCTGTAATATGGAGTTTGCTGAGGTCTTGTGTAAGTCCTCTCCTGATCCCATTGCCTAGGTTTTACCTTAGATGCATGGTTATACTTGTTGTTTCTAACAATAGGTGCAGGAGTATTCCAATCATCATCAGTGGGGAACAGTCTACCTTTCCCCCTGAGATAAGTATCCCTTGAATGATTAACATTTTTGGGTTTAGGATTCTTATCCTTGGAATATTTATGTTTCTTACCTTTCTGTGGTCCAAATAGAGACTTGGTAGCAGTGTCCTCGCTATCAAGAGGCTTAGAAGGCACAAAGAAATCTATTTTTTGATTTACTCTTTTTATTAGGAGCTGTTGACTTCTTTGACTTCTGATTTTGCTTCCTTGAAGCATTCTCATTGGGTTTTACTGCCTCAGCAACCTTACTGGGAGTTGGATCTAGTGCAGGTACAAACTTAGGACCAATTCTGGTACTAGGTTCAGTGACCTTACTGGATCCACTCTTGTTAGATTGTTGAGTTCCAAATCCAAGCCCTGTTCTATCACCATAAGGCTTTCCAGATTTGTATGCAGCAGAGGAACCAGATGGTTCAAATAGATTCGTGGGGTCAGCTGGATGATCAAAGAGCTTACACCGATTCTCGTCCAACATCTTTTCCTTACCTTTGAGAACCCTTAATTCAGCTTTCAATCTACCAACTTCTAACTCAAGAGCTTCTTTTTTCACCTTCACAATCTCATAATCGATTGTATTATCCTCGCTTGATTAAGGATGGCATCCAAAGTCTCATTATTGTCAAAATTTCTAGGATTTGTACCACAAGTTGATTCACAATCACTTCCAAAGCAGAGTATTGATGGATACAGATGTATGGTATACCTCCTCGCCATCCATATTGGCCATCAAAGCATAATCTTCCATATCGCTAGAACCAAAGGTGATGTGTCATCCGATTCATTTCCTTTTGATTCAACTTCATAACCTCGATTCATCTTCAAAGAACCATAGCCTTCTTGCCATATCTTCTTTGTTGACTCTTGGTCTTCATGAAGTCCGACAATCAGTCTAAAGTGTCCAGCTTCTTGTAGTTGAAGCAAAGATAATCGTGTTCCTTGCTTTGTTTTAACTCAGGACATTCAGGTTTGAAGTGTCCTGGTTTCTTGCAATGAAAGCATAGATAGTCATTATCTTTCTTTGACTCCTCTTTCTTTCTCTCAGTAGGCCTCTTTGTGAAATTTCTTGCGGGGCCTTTCCAGTCTTCATCATTCTGATTTTCTTGCTCAAGAGGGGCAATCACCTCCTCGTGATCTCATCCAGCAGATCATCTTGTCCTCCTGATGTTTCTTCTTGATGTGAAGCACCCAATGCAAAGGTCTTTGGCTCTTCCTTTTCGAGTCTCGTGTACAAGCTTTTGCTAAGTTCATAAGCCTTGAGATCTCGAAAACAACTTGAAGGTGTCTTCTTCATGCAAACTTTCTCATTTCTTCTATTGCAATCACCTTCATTTTCCAAACATCTTTTGCGTGTAGAGCCTCCAAGATTTTGGTGTTTATTTCTTCTTTTGAATAACTTACACTCAAGCAGGTAAGTTCATCCAGATTGCATTGAATCTTGATTCCATTTGCTCAATGGTTTCATTTGGCAAAGATCTTGAACTTTTGGAACCTTTTTCCGCCACACCGATTTTATTCTTCTTTATTGCATCATTGCCTTCACAGATCAAATGTATCTTGTCCCAAAGTTCCTTAGCGCTTTGCAATCTTTAACCTTCATGTACATATTGCTATCCAAAGTTCTATAAATGATATCAATAGCAATGTTGTTGAGGTTTGCTCTTTTCTCGCCTTCTCGCATTCCATTCTCTTTTTGGTTTAGGAATGTACTCGGCTTGTATCACCCATCATTATCGCTTTGGTAATCTCCAGGGGTCCATCGCTTAGTACATCCATCATCTCATCATGAGTTGCGACAAGGTATGCCTGCATTCGACGCTTATACTCATCAAATCTATCAAGAGAACACATCAGCATAGTTCTAGCATACTGGGTGTTGTCCATGATGCAAGTCTTTGAAAATCAGTATCTTAAAAGAAAGTTTCAAAGAATTTTCACAAGCACAACAAGTAGGATTACTTCAGAACAGAAGCACTGCTCCGATACCAATTGTTGGTCCCTTGAAAAGGCTTTGGTTAAGTTTAGAGGAGGGTGAATAAACTTAACACTTAAAACTTTGGAGTTAACAAATTCTGCAACTTCAAAGAATCACGATACTTCAGAGTTCTGCTTGAGACTTCAAGAGCTCACCGATAAACAGTAGTCTACTGATAGTTGAGTTTGCTGAATTTGTGCAGTGGAATTAAATCAAAATTAAGCCTTAATACTTGTTGTTAAATATGATACTAAGTATTAGATACTCAGTAGTGCAAGTGTGTGATTTCAGTTGCTAGATTCAGTAGGTTGATGTGCAAAATAAACTAAGTGCGTAAATTAAATGTCGAAAGTAAGTAGGCATTTTTATAGTGGTTCCAGTGGTGTAATCTCGTCACCCACTCTCTTCTCCTGTGATGTTGGAGGAAATTCACTAGAGATCTTTGATGTAGCTATTACAAAGATTCCTAAGTTGTTTGTCCTTCACCAATAACTATGGCTTCACAAACTCGCCGGAACATGTAGGATTGTTGCTCCCGAGTCTTCCACTTTGGTCCTTGAAGGGTAGGATTGCCTCTTCACCACTTCCACCACAAACAACAGCCTTTCACACCCAATGAGATGCTTCACTGCCTGCAGCAGGTTCTTTATAAAATAAAGATTGAATCAAATAAATGATTCAGTTGCAGCAGCTTGATTAGGATGATTTAATCAGCAGCTTGCAGACTTCAAGTGTGTATGCTTGATTTAGCTTGAATGCAGAATGCACTTGAAGTAATTCTCTAGATCAGCAGCTTTATGCTCGAGAAGTTCAAGCAGGTGTTTTTCACTTCGAGTTGTCTCTTAAAGTTTATCCAAAATTCATCATCTTATTTCTGAGTTGAAAGTCCTCTATTTATAGGCAAGAATGCATGTGACTTGTATTTGAAATTCAAATGTAACCGTTCCTTGTTTTTGTACCATCTAATTTGCATTTTGTCACTATTCATAGGACTGACAATGTCAGAATTCCTTTTTGACAGTGCAGTCTGTCCACCCCTTTGACTTGTATCCAATGGATAAAAATATGAATCATCCCAACGTTCTTTTAATCTCATCCTTTGATTTCCTTGATAAGTCAGAGGTAGTTGGCTGTACTTATCCATGTAATCTTCCAATAATCTTGAATTAATCGAGGTATTATATCAGCAGGTTCATCAGTCTGCTGAACTCCAATTTTCTGTGTATAAAATACAATGCAGCTGATTTCTTTTATCTAACTTTTATTTGTGAAGTTAGATTACACCTTTTTAAATTATAACCAAGTTCCAAACATCATCCAACTTATGGAACTTAGACCTTCTACACAAGGTATATGCGATCAGTTTAGGTCATCACAGACTTGCCTAAATTCTGATCCCATATCCTTGACTTAAAACACTAAGTTTGATCCCTTAGCCTTCTCAGAATCGAGTTTGAACCCTCACCTTGCCTTCGATCTCAAAGAGGTTCCTCGACTAGTCTCTTGACCTATCTACCCTATCGACCTAGACTAGTCTGGCGATGACGTGTCACCGACCATTACAAAGGCTTGTTTGATCAAACCTATTTATGAATCAAACTCTAATAAACCTCTACAATTGATCTAGACATCTTTTTGCCTATGCACTATAACAGCTAGTATGGCACTCATCATCAAAACATAGAAATAAGTCCAACAGTTTGAAAGTCAGTAGGTTGCTGAGATTGTAAATTTGTGCCTACTACTTCCATCTGTACAACACTTGGTTCCCCCTGAATTACATGCTCACAAAGTGAGGTTAGCAAATGATCGCTTCTTCCCCGAGTTCTTGCAACACTTGCAGGGGTCTTCAACCATTTCTTCACTACTTCTTCAATTACCACAAGCGAGTTTCGAGTTCATGAGTTTGCTATGGGTCTTGATGAGATACTACAAAGAGCTCAGGTCGATGAGATCTGCTGATATCTCCAACAGATTGCTCAACAACAACCTTGTCCAACTTCAGTGAGACTTGACAACCTCTTCGGTGAGGAGTCGAGTGATTTCCACAGCTTGATGATAGTTAAGGGCTCAGCCTCAATAGCCTCTTCTTCCTCTTCTACTGATGCTTCTTCTTGGGCTCTTTGTGCCTCCAAGCTTTTCAGTTCTTTCCCTTTTCCATGTTTCTGTTTATGTATAATTTCTTTTCTCCTCTTGGAAAGGACTCATCATCTTTTTTTCACCACAGTGAGACTTCCTCTTTCTCGGCTTCCTTCTTGTTCCTTCCTTGAATTTCAACAATGCTTTTCTTAAACAACAAGCAGGTCAGAACCTCCACTGAACCCCTCAAAGCAGACTCAATGATCTGTGCTGTTTGCTTCCTTGTTCTTTTAGACTTTAACACTTCAGTTGTCTTCCTTGTTTCTGTACTCTTTCTTTTCTCAGCAGCTTTCTTTGGTGCAGCAGGTTTAACAGATTTCTTTTTAGTTTGCTTGACCTGCTCACCACCAGCATTACCATCATCACCATCACTTTCATCACCAGCAGCAGGGTCAGCAACAACTTCATCATCATCTAGACCGGGAATAGCATAATCAATTTCTTTCTTGTATCTAGACTGATTGATCTTCTCTGGTTCAAGATCAGGAACTTCCAAATGATTCAGCAGGGTCTGAACCATTAATCCTAAGGCGGTGGCCTTGGATTTCCTCTTTCCTTCTCTTTCCTCCTTGGCTACTTTCTTCATATAATGAATGAAGTAACCAAATTGATTAAACTTCATGCTCCTACAGATGATTATCATCAGCTCTATCTTGGGTCCAGATAGAGTGTCCATACTTCCTACCAATTCAAGTACGTTTTTAGCAATGAGTTTGCTCGTGATTGTACTCATTTCAATATGTCCGCAATTGATGCCTGAACGGATTTGGTGGTGCATTTTTTTGATTTGATCTACAAACGCCATCTTGTCCAATCCCATTGCTTCAGGATTTACTGGACCATCTATTACTTCCTCAAATCCAAATACTTCCCTCAGTAGACTAGAGGAAACTACAATCTCCTCAGCATTCATAGTTGTCTTGAATGCTTCAGTCCCTTCTTCAATAACCATATTCTTCCAGAAATCAATAACATTGGTGTATGAAATTGTTTCTAATCTGAGATTGAGTATGTTCTCCAAGCCTGCAAATCTCCTGATTCTCCTACCAATATTAATTGCCAAATCTGTTTTGTTTGCATCCACAACAAAGCCTCTAACACTTTGGCTCGTTTCAATCTGGACATCAATCTTTTCCGCCATTTGTATGAGAAGAATGAGATGGAGAAGATAGATTAAGAATCTGTGTTCACACAGTGTGAAATTCGCAATGATAAAGCAGATATGCAAGTAGAGAATCTGCTGTGTGATAGGCCTGAATATATAGACAGTGAGTGGTTGCAACTGTCATTCCACGTACATCCATGTCAACCACGATTAATCTGAATAAATGCTGGCTTGACACGTGTTCCATAACGTCTGATAACCGTTAGATCGTGTTAACAGTGGTAATAAAGGATAAAATAAATATCCCGCCAATTCTGCTTTTTGACTTTAATAACTTTGGTATTGTAACGCTCCATTCAAAGAGGTAGTCCTCGGCGAGGTGGGCTCGGCGATCTCACGATCACAGTGCTCCAAAGACCTGGCCGACAAAGTGACTCTGCTGATCCTTAATTTCTCCTTGTTTTGTTCAATTGATAATACAAGATGAAGTTTAATACCAATTCTTGATCCATCAAGTGAGCTCACCCAACATGAAAAGACCAATCCCTTGGCAACCTCATTTGCTCAATTGTCCAAACATAAGTACATGCAATTGTTGATACCAATGACTAATCTGCTAAGTGAGCTCACCCAACATAGCAAAGACTAATCCCCTTGGTGAATTCCAGTACATTGCTGAATAACAGTCAACTTTGATAATTCCAAGTTCAGTCCTTAATTTGGCAAATCTTTCACTATCAAGTGGTTTAGTGAAGATATCAGCAAGTTGATCTTCAGTAGGGATGTATAGAACCACTACATCTTTCTTTTCAACATGATCTCTTATAAAATGATGTCTCACATCAATAAGCTTGGTTCTTGAATGCAAAACAGGATTTTCTGTGATTGCAATTGCACTTGTGTTGTCACACATAATTGGAATTTCCTTTTCTTCAATTCCATAATCCCTTAATTGTTGTCTTAACCATAATACTTGTGCAAAGAACTTCCAAAGACTATATACTCAAATTTTCAAAGTGGAAGTTGATATATAATTCTGTTTCTTGCTGAACCAGGAGACCAGTCTATTTCCCATTAACTGACAGGTTCCTGAGGTGCTTTCTCTATCAATCTTGCATCCAGCATAATCAGAATCTGAGTAGGATATATATTTGAAGCTTCATTCCTTGGAATACCATATCCCTACTCTCAAAGTCTCTTTAAGATACTTGAGAACTCTCTTGACTGCACCTAAATGACTTTCTTCAGGTTTAGATTGAAATCTTGCACAAACACCTACAAAGAAAGGATATATCAGTCTGCTTTGGCGATAGTGTACAACAGAGATCGCCTATCATCCTTCTGTATAAGGTCTGATCAACATCTTTGCCTTCTTTATCTTCATCCAATCTGATATTTGTACTCATAGGGTTGAATTTTTAGTGCTTTGTTTTCCATACCAAACTTCTTCAGCAACTCCTTGGTATACTTGGTTTGATGAATCAAGATTCCATCTTTCATTTGTTTAACTTGCAATCCCAATAAGTAATTCATTTCTCCCATCATACACATTTGAAATTTGCTCTTCATTAGATTTGCAAACTTTTCACAAAGTAAATCATTTTCAGAACCAAAGATTACGTCATCAACATAGATCTGTACCAACAGGGTGCTGTCCCCTTCACTGATTCTAAAAAGTGTCTTGTCAATGGTGCCTTTTGTAAAACCATTGTCCACCAAGAATTGAGATAGAGTCTCATACCATGCTCTTGGTGCTTGTTTCAATCCATAAAGTGCTTTGTTGAGTCTATACACTTTATCTTCTTGATCTTTAACTTCAAATACAGGAGGTTGCTGTACATACACTTCCTCCTCTAGAATGCCATTCAAAAATGCACTTTTGACATCCATTTGATATACTTCGAAGTTCTTATATGCAGCATGTGCCAAGAATAATCTGATAGCTTCCAATCTTGCAACAGGTGCATAAGTTTCATCAAAATCTATTCCTTCTGCTTGAGAATAGCCTTTTGCAACTAGTCTGGCCTTATTCCTTACAATGGTACCAGATTCATCAAGTTTATTTCAGATACCCATTTAGTACCAATGATATTTGCATGACTTGGCCTTTCAACTAGTGTCCAAACTTGATTTCTTTCAAATTCATTTAATTCTTCTTGCATAGCAATTATCCAACTGATCTCAAATTGCTTCTTCAACAACTTTAGGTTCCATTTGAGATAGAAAACAAGTAAACATAGCTTCCAGTTGTCTTCAGTCCTTACACCTTGCTTGTACATTGCCAATAACTTGTTCAAAGGGTGATTCCTTAACCACTTGTGGATTCTCGGTTATTTTGATTATCGTGAGCCTCATCTTGATAAGTCTCTTGTAGCTTCTTCTACAAGGGGGTCGGCAGATCCTTGAACTACTTCGATTGTTCCATCAAGAACATTACCAAATAGGTGTTCAAGAGGCGATGATCGTAAACTTTCAAGTCATTGAATCTTTCCAAAACTTCAACACAACTGGATCGGTGACTTGTTGATTCTCGTGAGTTCACAATCTTTATCTTCCATACTAGTAAACTTAGGTTCATCAAACACAACATGTATTGTTTCTTCATGTTTCAGTGACCTCTTGTTCAGCACCCTGAATGCCTTGCTGACTGAAGAATATCCCAAGAAAATTCCTTCATCTGATTTTGGTTGGAATGTTTGCAAATGAACTTTGTGATTTAGGATAAAACACTTACTTCCAAATGGATGGAAATAGGATATGTTAGGTTTCCTTCCATTCCAAACCTCATAAGGTGTCTTCAAAGACTTCTTGTTTCTTGATGTTCTGCTTTTGTGTATAGCATGTTTGTATTGATTGCTTGATTTCAATATCTTTCAGTAGCAATGCTTCACGATCATTGTTCTTCCCGCTTCCTTTAAAGTCTTGTTTCTTCTTTCAAAGAACCCCATTTTGTTTGAGGTGTACAAAGAAAGACAAGTTGATGTAGTACACCATTCTGTTCATAGTATTCTCTTATTACTTTGTTGAGAAATTCAGTACCCTGATCTGATCTTATTTTTATTACTGTTAAACTTTTCTCATTTTGTAATCTCTTCAAAAGATTAGGCATACTTTGGAGTGTTTCACTTTTCTTGTTCATAAAAACCACCCAAGTATATCTTGAATAATCATCCACAACCACTAAGGTGTACTTCTTTCCTGTTACACTTGTTGGAGTTATTGGTCCAAAAGATCCATATGCATCACCTCAACACTCCATTAGTTGGATTTATTAGGTTTTTGACATGAAGCTTGACTTTATCTGCTTACCCCACCGACATGCATCACATATAGCATCCTTCTTGAATGTGATCTCGTAAACCAATCACCGCCTTCTTCTTCACCAACCGATAAATATCATCAAATTTTAAGTGATTCAACTTCTTGTGCCATAACCAATTGAGTTCGGACTTGGTATGCACAATCAGCGAGTTTTCTGGAATCAGATGAGACCAATCCACAACATACATGCTTTGTTGTCTTCTACCAAAGAAGTACAACTTGATCACCTCTTTCACTAATGACAATACAATTGCTTTTGTCAAAAGTGACTTTGTATCCCATGTCACAGAATTGTCCAGTGCTCAGCAAGTTGTAGTCCAGTCCTTCCACATATGCAACATTTTTTATTGTAAGTCTATTTCTCACAAGTGTGCCATATCCTCTTGTATATCCAGGTATATTCTTGTTGCCAAAATTCACCTTTGGACCATCTTTTGCCACAAAGTTTGTTAAACAGTGCTTATTCTTTGTCATGTGTCTGGAACATCCACTGTCAAAGTACCAGACACCCTACAAAACAAAGTTAATGCATTTTAGGTACCCAAACCTGTTTGGGTCCATAGTGGTCAGTGGTAAGCATGACTTTTGGTAAGTTTCCATAAGGTCTTCTCCTAAAAGTGTCATACTTTGGTTCATACATGTATTCCACACATCCATAGGTTCTAACATGGGTTGTGTAGAATTCACATATGTTTTCTCGGCCTTTTGGTTTATAATCTTTGTTTGAAGTGATTCTTGGTGTTAGAAGCATTAGTATAACCATTTGTTTGTTTGTCTGCATAGGAGCACCTGTAATATGGAGTCTGCTGAGGTCTTGTGTAAGTCCTCTGCTGATCCCATTGCCTAGGTTTTACCCTAGTAGCATGGTTATACTTACTGTTTCTAGCATTAGATGCAGGAATATTCCAATCATCATCAGTGGGAAACAGTCTACCTTTCCCCCTGAGATAAGTATCCCTTGAATGATTAACATTTTTGGGTTTAGGATTCTTATCCTTGGAATATTTCTGTTTCTTACCCTTCTGTGGTCCAAACAGACTTGGCAAAGAGTCTGCTATCGGCCGAGCTTAGAAGGCACAAAGATCCTATTTTTAGATTTATTCTTTTTATTAGAGTGTTGACTTCTTTGACTTCTGATTTTGCTTCCTTGAAGCATTCTCATTGGGTTTTTCTGCCTCAGCAACCTTACTGGGAGTTGGATCTAGTGCAGGTACAAACTTAGGACCAGTTGCATGCGGGTTCGATGACCTTCTTTGGATCCACTCTTGTTAGATTGTTGAGTTCCAAATCCAAGCCCTGTTCTATCTCCATAAGGCTTTCTGATTTGTATGCGATGAGTGGAACAAGATGGTTCAAAGATTCGATTCAGAGGTCTGCTTTGGATGTTCAAAGAGACTTATACTGATTCTGTCCAACATCTTTTTCCTTACCTTTGAGAACCCTTAATTCAGCTTTCAATCTTCCAACTTCTAACTCAAGAGCTTCTTTTTCAGCCTTCACAATCTCATAACCGTTGTATTATCCTCGATTGATTAAGGATGGCATCCAAAGTCTCATTGTTGTCGAATTTCTAGGATTTGAACCACAAGTTGATTCACAATCACTTCCAGGCGGGAGTATTGATGGATACAGTGTTGTATACCTCCTCAGTTTCATCCATATTGGCCATCAAAGCATAATCTTCCATATCAACAACCAATGATGTGTCATCTGATTCATTTCCCTTTTCAGATTCCACTTCATACCCTGATTCATCTTCAGCAACCATAGCCTTCTTGCCATATCTTCTTTGTTGACTCTTGGTCTTGATGAGTCCGGACAATCAGTCTAAAGTGTCCAGGCTTCTTGCGGTTGAAGCAAAGATAATCGTGTTCCTTACTTTGTTTTAACTCAGGGACATTCGAGTTTGAAGTGTCCTGGTTTCTTACAATGAAAGCACGAGATAGTCATTATCTTTCTTTGACTCCTCTTTCTTTCTTTGTTAGGCCTCTTTGTGAAATTTCTTGCGGGGCCTTTCAGGTCTTCATCATCCTGATTTTCTTGCTCAAGAGGGCAATCTGCTCCTGCATCTCATCAAAGCAGATCATCTTGTCCTCCTCGATGTTTCTTCTTGATGTGAAGCAGCCAATGCAGATGGTCTTTGGCTCTTCCTTTTCGATCCTCGGTACAAGCGTTTTGCTAAATTCATAAGCTTTGAGATCTGAAAACAATTTGAAGGTGTCTTCTTCATGCAACTTTCTCATTTCTTCTATTGCAGTCACCTTCATTTTCCAAACATCTTTGCGGTAGAGCCTCCAAGATTTTGGTGTTTATTTCTTCCTTTGAATAACTTACACTCAAGCAGGTAAGTTCATCCAGATTGCATTGAATCTTGATTCCATTTGCTCAATGGTTTCATTTAGCGACATCTTGAACTTTTGGAACCTCTTTACAGCCACACCGATTTTATTTTTCTTTATTGCATTAGTGCCTTCACATATCAAATGTATCTTGTCCCAAAGTTCCTTTGCGCTTTGCAATCTTTAACCTTCATGTACATATTGCTATCCAAAGTTCTATAAATGATATCAATAGCAATGTTGTTGAGGTTTGCTCTTTTCCTACCTTCTTACAGATTCCATTCT
The DNA here is from genome assembly GCA_026214975.1 of Gentiana macrophylla. Taxonomy (NCBI): domain Eukaryota; kingdom Viridiplantae; phylum Streptophyta; class Magnoliopsida; order Gentianales; family Gentianaceae; genus Gentiana; species Gentiana macrophylla. Next base: position 93,314,196 of record CM047808.1, on the reverse strand, counting down.
CTTTTTGGTTAAGGAATGTACTCGGTTGTATCACCCACTTTATTATTGCCTTGGTAATCTCCAGGTGGTCCATCGATTAGTACATCCATCATCTCATCATGAGTTGCAACAAGGTATGCCTGCATTCGACGTTTATACTCATCAAATCTATCAAGAGAACACATCAAAGATAGTTCTAGCATACCGGTGTTGTCCATGATGCAAGTCTTTGAAAATCAAGAACTTGAAAGATAGTTTCAAAGAATTTTCACAAGCACAACAAGTAGGATTACTTGAGCGTAAGCCTTTGCTCGATACCAATTGTTGGTCCCTTGAAAAGCTTTGGTTAAGTTTATAGGGGGTGAATAAACTTAACACTTAAAACTTTGGAGTTAACAAATTGCAACTTCAGCACTGCTTGATACTTCAGAGCTCTTTGAGACTTGATAGCTCACTTTGATAAACATGAGTCTCTTGATAGTTGAGGTTGCTGAATTTGTGCAAATGAATAATATCAAAATTAAGCCTTAATACTTGTTGTTAAATATGATACTAAGTATTAGATACTCAGTGCAGTGTTTGATTTGATTTGCTAGATTCGATAGGTTGATGTGTAAAATAAACTAAGTGCAGTAAAGTAAATCTTTGAAAGTAAGTAGGCGTTTTATAGTGGTTCCAGTGGGTGTAATCTGTCACCCACTCTTCTCCTGTGATGTTGGAGGAAATTCACTAGAGATCTTTGATGTAGCTGTTACAAAAGATTCCTAAGTTGCTTGTCCTTCACCAATAACTATGGCTTCACAAACCTGGCCTGGGAGCAGTAGGATTGCTGCTCCCGAGTCTTCCACTGGTCCTTGAAGGGTAGGATTGCCTCTTCACCACTCCACCACAAACAACGATCTTTCACACCAAAGTGCTTCACTTTGTCTTGGCGGTTCTTTATAAAATAAAGATTGAATCAAGTAAATGATTCATTGCGACAACTTGATTAGGATGATATAATCAGGTAGCTTGCGGTCTTCAAGTGTGTATGCTTGATGTAGCTTGAATGTAGAAAACACTTGAAGAATTTCTTTGGATCGATAGCTTTAAGTTCAAGGTTCAAGAGGTGTTTTTCATTTCAAGAAAATTTATTCAAAGTTTGTTAATTTTCATCATCTTGTTTTACGAGTTGAAAGTCCTCTATTTATAGGCAAGAATGCATGTGACTTGTATTTGAAATTCAAATGTAACCGTTCCTTGTTTTTGTCCCATCCGATTTGCATTCTCATCACTATTCATAGGGTCGACAATCGCCGTAATTCCTTTTGACAATCACGATCTATCCACCCTTTGACTTGTATCCAATGGATAAAAATATGAATCATCCCAACGTTCTTTTAATCTCGACCTTTGATTTCTTTGATAAGTCGAGGTAGTTGGGCATCCTTATCTATGTAATCTTCCAATAATCTTGAATTAATCGAGGTATATTATCGGCAGGTTCATCGATCTCTTTGAGATACCTATCGATCTCTTGAACTCCAATTTGTCTTTGTGTATAAAATACAATGCAAATGACTTCTTTTATCTAACTTTTATTTGTGAAGTTAGATTACACCTTTTAATTATAACCAAGTTCCAAACATCATCCAACTTATAGAACTTAGACCTTTCACACAAGGTATATGTGATCGATTTAGGTCATCACGGACTTGCCTAAATTCCGATCCCATATCCTTGACTTAAATTACTAAGTTTGATCCCTTAGCCTTCAGAATCGAGTTTGAACCCTCGGCCTTGATCTTGATCCTTGGCCAGAGTTCCAGACTAGTCTCTTCGACCTATCTACCCATCGACCTGGACCATCTGCTTTGAACAAATCACCGACCATTACAAAGGCTTGTTTGATCAAACCTATTCATGAATCAAACTCTAATAAACCTATACATTTGATCTAGACATCTTTTTGCCTTTGCACTATAACAGCTAGTCTGGCACTCATCATCAAAACATAGAAATAAGTCCAACAAAAGATGATTTAAGGCGTTAAGATGAGTTTTGAGAAATGAAAGTTTTAGGCACATACCTATACATTTCAGGCATACACCTGGAATATAGAGATTTTCAGCCAACTTCCTGTTCTGTTTCAGGCGCATACACATTCTGAATACGCCTGAAGCCTGCCTGCGTTCAAAATAGCTCTCTGCCCACAACAGACGTGTACCTCCTCAAAAAAGGTACACACTTGTAGCCCAGTTTCTCTAAGTCAGGATAAAAGATATTCTGGACGCATGCCTACCAGAAGATGGTGTAATCCTAAGCACCACAATTTCCTACACTATAAAAAGGGCTTGAAGAGAGAATGGGGGGATATTCACCTCATTATTCTAGATTAGGATTAGATAAGAAAAAACCGAAAAATTCTCTTTGCACTTTTCTCATTCCTTTAGCATAAAAGTAGAATCTTAGTTCTTCGATCTCCAAATTAATGTGTAATTAAGATTGAGTTTTACTCTAGAATGGTGAAATCATCATTTCATTGGTGAATCTTCATGGGCTTGGAGCTAATTTCTTGTTTCTCACTTAATGAGGTATAATTCAATTTAGCTTTAATTATTGTTTCATGGCTTTATTTATTGTGAATTTCTTACTTATTGTGCTAATCATGAGTAGGTATGTTAATTGTTGCCTGGGTGATGTGAAATTGGGCTATATTTCTTGTAATTGCTTGGATTCAAGTTGGGTCGTCTTCTATGTTCTTAATTCGTTCAAGTCGTGGTGATTTGTCTTCATGGGTGTTATTAATTCGCAATTGATTGCATCAACTTAGTGTTAATCATGACGTAATTGTAAGAATTGGCATTGAACTAGTCATCATGAACACATAATAATATTATATAAAGATAGAATTGATTTCTAGTGTGTGTTGCCTATTCTTGAATTGGGAAATTTACAGTACTTTAATTTATATCTATTCATCATAATCTACTCCCAGCCAACAGGTTTGATGTATGGTTATAGTTATTTGATGTGAGAGATCGATTGACGTGAATATAGTGAATTGTGTCGTGAATGATTTGAGAGTTCCTTAGTGAAGCTTGATTCCAAGTTATTACAAGAGCTTATGTCTAGTGCATTTGAACATCACCCGAGTCACCTTCATTTCATAACATTTTGAGTTCATTTAAATCAACACAGCTTTGGTTGATTGCATTCGTAGCTTATTTTTCATCACTTAGTTCAAATTGCATTTTGTAGTGGAGTAAGATTCACTTCATGAGTCATAGATACACCTAGACTAATTGTTTGGGGCGCTTTGTTATTCAACTAAGTTTCTCCATGAGGATACGACATTGACTCACTGACCTAGACTACAGTCAACTCGGTACCCTGCCGGTTAGATTGAAAACCTAGTGAGGCCAATCAAGCTTAAATTATTGTAACCATGATTACCACTTTAAAAGCTCGTTTCAAACATTCCCCCCGTTGTAAAGGTACCTATTGATATCCTAACCTAAGACAAACCAAACAAACACATCTAACATACAAGACCTAAGGAAAGTAGATTCATACTAAGGCCAAAAAAAATACCAAAGTAGCTTTATCATTCATCTAACACAAACACTACTTGTGGCTAATGATATCATGGTTCACTTAGCTCATTTCTAAGCACATTAAGCATTCGTAAAATAAAGCATAAAAGTACATAAACTAAATGCATAAGTTTGTGAACACATGATGTATAGTGGTTCACTCTACATGAGCTACCTCCACTACAAAGGGATGTCATCCCGTGGATTTCCAAATTCACTAAAATAATGTCCACTCTGTGTTCATTTGTTGATGCATAATGAGTGATGTATAATAAGATAGCAGTTCATGATACATGCTTGCATCACTCTTGACTCTTAGATGTTTAGGTTGAGATTCTCATTACTTTGGGAGACTGTGAGGTTCTATCCTATGTGTTACAGTATGAGCTAAGTGCAATGAGGTTGAACTGTGTGTGCTTATTGAAGCATCATTAGAATCAAAAATGGAATTCAAATAACACAACAGAAGTCATTGAATATATATATTGACATGGGTATGACCCGGAAGTCATACTCATGGCACTCTTTGGCCTCATTCAGGTCATATTGGTAAAATGGGCCAGCCCAAACTCAGCCCACAACTGGGCCCTTTGCTCCATGGCTCCAGTCAGGATTCTACCGACCTCTTCTGATCACTTGCAATGTTCAGTTCGTTCATTCAGCCCTAATCATACTCAACCGACATCATTTCAGTTCAGCATAAGCTATACATAGCTCCTAGTAGCCGGCATGATGCAGGATGTCGATGGCCCCACATCACCAACCTGATGATCTGCTCAACCTAATTAATGTGTTGTCATTTAGTATTATATTGATGTATATATATCTATCTTTTCCGTAATAAATGTTTGTTTTGGGATGTGAAATGATTACAAGAAAAATGTGATGCAAAGAATATCTTTGGGATGAAATATTAAATGATGCATTAGATTTTTAAATGGATAATTTTCGCGAGACAATGTTTTTCAAAAACAATAAATTATTTTTGTGGGACAGATCGAGGTAGTAAAAGGTTTATAAGACAGTAAATACAAAAGCGAATCATAAAAACTATTTGTATGGTAAAACTAATAAACAAATGCATCTTTTAAAACATCATCATTGCCAGATTTATGAACTTATAATTACTCCACAAACGAAATAAAATATGTGTTGAAGATATGGTTTAATTAGAGATTATAGGGGCCAACAACAAAGCGGAGCTAATCTCTCTTAAGTTTATGGTGGGCCTGTCCTCCTATAATTGCTATTGAAATATAATTATGTCGCTGATGATAAAGAACAGCGATGCTTAATTAAGAATGTTCTCCGTTGGCCTAACTCATTATTATTTGTCTAATCTACCTGTTAGGACACTTATGTTAACATAATCGACTCTCCAGCTTTAATATATTGTTGTACCCTGTGCACATCATAAATGTTTTATATAGTTGTTACAGTACTAGACGAAAATTAATTGATTTATACCATAAAGAAAAAAATCTGTATAATGTTTAGTAAGTGCGGCTGCAGGATGAGATACGGGTCAAAAAATTTATCATATTTTATAACTAAAAAAGTTAGCTTTATATATTATAACTAAAAATATGAGTTAATACAGATAAATATATAAAAATAAACAGATCAATTTTACATATCTATACGTACGGGAGAAAAAAAATATCTATTGTAAGATTTTATTTAGACAGGATTGAGAAGGAATTCTTGGAACAACTTGTGTCTTATGCGCGCATGTACGCATGAATCTACTGGTGTAATTTTCATGTAACCATTGATATGAGATCAAAATAAAGAAATTGACACATGGCTAACTACCCACATCGTTCCTAGGCATGATTGAGAGTTTTCCCTCATAGATGCTCGAATAATGTGACTAGATTTTTTTTTCCTCCGGAAGGATGAAAATTTTTATTAAAAAACCACACTAACGCCGGAAAATACAAATACAAAGTTGGACCATTGTTGAAGCACCGCCCGGGCAACACAAGCATACAATTAAACTAACAAAACAACCAAACTAAAAACAAACAAACGAAATCACTCGCATGCCAAGAACAGATTCCGTCGAGAAGACTAGACATAAGAAGGTGAAGATGCCCATGGAGCCGATCACTTCACCTGGACCAAACACAAGCAAACAGTTGCCAACATAGCTGGAGACTCTAAACTCAGAACTAATTCTTTCTTCTATATGATTATTTGAGTCATGGTAATGTACTTTGTGAAGTTTATGTATCGCCGTGTTGAGCGGATCTACCTATATAATAGGGGGGTCAAGCGCCCCCCCCCTTAGATCCGGAAAATACACTATTATGTATGTTGTGTATTTTTGTTGCCCCCCTAAAAATTTACACTCGCCCATCACCCCTCCCTCACCCGGGATCCTGCACCCGCCCCTGCCGTGTTCCAAGGTTGTTGAGCAATGGATGTGTGAGTATTTTTTACTTTGCATAATGTCGTACCGCGTTAGAGTACTCATAAGTGTTCTGAGAAGATTTTGAGTTAGTGTAGTATGTTGATATGAACTTCATACTAAGAATCTGCCGGTTAGCCGGAAATTCTATCGATGGATCGACGGATGCCTTTTGTCTATGGTTCGATAACCAGTAGTTTTCTTGGCATGTGCTTTTCAGCAATTGTCTGTTGGTGTTGTGACTCTCTACGACATAATGCTACAATTATGCCTCGTCTGATGTATCCCTGTTTTGTGTTTTGTAGGATGGCTTAACGACTCACGCTGTTCCACCTTCGGTTGTTTGTACGGTTCAACACTATGACTACATCGCCAAAGTCTCAAGAAAGTTAAGTATGTTCTTTCTACCTTTGTTTTATCTCTTCTATACATTGAGGGCAAAGTAAATTTTTAAAGGGGGTTGGCAACACTAACTTTGGAAAATTTTGAATTTCACGGTACGTTAATTCCTTAGTCTTTTGTTTGTTCATGGGCATTGATTAAGCAAAAAACATACCCCTTAAAGCTTTTTGGAACTAATTATTTACACAATTAATTCATGGATGAATGGATAAAGGGGGAGTAAATTTTTTGAAGTAGTTTATTCATCATCTTCCTTGTTGTGGAATCGACTTTTGAGCACATATAACTTCTATTGTTTTTATTTTGTTGAAAGGTGACGAGTTATGTGAGTTGATTATCCTTTATATATATATATATATATATATATATAAAAGTCGAAATATGTATATATATTTGGGAGAAAATCTGAATTTTTTTTTTTTATATAATAGGTTTTCTTTTTAAGGAAAATAAATCTCATTAGTTTCCATAACTTAAAAGAAATCAGCAATATTTCCTATGCTAGAGAGAACGGCGTGTGAGAAAAAGAAAAGGGGGCTGAGAGATTTTCTTCCAGTTTCTAAGTCAAATCTCAACGGTTTTCAGATTAGAGTATAGCAGCGGAATCGTCATGAAGAGAGCGTCGTTTCAACACCAGAAAGTTCGAGTTTTTCCTAAGGCATGTTTCGAGCCCTAGTTATGTTCATGACTGATTTTGATGAATTCAAACTCATGAATTCGTAGTTTTATATGTTTAGAAGCGTGTGATCGAATCTAATCTGATTTTGGATTGATCGCATAGCTTTCCTACAGAAAGATACAAGTTTTGCTGCAGATTTTCGTAGCTTATGAGTTGGAATAGCTTGCTAAAAGGTAAGAAGCTCTTCCTACGAATTAATTATGGTTTAGAGACGATAAATCGTGTTTTTGATGCGTTTTTGTATCAAAGTTTGTGCCTATATGATGCTTAAGGATTAAGGTTTGCTTTGGATCACAAAAGTTAGGTTTTTTTATGTTTTTCGGATAAAAATCGTGTAGAACATGTTTGGAATCGAGTAGAGATCGTAAAGCATAGAAAAATTATGATTAGGGTTTTTCAGCATGCAACACGCATGCACATGGCATCAATGCGCACGCATTGATAAGGCAGAGAGTTAGTTTTTGTTACAGGATGCTCAATGCGCACGTAAAGGCTAGAATGCACACGTATTGAGGGTCAGAATTTAAGAAAAGTGATACAGCGTTGGTTGTGCACGCACACCAAGAGGTAATGCGCACGCATTGCTCATATAAAAGCATCCTGAATGTTTCTGGATGCTCAATGCGCAAGCATTGACCCTGTTTTAAGGAAAAGTTGAGTTTAAAGCCCCGAGTCTCGTTTTAAATGTTGTTTCTTGATCTAATAACATTAATTAGACATGAACAAGCCTTGATTGAACTTCTGATGCGTTTAGTTTTGGCACCAAATGTACTCTTCAAGGGAGTTGAAGTTCGGGACCGTCGGAAGGGCATGAAGGGGCTTGTGCTTTGATGAACTAGAGTTCATCAATGTCTGTGTATTTGTTAGGATGTGATGTCTAGCTGTCTAAGTGAGAGAGTAGAGTTGTTAAGGTGAGCTCTGCTTTGAAAATACTTAGGTGGCCAGTTAATACTTAATAACTTACATACGTGGTAGTAAAAAGATAAAATGTCACCTATTCTTGGTCAGGCACCTATTCATATCGGCGATGTGGTACGTTCATCAAGGTGAACAACGCTACTGGCTCAAAAGGCTGAAGGGTAGCAGAGGAAATTCATCGAACGTATACGCATACTGGGGAGACCCCAGAGCTATCAGGTGCTAATGACTGTTAGTTAGCAAGTATATCTTCAGGCTGATAAATGCCATGCGTAGTGCCCTTGAATGCTGACGTAACCAAGATAAGTTAATTTAGAAACGTATAGTCATGACATGTTGATGGACATGAAGTGAACCCTAGATTGAGTCGGTCTCAAAAAGATAATTTGTTAATTATAAAGTTTGAATTATAAACCTTAATTAATTTGTAGCTTCTACCTTTTGCTGAGTACTTTGTACTTACCTTAAATGCATTGTTTTTCTATGTGTTTGTGGGAGAGAAGATGAACATGTAAATCCGGAGTTCGAGGAAGACTTTGATGACGACGTTTGAGGATACCGAAGTTGAAGCATTTATTTTTATCTTGTTCTTTATTATTTACTAGACTTGTTGTCCCTTTGGAGAACCTATGTATTTCTTTTAGTTTCTTTTGGAGGATTTCGTACATTATACGATTCGTTTGGTTTTCTAATGTAATAAATGTTACATTTATATCTTTAGTTTGAGTTTCTATTCTTGGTTGGTTGTTTGGAAAAAAAATATACCCGACTCTTTTGCTTCCGTTTTGCTTAACTCGATACGACGTAGTAGGGGTGGACGTATAATATGAGATTTATTTTATATTATACATGCCGAACGTTCTTTTTCCGGATAAGGACTCGTGTCCGGAATGGGCGTTGGGTATGGGGCGTTCTGATTGGTATCGAGAGAGAAGCATCTTTTAAACTTCCTTTCTTCCTTAAGATAAGATCTCTTTAGACCACATACTAACATTCCGATCCTTCCCGATCTTTCGGAATGTTAGGTAACCTATAGATATACTCGTGTTGATAAGTTTGGAATCGGAAGTTCTAGGGCCCAGCAAAAAGCGAGTGGTTTGGTTCAAGATGGGGGTCTTGTAGTTGTGGTTCATCTAGAAGATGTTGATGATCATGTTGGAGTTTACCGTTGAAAAAGAAGAAGAAGAAAAGGACCCTATAGTTTTGAATTCTACGAATCACGGTGTAATTCTTGTTATTGGTCGGCTATCCAAGAATTTTGTGTACATGGATTGTAAACTTAAGGAAGTACCTTCCGGTGAGGAATGCACCGAGTAGAAGTTGAATAGTGAAGTTTCAGTTGTTCAAGAATGGTTTGTCCCGTGAGATCCAAGCGGGAAGGTTGGGATGTACACCAAGGAACATGGCTAAAATGTTGAACAAGGTCTTGGAAGCTAAGACCTTCAAGGACAAGCCTTCAGTCCTTAATGGTGCTACGAGTAACTCAAAATCAAGGAAGCGGAAAAGGCGGCCCAAGTCACCTAGTTCAAGTTTTTGGCAGTGGATGCTAAGTGTGTAGAACCAGGATGATAATGTTATCTCGGTACAATAATATTGGACAACTTAGCGATTCACGGCATTGTTTGATACTTGGAGCGTCTAACACGTTTGTGTCGTCTAAGATTTCTAAGAAGTGAATCTACCTTCGAGACCTTAATAAACACCTTGGAAATAACTATACCACTAGGAAATGTAACTAAGGTAACTAGGATGATACCTCAAGTGGATGTTCGAGTAGGATCATATCGACGCAAAAGTGACTTCACAGTTTTGGACTTTTCGGATTTCGATGTAATTCTTGGAATAGATTGGCTATCTGAGAATTATGTTCACTTGGATTGTAGAGAAAAGAGAGTGGCCATTAAGACACCCTGGAAATCATCTAAGACTTATCAAGGTAATGTTTACAAGCCTAGTAAGAAGCTTCATCCGATAATATCAGCAGTTAAGGCAATAAGAGCTTGTCAAAAGGGTTGTGAAGGCTACTTGTTATACGAAGTGGATGTGGAACAAGTGAAACCTAAGTTAGAGGAAACCTCTATAGTAAAGGAATACCCTTAAGTGTTTCCAGAAGAGTTACCAGGAAACATGCCGGATAGAGAGATAGAGTTTGAGATCAAGTTGGTACCAGGAGCGGCACCAGTTGCTAAGGCACCCTATAGAATGGCACCGGCTGAATTGAAAGGAGTTGAAAGCTCAACTAAAGGATATGCTCGAGAGAACATAATTCAGCCTAGTACCTCACCTTAGGAGCCCGGTTTTGTTTGTTAAGAAGAAAGATGGTAGTATAAGAATGTGCATAGACTACAGAGCTTTGAATAATCTTACCATCAAGAATAAGTACCCTTTACCAAGGATTGATGACCTGTTTAATCAGTTGCAAGGTAAGATGGTGTTTTTTAAGATTGATGTTAGGTCAGGGTATCACCAGTTGAAGATCAAGGTAGAGGATATACCTAAGACGGCTTTTAGTACAAGGTATGGACATTATGAGTTCTTGGTTATGCCATTGGTACTCAATAATGCTCCATCTGCATTTATGGATTTAATGCAGCTTGTTTTCATGCCTTACATGGATAAGTTTGTCATAGTGTTCATAAATGACATCCTGGTATACTCAAAGAACGAGAAAGAACACGAAGAACACCTAAGGATAGTGTTGAATGCCTTGAAGAAGAACCAGTTGTATGCTAAGTTCTCAAAGTGTGACTTTTGGTTGAATCAAGTCAGTTTCTTGGGTCATGTCATTTCTAGAGATGGCATTCAAGTTGATCCGGAAAAGATTGAAGCAGTTGAGAAATGGTCCAGACCGACTATAGTTTCAGAGGTGAGAAATTTTCTCGGTTTGGCTGGCTATTATATGAAGTTTGTACAATACTTCTCAAAGATAACTACACCACTTACCTGGCTCACTCAAAAGAATGTGAAGTTTGAGTGGACTAGTAAGTGTGAAGAGGCTTTTGAGACGTTGAAAAGGAAGTTGACTACAGCCCCAGTTTGGCAGTTCCGGAGATCTTTGATAATTACGATGTTTATACTGATGCTTCGGGAGAAGGTTTAGGTTGTGTGTTGATACATGGATGAAAAGTGATTACTTATGCATCTAGACAGTTAAAAGTGCATGAGAAAAATTTATCCAACACCTGACTTAGAGTTGGCAGCGGTAGTGTTTGCCTTAAAGATTTGGAGGCACTACTTGTATGGAGTTAAGGCTAGGATCTTTACAGACCACAAGAGCTTAAAGTACTTCTTCACTTAAGAGAATCTGAACATGAGACAGAGTAGATGGTTAGAGTTCGTAAAGGATTACAACTTGGACATTCAATACCATCCGGGTAAAGCCAATGTGGTTGCAGATGCCTTAAGCAGAAAACCAGTGTTTGCAGTTTCAAGCGTTGAAGATGTAGCGAGAAAGGTTAGATGGGCTGAAAATCAAAGTTAAAGCGATTGAAGATCGGCGCTTTGTGGCACCATTGTTAGCAAGATCTAAGTTGATGAATGACATTCGGGAAAAGCAAGATGATGATCCAGTGTTGGTTGATTTGAAGCGAGTTGCAAGGAAAAGCCTATAGTGGGCTATGTCTTAGATAAGAACGGGAACCTTTGGTACCAAGATCGCTTGTGTGTGCCTAATGTTGGAGATCTAAGGCAAAGAGTTATGGAAGAGGCATATAGGATTTCCTTGCAGTTCATCCAAGAGCTACAAAGATGTACAAAGATTTTAAGGAAAAGTTTTGATGTCCTTATATGAAAGTTGAAATAGCTAAGTATGTGGTGGAATGTGATACTTGTTAGAAAGTTAAAGCGGAGCATAGAAGACCAGGAAGAATGCTTAAGCCTTTGGATATCCTCGAATGGAAATGGGATAAGATCACGATGGATTTTATCACCGGTTTACCGAAGATAATGAGTGGACATGATGCGATTCGGGTGATTGTGGATAGATTGACCAAATCAGCTCACTTCTTGCCAACCAAAATTGATATGTCCTTGAAGAAGATGACCACACTATACCTGGATACTATATTGAAGTTACACGGAGTACCTATCTCGATAGTTTCGGATGGTGACAGTCGGTTTGTCAGTCGATTCTGGAAAAGTTTGCAAAGGGCTTTAGGTACAAAGTTAGATTTGAGTATGGCCTTCCATCCTCAAACAGACGGAAAATCGAGAATCAACCAGGATGGACCCAATGTGTTGAGGGGGTGCACGCCCCACTCAACTTTAAATCTTGAAGTTACTAAAATACCCTCTAATAATATTAAACATCGTGTATGTATATTATTTCAGACAAATTCTAGTGTAATTGCTTATTTAGTTCAACTGGTTAGAAGTATTACTATTATACATAAGGTCACCTGTTCAAAACCCGGCTACTGCATGTTTTTTTAACATTTTTTTTTTAATTTGGCCCCCACTGGAAAACATTCCTGGGTCCGTCACTGGAATCAACTATCCAAACACTAGAGGATATGCTAAGGGCATGTGTTTTGGAAGTAGGCGGATCATGGGATGACTACCTACCTGTAGCAGAGTTTGCCTACAACAACAGTTATCATGCAACCATAGGCATGCAACCATTTGAAGCTTTGTATGAAAGAAGATGTCGAACGTCGTTGTTTAGGGATAAATTCGGGGAAAGACAAGTCACCGCGCAGGAGTTGGTTGAACAAGCTAAAGAAAGGGTTCAGTTGGTTAAGAAGAATATGAAGGCAGCACAAGATAGACAGAAGAGTTGGACAGATGTTAGGAGAAGACCTCTTGAGTTTGATGTTGGTGAGAGAGTTTATCTACGAGCTTCACTGTTAAGGGTGAATTTATACGATTTATAACGCTATATTCTATGATATTCTCCCCCGTATTTGTACTAATTTGCATAAGAAATAAGTGTTTAATCGATTTATTAAGTAAATGAGGTTTTAAATAAGTTATTCTCAATATTGGCTAATTTTGGTGTTTTTAATATGATTTTATGATTATTTGGACATTATTACATTTTGTGATGTTTTTATGTGTTATAGATACATGTTTGAGGCTCAAAAGATGATCAAGAGTTGATTAAGTTCGAGCTATTTGATGATAAAAGAGATAATGAAGGAATGGGATAAAGGAAAAAGAGATAAAGTTGAAGAAATCAAAATTCGATTACATTGAACGAGCGTCCAGGTCCCGTCCAGAGTGGACGGGCGTTTGATTTAGCAGACGGGCATCCGGTGGTGCGATTTTGATACAGAGAGTTTGGACGCTGTCTGAACGGGCGTCTGAAGCAGTCCAATTTCATCTGGACGGGCGTTCACAAGTCTGGACGAGCGTCCGTCGACCGACTTTGGCAAACCGACTCAAGACTCTATATATAGCAGCTGTTTTCTCCACATATGATCATACATTCAAACCCTAAACCCTAGGGGCGGCTCAGCTGCGTTTTTCTTAGTTTACATACAATTTTATCATCTTTTTATTCCATGTTTTCGAATCAAGCACTTTCTTGGTTCCATATCATGTCTAGAGGCTAAATCCCTCTAGAACAAGCGTTGTGAAGCCGTTCTACCAACACTTTGATTTCGTTTCAGGATTATCTTGTGAGTATTTTATTCAAGTTGTATCTTTATTATCGTTTATCATTGTTTATTGCAATTTTATCGAAAGATGCTTGCATGTGTGATGTTTATATTGATGAAAATCTTGTTAAACCCTAGATCAATATAATAAAGATTAGATTTTTAACCTATAAAATAACGAGAGTTAATTAGGTTGAATCTCTAGATAACTAGATTGAGAAATCTTACACCTTCGCTTTGAAAGTAATAATCTTTACTCGAGAGATAGAAGATTAAGAAACGAACTTCTCTAAGAAATTAGGAGTTCATGCCTTGGTTAGGTGAATCACAACTTGGTTAAAGATCACGAGATAATCTGAATTGAAATTGAATGTTGGTAGGATAGCTGGATCAATTGCTTGTTCGTTCGTAACTTAGTGATTTAAAACCCCTTGAATTTGAATTGTTTAGCTTAATTAGTCTTTTATTGCATATTAGGTTTAGTTTAGTTTAAATTGGTTCGCAACTATATTTTCCTGGCTTTAGATCTCGATCATCATCCGATTCGTTTGTTATCTTCCGTTTTAGTTATTCAACATTTTTATTTTCGTTTGATTTAGTAGTAGTAATTGTGACATAGGTTAGTTAGTTAAATAAAAAATATGATTAGCAACCTTGATTCCTCAAAAGATCGACCAGTATCAACCTCTTTACTACGATCCTACACTTGGGAATACCGGATTTATAAATATTATTACTTGTTATTTGCATTAGATAAATCCGTGACATGTTTTTGGCGCCGCTTGTTGCCGGGAACGGTCGGTTGCCTAGTTTTTGTTTTTCGTTTTCCTTGTTTATATTTCGTTTTAATTCATGTTTCTAGTTGATAATCGTTTATGTTATTTGGTAATTAGGGTTTTAGTTTAGGGTATAAGGTTTTTCTTTTTCTTGTGATTACTTACTTCTCTCTGTCTATCTTTCAGTCTTTTCTGTCTTTCTGTTTTTCTTTTCCCTGCTGTTTCTCTCCATTCCTGCTTCGTTTCCTGCTTCCAAACGGGCGTCTAGACCAGTGGACGCCCGTATGTTCTTAATTTTTCAACTCTATGCCGTTTTTAACCTGTTGGACGAGCGTCCATCCAATTTGGACGTCCGTCCACCTCTTCAACCTATCGGACGGCGTTTGGATTTCCAGGCGCCCGCCTGAATTCTAAGTTCAGACCAGACGCCCGTCCGTGTTCTTTGGGCGTCCATCATCTTCCTTTGTCTTAACTATTTTTATTTCTTTTCCTCTTCTTAGGCTTTAATTTTTTAGTTTAGGTTTTGAATTCTTAGTCTTTAGGTTTCAACCACTTGTTTTTGGTCCGGTTTATGCAAACTCGGAGTCAAAAGGGACCGTTACTATACACCCCTGACCCCGAGCGAACCGTAGTCCGGCCAAACAGGCGAATTTTCCGTTCTGCGGTTCTGGAAGGAAGAGCCGAGCAAGATCTTGAGGATCAGCTAGCCAAGGAAATCACCGATTTTGTAATAATGGCTGCTAATGATGGGCGTCGTTGGCGGACTCGCCATGCCCGGCGAAGTCAAAGTCAACCCGGCTATTGTTATCCCAGCCATAACTACACAGACCTTCGAGCTAAGACATGGGCTCATTCAAATGATGCAACAAGCATCAATCTTCCATGGTTTTCCCTCTGAAAATCCTCATACGCACGTACACACATTTCTGGAGATATGTGGTACGACTCGCATCCAGAGGAGTGAGTGAGGATGCGTTTAAGCTGAAACTTTTCCGTTTTTCCTTGAAGGGGAAGCTAAAGAATGGTATAGCTCTCTCCCGCTGAATCTATTTCCACAGGCGGAACTCGAGAAGGAGTTCTGAGTCAATATTTCCCACCATCCAAGGCAACCCGGTGTTTAAGAGAAATATTTAATTTTATCAGACGGAAAACGAGTCTTTTTTGAGGCATGGAAGAGATTCAAGGCTCTTCTTAAGAATGCCCCACCACGGGTTGGACTTGCAGAGGCAAGTCAACACGTTTTCATCGGATTGACCGAGCTCACTAAGGGCATGGTCAATAGTTCATCTGGGGCGTTCTCGAGGAAAACACCTCAAGAGGGGTGGGCATTATTCGAGGATATTGCCAAATATAATTATGCCCCCTCGTATCAAGCTATTCAAGCACCACCTCCTCCTCCTAGGATCGAGGAGGTGAACATGAAGAATGAAATCGCCATCTTTGAAACAAAGAAATGGCTACTCTTACCACGTCTCCAAAGCCGAGTTATCGGACTCCTCATTTCCATGAGAACTCTCAAGTTCTGTATTGTGACAATTGCTGTCAAACTGGCCACATGGTTGGCCAATGTCAATTCATTTCCCCATCGACCTATCAAGTCAATGCTGTCCAGAATCATGGACAGTACAATCCAATCACATGCCAAGTACGTGATGATATGGGGCACACTGCTCGTTTCTGTCCCATGATTGGACAGAATGCAGAAATCAATGCTTTTAATGGCCAACAGAATCAGAGATTCAATAATCAATTTTCTGGCCAAAATAATCTCCAAAACCAAGGGTTCAATCAACCTTCAAGTTTCAATCCAAATTCGAATTTCAATCAGAATCAAAACTTCAATAGAAACCCTGGTTTTCTTCAGAACCAGAATTCCAATTTTTCCAATTCTAATCAAAGGTTCAATCAGAATTGGCCCGCCAATTCTAATCCTGCGTTTCAGAATAGTTCCAGCCAATCTTTTCCGCAGAACTTTCAGAATTCTCAAGGCGCCTCCCAATCTAACAATCTTGAAGCTAAATTGGAGGAGCAAAATAGATCAATGAAAAATCTTGAGAGACAAATTGGGCAACTGGCTGAGCAATTAGCTTCAAGACCCCCAGGGCAATTGCCCAGTTTCACTGAGAAAAATCCAAAGGGCGGTCAAGTTGCTAAAAGTGATTTGAATTACGGCCAATGCACTGACCTGGTTCCTTCAATTCCTTACGGTGGAGAAGAGGCCAGTGCAATGAATTTAAGGTCTGGTACTCAACCAAGTGGTCCTTCCCACCAGGGAAACCACTAGCCCTTCCTGCCAGTGATAAGGCAGGAGGGGTAGCTGAGCACCTACACTCCCTTGGCGAGAAAAAAGAATACTCGGTGGTGATCCTGAGAGGTGAAAGAGTTGAAAGTCCTCAGGTGGCTGAACCCCTGAGGAATGATGAGTCAAGTGAAAGTCAGGAGGCTGAACCCCTGACAAATAAAAAGATTGAAAAAGCCGTAAGGTGGAAAGATTTGGAAGACAAAGCCGTCACTGCACCCTTGTTCAGGGTCAATTTGTAGTGTTTTTAATGATATATTTTACATCAACTTCCCCCGTATATGGATGTTTTTCATAGAAATCGATCTTATAATCGATTAATTGAGTAAATAGTGTTTTTAATAGGTTAATTGCAAAATGTAACGATATATGTGCTTAAATTGTGATTTTATGTTATTTTGGGATTGTGTTATGCTTTGGTATATTCTCCTATGTTATAGATACATATTTTGGCATGCAAGAGGATTAAATGATGAGGTTTTGCATGGAGAGAAGTGAAATGGAAGGAAGATGGAGATAAAGCTTGGAATGAAGCTTTCAAGCAGCCGAACTTCCGATGCAGTTCTTGATATGATATACACTGATTTGACTCTCGACCTCAAGAGAAGATTGGTAGGTCTTGAAGAGAGGATTCTACAGGATTTTGAATCACTTCATTCCGACTTATGAGGCCCGAGATATGAGCGTTACAATTTTGGATGATGTTGCTGAAACTCTTTGGAAAATGTCGTAATATACTCGTGTCTGACGGGCTAATCAAAAAGGCATTTTCCGAAGAAGAGTCCTTAATGAAAGTTGTAGAGTTTTCCGAGAGCTTAATTATGACATTCGGATCATAATTTTTGGAGGTCTACAATTCAAGATATGAATTTTAGAAGTTTGAGTCGGTGAACTACTAGCGCGCAGCACAATTTTGATATAGAGAGTTCGACTTGACCTCAAACGAGCGCCCATGTAGCGTCCGAAGCTCTCGGACGGGCGTCCATCATGGCAAACGCCCGTTCACCACCGACTTTGAGGTAGCGCCTTATTTCCTTATAAATACAGCGGCAATTGCAACCCTAATTCATTACCAATCCATACGCATAATTGCAGCAGTAGCCGCACATAAGGAAAAAAGCAGCAGCCGCAGCATTCAAAGAGGAGATTCAAAGATGAATCTCTCCATTCCAATGATCATGTTCATCAACATGATTGTTGGCTAAGCACATCGCGGCGGGACAACGGATGAAACCGATCAACATCAACACCAACTAGAGAGATTTTTAGCCGTACTTTTAGTGAGTAAAGTTATCGTTTTTCATCAATTAGAATTTGTTATTTATCGTTTACGTTTTATTCGAATCGAGAGATCGATGAAACCATCTTTTATGCTTTGAATTTATATGAAAATATTGTTCAAGTTGTGACCTTTTCAATTGATGCGATTGATTATGTTTCAAGAGATTGATCATAGTTAGTTGAGTAAGAGTGTTAGAGATAATCTCGTGATCGTGTTTTGCATGCCGTTTTGTTTCACTTGAAAAAGAAAACGAAACCTTAGAATTCGTTTAGAGAAATTTAATCGAATTCATGATAGATCATTACTAAAAATTATATCTTTAACTTGCCGTCTAGTTGGGGTTGGGTTTGTTGATCGGTGGATTCCCGTTGCCTTGCCGTTGTTTTAATTACTTGATAAATCGAATCATTAGTATAAATCGTTGATTGCTAAGTAAGTTGTTTTAAATTCTAGTTGTTAATTGTTAATTTTCTGCAAATTTACTATTCATCGAAGTTACTGTTCATCGTCGTTTTTACTGTTCATAATTAGTTTAAACCCTAGTTTAGTTAATAATTCGTGACATAATCGATTTAATTATTGCACTTTGATCCGATAAACATTCCACTCCCTTAGGACGATCCGTTAACATCCTATACTACGATCCTTATACTTGGGGTGTTTCGGTTTATAAATTTTAAAACTAGTTTTTACCGAACAACCCTCGAAGAAAGTTTTTTCTGAGAGTGAGTTGAAAAAGCTTCCTTTTCCACCAAGAAAGAGCAACATATCCTTGAGTGAAGATAAGAAGTATGAAAAGGTGCTGAATCTTTTGAAAAATACTCAGGTGAATCTTCCATTATCAGAAGTCTTGGTTGAAATGCCTAAGTATACAAAGTTCATCAAGGATGTTGTTTCTTCAAAACGGAAGTTGTCAGACATGGAGAGGCTGATTGGTGAGGATTGTTCAATGATTAATTATGAAGACTTACCAACCAAGAGAGGTGACCCTGGAAATTTCGTGCTTACGGTGTTGATGGGAGGCTGGTCTTCCCTAACTCTTTGTGTGACTTGGGTGCATCTATAAGCCTCATGCCATTGTCGGTATGCAAGCAAATTGGGTTTGATTGATCTTCTAGAACCCACTACCATGAATCTGCAATTCGATATAGATCTTCTAAGCGGCGGGAATCTTAAAAGGCGTACTAGTTCAAATTGATAGGTTTACCTTTCCGTTGGTAGTACGTCTTAGACATTGAAAAGGGTGAAAATGTCCCCTGATTCTTGGAAGACCTATTACATCTCTGACTAGAGCCCTCATTGATCTGCGATGGTGGGCGAGTGGCGATCTGAGTTGGAGATCAAGAGGTGAGCTATAATGTTTCCAAATCCATTCAAGTACCTCTCTGGTCCTCCAACCGGTTTTTCCATTGAGAGAGCGTCGATGACTTGATGATTTCATGGAAAAGCAAGTCATGGCTGTTACAACTGAATTTGAGCGATTGGTTGATAATTTGAATAATCATGGTGTGGTAAGTCTAGAGCAGTTAGAAGCTGAATTCGAGGACGAGTTGTTGAGAGGAGAAGCTTTGGCAGTGGGACCGCTAAGTAAACTCGGCGATGTTGAGTTGAAAAGTGGAGATCTTAAGTCAAGTTTAGAAGACCCCCCTGCAGATTTAGTGTTGAAGCCGTTGCCTAAACATCTTAAGTATGTGTTTCTAAGAGAAGGTGACAAGCTTCCTTTAATTATATCTGCCAAGCTGTCTCGTTTAGAGGAAATGAAATTAATCAACGTCTTGAAAAAGAATGAAAAAGCCTTTGGGTGGCAAGTAGGAGATATCAGAGGGATATCTCCGGACATCTGTATGCACAAGATCAAGACAAATGAGGGTGCGAAATGTGTTAGACAGCCCCAGAGAAGGCTCAACCCTCATATGCAAGAGGTGGTTAAGAAAGAAATTATCAAACTTCTGGACATGGGAATCATTTATGCCATCGCTGATAGTGAATGGGTTTCCCCGACTCAAGTAGTTCCCAAGAAAGGTGGAATTACTATTGAGAAGAATGAGAAGGGCGAGGAAATAGCGTTGAGACTTGTCACTGGTTACAGAGTCTGCATCGATTATCGTAAGCTCAATGAAGTAACAATGAAGGATCACTTTCCCCTTCCATTCATTGACCAGATGCTTGAGCGTCTGGCGGGGCACGCATTCTACTGCTTTCTGGATGGATATTCAGGATACTTTCAGATACCCATTGATCCAACTGACCAAGAAAAGACCACTTTCACCTGCCCTTATGGTACATTCGCTTACAGGCGAATGCCATTTGGTCTCTGCAATGCCCCAGCTACTTTTCAAAGATGTATGTTAGCTATCTTTGACGGGCTTGTGGAGAAGTGAATGGAGATCTTTATGGACGATTTTTCGGTTTTTGGTCAGTCTTTTGATGATTGCCTTGACAATCTTGATCAAGTGTTATCCAGATGTGTGGAAAAGAACTTAGTGCTCAATTGGGAAAAATGCCATTTTATGGTTGATGAGGGAATAGTTCTTGCCCACAAAATCTCCGCCAAAGGTATAGAAGTTGACAGGGCAAAAGTAGAAGCTATCGAGAAGATGAGTTATCCCAAGAATGTGCGTGAAGTGAGAGGTTTTCTTGGACATGTCGGTTTTATAGAAGATTCATTCAAGACTTCTCCAAGATAGCCAAGCCCTGTCTACTTTACTTAAGGAAGGCGTTGAGTTCAATTTTGATGAGAGAATTGCAAGCAAGCGTTTGAGAGCTTAAGAACCGTTTAATCTACTGCTCCAATTCTTATATCGCTTTGATGGAATCTACCTTTTGAGCTTATGTGCGGCGCATCAAACTATGCGGTTGGTCTTGTTCTCGGACAAAAGATCAGCGGTAAATTCAGCCAATCTATTACGCCTTGATCACACATTGAATCCTTCTCAAGTTAACTATACTACTACTGAAAAGGAATTATAGGCCGTAGTATTTGCTATGGACAAGTTTAAGTAGTTACTTGTTAGGAGCTCAAGTGATTGTGTGGGTGATCACGGCGCTGCGTTATCGATGACTAAGAAAGAGGCTAAACCGCGCTTACTCGTTGGATCTTGACCACAAGAGTTTGATGTCCATATTAAAGACAAGAAGAGGCGTTGAAAGCGTCGTGGCGGATCATGTTTCTAGAATGTTAAGTGAGGAAAAGGATGATCCTGATGATATAGATCTTTACTTTCCTCACAGAGAACATTATGCTTATTGACGGTTGTCCTCCGATGTTCCATAGTATTCTTCCATTGTCAATTACCTTCATGCCCGATATCTCGATCCAGTTGTCTTATCGGGAGAAGAAAAGTTCTTCTCGATTTAAAATCTTCGTTTGGGATGAACCTTATCTTTTAAGATCGGTAAAGATGAGTGCCTTAGGAGATGCATTCGAGTAATCGAAGCGTAGCGATATTATTGAGCGATGCCATAGTGGACCCACTGAGGTCACTTTGGTCCCTGGAAAACCGTTGCTAAGATTTTCCAATCCGGTTTCTATTGGCCCACGATCTTTAAGGACACAGAAGCTTTCTGTAAAGCTTGTGATAGATGCCAAAGAACCGGTACTCTGACAAGGCGCGTTTTGACATGCCTTTGAAACCCATCCTAGAATCACGAGGTCTTTGATGTATGGGGTATCAATTTTATGGGACCATTCCCATCATCCTGCGGTAACAAATACATCTTAGTCTGCGTAGACTACGTGTCAAAATGGGTGGAGGCTCAAGCCACTCCTCACAATGATCATAAGACGGTCATGAAATTTCTTAAGAAAAACATCTTCGTGAGGTTTGGATGTCCACGTGCCTTGATCAGTGATGAAGGGACACATTTCTGCAACCGACCCCTAGAAAAAGTTCTTGAAAAGTATGGTGTTCGTCACAAGATTGGCACACCATATCACCCGATGACTAGTGGTCAGGTTGAGCGAAGCAACCAAAGTATTAAGAAGATCCTGGAAAAGACGGTTAATTGTCATAGAAAAGACTGGAGTCTGAAATTGGATGATGTACTATGGGCATATCGAACCGCCTATAAGACTCCTATGGGTACATCTCCATATCAAATGGTTTATGGTAAGCCATGTCATCTGCCAGTCGAGTTAGAGCACAGAGCTTATTGGGCTACCAAGTTTCTGAATTTCGATTCCCAATCCTGTGGTAAACATCGACTGCAACAGTTGCATGAATTAGACGAGTTCAGACTCCAGGCTTGCGAAAGCGCCAGGATCAGCAAAGATAAGATGAAACTCCTCCATGACGCCAAAATTAAGAAAAGAGAATTTCAAGTCGGGGAACAAGTTCTTCTATACAATTCCAGGCTACATCTGTTTCCTGGAAAGTTGAGGACACGATGGTCCGGTCCCTTCGAAATTCTCCAAATTATTCCTGGAGGCGTTCTAGAACTACGCGGTTATGGTGACCAACCGTTTTGAGTCAATGGTCAAAGGTGCAAGCACTACATTGGTGAACCCAAGGCCAAGCCTTTGATTGTTCGTTTCCTCGATATCCTCGGGTGTGGTGCTACAAAAGTCGAAGAATTTGACGAGTTTTCACCCGACCTGTTTTCAGAGGATGACGGTAGTGGTCGATCTGAAGAGGTTCTAGCCGGTAGTTGGGATATGGAAGAGTATGAGAGGGAGCGGCAGCTGAAACGTCATCAGAAGACTCAGAAGAAGAAGAAGTCGACCATGGGGAAGTTTAAGCGTATTTGAAAGCTATCAAGGATTTAACCCGTGCGTTAAGTGATGTTTCATGACCAAACTACCAACCCAAGTTTAGATGAGGTAGTGGGTGGCGAGAAAAGTCAAATGGCTTTGATCGGTGAGCTTAAGCGATGTCGAGCTAACGACATTAACCAAAAGCGCTACTAGGAGGCATCCTAGATATCCCTTATTATATTAGGACCCTCTTTTATGTTATTTCTTTTACGTGATTTAATTTTTCTTTTACCTAATTAAGATTATATACTGTATCATCGGTTGAATTTGTGTTTTATTGTGATGAATGATTACTCTTTTATCTTATTCTATTTCATCTTTATCCTTCTTTTTCATTTTTTAGCTTATATCCCCCTATGTGCCCCTATGTTCTCCGAGGTCCGTTTTGTTTTGTTTGTTCGAGTGTGCATGATCTTTTCGATAGCAATTGTGAGCTTTGGATGATATCGCCCGGTGGATGGTCCACGATCTCTTGCTTTCATCGAGCGATTCTGGATCATGATCACTTCCGGAATTGCCCCATTCGAACTACAATCAGCTAAGTTCTTTTAAGTTTTCTTTAATTCTGCACAACATGCGGACATGTTGTGGTTTAAGTGTGGGGGAGGGGAATGATTTGACATGTATCTGTACATTTGCTTAATTTATTACGAGTCTATGCAAAAATGAGCTAGAATACCTAGAATTTTCAAAAAAAATCGACATTTTTGTTTTTGTTTTGTCCCGAGTAGGAAATTCAATTCAATGTTCGTTAATTTTATAGTCATCTAAGCTATATATCATATGTTTGATAAGTTAGTTGTTTCACCTGAGATCTATTTTTCACGAGCCATAGTGAATGATGAGCTAATTTATTAAGCTATACCCTTTTGGATTAGTGATTTACGTTTTCTTATAAGTCATGTGCTTAGTGCTACGTATATATCTTGAGATTTATGATAGTTTGTATTTAGATCCGAAGTATGCTATACTGTGAATATCTTAGGTTTGAATGTGATAAGTAACACGTAACTTATTGTCAAATGAAAAAGTTGAGTTTATAATGAAGTAATTGGGTGTGTCGAAAGCTAGTCGATGATTTGAGTGCGATAGGGTATACCACGTATGTCATATACCACTATGATGACTAAAAGCTCACGACAGTCAGAAAAGGCTGCCTTATGATTGGAGTAAGGTAGGGTATATCTCGAATATCCTATTCTGCTATGACAGGGCAAGAGCTCATTCTGATGTGTGTTTAAATGTGAAATAATTAAATCAACTTATAAAAGAAGTGGTATGAAATAGATATAAGACTCAGTTATCGTCTATCTTATCCCCAGTAGAAACTGATAGATATGCTGTACGGATTATCCTCTGAGTATTTCAGAAAGGCCCTAAATATAATCGATCATCCATTTCGGGATATTTTACGTTTGTAGGGTACATCTTATGAGTGTCATTTATTGCTAGTCTACGACGGGGTATTAGCTAGTTTTGCTTTGAGTTTCTCAAGTTTGGATTTAGTGGAAGTTTATTATGGCTATGCACACACACAGTGGTGAACTTCTGATTTATTGGATCTATGATATATTGTCTGAGATGTATGTTCTTTTTTCCGAGCCTTGGTTTTCGTTTTGTTTTGCTCGGGACGAGCAACCGCTTAAGTGTGGGGGAGTTGTTAAGGGTGAATTTATACGATTTATAACGCTATATTCTATGATATTCTCCCCCGTATTTGTACTAATTTGCATAAGAAATAAGTGTTTAATTGATTTATTAAGTAAATGAGGTTTTAAATAAGTTATTCGCAATATTGGCTAATTTTGGTGTTTTTAATATGATTTTATGATTATTTGGACATTATTACATTTTGCGATGTTTTTATGTGTTATAGATACATGTTTGAGGCTCAAAAGATGATCAAGAGTTGATTAAGTTCGAGCTAATTGATGATAAAAGAGATAATGAAGGAATGGGATAAAAGAAAAAGAGATAAAGTTGAAGAAATCAAAATACGATTACATTGAACGAGCGTCCAGGTCCCGTCCAGAGTGGACGGGCGTTTGATTTAGCAGACGGGCGTCCGGTGGTGCGATTTTGATACAGAGAGTTTGGACGCTGTCTGAACGGGCGTCTGAAGCAGTCCAATTTCATCTGGACGGGCGTTCACAAGTCTGGACGAGCGTCCGTCGACCGACTTTGGCAAACCGACTCAAGACTCTATATATAACAGCTGTTTTCTCCACATATGATCATACATTCGAACCCTAAACCCTAGGGGCGGCTCAGCTGCGTTTTTCTTAGTTTACATACAATTTTATCATCTTTTTATTCCATGTTTTCGAATCAAGCACTTTCTTGGTTCCATATCATGTCTAGAGGCTAAATCCTCTAGAACAAGCGTTGTGAAGCCGTTCTACCAACACTTTGATTTCGTTTTGAGATTATCTTGTGAGTATTTTATTCAAGTTGTATCTTTATTATCGTTTATCATTGTTTATTGCAATTTTATCGAAAGATGCGTGTGATGTTTATATTGATGAAAATCTTGTTAAACCCTAGATCAATATAATAAAGATTAGATTTTTAACCTATAAAATAACGAGATTTAATTAGGTTGAATCTCTAGATAACTAGATTGAGAAATCTTAGACCTTCGCTTTGAAAGTAATAATCTTTACTCGAGAGATAGAAGATTAAGAAACGAACTTTTCTAAAAAAATTAGGAGTTCATGCCTTGGTTAGGTGAATCACAACTTGGTTAAAGATCACGAGATAATCTGAATTGAAATTGAATGTTGGTAGGATAGCTGGATCAATTGCTTGTTCGTTCGTAACTTAGTGATTTAAAACCCCTTGAATTTGAATTGTTTAGCTTAATTAGTCTTTTATTGCATATTAGGTTTAGTTTAGTTTAAATTGGTTCGCAACTATATTTTCCTGGCTTTAGATCTCGATCTTACATCGATTCGTTTGTTATCTTCCGTTTTAGTTCTTCAACGCTTTTTTATTTTCGTTTTGATTTAGTAGTAGTAATCGTGACATAGGTTAGTTAGTTAAATAAAAACTAGGATTAGCAACCTCCAGTTCCCCGTAAGATCGACCCGGTATCAACCTCTTTACTACGATACATACACTTTGCATTAGATAAATCCGTGACATTCACCAATAAAAGGGGTGAAACGTTTTGGGCAAAATGGAAAGCTAAGTCCAGGTATGTTGGACCGTTTGAGATTCTGGAAAGAATTGGACCTTTGGCTTATAATGTCAAGTTACCGGAATCCATGTCAAGAGTCCATAATGTTTTCCACGTATCGTTGTTGAAACCACAGTTGACCCAGAAGTTCTTCAAGATAACCTTGCATATGATGAGAAACCGATCAAGATTCTAGACCGGAAGGAAAAGATGAACAAGAGACGGATGATCCCTTTGGTTTTGGTGCAATGGAGCAATCATTCACCGAATGAAGCACCTTGGGAAGTTGAAGATGACATGATCAGCGAGTTTCCAGAGTTCGTGGATTTACGAGGTATGTTCTAGTTTCGAGGACGAAAACTCCTCTTAAGGGAAGGAATGTAATATTCCGATTTTCGGAAAGAGAGC
The DNA here is from genome assembly GCA_026214975.1 of Gentiana macrophylla. Taxonomy (NCBI): domain Eukaryota; kingdom Viridiplantae; phylum Streptophyta; class Magnoliopsida; order Gentianales; family Gentianaceae; genus Gentiana; species Gentiana macrophylla. The sequence continues at coordinate 93,287,937 of CM047808.1, read as the reverse complement.
GAGAGCGTGTCATTTTGTGAAAGCGAAATATTATTATTCTTTACTTTTTTATGGAGTTAAGTATTATATATATGAAAAAAAAGTCTAAATATGTATATATATTTGGGAGAAAATCGATTTTTTTAAGTTCGGGGAGAATAATAAGAAATTATTATTTTTGGATTTTCTATTTAAGGAAAAATAAATACCATTAGTTCCCATAACCTAAAAGAAATCATAAATATTTCCTACGCTACTGAGAACGGCATGTGAGAAAATGAAAGGGGGTGAGAGCTTTTCTTCCGCTTTACGTCAAATCTTAACGGTTTTCGGATCGAGGTAGACCAATGAAATAAATCGTGAAGAGAGCTTTGTTTCAACAACGAGAAAGTTTGAGTTTTTCTTAAGGTATGTTTGAGCCCTAGTTATGTTCATGGTCGAGTTTGATGGATTCAAACTCATGAATTCATAGTTTTATATGTCTGAAGCGTATGATCGAATCTAATCTGATTTTGGATTGATCACATAGGTTTCTGAGAAAGATACAAGTTTTGCTGCAGATTTTCATAGCTTTTGAGTTGGAATAGCTTGCTAAAAGGTAAGAGGCTCTTCCTACGAATTAATTTTGGGTTAGAGAGGATAGATCGTGTTTTTGATGCATTTTTGCATCAAAGTTTGTGCATATATGTTCTTTAAGGATTAAGGTTTGCTTTGGATCACAAAAGTTAAGTTTTTTTTGATGTTTTTTCTGAAAAAAATCGTGTAGAACATGTTTGGAATCGAGTAGAGATCTTAAAGCGAAGAAAAACCAGGTTTAGGGTTTTTCAGCATGCAACGCGAATGCAGAGGGCATCAATGCGCACGCATTGATGAGGCAGAAAGAGTCGATTTTGCTACTGGGATGCTCAATGCGAACGGATAGGCTAGAATGCGCATGCATTGAGGTTAGAATTTAAGAAAAGTGATACAGCGTTGGTTGTACGCGTGCACCAAGTGGTAGTAAAAAGATAAAACATCACCTATTCTTGGTCAGGCACCCATTCATATCAGCGATGTGGTACATTCTTCAAGGTGAACAATGCTACTGGCTCAAAAGGCTGAAGGGTAGCGGAGGAAATTCATCGAACGTATACACATACCGGGGAGACCCTGGATCTATTAGGTGCTAATCACCGTTGGTTAGCAAGTATATCTTGGTGATAAATGCCATGCGTCGTTCCTTGAATTGAATCTTGGCGTAACCAAGATAAGTTAAGTTGGAAACGTATAGTCATGTCATATTGATGGACATGAAGTAAACCCTAGATTGAGTCTGTCTCAAACAGATAATTTGTTAATTATAAAGTTTGAATTATAAACCTTGATTAATTTGTAGCTTGTACATTTTGCTGAGTACTTTGTACTTACCTTAAATGCATTGTTTTTTTAGGTGTTTGGGGGAGAAGATGAACAGGTAAATCCGGAGTTCGAGAAAGACTTTGATGACGACGTTTGAGGACGCCGAAGTTGAAGCATTTATTTTTATCTTGTTCTTATTATATACTAGACTTATTGTCCCTTTGGAGAACCTTTGTATTTCTTTTTATTTTCTTTTGGAGGATTTCGTACGTTATACGATTCGTTTGGTTTTCCAATGTAATAAATGTTACATTTCTATCTTTAATTTGAGTTTTTATTCTTGGTTGGTTGTTTGGAAAAAAAATATACCCGAGTCTTTTGCTTCCGTTTTGCTTAACTAGATACGACGTAGTAGAGGCTGACGTATAATATGAGATTTATTTTATATTATATGTGCCAAACGTTCTTTTCCGAATAAGGACACGGTGTCCGGGAACGGGTGTTACTGATCATCTTGGCTCTTGTTGTCTCTGTTAATCGGTAGATAAACCAACTGGACATCAATAATGCATTCCTCAATAGGACCCTTACTGAGACAATATACATGCCCCAGCTAGAAGGTTTTGTCCATCCCTCATATCCTGACTATGTATGATCCCTTAAAAAGTCTCTCTATCGTTTGAAGCAAGCACCTAGATCCTGGTTTGCACACTGAAGTCTCAAATCATTTTTTGGACCTTCAAGCAGTCTAAAGTTGATTCTTCTCTTTTTGTGTTTAATCACTTTAACACCTTGTTGTATGTTCATCTATGTTGATGATATAGTCGTCACAAGTAATGACAACACTGTTATCAAGAGATTTATCACATTGTTGAACTCCAGATTCTCTTTGAAACACATGGGCTCTCAAACTCACTTTCTAGGAATGCAAGACTACATGGATGATAGAGGGCTCTATCCCAATTAGCAAATGTATACCACTAAACTATAGGAAATGATCAATATCACCAACCTCAAACCATGTCCTACACCAATTTCTACCATTACATAAATTCACACTTCAGCATCACTTATGCAGACCTGACACTGTCTATGTTCTCAATACTCTGAGTCAACATATTCAGCATCCTACGATCATTCACTAGCAAGCACTCAAGTGATTCTCATATACATAAGGAACTTTGGCATATGGCCACCATTTTCCGCCAAATTCTCTCATTATGCTTATAAGGTTTTCAGATGTTGACTTGGATGTGATCTAAAAGATAGAAGATATATTGCAGCCTATTATGTATATCCTATAGATAGTTCAGTGTCCTAGAGTTCAAATAAGCATCGGGTTTCTAGATCAAGTGCATAATTTGAGTACATGGCCTTGACACATGTTGTTGTAAAGAATTAGTGGCTCAAATCACTATTGACTGAACTTCAAATTAATATTATTGCATCATGTACTAATGACAACTGAAGTGTATCACCTACAGTATATGTCACAAAGATCTTATATATGTACAATACATGTGTCCAACAGTATTTTAATCAGGCAACATTGCAAGATCAAAGTCACAAACATAAAGAAATTTTAGAATTGATCAAGAACACATCAAGATTTGATACAATTCTGTTTGATCAACTTCAACTTCACAAGATGTAGTTTGATACTTACGGTTGGATGTTTAGGCCTTACGAACTTATAAGACAATGTGTGGCTCCACTAGTGTAGACATGGTTTATATGTATCATTAATAAAAAAATAATTAACTTAATTTATTTACATTAAAAAGAGATATAGAGAGCCGTTGATCTTTATCTTAATCTAAGGATTACGAAAGTGCTTAAAGTCTTCGCAAGTACAACTATCACATTATACACTTACTTAGTATTCTTTCGTCCTATTACTCAAGGGATCCTTGATCTTTTTTAGCTTATTTTTCATCTGAAAATATCTACAAAAAAAGAGGAAGAAGGAAGGAAGTTTCCTTGAAGCTCAAATGTCTGATTTTTTGAACTCAATTTTGAATGCAACAGCTACTTCCCAAATTTTCAAATGTTGCATCTTCTTCCTATAAAAGAGGTTTAACTGAGAATAATGAATAGTAATGATACTCTTTCCAAATCTATTGCTTTGTTCATTTTCTGTGAACACTAATTCAAGCTAACACACTTGATATCTTTGAATTTTACTTGAGACGAAGTGACATGCCATTGGTTCTTTTCATTAACTAGTAGTTTGGATTGTTTGATTAGAGGCTTTACTGATAATAACTCAAAATCTTGATCCTTAGAGGAATTAATATGCAACTTAATACACCACATATTTGCTTAGGATAGAAAGACTGTTGCAATTTCATCCATTGCATCTATGTGAGTAGTTAAGGGCATATTATCTTTTGATTAGGCTGTGGCTTTGCTTATTGTTGTAACTCTTATAACACCCACTTTCTGAATGAAAAGAATCTCATTATATGGAGGTTTACAAATCTAGACCTCACAGTTTGGTAGATAATTGATTGCAAGTTAGTTTGATACATTATTGTTGGAACATGTCTACATCCTTGTGGTCACTACTTATGCGTTCTTTATTTCCCTGTCTGAATGCTTTGTATGATCTACTACTTATACATTGTTTGAGCAAGTTAGGTTTGATACATTATTGTTGGAACATGTCTACATCCTTGTGTTCACTACTTATGCGATCTTTATTTCCCTGTCTGAATGCTTTGTATGATCTATTACTTATACATTGTTTGATCTAAGTATCTACTAGCTCATCAAAAGTTCATCGGAACACTTAACACATTCTCTGCAGCTTTGATCAATTTATCTTACATTGTTTATTAGACCTAACTGACTTGATCTAAGTCTCTATTGGCTTTTATTGAGTTGGAAAAGATCTACAAGTGTTTTACTATCATCTAAATTGCATTTGAACCACTTGATCTTGTTTCAACCTCATACATTGGGGTTTAGAGCAATTGCACTACAATATTTGTTTAAGGGAATTTTTAAGTTGAAGTGATTGGTAAAAAAATCATTCACCCCTTCTAGTTCACCTTTGGACCTCATTGATCCTATCAAGCTCACCCCTACTTTTCATCCATATTAGTTGCAAGGTTTTGTATGATCCATATGACATTAATTGGCCTGACAACAAACTTAATGTCCACTTTGATGATTGTACCACTGAGATGATTGTCTTCAATTGGAACTTGGATTGTATGACTCTAGCAGCTCGTAATGTGTTTTATGTACGATGGTTCTTGGTGTAGGCTGAGAAAGGTATTTTAGGGTTTTCATGGTTCTAGTATACTTGTTGATTTTTAGAATACATATATCCGATGATTTAGTATGTAATGAAAATTACATATTGGAATATATGTAGTAAGCCGAGTCTTTTTATGCTTAGCTTCCTTGTTTAATTCTTTAGTGCACCATACGAGACTTAGTGATTTGAGAATAATTTTATAACATTCTCAAATCAAGGCCAAACGGTCTAAGTCGAATTATTACTCGGATTTTCAGGGCGAGTCGTTACACACTCAAAACCTCCTACATTGCCTAACTTGCATGAATAATATGGATGTATTTTATTACTTATATTGAAGTTGGAATCTTTTGAAAACCTCATGCACGGTCAATGGGTGATCAAGAATGCTCATGCCTCTGAAGGAATCATTTTGAAAAATAATAAAGTTACTATCAAAACTTCTATGTAAAATCTACAACCAGGCAACCAGCACTATCATCAATTAATGGCGGAGCCAAAAATTTATTTTTGGGTGGATTAGTGGACTATCTATGTATAGTCGAGTGGGCTATATTAAGATAATCTGTGTTGGATTATATTATATCGAATTTTTGTGTACTAAAATATGAACCAAGGCTTTAACTTAGCACCCTAAGCCCACCATTTGGCTCCGTCCTTATCATGGTTCTGAATCTTTTAATAAATAAACCTTAAATACGTACTAGCTACTTTACGGAAATACTTGTGTGTGTCTCCACGCGTGTGAGCACTCTCACAAGACACACGCTTTCATTCTCAGATTTAAACTGCGTGCTGGTTGAATCGTTTTCACCCGTCACTTCACTTCAAAATAAACTCCTCATACAAGTATTTCCCCTACTTTACCACACCCTTTTAAATTACGTACTAATTTACAACTCCATTTAATTTCTGATCACACTTTTTTCACAATTAGTAAAAATGATAAAAATCCAACCTTAAAAATAATAATTATAGAAGGAAACAACCCAACTCATATTTTGACAAAAAAATATCTTTCTATGGTAGGACTTAAACAATGGGGTTCTAGGCTGTCTTCTCATGTAATCATGACTTTTCTGATTAGATGGAATAAAACTCAATTTTCCTCTAAAAAATTAATAATTATAGAATCCTTGATAATATGGGGTTGTTGTCACCTTATTTATCATTGGAAGTATCACCCTAAATATCAGTTAAATAAATATTATAATAAGTCCGTAATACCTGATTTTTTTGGTATGGTGTAGTACGATTGTTCTTGTTAAACATGTTTACTGTTAACAATAATAACCCAAATGCTTTTTTCGTTCTTGAAAAGTATAATAACTCAATGTATTCGTAGAAAAATCCATGAAAGTCTGTCATCGACAGCTTAAAATTCATTAAACTAAAATATAAATTTACCGGAATTATTCTTATTATTATTTTTTTTTTTTTTTTTTTTTGTTGAGGTTACTGAAATATATTGAATAGGTGATCCATCCAAAACGTCAAAATTCTTGTTTTATATTTACACGATTTTTTTGTTTTTTTTTTTTTTCTCCTAACGGGTTCGAACACTGATCTCAATGTCAGGTTATAGTCTAGCTCATCAATTCACTTTGTGCTTTTATTTTATTTTTAGTTTGCAAGAATATATGGAAAGAGGTGATCCATCCAAAACGTCAAAATTCTTATTTTAAATTACTACTCCATTCCCATAAAAGTTTCTACTTTTTGTGATGCATCTACAAATAAGAAAATAATTAATGTCTTTGCATTTTAATCAAGTTAATGGACATATTCTCCCTATCATATAATAAATGCTCTATTCGAATATGAAATTATTATATAAATATTAAATGTTATTATAGGGGTATATTGGGAAAAAAATGCATTAAATGATGTATTGGTTTTATAAATGGACACTTGTTATGAGACAATTCATTTTCAAAAAGTTGACACTTTTTATGGGACGGAGATAGTATTACACTAAATAACCAAGTATATAGCAAAAATAGCATCATATATTTTTCATCTTTCATAAAAAGATAAAGGAAACCTACCGTGTAATTCCATATAACACCTAACTTCACAAACAGAAGGAACTAAATTGGTACAAATAAAACAACCCAAAACTCAATCCAACCTAAATCAAACGGAGGGTAAATAGTGGTACTAATAAAACAAGAAGAAGCAATATAGTAGTAACAAATGGACGAAGAACCAATAATAGTAACAAATGGAAGGGTTTCAGTTTCGATTTCGCTGCTTTGAAAAGTTCCAACAACATATTCCGCGTCTACGAATGGCCGGATAAGTAAATACCCCTCAAAAAAAATATATGTTCTCACTTCTCATTCTCCAACAAAAAAAAAAAAAAAAAAAAAAAAAAAATGTTCCAATAAATATATATAATACATATATTCATCACTCTTCTACATCAAGGGCACTTGTAATGGCCTTATGGTAAAAAAGACATCTAAAATCCAAAATGTTTGTGATGGCCCATCTAAATTGCACATGTTTTGATTTGTGCAATTATATGCATTTATAAAAGTTTACCTGTAGTGACTTTGTAAAAAAAACATAAGAAGTTCAAGGGCTTCAGTTGGAGCCTTCAAAGATAGAATGGTTGATAAAAAAAACCGAAGAAGGGCCATCACAACTGCCCTAAGAAGGGGCCATTACAAACTACAATACACCTATATGCTCATTGTTTGTATAATAAAGTTAAATGTATTTTACAACGGTCCAATCTGACGGCTTTCTCAATAGTGAGAACTAACACGTAATGGCAAAGTTCATTTATTCCTCATATCAAAAACAAAAATGATAACATACCGTGGAATATTGTTACGTTTGAAAAAAAGAACAAAAAAAATGCTGTCGTGCATCCTACAAAAATGCAATAAAAAAAAACTAACACCTATATAAAAAAATTCGATACAATTAAAGGGTAAGACGTGTTTTTGAACTCAACATGGGATTCCTAACAACGAATGAATAATAACGACATCGAATCAGAATTGTGGACAAGAACAATTTTCAAGTTTTTTATGATATTTATTTAGGTGTGGGATCATATTGGTAAGAGTTCAAGTCACCCGCACATGGCTAACTATTCACACTGTTTATAGGATTGATTGTGAAGATTCTCTTTTAATGCCCTTGAAGGGCTCAGATAACATGACTAGACCACAATCGAAACATAACACATTAATTACTAGTGGAAGGTTTTACGTTCGTACAAGCTAGTCATTTAAGCCCTTGGAGAGGTCTTAGGCTCGGCTTGTGCTCGGTTACAGATATCTGTAGGCTCCCTCGAGATCATGGGCAGGCCTCAGGCTTATTTTATACTTAATTAGTAACCGCTCTAAAGTTAATCTTGAGGCTACGAGGGTCTTTATCTCGGAACGGACGGTTACTATTTTGCATTGACACGGTCATAAACGATTGTTGGGAAAATATCACCGTTTTGTGTGTTGTCTCATAATTTTAACAAGCAGTCTAGACACTTAAACCACATGAACATGTATGAACAGAAAATTAATAAATTGGGACAAGAAAATTTATTGATTGAGGCGAGTGCAGCACTCTGTCTTTAAGGCATTTTTGCCCCAACTATGTGCACACGTTCATAGTAATCATCACCCAAGATACAACAGTTATACATTTTTTCGGATTGTTGCACTTCAATGAGAAGAAGCAGACGAACCAATATTCTTCTATCAATCTCTTCTTGACTCAAAAATTATGCAACGTGTTTATATTGGTATTTTATACAATAGGCCAGGACTTTGCTTAGGAAAATTCACATCAATTGAATTGCTCAATTTTCATTGAATGGCCTGAGAATTATAGGAGAGAAGTAGCATTAATTATATTTTCCGGTTGCTACATTTCATCGAATAGATACAACCTCTAAGTGGTTGTAACATTTTACCGAACTGATACAACCCTCCATTTCTTTTATATAATTTTAGCATTAATTTTCAATTCGAATTTCTTCAACAATCCCCCAAATGAATGAAAATTAATGCAAATGCAATGCAAACTCTGAAGAGATCACAAGCGAAAATTTGTTGCATCGGGCGAGATGGGTTGTGGCCTTGAACCTTCCGTAGTATAGTACCATCTTACATACTCGTCTAAGCAATGAACTATGTCTTGGACTGCTCGGTCTTTGGTGTATGCCTACACATTGATACCTACACAACATATCTCTTAATAGTCTCAAGGTTCTCATAGGTGTGTCCGTAAGACGCCTAAATCCTCACGGTGTCCTCATGTGTTATCTCGACGGTGATATCTCGGTAAACCATTTGTCGTATTTAAGGTGTGGTGATGCAATCCATTAGCGTTAATTGGTGGTATTATGTGTGTGAGAGTTAGAAACTTTATGGAGAGAGCTTTTGCTTGGGAATATAGTGTGTATTTCATATCTCTCATATATGTTTTTCAGTTTACAATGACCACCCCCTTTTATGAGGTGGTTAACTTGTGGGTAAGTAATCTATTAGATATTTTACTAGTAGATAGGTCTTACTTAGATATTAAGCAAGATGAAATATCTAAGTTACAAGTGGGGAAAAGATCTCGATCAATCGGCGACCACTTCTCTCTGGGTCGCAAGAGCAAGCCCTCTTTGGCCTCGCCTCGCGACCCTTCCTGACTCGCCTCGATGAGATTTCACAGGGTCTGCTGCCTTTGCCTCGAGGCCGCAGATGCCTTGATCGCGCGCGGTGAGACACCGCCGCCCATTTTGCGATCTCTCTTGTCATGCCGGAGGGTGGTCGCGTGGGTTGTCTCCTACCGCTGAGGTGGTGGAATTATTTATACCCATCAATGGCCCCTACTCCGTGCTTTAATGACATTCCCCGAGGATATGAAGGATGGAGTAATTATCAACACTTATGATCCCATCGTCTGATGCGACTTGTTCGCTAGAGCCGTGCTTTCAAAACATGCGACCTCAAAGCAACTCGGTCTATTTTTTGCGACCTTGTCGCCTGATGCGACTTGTTCGCTAAGAGCCGTGGCTTTCAAAACATGCGACCTTAAAGCAACTCGGTCTATTTTTGCGACCTTGTCGCCTGATGCGACTTGTTCGCTAAGAGCCGTGCTTTCAAAACATGCGACCTCAAAGCAACTCGGGTCTATTTTTTGCGACCTTGTCGCCTGATGCGACTTGTTCGCTAAGAGCCGTGCTTTTCAAAACATGCGACTCAAAGCAACTCGGTCTATTTTTTGCGACCTTGTCGCCTGATGCGACTTGTTCGCTAAGAGCCGTGCTTTCAAAACATGCGACCTCAAAGCAACTCGGTCTATTTTTTGCGACCTTGTCGCCTGATGCGACTTGTTCGCTAAGAGCCGTGCTTTCAAAACATGCGACCTCAAAGCAACTCGGGTCTATTTTTTGCGGGCGAGGCTATCAATCGCGGGCCGACGCCGCCACTCCAGGTCTTTTTGTCGCGGAGTGATGCGCGCCGCTTTCAAAGAATCGTCTGGTAGTTGTACGCGGGTATTGATGGGACGCCAGATTTCAAAATCGATAACCGCCGCTCTAATCTCAAACTGCTGATGAAGCGCTCCAACCGCTCGATCGTGGGCCCTTGCCTATATAAAGCCTTCGCTTCTCACCCTTCACACTTTTAGTGTTTCTTATTTTCTCCGTTGTTTGTTGCTTTTAGAATTCTCGAGTTTTTGGGCGTAGCTTTGAAGGTTCAACGGCGTTCTCTCGTGGTTCTAGGATTTCACGGCGGCTCTTTTGAGATTCCGCCACCTCTTTGAGTATTTCCCGCTTTCAAGCGGTTTTCCAATTTTTCTCAAAGAAATCGTAAGAAATCCTTCTTGTTAACTTGTTTACTCATCCATCCCCGCTTTGTTCTTCCATATATACCAATTTCGCCATTCTTTTTTACTACGGAGATGCAAGATCGCTTTGTTTTTGATTAAAACGGGATTTTTCCTGGGAGAGATTTATGATTTTCCTGGGAAAATTGGGGTTTCACCCGCCCCTCGCTATCCTCTCGTGATTTTATTTGCGATCTCTTGTAAAACGGAGGAGGCGGTATTGAAGTGGGTGCGATCACCTTCCTGGTTAATTTATTATTATACCAGTCCCGAAGCTCCACCTTTTTCTCCCTTGTTTTTGCAGGATGTCGGGAATGACAATTCGCGCGACGACTTCTACGGAAAGGGAGGTTTACGACATACCAAGATGACCCCAGATTATCCGCCGCCTCGCCGGCGATCCGTTGGACGAGGTTGAGGTGGAAAGTGGTCGCAGATATGGGCGAGATTATCACTGATGAGGTCGCACATATGGATGTGGACCCTTTTGAGTTGGAGGCCTTCATCTCGCCTCAAATCCCCAGCAGAGTGAGTCTTACGGAGAAGGAGCGGGCCCAAAATCTCCAACACCAGGAGGTCAAGAAATCGCTTCCGATCGAAGAACAAATCATGCGTTCGAGCACTAGCGGCGCCCCCGATCATGACGAGGCTTATGTTCAGACGCCGCGTTCACGAGCTAATGGGGTCCAGCGAGGACGAAAATGCGGAATTGCCCCGGAAGGATGTCTCGATGCTCGCGAAAAAGCGTAAGAAAAAGAAAATCATGAGCCCAACCATGACCGCTGGTGAAGCCGCCGCGCCGATTCCCACCAAGAGTTCTCGCCCCAATAATCCCGGCCGTGCGCGAGTTTGCGCCGGGCGGCGCTTGAGAAGGATGTTGACAAGAAATGGACCCGATCAGGTAAGAATAGCGATCTCAACAAGACCATTAATCGATATTCGAATCGACACCGCCATGTATCGGTTTTCTTTTTTCGATTATGGGAAGGAGTCCGATAAATTTAAACCCGGGACCATAAGGATTATGTATGCGCGCTGGCGATCCGAGGACACCCTTATCCTCCATTTCCATCATTTATGTGCGGGTCCGAGGCCTCCTTTCGATCCTTTCTTTGTGAAGATCTGCAGGAGATGGAGGCGCTTCCTCCGTTTTGCCGCCGGGCTATCATCCAGCTTGATGGCCTTCATCGCATGCGTCGGATCCTCAAGATCGAGCCGACGCTGACTTTATTGGGGGCAATTTTATTCTTTTGTGGGACGCCTATTCCTGGACAAATCTCTCTCGAGGTCGCACTCGCTTACTATTCTCGCTTCCCAATAAGTTTCACAAATGGGGCGCTGGTACCGAAAGTTGAGTCGGCGTAGGTCGGCCTTTTCCTAAGGCAGAGTTCGTGAGGCAAATCCACGCTTGTACTTTTGACCCTCGTGAGTGAGCGGCGCCACGTAGCGGGGCCGATGACGCTGATTCACCGGACGGGCGGCGCCATCTCGAGAAACGCTTCGGTCGATCTTCTTGATCTAGCCGAGCCTTTGCATGCATGCATGGCGGCCCTGGTGGGCGGGCGAGGAATGCCGTGCCCATGGTACAAATGGGTCCAGAGAGCCGTGATCCGGATCGATTGGGGTTGTCATATCAACAAATGTTTCTCCGAGTGTTTGAATGTGGGGCGATCCTATACTTAGCCGCCGCAGAGTAAACTTTTTTTGTCCACTTGTATTTATCTGTAAATGCTCATTTTGTTTTCCGGGTTCTAAACCGCTTTTTTTGTAGGCATGGATCCAAATGCTCGCAGGCTCACCAAACAAGCTTAATGCGGAGGCGGACAAAGCGCCGCTGCTCGGCAGAGGCTTTGAAGAAAGCTCTGTGAAGGTGCCTCGAATCAGTAGATGCCTCGATTGTCGAAGAGACACCTAACCCGAAGTCGCGACTTCTTCGCCTTTGTTGCGACTTCCTCTCGCCGCTGCAGGGTTCCTCTCGCCGCTGTTATGGGCCTCAGTCAGCCGGTGCCTCAAAAAGACTCATCCCCTACCAAAGAGTCACATGGCCGTAAGCGACCTCAAACAGAGAAGGCGCGAAGGATGATCGCCCACCCAAACGGTCCGCCTCCCACCGGCGCGATCTCAAGAGGTTGAAACTCCCGCGGAGAAGAGCGCACTCGCCGAGACGCCGCCGCAAAGGACTTTGCCCCGAGGTTACTCCGGGAAAGAGGCCCTGTGGTTGATCCGAGCTTTACCCAGAACTTGACTCTATCCAAAGCTCGCTGGTTGGCGGCAATTGCCGACGTGATTCCTCTCGGGCCGATCCTCTCGGTTATCCCGATCATGTTCAAGTGAGATTGGCCGGGCATATTGGCCCGCTTTGCGGCTCAAGACGACTCTCCGCCTCAAGATGAGATTGCCGAGATCGTAGATTTGAGCGACGCTTGGGATTGCAGCTTTCTCTGTAAGACCTCTTTTTTTTTTTTTTTTTTTTTTTTTTTTTTTTTTTTTTTTGCTAATCATCCCTTGTTTTCCAAACCGGTGCTCGCTTAAACAGTGGTACTTGAGGTCACTGAACGGCGCGATGCAGAGGTGAAGAAGGTGACGGCGCACCGGGAGCAACTCGATAAGCGAGGATTACCACCAAAAGAAAGCTAAACACGCGGGTCAAGGCGAGGGAGAAGATGAAGGCGATCATGGAGGAGCACTCTAGATTGATGTCGAGATCAATGAGAAAGTTGCATCTTTGACAAAGGATTACGCGGGGCGCAGGAGAGATCGCCGCGCTGAGGGTTAAGCTTGGCCGAGGCGGAGACGCTTTGCCAAAGAGGCCACGAGAAAGCTATGGAGGAAGTCGCAAGAAAACGGCCGAGGTCGCTGAGAGGCTAAGTCCTGGGGCCGCCGCCGCTATAAGAATTCGGATGACTTCTTCGACCGATGGAGAATAGCTTTGACCAGGGCTTTAGTCACCTAGCTCACCAGATCTGGGCCGATCGAGGCAGGGGGCACATCACTCCGAGGATATGCCGCGTGGGTGAACACGCATCAAGGTCATCCCAATTTATCGCCTTTCATCCGAAATCCCCTATGCAAGCGAGCTCATTACCTCGATTCAGATCGAATAAATTTAAACGTAGCGAGCCTGCTTGGGATCCCGCCTCGCTAATCCTGCGTGAATTTTGAGATGTTGAAGAAGCCGCCGCCTCCGAGCAAGGCGACGACGAGTTTATCAAGACTCCCGCCTACTCCGCATGCTCTCTAGATTTCTCGACTTTTCTCATGAGCTCTTTGAAAATTTGATTTGTAACTTTGACTATTTACTTTGTGATTTGACCAACCTTGATTTGTAATAGCTTGACAATTTATTTTCTCGCATTTTTTCAATTTATACTTGGCTTTTCTTGTCGCCGATTCGATCCGCGCCTTTCGCGATTCGCGAGGTCGTGATGTGCTATTTTGTTCTCTCAGGCTTTCTTGATTCATGCGAAGTCGCTTAATAGTTTGGCGACGCCGATCCGCCATGAGACGCCGCTGCCTTGTTCTAACCATAGTCGCTACGCTACGACGCTAATTTTTCAAGGTTTCAAAGGCCTTATTGAGCGTTGCTTTTGTCGTAAGATAGAGCTCTCATATGCAGCCTTTGACTGTGTCATTAACGCAGAGTTACGACCCTAATGACTAGGTGTCGCTTGTAATCAGAGCCATAAATTTCGGTCTCTTTATGGTCCAAGCGCCTCGTTGCCTTGGTCTTCGGGTCGCTTTGCATATCCGCCCTAGATCCAATTAATCCCAACCGCTGATCATACCCTCTCTCTAGTATAAAAAGGGGGTTATTCTGGAACTCACTTTACCTCTTGCCTCATACTGAATTTTGCTTTCTTCCCTCAATCGTTCATTATCCTCTTCACTGTTTATCCTTCAAACTCCATGTCTCATCCAGGGGAAAGCAAATGTTCGATATTCAAAGCTCGCCCCATCCGGATGTTTCCTTTTTTCACCACCGCTTCCCCAGCCAAGGATTATTTCGGGATTTTTTTGAGTGGCGTGATATTATGGGGGAGAGGGGCTTACATGAACAACGAATAAAGACGGCTCCATGCCGCGCTCGCTTTCGGGCCGGTGGGAATTTATTGCCGAGCCTCCCGGAGCGCGTTAATGTTACCATGATACGGGAATTTTACTCCGTGTTGTCTCGATGTAGCCTCCGGCGGGCAAGGAGCAAAGCATTTCTCTCCGGGTGTTCCTGCTATCTTTACTCCGGAGAGAATTAACCAAGTTTTTAACATACCCGCGATAAATCCCTCCTCCCATTACGAGATCGCCTGACCTTGCGGATGAGGAAAATAGGCGATTCGCCTGGTATTGCAATGTGCGAGCCGCTCCCCGAGAATCGGTTTGGTCTTGGGAGGATCAAGGTCCGACCTCTCTCGCAGCCGACCGTGAGTGGAAGAAGTTTATAAATTCCCGCCTTTATCACCGCCGATGCCGATGTTGTTAGTGAGAGCGGCGCCTTCCTTCGCACGCCATTCGCGACCATGAGTGGATATAGACTCGGGAGTGTTGATCCATCGCGAGGCAATAAGATATGCGCGTGCTCGGCGGTTCAAGGTCGCCGTGGTATCGGTCGCCGCATGCCTTTCGTGATCGCCGATATCCAAATTATGCAAGGCGCCAGTGGTCCCTTCCATACACTCGACCGATATGTTTGAAAAACTTATCCGTGGAGCTTTTGCGTGCATGATGCCGCTTTTGGACCTCCACATGTGATCGGAGGAAGATAATCCTCCCGCAGCTTGATGGAAGTTTGTCCAGCTTGATCGATATGTTTGAAAAAACTTTTCATCGCTATTTTTTTTTTTTTTTTTTTTTTTTTTTTTTTTTTTTTTTTTTTTTTTGACGACGACTTAAAAGACAAGGATGTAAATACAATTTGGAAGAACGGCTTTTATTTGAATTGTCTTGTTACATATAGTATTTTTTCAGATTGTCTCAGATGCCATGGCCTATTATACTCATGCGCCCTCCTTGTCACTTAGCATGTACGTCCCTTTTTGATAACTCACGAAACTGCAGGGCCCTCCCGCTGGATAGCTTTCCTTTTTTCGCTTCGTGGCCCGTGGGCTTGTCTTTTTTGTAGAACGAATCCCCGACGGCGGTGATGATTGCGAATACGCTTGTCGTGATGACGCTTTGTCGCTGCTTATAGTTGACCGCACGATCAGATGCTCGCATGCGCCGCTTTTCTACTAGATCGAGCTCGAGTTTACGCTGCCACCGTGTTATTGACCTCGCCAGAAAAACGACTTTAGGCTTGGTAAGGCCATTTCCACAGTGCCATAGCCTCGCACTCCATATGTTGAGCAAAAGGAGTTTCCTCATTGTGATTTTTCGCGACGCCCCGAGTGCCCATAGAGAGCTGAAGGTGATCCGCCAAAGGCCCGCTTTCACCCAGGCTCTTCTTCTTAACACACTCAGACTCTGCTTGTTGGCATTTTCGGCTTGCCCATTTCTCGCGGGTAGCACACGGATGATTGCCAATGTTTAACATTGTTCTCTTCACGTAACTGTCGAATTGCCTCGACCGAGGTCCGTGATCGGAAACCATCACTTTGGAACACCAAATCTTGTCCATATTTGATCGAGCAAAAGTATGTTATGTCCCTGGTATTGGTTTTTACCAAGGCCTTAGCCTCACCCATTTAGTAAAATAATCAACCGCGACGACAACGTATCAAGAACCTCGAGCGACCTTTCTTCAAAGGTCCGATGAGGTCGATTGCCCACATGTCGAAAGGCCAGCAAATACCACTATGCTTTGTTCGACCGAGGGTAGCCTGGGGGATATTTGCGAACCTCTCGCAAGTATCACACGCGCGGTATGAGCTTTGGCGCCTTCATCTAATTTTGGCCAATAATATCCGCCAGAAGTACCTTCGTCGTAAGTAGTGTTCGATTGAGAAATGGCCGCCGACATTCCTCATGTAGCTCGTTAGATTCCCGCCACCTCAGTCGTCGACGATCGTAGAAGGGGTTTCGAGAATGAATGACGGTAAAGCACGCCGCCCATAATCGATATCTTGCGCGCCTTCTTACTAAGGCCCTAGCTTCGCAAGTCGCCGGAAGCTCTCCTAACTCAATATAAGATTTTATGATGTCGATCCAACAAGTGTTACCGGGTTGGAAATCCATGATCTCGCCTCGAGATGGCGGGCTCGATAGATGTTCACCATGATGCCGATCGCACGGCCGCCTTCGCCGTTAATTTGGATAAGTAGTCGGCCCTATGATTGTCCTCTCGAGGATATTTTTGAATTGACAATATGTGAAGTCGCTTTCGAGTCTTTTGACGAGGTTAATATACCTTTGTAAAATTTCGCAATGAATGCCATATGACCCTTTGATTTGATTTACTACCAACCGTGAGTCACAAAATACTTGTATATTTTCGACTTTCATGGCTTTGGCGAAGTTTCAACTCAAAGAATGACGGCCTCAGATTCGCGCTCGTTTGTTAGAGGCGGTGAAATCAAATCTCGTGAGCCTCGCTTCAATTTCTTCGATGTTCCCGGTTCTAACAGATTATTCCCGCGCCGCACTTTTTGTGATTAGCGGAGCCATCAACGTAGAGTCGCCAACAAAGACTTGGCCTGATAGGCTCGCCCTCCGTGGTGACCCTATCTTGGTCGTGGTTCGAGCAGAGCCGCTTCTTTCACCTCTTCGCTGAAGCTTGTTTCGCTATGAAATCTGGGAGAGCTTGGGCCTTTACAAATTCTTCCGGGCTCATATCGGATATCGAACTCAAGAAGCTCGATGGCCCATCGGAGTAATCGACCGACAGTGTCCGCTTGTGAAGAACTCCGCCTTAGCGATGCATTCGATAACACTACGATGGTGTGCGATGAAAAGTAAGCCCTTAATTTGCGGGCAAATATAACAACACAATAAGCCAACTTTTCTATATTAAAATAACGACTTTCAACGGGCTTAGAGCTTTGGAAACATAAAATCAAGCCGCGAGCCTTCCTCCTCTTTTTTACGAGTGCCGCGCTACGCCCTATCTCGAGGTCGCCAAATATAAAAACAGAGTATCCCCGAGCCTCGGGCTAGTTAGCAACGGCGGTCTTGATAAGTATTCTTTGAGGTCTTTAAATGCTTGGGAGCATTCCGCTGTCCAAGAGAAGGTGCCACTTTTTTCGTAATTTTGAAGAAAGGCGCATTTCTTTCAGAGATTTCGAGACAAACCTACCCAAAGTCGTGATCCCGCCGCTGAGCCAGCATTTTTTTAATACCGGGTAGGCTCGCCATGTTGACCAGGGCCTCGATTTTTTCGGGATTTGCCTCGATCCCCTTTGACTTACCATAAAGCCCAAATTTCCCGCCTGACCCCAAAAGTGCATTTCGTAGGTTTTAGTTTCATCGAGTGATTCTTTACGCTTGCAAAGGTTTCGCTGGGTCCTCCAAGTGATCTTGGCGACTTGATTTCACGACCATGTCATCAATGTAGGCCTCATGTTCTTGCCTATCTCAAGGTCGAAAACTCGCTTACCATTCTCTCGATAGGTTGAGCTCGCTTTTTAGCCAAACGGCATCATCTCATAGTAATATAGCCCGCCGCGCCCCCCGGCCGCTCCTTATCTTCATCGCCATTCTCGACCGGGTGGTAGCCGAATAGCGCCCGTAAAGCTTAAGTCTCAAAACCCGCGATCCCATCCACCATTTTATCGATTCGGCGGAGCGCGTAGGGGTCCTTTGGACAAGCTTTGTTTAGATCGCTGAAGTCGACGCACATCCGCCACTTGCCGCTGTGTTTTTTCACCATTACCACATTTGCCACCAGTGGGGTATTGAAGTTCTTTGATTATGCCTCGCCGCTAAAAGTTTCTCAACCTCAATTTTTATTGCGACTTCCTTTCTCAGAGAATTGGCGCCTTTGTTGTTGTATTGGCCTGGTCGGGATCGACACTTAGGTTATGTAAGGCGACCTCCGATTCTACACCTCTCATATCGCTTACCTCCCAGCGAACGCGCCCAAGTTTGCTTTCGTGCTTGATCACCTCTTCCCTTTCTTCCTCGGTAGTCCTCGATCCTATTTTTATCTTTTGATCGATATTTGATGTTTATCATAACTTCGATCAACTCGCCTTCGGCAAAGGAAGTCGGGCTCGTCCCGAACTTGCAATGTTTCTACCTCTACGGCCTTCTCGAGATTTCTTTCATCATAGCAACTGATCCGTAGTCGTGTTAAGACCATCCAAATGTGTCGCTAGAGTCGACCCTGCTTTTGGTCATATAGTCGAGGAAAGCTCCAGTCGGCCGATGGCGACCCCAACTTCTTCCCCACGTGAAATTTGACCCGCTGGTGGGAACGGACGCCACCATTTGGAACTTCTTCATAGCCGGGATTCCCAAAATCATGTTGTAGTAAGAGGGCGTGTCGATTACCAAGAAAGTTATTATCTCCGCTTCTACAGGCTCATAGTCGCCAAAATGATATCGAGGTCGATCGTGCCTTTGACCCGCATCGTCGTTGGTAAAACCTTCGAGGACCCCAATGTAGGGTTTAACTTGGCCTCCCGAATCCGACCGCTTTAAAATAAATAAATAGATGACGCCGCGCCGCCCTCAGATCGACCATTACTCGTTGACGCCGTGTTTGTCGCTCACCCCACCTTCGAATGAGGGGGTATCTCCATGTGGCCACCGATCGTTGTTAGCTCGCTTTTGTGAATATGATTCCTTCTCATTCTCTCCCAACACAACCGCTGCCGCGGGTATTGATTTGATTTATCCGAGATTTCGCTTGATGGTTGCCGAATATTCCCGTGATGACCTCGAACCTCTCTCTCGATAGACGCGAGGTTGGCGCCCTGACCGGAAGTGTTGTTCCTCGCGCTTATATTTATCGGGCGGTCCTCACGGATCAGCTTTTCTATCTCGCGCCTTAGGGTGAAGCATTCATCGCTGATGTGGCCATGGTCCTTGTGATAGTCGCAGATTTGGATTTATCGCGCTATCGTGATCGCCTCATAGGCTTTGGTTTGTCGAGATGTTCACGAATTTCAAACAAGATTTGGGATGCTTTGGTGTTGAGCGGGGTAAAATTATCCTCGCTAAACTTGTACGGCTTCTTTACCTCACGATCGCGATTAGTATCTCGCCCTTTTTCTTTTTTACGGTCATCCACGCGATCCTCCTTCGCGAACGTGGCTCGCTTTAGGCTTTGCTTTCCGCAGACGGCGCCGCCGACCCCATCATTCTCGCTCTTTCTAACATCTCCTCGAGACCCGCTTTGGGGGCCGCAGATTGAATTCGCCATCGGGCCTTTGGCGATTCCGTGAGGAAACATGTTATGACCGCATCGTCCGGAATGTTCCTTGTTTGATCATATATTCTCGACGAACCGCTCGTAATATTCTTTCCGCATTCATGCCCTCCCATACGAACCTCATATAGGTCTTCAATGGTTTTCTTCGCCCGCTTGCCGACTCAAACTCTCTCGACAAACTTTTCCGACAAATCCTCCCAACTTTCAATCGAGCCGCGAGGAGCCCGCAGATCCAGGACGCGCACTTATCCTCGCATGCCGCCAACTAACGCGATGCACCAGCGGATTTATTTTGTGTAGCAAGGGGTGATGCGACTCTTGGAACGCGTGAGCCGCTGCTTTGGGCATGAATTTCCATTGTAGTAGTTGTAATCGATAGCTAACCTTCTCTCTCGCCGGGAGGCAATGTTTCGTAATCCTTTTAGCGAGTACGCCGATCCCCGAAATAGGCGATTTTCTCGACGGGCCTCGACTTTTTAATTCTCGCAAGCTCTTTTCTCATTACCTCCATCCGCTCGCCAAAATAGGTCGATTCTCGGTCGTGGATCGCGTTTTATGACGCTCGCCTCCGCTTCTACGCCTGATTCCCTATGATTTTGTGATCCTCTTGGCGGGCCCTTTTTTCCTCGATAATTGTGCGAGCATCTTGTGCGGGTCTATCCTCGATGGATAGGCATCTCCTTCTAGAAGGCCGAGACGACTGGGGCTAAAGCCTTGTCCTTCTCACCCAACCTATTAAACGCGGACCCTTTGTCGATCTTCTTCCTTTTGATGGTCGCGATCTTGGGGGCGAGGTTCGTGGAATTTCTTTCCTCGGTCCATAGCGACCAAGAGTGCACGCTCTCTTCTACGCCGATTTGTCGAATTTGGCTCATGGCCCCGTCTCATGCGACCGCAAGAGGGATTTCGCTTCGGGAGGATTCTCGGGTCGACCGCCATAGGGGCCTGGCCCTTAGCCACCAAAGGGAATTGGTGAGATACATAGTTTCAGCAGACTCGCGATTCCCTCATTTCGCGACTGGGTCCTCCCGAAGCCCGGTTGTATTTCCGATCGATCTTTGGCTTTGCTGTGACCTCTCTCTCATGAGTTCCATCCAGGCAACAATAGCCTCTTTCGACTTGGTTTTTTGATTAATGACATTTCGAGCATCGCTAGTGCTAAGACCCTCTCTCGATCCTTCTCTTCGCAGGAGATTGTCTAGTGTTTCTCCCGCGCCTTCCCCACGAGCTTGATGTAGCATAGTACCTTTTATGGGGTTTGGGGTGTTAGATGCCCTTACTTCCAGCCATCTCTACGTGGTGGCTTTTTGAGCGCTTTCTTTGGTAAAGTGGAAGAAATAAAGGCAGTTTGAGGACTTTTCTTTGTAAGATGATCACCTCCTGAATGAGAGCTCTAGGTGATTTTTTACACAATCGGTTTCCCGGTAACGGAGCCAACTGAAGACGTCTAAATCCTCACGGGTGTCCTTGCGTGTTCTCGACGGTGGATATCCGGGTCAGATTTAAGGTGTGTGATGCTCCGGCGGGTGGTGGTGTGGAGAGTTAGAATGGAGAGAGCTTTTGCTCGGGAATATAGTGTGTATTTCATATCTCTCATATATTTTTAGTTTACAATGACCACCCCTTTTATAGAGGTGGTTAACTTAGGGGGTAAGTAATCTATTAGATATTTTACTAGTAGATAGGTCTTACTTAGATATTAAGCAAGATGAAATATCTAAGTTACAAGTGGGGAAAAGATCTCGATCAATCGGCGACCACTTCTCCTGGGTCGCAAGAGCAAGCCCTCTTGGCCTCGCCTCGCGACCCTTCCGACTCGCCTCGATGAGATTTCACAGGTCTCTGTTGCCTTTGCTCGAGGCCGCAGATGCCTTGATCGCGGGCGAGGTAAGACACCGCCGCCCATTTTGCGATCTCTTGTCATGCTTATGCAATGAACAGATATCTGATCTAGGTCTAACAACCAAAATACATAAAATTATAGATCTAACCTACGAGGGGGTTAGATTGCTTACCAGTTTATGGTGAATAAACTCCAAAAACAATTTTCAATCCAAGATCCAAGCAAATTGAGATGCCACCGTCTTCCGACATGTATCTCCAAGCAACACCAGGTGGATGGTGATCCAAGCCGCTTGACCTCCTCGATATGCTACCTTAGAAAAACCCGAAGTTTTCCTAAAAACTCAAACCCTTGCAAAAGCTGAAAATTCTAAGCTTTTGCATATGTATGTCGAAAATTGTGTGATGTGATTTGGCTTGGGAGAACTCTCTTTATATAGGAGAGAAATCCTAATCTTCAAGGTATTAATTAATTAAAACAAAATCAATCAAATTAATTTTTTCATTAAAAAGATAAATCTAGAATATTCCTAAATTAATTAGGATATACAAAAGATTTTATTTTCCTTAAATTATTTAACAAATAAATAATTTAATCACATGTCTTATTATTTATCAAGAAAACTAATTTCCCAACAAATAATAATATGAAAAAATGCACCCAAAACCCTAGTAAAATGGGCCACACGCATTTTATCACTTTTGGGTCGAGTCCACGAAAAATGTCTTTTCCGTGTATTTAATTATCTAGTCCAACTAAACAATTAATCCACACATCTATTAAACAGTCCAATCCAACTATTTAATATTAATTTGAGGTGAAACGATGAGAAAACGTATATGCTATATTAGGAGCCACGTCGGGGACCATGGACCCATATTCAGTAGCTACAATAAATTAAATAAAATTATTCGTCAGACCGAACAATTATATTCAATCTATTAATTCCGGGATTACACAACCATAAACCCAAAATCGAACTCACTAATATAGATATAAACTTACACTCAACTTTGAGTCGATAAGCGTCCAACGGATATAATCATTAAATACGGATAAATCCTCCATAGATGGTTCGTTACGATTCGGGATATTTCCGTAAACCCTTCTCGAAACCTCTTATCCTTATTTACCATTAACCCCTAGTGACCAAATGGTTCATAACTAATATAATATGAATCTGCGCGCATCGGTCGGTTTCTAGGATTAACAAATAAGGAACTGCATCGCCTACTTCCCGAGGAAGGAATGGATTCCATATTCGTGATAGCACGTACTACTCACTCATTCCGAATAGTGCCAACGAAAGTTTCGGACCACATACTACGGTGATCCTTACTAACACATCAAACTCTACCCTAGTCTAAGCGGTTATCTCAGTGATCACGTCGATTGAGATTAATCCATATGTGATCATCTTGTGATTTGATAAGACTTCTCGATCACGGAATTATATCGAGAACTCAAATCAAATCGGTCCAAATTTCTATATGATTATCATCATATATAAATGCCCCACTAGTACTTCCTATTACCGATAAATCCGGATAAGACTCGTCACACCTAAAGTGTTCTCAAGCATTATTAGCAAATTAATCTTGAGACCCGTACTCATTAATAAACGCTACGGACTAAGTTAACTTTAAGTACATCTCACTAACTCAATCCTCTTGTGTATAGCCATACACTGAGTTATGTGATTTCATAAGCGAGGTACTTATGTTTTCAGTAGTGTCTTAATTATAAGCATACATGCATATAATTAGATGAATTATTAATTCTGTCCTAAAACAATTATATAATTGTCTTTCGGGCACTACACCTAGACATCTCCCACTTGCACGAAAGTCAAGTGGATTAATTGTTTTAGAGCACACCCTTTTATCTATATCTACAACATTCTCCCACTTGCTCAAAACAAGTGATACATATTCCCTAGATTCATACCCTCCAAGCGCATCTTAGTAATTCATCCTTCCAAGCACGACCGGAGTGTGCCGCCGCAGGGTAGGTCAGTGACCCGGCGCGTACTTAGAATCCGAATACCATTTCACTCGGTACACTGATCAGGTAGGTTGGCGGCTTGAGTCAATCTTTGGGATCAAAAAGTCGCCTTTCCATCTAATCTGGTGGTACAATTTAAATATGCTTATGACCTCTAGTGATTGCAAAATCCTTATGAGCTACCTCTCTAATGTTTTCACAATGAAGTGGTATTGGCTTACTGGATAATACTTTATCACATGATTAAACACTGAGACCGAGATCGATTTAACGATCATCCTCAATCTGACCTAAAGCCAGAATCAGTGTTATCACTTATATTCTTGTTTGCACCTGAATATACTAGCATATTATTCCTCATTCTCCCGACGAGACTTGAGGATTCACTAAACATCCTATTTAGTATTCATTCGCAGGTTTAGACAACCATTCCTGAGAGGTAGGGTAGACTACATCGTTGAATGTTGCATTCCTCTATGCAAGAACATCTTAACCATTGAGATGGATGAATGGGATTGCCAATTGCTTATTTTCGAGAATTCGAGTGAGTCAAATTTTTTAGAAAATAGTCCGATGGAATGTTAGCCTCTAACTTCAGATAACACACCCATGTTGTTTCCAACAGTTTCAGTGTTACCATTCACAAACACTAATCTACATACTACTTTACTAATATTGATGCCCAGTCAACATGCTGGTCAAGTCCATGTATTAAAAAATATATATGACTTTGAAATGACCTAGAGGTTTTCTTTAATCCTCAAAGGATATAAGCTATGGAAGGCATCCTGCCAAAGGTTCTTTCTGCATAAATTAAGATACCGTTAGTCTGGCAAAAAGGTCTTAGGGAATCACCCATATCTTCTGCTTTGTAACGAATCTGTCATTTGTTCTTAGCTAAAACCCTTCTGTTCTGAATGAGTTCAGATTCCATTGTTCGGCAAGGAAGTCTTAAGGAATCACCCTTATTTCCGCTTTTTGACAAAATCAAGCAAGATTGAGTGGTAAGAGAGATCACAGTCTGGTTAACTCTCTACCTTTTAGGGAATCACCCCTAAATTACTGAGCTTTGCACTGAAAGTTAAACTTTCCTATTCATTCGACTCTTCTCCGTGTAGTTCCAATTACTCCCACTGGGCCTGAGATACTCAGGTGGTTCTACAAGAGTTTCAACAGAACTAGAGTATCAAACTCCATTCACAGGGTTATGGCTTTTAAACATATCTCTATGATCAGGATCCTATACAGCCCACGAAGGACTATAGGTTATCAATCTACCTTATAGACCGTAAGGTCCTGCAATGGGTAATGAACAAACCATACTCCCACTGCGTTCGGGGTGGATTGATATACTGATCTAGTTTAGTAGTTTTTATTAGTGTTATCACCAACTGCCGGTGTTGGATGTGGACTGAACAAATCAGTTAGTAACATCTTGAGTACAAATACTTCAAGATCCAAAGCTGTGATTTATAGACTTTATCAGACCGAGTTTGACAGTATAATCATCATTCTCTGATTTTTCGAGTTTTATAATCAACCTTTACTCAAGATATTTCACGCTCTGAACGTGTACGCAAAATCTCCAGTCCTACCTTCAAGCACTAAGTGCTAAATGTCTATATTTGCGGAAGTGGGGTGAACCGAATTCACTCCGTATCCACAAATGTGTAGGCACCTTCCAGATAGACTTCTCGGTTTCACATGATGATGTAAGCCGTTATTATTGCAACCAATATCTTAAATGAGTTAAGCAGTGTATCGTAGCACATCAATAACTATATAAAGCAAATTTATGGTGTATCCCTTAGTGAAAACATTCCATTGGGAGGTAAGCCGAGCATCAGTCCCGAAGACTATATGAAAGCCTATACTTGAGTTTGGAATACTCTATCTCTGGTGAAATCAGAGATTCCTCCTAATATTTTCGATAAACTTATTGGAGTTTCGAGTAGTTGTCAGACTAGATGTCACTACTTGAAAAAACTCCTACTAGCTTGTATCTTTCATATGACCCCGAAGGTCGATATGAACAAGCTATGTAACTTCGTTAAATCTATTACCCTTTTCCCAATTGAAAGGAAACTTAGGCATTGTTCCTTTGAGACAGGGTTCCTTTGACTGGGAGATAGGAATCACCCTAAGCCAGTCTGCAGATCTTGTCGTTAGGGAATATGCACTAATTTTTTGGTTAAATGTATATATATTAAACCAAGGTATGCAAACTTCAAGAGCTACATCCTAAACAAAAGATCTAGTCTAGTATCTACAAAATGTTGAGAAGAGGTTAGATTTGTTGATTTCAAGAAGCATAAGACCCCTGAGGTTATATGCTACAAGAAACAACAGCCACTAAACCTCTATCAACACTCAAAAACTGCAAAAAAAAAAAAAAAAAAAAAGGGTCATATAAGAGCATAACTCACAGAGCCTGTCCCTAGGTGTGTAGAGAAAGAAAATTATCTCAAACAGCCACCAACAACTACCAAAAGTACAAACAAAAGATGTACAAAACCCTAACATCATGGGGTGAAAGTATACAAAGGAAAAACAGCTTGCATTATGTAGTAGATATGGATCTTAATGCAATGCAAAACATCAGGAATCTTCATCAAAATGCCCTCAAATCTCTTCTTATTCCTCATATGCCATAACCAGTACACCACCACAGAGATAGAAGCTGTCCTGGCCACATTCTCCATTGAGGTACCCCTGCACATCCTGCCTAACCATCTAACAGAACTAGTCACGCTTTCACCTTCTCCTCCGATTCCCACCACACCGATCTTACCCCAAACCATACAAGAAATAGGACACTGGAAGTACAAATGAGAAACAGACTCATTGGCCAGACCACAAAGACAGCAAGTCTTGTCAACAAACACCAGCCTGTCAGAAGTAAGCAAGGAGTTCTTCAAGGCCATCCACAACATGAAGCAGTGCTTAGGAGTTGCCCTAGAATTCCAGACAGTCCTGCACCACCAAACTCTACTACCCTTTCTTCTAAAGAAGTCATAAGCAAGTCTAGAATTCAAAGAGGTTCCAACAGACCAAGACTGTAACATATTCACAGTAGCATCAGCAGATCCAGTGGCATCCAAAATCCTATCCCTAATCCTGAACAGAGATTTAACCAGAGCAGAATCAACATTCTTGTACTGGTAATCCCAAATATCAATGGTCTTCAAGTACTCTTCACTGATCCATTTCACCCAGAGGCAGTCCTTCTCGCACTGAAAATTCCATAAGATCTTGCATAGAAGTGCCAAATTCCAAGCCTCCAATTGAAAAATCCCCAGGCCACCTTCAGATTTAGGAACACAGACCTCATCCCATCCAACAAGGGATTTCCTCAAAGAATCACAGGAACCCCCTCCCCCCCCCCCCCCCACAAGAACCTCCTACAAAGCTGGTCCAATTTTAACCTGACACTGCCAATAATAGGAAAGATGCCAAGCCGTAAACAAAGGAACACCTTGTATAACGTAAAGAATAAGTCATAGATCACAAAGATAAGAAAGTGTAGCCCCTTTCCAACTGCAGAAATAGTTCCTCAAGGAAGTAAACAAGGGATCATAATGTCCAAGATTCAGCCTTACAGCACAAAGAGGGATACCAAGGTATCTAATAGGAAAAACTCCCTCCTTTAAACCAGTAATATCCAGAAGATCAGCCTTATTATCATTAGATAAGCCAGCACAGAACATTTCAGATTTGGAAAGATTAGCAGCCAAGGCAGAACAATCCCCAAAAGAAGATAAACAGCTCATAAGAAGGGTAACAAAAATAGGATCACCTCTAGAAAACAGCATTAAGTCTTCAGCAAAAGCAAGATGGTTTATCTTTAGATTCTGACCACCGGCATGAAAGTTGAACTCAGTGTCCTCCCCCAGAATTCTAAGCATTCTGGAAAAATATTCCATTCCAACAACAAACAGAAAGGGGAATAAGGGATCACCCTGCCTCAAGCCTCTTTTACCAGGGAAGAAGCCTTTCATCTCACCATTGATTGACAAGGAATAGGAAGCAGTAGAAACACAGAGCATAAGCCACTTCACAAACCTGTCAGGAAAACCAAAGCCTCTCAAGACAGCTTCTAAAAAAGACCAATGAACTGAATCAAAGGCTTTCTTGATATCCACTTTGATCAAGCATCTAGGTGGGCCTCTCTTAACTCCATAGTGTCTAATCAACTCCTGACAAAGAAAAATATTATCAGACATAGCCCTACCATCAACAAAACCAGTCCAGGCAACATCAATAAGATCAGGAAGGCAAGTAGAGAGTCTGGAAGCCAAAATCTTGGAGATCACTTTGTAAGTAACATTACAGCAGGAAATAGGCCTATAATCCCCAACAGTGGTAGCATGAGTAGATTTAGGGATCAGAGCAATGACAGCATGATTGATCTGTTTTAACAAAGCATCATTATGGAAGAACTCCAGCACAGCCTTAGTGAAATCTTCACCAATAATATCCCAAGATTTTTTAAAAAAACCAGCAGAAAAGCCATCTGGACCAGGAGATTTATCATCTGAAAAAGAAAACATGGTATCCTTGATTTCAACAGCAGTAACATCTCTCAAAAGAGTATCAAAAGCCGCCAAAGGAACCTCAAACCAAAGATTCACAACATCTTCATTAATAGGGACAAGAGACAACTTTGAGTACCTAACAAATCAATAAAAGTCAATAAAAGCCTCCCCCACTTGATCATAAGAAGAGGTAAAGGAGCCATCAGCCAGTTTAATAGAGTAAATATGCCTCTTAGCATTATTCCTTTTAACCAAAGAGTGGAAAAACTTAGACCCCACATCACCGAGTTTCATATAAACACCTTTAGCTTTCGAGATAAAAAGAAGCCTCAAGAGCTTTCCAAAGCGATTACACACCTTCTTCTCGGTTCATAATTTGAGAAGCTAACAAATCGAAGGCCCAGTTGTACTGAGACTACAAACTCCCAAGGAGCTTCGAAAGCGTAATCGACTCTAACAAAATGTGAGCAAAATGTCGCTTGTTCAAAACTTTGAGTGGCGGTTTGAGTCTTTTAAGCCTTCTACACAGCTGGAACATAGCTGTGCCAGTAACCTCTTGCCTCCAACTGTGATCCAAAGTATCCTTGTAGATCTCATGCTGCAACCACATATTGAAAAACTTGAAAGGCTTCTTTTTGGCCATAGAACTAGTAGAAAGAGAAATTCTAGAGGGAGAGTGGTCAGAATGATGGCCAGGAGGATCAAAAAAAGACAGAGCCTCAATATTCCAGTCAAACCAAGAAGAATTAACCAAAACTCTATCAATCCGAGTAAAAACACCAGCATAACTCCAGGTAAAGAACTCACCAGAGGAGGTCAAATCAGAAAGGCTAGCATCAATACAACAGGAAACACCATCTTGCATCTCATACTCAGTAGGAACAATACCATTCATCTTATCATCCACAGAAAGCACAGCATTAAAATCCCCTAGAACCATCCAAGGCAAATTAGAACAGACACTGAGTTCCTTAATCCTGTCCCACGTGGACCTCCTATCACCAACAGAGTGCAGACCATAGACAAAAATGACCGTAAAAGTCCCCAGAGAGACCAAGAGCTTCACCTTGCAGTGTATCCATTGAGCATCCACCTCCAAGACATCTACCTCAAGAAAAGTAGGATCCCAGATCACCAAAATCCTTTTCCTAATATGTACAACAAAATTATCAACAGACTTCCAAGAAGGAACTTTCTTACATATGAAGTGGTCAAAATTATTTTGAGACAACTTTGTCTCAAGGATTCCAAATAAGGAAATCTGATGCTGTCTGAGAAAACTGACAACAGCAGATTGTTTAACAGCCTTATTGAACCCTCTAACATTCCAAAACCCTGTCATTTTTGTCTACCTAGAGGAGATCTCCCTCTAAAGACACTATCATTTCTGTTTTTATCATTTCCAGAAACACCATTGGTGTTATGCACATTGTTTTTCTTCTTCTTGATTTCCTAGATCCGGAAGCAACAAAGATCACCTTTACTGCACTCAACTTCTTCTTCCTCTACCACATCCGCCCAAGATCTGCTTTTATCAGAGACAACACCTCAAAAGCATTAGTAATCTGGAGTAGCCGACTTCTCAACGGCTTTCCTAAATTACTGGAGGCCATACTCTTTCCTTTATCCAAAAGTGAGAAAGCATCACCGGAGGAAGGAACAATAGGAGGCACATGATCCTTAATACTAGCATGAGCATTATCATTCTTCCCATCATCTTCAATAACAATCACTTTTTCTTCTTGGAGGGATTAGGTTTGGAAACACCAGTGTTTTTAGACTGAGACACATACAAAGAAGGAACTTCACCTTAAATCATCATGTCCTTCATCATTATGCCCTAGTTTATTACACTTGAGTACAGAACTTGGGCCTTTCCTCATACAAAGCAGTTTTGCTTTAGGACCTTTCCATCATGCATAGTAATAGGTATAACGTAAGGCGATCCATCTTTAAATCAATCTCCACCAGCACACCTTGCAAAACTCAAGACTTTTAGGCGCAAAGACTTTATCAAGATATCTGAGGACTCCCCAAGAAGGAACAGATCTTGCTCAATGCCCTATCTTTCCAAAGTCTTAGAGGGAGATTAGGCAGCTGAATCCAAACTGGAACCACAGTACAAGAATCTTTACTAAAGTTGAACATAACAGGCATCTTTTGTAACAGCAAAGGCTTTCCAAAAGCATAGAAGGGACCAGCCTGCAATACCTCATTAAGATCACTTTCTTGTTCAAACAGGAATACTATCCATCCAGAATTATGGTAGTGATATTTGCACTTCCTAGGCCAAGCATTTACAATCTTTTGGACAGCATCTCTACCAGGAAATTTCGAATGAAATATTCCAATCAAACTCAGTTTCTCCATTGAATCATCATTTGTATCCTCCTCCTCCAAAAAAACAGTGTCTTGATTGACACAATCAACATGATCTATCAAAAGAACAACATCATCTGAAGGTTCCCTATTCTTTTTGACCATTTGAACCCAGGAGGCAAACTCCTCCACAGCTTTAGTAGCATTAGGCCCTATATATCATCATCAGAGGGTTTTTCAAAGGACACCAAAGAACCTTGTCAAAAACAGGGGCAACATTTTCCTTACTTGCAATAGAACCAGGATCCACCTCTAACTGAGTCCCCTGTTCTATCACACCACCAGGTCCTAAAGTGCTAGAAACACCATCAGAAGCAAGCTCTACAACTGAAGAACCAGGTTCTATCACTCCACCATCATAAACTGGCTCTATAGATGCAGAAACCTGCCCAACAGGAGCACTAACACTCTCAAGTGTCTTTTCAGACACACCACCAATCTTTAAATTATCAATAACACCTTGTTCAGCTTGTTTTTCAACTTCTAATAGCTCTGAAAGAGAAGAAATACCTGCCAAATCACCTTCGGCCAAGACAGACTTCCTTTTAGAAATGGTAGCAGCAGGAGTAACTAGCCTTCCAGATTTCAGTCTCATTGCCTCATAAACTTTAGGATTACAACACTTAGAAGCAGGTTCTTTCATCTCCACCAAGGAAGAAGCAACAACAACATCATCCACTCTAGGTGCAAGTTCGACCTCAGCAAGCTGATGATGAACAGTGTCATTCTTTAATGGAAGCTTTTCAATTTCAATCTGAGCTTCAATAGGAGTTGCAGGGAGAGCAACAATGGCTTTAGAAGCTGCTGCAACCTGTGTATCACCAGAAACATCAGTTTCATCTGGTTCAGAGTCAAAAACAGTGCCATCTCCAATGGTTTTCTTATTCTTTTGAGCCATGGCTCAAAATAGGAGCTGTAAATTCAGAAAAGAGAAAGAAAGGTAACAAGGAAGCTGATCGAGCAAAGTACAAGAGCTAAAACACATCAGAGGCTAGGATTTGGCAAGCAAAATCAAGAAGATGAAGATGCCGGCTGAGAAAAATCATCTCTCTAAAAATCCACTTTTTTAAGGGAATATGCACTAATTAATAGTATATAAAGAAGTGTTTATCTAAATACGGAAACCATTTGCGTTTATATTGTTTAACATGTGTTACATATACCTATTCAGCATTTCTTAGTGGTTCTGACTATATCAAACAAAAGTCCGAGTCTTGGGTTCATGCTACAAATGTTATATTCATCGTCAATAAGACAAACAAATTATCCTATTGAAAATGAATACGTTCGTTCCAACGAATCCGGAAATAGAAAATGAATTTTCTGTGATACTCAAAAGAATTGAATCTGAGATTCATTCCTTATATCACTCCCACTAGTCTATCTGAAATAACCTCCCGTTTTCTATTTTATTTATCGTTTAATGCAAAGCTACCTAGTTCTTCCAAAGAACTTAGCTTTTGAGAAAATTGCTAAGGATGCATTGGTCAGTGATCCGAAATCACTTTCCTTATCCTCTAATTTCCAATTTATTAATTTTCCGGTTTAGACTTAAAACTACTTAGTTTAGATGACTAACACGTATAAACATTCTTTCCCATTCTCGGCTTTCCTTAAATGGAAACAGTCTTGAACTAGCAGTTCATTTGAGTAGACACTACTCTTGAACTGTGGGATGTCTAATGATGTGTTACTAGCTTGTACTATTCGATTTTTCTACTCGACAAATCTTAAGACCAAAGCTCCCACTAGTTTATCGGTTCCAAATACCGTCTAACTAGCAACACTTTATATTTATGATTTTTCCAAGATTAGAAAATCACTCAGAACTAAGCTCCCACTAGTTTATCAGTTCCAAATATTGTCTAACTAGCAACGCTTTATTCTTGTTTTTCCGATAAATGGAGAAACTCATGTGCAGTCTATTACACATTTCTAATGATTCAAAAAAACAAAAAATCATAAGACTAAGGCTCCCACTAGTTTATCGGTTCCAAATACCGTCTAACTTAGTAACGCCTATGTATATGATTTTCCAATTTTTCAATTTAGAAATTTGTTGTGTAATTACACTTTTAAAATTCACTAAATGAATTTGTCTGATAGTCCTATATCATCTTTTGTAAACTAAGTATGGTCGTCTCTCGTTCAACACGAGTGACATCCGTGACATATGTCACTTAAGTTTTTAAATGCTCAAGGGAAAAATCTCTTCCGAAAAATTAACTGCATTCTTTTGATAATTACAACATGCTTGTTACTTCCACATTTTTAATGAAGTCCTATTACTAACAGTTTAGTAGCCTAGAGATTTAAGTTGTAAAATAAACATGACAGAAATTTAAATTCAAAAAATAAATTTTCACTACTATATTTTTTTATTTTAGGAATAATAAACTTGTTAAAAGTCTATCCTACCATTCCAAGGATTTAATCTCACACCTCAGTGCCGCCGTAGGGTAGGTCAAAGAGGTGACGATCAAACTGAGACAATCTCTCTCAATGATTAAACTTTGAGAATCAAACATCCCATGGGAATCAGACATCCCGGACCATAATCATTGATTACCTTCCTTTTTTCTAGCCTAGACATTTTAAAAATATCCATAAAGAGACCAAGCCTTGAATTTTGATAGGGGTGAACACCATCTGTAGGGGGCTGAAATCAAAGCGGCTCGAGGCGTCACCCTTCCCTCACGTGCTTGCATCTATAGTAGAAGCCATGGGGTTGGCTGTCGCCATCCCCGCTCCCACTCAATAAAATGAAAAAAGTGGTGGGTTTACTAATTATGGTTTCGGTCTTGACAATAAGAAACAATAAATCATGTACTCCGAACAGGGTCGGTTAAGTAGGCAAGCCTACGCCGTCTTATTCGTTGGTACATATGTGACTTTCGGTCGGATCCGGCAAGAGAAGCCCCGTTTAGCCCGAAGGCTTATCGGATATGCTAAGTCTTGTCGAACCCCCGTGCAAACGTCACCCGTGGAGGGGAGTCAATCGATTCATAGCTCAGTTGAACTCGCCCAACCATGGTTAGACCATTTCCGAACCCATGTACTAAGATTTTCCGATTTCTATGTTGTCAACCAAAGCGTAATCTCGTTTCTGTTTAAGGTGGCTTCATCGAGAAGCCATCACCGAAAACTCAACGATTTATCTAAGTGGGATTCACCGAGAATCCATCACTAAAATCATAGCGATTGACCGGTTCCTCGGTTATAATAATTAGTTACTTAATTAATTAACTACCACATATTAATTAAAAAAGTTTTTTAACTAATTATACGAGTTATACATGCCTAATTAATTCGAAATAGACTAGCTACATGTATGCATTGGAGTGGAATCATGATATGATGCATGTCATGGCAATATTCCGGTTATATCACACAATATCGATCATACACGAAAAAACGGAAAAATTAAACACGGAGATAGACCGTTGGTACCCCGCCAAACCTATTTTCTAAGGAAAAGAAAAAAAACTTAAACTATGTCTTCGAGTCTTGATCTCGAACCGCCGGATCACGAACCACGAACACCCGAGAGGTGAAAGGCTTTTTAAATTAAATAAATCCAAAAAACCCTTTTTAAATTTTTTTTTTTCATATTTTTCATTATTGCGGCTGAATTATAAAAAAAAATCCAGATTTTTTTTTTGTAATTATTAATATTCTGCCTTGCGGCAGAATTAATATAAATAAAACATAAAAAAAAATTGAATGCAGCCGCCTTTGATAAACACTAGCCGATTAGGGTTTTTTAAAAAACAGACTTATAGCGATGGTTTTCAGCGTCACAGAAAGTCCTGTAGTGCAGATTTTAATTAAAAAAACATGTTATTAACCGTTTCGATCTCCTTGTTCATACCTTGGGTTTCGCCTTGATCTTCATAATTTCTTCAAAATCTTCATCTTTTCGAGCCCGGACATCAAAATAAATTACAAAGATTGCATCTTTTTACATTATTTTCGATTGACATAAAGTAACTACAAATCCTATGCTCAATTGATACTAATCAAAAGAGCTACAAAATAGATCTACGGGTAAACAATACCAACCCCAATCCATCTCTTCAACCACGACAATCACAAGGCATATATCAAGGAAATTTTCGAATTTAACTAAATTAAAAACGAAAACAAAAAACAATCTAAACATGCTTTTTCCACTCCTAGATCTAAAATTCGCATACTTTGATTGATAGATCGAAGGCTCTGCTACCACTAGTTGGATGTAATATCGCCGGATGGATCAAAGACCACCCGATTACGCAGCGGAACAAATATCTGATCTAGACGTAACAACCAAAATACATAAAATAATAGATCTAGCCTACGAGTGGGTTAGATTGCTTACCAGTTTATGGTGAATAAACTCCAAGAACAATCTTCAATCCAAGATGCAAGCAAATTGAGATGCCACCGTCTTCCGACGTGTATCTCCAAGCAACACCAGGTGGATGGTGATCCAAGCCGCTTGACCTCCTCGATATGCTACCTTAGAAAAATCCAAAGTTTTCCTAAAAACTCAAACCCTTGCAAAAGCCGAAAATTCTAAGCTTTTGCATATGTATGTCGAAAATTGTGTGATGTGATTTGGCTTGGGAGAACTCTCTTTATATAGGAGAGAAATCCTAGTCTCCAAGGTATTAATTAATACAAAATCAATCAAATTAATCATTTTTCCTTAAAAAGATAAATCTAGAATATTCCTAAATTAATTAGGAGATACAAAAGATTTTCTTTTCCTTAAATTATTTAAAAAATAAATAATTTAATCACATGTCTTATTATTTATCAAGAAAACTAATTTCCCAACAAATAATAAAATAAAAAATGCACCCAAAACCCTAGTAAAAGGGGCCACACGCATTTTATCACTTTTGGGTCGAGTCCACGAAAAATGTCTTTTTCGTGTATTTAATTATCTAGTCCAACTAAATAATTAATGCACGTATCTATTAAACAGTCCAATCCAACTATTTAATATTAATTTGAGGTGAAACGACGAGAAAACGTATATGCTATATTAGGAGCCACGTCGGGGACCATGAACCCATATTCAGTAGCTACAATAAATTAAATAAAATTATTCGTCAGACTGAACAATAATATTCAATCTATTAATTCCGGGATTACACCACCATAAACCTCTAAAACTGAACTCTGCTGAATATAGATATAAACTTACACTCATCTTTGAGTCGATAAGCGTCCACTGATATAATCATTACATGCGGATAAATCCTCCATAGACTGTTCATTACAATTCAGGATATTTCCGTAAACCCTTCTCGAAACCTCTTATCCTTATTTACCATTAACCCCCTAGTGACCAAAAAGTTCATAACTAATATAATATGAACGGCGCGCATCGGTCAGTTTCTAGGATTAACAAATAAGGGAACTGTCTGTCTACTTCCCGAGGGAAGGAATGGATTCCATATCTGTGATAGCACGGACTACTCACTCATTCCGAATAGAGCCAACGAAGTGTCGGACCACATACTACTAAGTGATCCTTACTAACACATCAAACCCTACCCTAGTCTAAGCGGTTTGTCCAGATCACGCGTCGATAGAGATAAATCCATATATGATCATCTTGTGATTCGATAAGACTTCTCGATCATGTAATTATTTCGAGAACTCAAATCAAATTGGTCCAAATTTATATGATTATCATCATATATAAATGCCCCACTAGTACCCTATTACCGATAAATCCGGATAAGACCATCACACCTAAAGTGTTCTGGGTGCATTATTAGCAAATTAATCTTGAGACCCGTGCTCAGTTAATAAACGCTACGGACTAAGTTAATTTTAAGTACATCTCACTGACTCAATCCGCTTGTGTATAGCCATACACGTAATTATGTGATTACATAAGCGAGGTACTTAGGGTTTTCATTAGTGTCTTAATTATAAGCATACTTGCATATAATAAGATGAATTATTAATTTTCTATCCTAAAACAATTATGTAATTGTCTTTCAGGCACTACACCTAACAACTCCCATATCCTTCATCTCGATGATTTTGGTCAACATTCGTTTAGTGTTCACGTAAATATCATGATCACTAACCATGATCACCGTGTCATCAACATATAAACATACTATCATATATGTTTTAGGTGTAGTCTTGATGTAGATGCACTTATTACACTCATTGATTCTAAAGCTGTTGACAACATTGTAATTTCAAATTTCAAGTGCCACCGTTTCGGTGCTTTTTTTAGCCTATATGATGATTTCACAAGTTCACATTCTTTATTGTCTTGGAACCACGAATCTCGGATTGTTCCATATAAATTTCTTCTTCACCCTCACCATTTAAAAAGGTTGTTTTCACATCCTTTTGATGTATTTCCAACTTAAACAATTCAGCTTAATAAGAATTTGTATAGACGTAATTCTTGTAACCGGTTGAGGTAAGTCAGCTTTATACCGATTGTACCATTAATATGACCCCATATAAGTGATTAATTAGACTATTTGAAATATGAATTCTGAGTTATTTGAGTTAATTGAATATTTTGTGACTCGTGGTTATTATAATTAGTTTTTATGTAATTTATCCCAGAAATTGGCGTTACTTCTTTGTTTCACTTTTCTACAGATTTAAGAAGAGTTCAAGCGTTGAGGATAGGATTTAGAGCAGAAATCGGAAGAGTGGGCCTGGTGAAAACAACACAAGATATCCAAGACTAATGTTGTTCGGGCCAGGCCAGGACTAGGCAAGCCGCAGCGAGATAAAGCCACGCTGCAGTAGGCCTCGGGATGCGTATAGCCATCATACAGATGCATTTTTAGTTCGGTTAGGGTTTTATTAGGTTAAGTCGGCTAGCAAACTATATATAAGGCCTCAGTTTCGAATTTTATGCATCATTCTAATAATAAGAGGAATAATCATCATTCATGTATTGTTACGTTCAGATTTGCAACGTGATTTTTATTTCCATGATATAATTTCCTTTCTTCTCACAATTTAATTCACAGTCAATCAAGTATAACTTGTGTTAGTTATTCATCGCAAATGATCGCCCCTTAGCGGGAGAGAGAATCGCAGATCATATCATTCTTTGTATCTAAGTAACGTGTGTTCCGATGTGTAATTCGTATTCTAGCTTTGTAGTTGAACATATGAAGAATATAAACGAAACTCATAACTAACCAATATGTGATTAAATGAAACTTAATCCAAGTTGTAATCTGAACCGTTAAGATGAGAAACACAAGATTCTGGTCGGTGTTGCCCAAGCTGTGGCGGGGGTCTATACCGTTGCAGCATGGCACCCAGTAAACCTTAATTCTGGGGTTTAGAGTCAGCTAAGTCTATTATCAGACTTAACTTACGTGTAATAAATCTGTCTAGTTCCTTATATGTCTTTGTAATTTAATTCGAAGGAACTCCGGTTGAAGAGCTAAATAGGATGTTGGTAATTAGATCGCTTAGGTTAGCTTGCCCATCCACGGTGGCTACATAGGTAAGGTTTACGGTTTAGTCATACATTCCTAGTTCCTCGTGTATGTTTCATTAATTTGTTCTAGCTCATTCATGGTAAGCATTTACTGAACATAGGGTTCTATTGTCTCACAAGGAAATAGTAACCAATTTATGGAATTGCACCCATAGCTACGATGAAATAAATTTTATGAATTACATACAACTAAGGATTAAACGGAGGTTAATTAGAATAATCGGTAAGTACCAAGGTTATGTTGGTCTAAGACCACCTCATTTGTGCTTGAATCTGGGTTTAGTGATTGTATTTGAGTTGGTAACCAAGTCTTCATGGGATCGACCTTGACTTGCTATGATATACTACGATTGGTCTAGTTATCTTGCTAGTATTAGTGACTTACACGAGATCACCAGTGAGTAAGTATCAAATAATTCTTGGCCTTCCTTTTGTCTATATCATATGGCTACTAACCTGGCCTTATATTTATCAATAGATCCATCAATATTCAACTTCTTCTTGAAAATGCACTTACATCCAACTGGTTTATCCCTAGGTGGAAGATCAACCAACTCCCAAGTGTGATTTTTCAAGATGGATTATATCTCGTTGTTAAAGGCATGACAGACAAAAACAAATATCAAAAAAAACTGGACTAAGAACCAAGTCCAATTCTCGACAAAAATGTTGATGCTACATCAGTAAATCAGGAGATCACACTAAGAATCAATCATGAAGATGAGATGCATAACATGGATAACATTTTTGACAGTGCAAATCTGATTCATAGTGATAAATACATTTCAGGATGGTATTGATTAGAAAATAAAGTCCATTCGAACCATGATGAGATGGCTGCAACGAAACGGAAGACAAGATGCAACCATGAAGAAAATAATTCAAATAATCATAAAATCTTACAAAGGCCATAATGATGTGTTTCCAGATATCGCAAGAAGCCAGACTACAGTAGAAACAAGAATATTATAAAGAACTTCTGTATATAATAGGAAGTTTAAAACTTTGGATAGTAAAATTGAATCTCAATCTAAACAACTCGAACAACTATAGGCAAAAATGGAAGAACTGCACAACTCCAACAAGGAGATTTTGGCTGCAATTACAAACTTTCGTGATGATCCCAAAAAGGGAGAAAGAGAAACTGTTAGAGTTAATGTCTTGGAAAGTGAAGTTGTCGTGATTGTAAATACATAAGAGAATGATGCTGATAAAGAAAAGAAATCTGATGAATATGACAAGCCAAAGGATGGTTATAGAGACTTGGAGGAAAAAGAGAAGAAAGATGATGATGATGATGTCTCTAATAGAGAAAAGCAATTACGACAACTTCAAAGCACACATGTAGAAGTCTCAATCCAAACGAAGGAATCTGAGACACCAGAAGTAAGCAACAGAAAGCTAACAAGACAAAAAAATGGAAGAAAGACCGAAGAAGAAAAGAAAAACAAGAAACCCTCATCCAAATCCCTCTGAGCTAATCAGAGACTTCCAAAAAATTGGAAGAGTCTCTACCCTCATCGAGATGAAGAATCTGTCTGGGTTGAATGGAGAAGAAAACAAAATTTCAAAACTCTTTAACTTAATGAAATGTGGAATGAAATGAAAGTTCAAAGGAAGAAACATCAAGAGGAAAAGAAACAAAATGATGAGACGTGTAAATAGAAGTAAAGTCATCAGAAGAAGAAACCAGAAGATGGAGACAACCATGATAATCCCAAAACTGTTCTAAGCCAAGCTGGAGAAAACTTCATGAAATCTGGACACACTTTGTTGGTCTCGAGAGAAGGTGAAAATATAGTCGAGGAGGGTTGAATGACTAGATTGGGAGTTTAAAAAACTCTTCTAGATGAAAAGCTTTTGTGCAGCAGAAAATTAAACCCTTCGTAACATATCTTCAAAACACTTAAGCAATCGCACACATGTAAAATAAAACACTGAATGTAATGCTGAAAGTAAATGATGTAAGTAAATAACACAAAATTTATAGTGGTCCAGGGTGGTGTAATCCCTTAATCCACTCTTCTCCTGTGATGATTGGAGGAATTCACTATTGTCTTTCACCAATACAATAGTATGACTGTCCTTGGCTACACAAGCTTCACAATACCAAGACTATCACTCACCGCTACAAAAGATTCAAAGTGACTCGATCTACAACACACTACTCCTTGAGAACAAATCATTTAGCCTCTAACACACTGGGTTGCAATTCCTTCTTAGGCAATCTGATTCAATTGCTCAAGTTAGATGTGAATTTAATTCACAAGGCTTGATCAATCTCAGTACTTGATGTGGATTTGAAGCTTTGATTTTGGGTTGATCTTTTCTGGATTAAACAGTGTAGATCCAGATGAAGGTCATAGAATTTGACAGACTTTTAGCACTTAGAATTCTTGATGATCATATTATTTTTTGTTCTCATTTTGTTCTTGTCTGTCAATGCCTTCTATTTATGGCCATGACTCCTTGATTTTGAATTTTTGTCCGTTGGCTATTTAATACGAAGAATAATCCTTGATTTCATTCTCTTTGATTTCAGTAATCCGGATTTTCTTCAAACGTTCTTCATAAAATCCGTCCTTGATTGATTCTCGCATTAATTGCTTGATTTCCATATTTCCTCGCTCAATCAAGTGTAAATGATATACTTGACTTTGTTGTTGCTTCACTCGGTTGTTGCTTAGCCGGTCCAGTGACTACTTCACTTGATCGCCGGTCACCTGGCCGCTATCGATCTGCTTTGCTTCTTTACCTTGTGTTTCTTAATCGATATTTGTACAATGGTGATGAGCTTCACTTCACTGATCCTTATTTTGTGTGAGATTAGTGTACACCATATTAAATAACAAATTAAGATCCATTACTTGAAATGTATATCTTAGACTTATCCAAGGTCATCACAGACTTTCTTGGTTATAAGTCTGTCCATAAAAATCTTCAGTTCACTGTGCTGGTACTTGGATGTCTTTACTCAGCTGGTCCACTTGTCTTCATTTTACTAAGATGTCCAACCAGTCTAGTACAATGCTTGTCTGACTGAACTTATATAAAATGTCAGACTCCAAGTAAAGTCTTATACAAACATTACTAACTCCTTTAGACTTATTTCAGGCTTGCTATAACAGCTAGTATGACCATCATCAAAACAGCAAAATGTTCCTAACAATTTCCCTCTTTTTGATGATGCCAAAACCCTCTTAAGCCTGAATATAAGTGCAAAAAATTTACATAATTAATAATAATAAAACTCAGAAATTTTATTCAACCATAAAGGACATAAATAGAAGAGTTATAACAATCTACTTCTTCTCTGAAATTCTGACACTTTTCTTAGTACTTCAGACTCCTTGAGGTTTCCAGGCTTACTACTACTTTCCCTCTTTTTGGCAGCATCATGTTGAGTTGAGAGGATCTTGTTGGTTGTTGCTGATACTGAGATGAGAGTGTCAATCTGATTTAAAGCATGATCCAGGGTGCTATCAATGATCTACATTTGTTGAGAATGAGTGTCCAAGACTTCAACCATTGGGTCAAGTCTTCCATCAATTGCATTTCCGAGCTATGTTAGTTCTGTGTGAAAATGCTGGGTGACCAAGGAATTCAATTGAGTCAGTAGATACCCCTGCTTCTCAGTGAAGGCATCTTGCAGCTCAATATGGCTTAGTAAAGCCTCAACTTTTTTTATCCATAGAGGTACATGCATCTCTCATTGTCAGTTTTAGAAGTTCCAGGCTTGGAGCTTCCTTTTCCATATCAACAATTAAAGGTCCAATGTCCAGCCGGAAGGCTCTGTCTGGAATGTCAGTAGGACCTTTTGAGTGTTCTGGTGCAAATTTTTCAAGAATATCCTCCTCATCCGCCTATTCCTCAATTTCTATGGCGAGTGAGTTTGTTGGGGGTTGTGTAGTGTTTCAAGTCCTTGAGTGGATATTTCATTGTTGGTCAAGAGAGTTGAGTGGTTGTCATTCCTCCTTGCTCTCTGTCTTTGGGGCTCTTCTTTCACCTAATCCACTCGCTTGTTGGTCTTTTCTTTGCTTCACTCAATTGAATAACATCAAGGAGTGATAGGTTGTTAGCGAGAATCCTCTTTCTTCATGATCATCGAGTGATGATCATCCTCTTCCTCTTCATCTTCTTCTTCTCCTCATCATTCTTCTTTTTCTTCTTCTTCAGAATATGTATAGGCTTCTTCCTCTGGATCTTCTTCATTTTTAAAAAGTGTGTGGTCTTCTTCATCGGGATCTTCATCACTAATCACCAGGGGCTCTGCCTCATTCTTTGGCGATTTCTTTGTTGGGTTGCTCGGTGTGAGATCCGGTTCTCTACTAAAGTACTACCTTCAGGCTGTTTTCTCTTATTTTCTACCTTCACATAAGTGAACATCACCTTTGCATCATGTAGTTTATATAGCTGAGTAAGTGCCATTTTCATACTATCCAGCAGGTGTTGGAGGAGAATTCCAAAGGATTTTCTAACCCAGAAGATACCATTCTTCTGTGTTCCTTTCTTTGCTGCTAACTTTCGAGCATCGATTTCTCCCTTAATTTGTTCCATATGTCTGTTGAATATGAAGGTGGCCCAGTTGAATTGCATACCTTCATAGATGATAGCCGTCAGTTTAGTCCTTTATTCCATCATCTCATGCATCGATCCCAGCTTTCCCTCTATATTCTTGATGATGAGATGAGCAAATTCTTCAAATGGCCTCTTAAGTGACGATCTTGGACAATTGGGTTTCTTGTTATCTGGAGTTGTATTTATACCTATTTCCAGCTAGAACGCATCGGTGTTGATGTCTAAATCTCCAATGTTTGATGATCCGATGTTAGGGAGTTCAAGGAATCGGCTAATCAGGGCTGGCATGATTACCGGTTCCCGTCCACGTATAGTAGTGATGATTGAGTCTGGTGATCCCTTCTTTTTTCCGGTGATAAGTCTTGCATTTTGCGAGAATGAGATCAGGTTCTCATAGCAAATTCCTTTGATCAGTGGGTTGAGAAAAGTCATCAATCCCAAGTTTGAACATCCATTTGCGAGTCTTCGAGCCTGTGGATCATTACCGCATAAAGTCAGATAATGTTCGGGTCTAAAAAAAGACCTAGTCACAATTGATTTTTCATATTCTTTTCCAGACTTTTTGGTGGAGGAAGATGAAACCATTTCTGAAAATTTGAGAGAGAAAATATTTGAGATTTTCTGAGAAAAAGGATTTTAAATGCAATGAGAGCATAAGGAATTTGTGAAAATGCCAAAGTGTTGTTTATATAGTGGAGAGATTTGAGTGTGAACATGAATTTGCACGATGAAATATGGAGGGAGTTATACAGACGTGTTTGATATAAATAGCATGATTTTCTAGGCATGGTA
Source organism: Gentiana macrophylla (assembly GCA_026214975.1). NCBI lineage: Eukaryota > Viridiplantae > Streptophyta > Magnoliopsida > Gentianales > Gentianaceae > Gentiana > Gentiana macrophylla. Next base: position 93,244,593 of record CM047808.1, on the reverse strand, counting down.
AATTGTTAGGTGAAGTGCCCGAAAGACTAGATATAGATATAAAGGGTGTGCTCTAAAACAATTAATCCACTTGCCTTTCGTGCAAGTGGGAGATTGTTAGGTGTAGTGCCCGAAAGACAATTATCTAATTGTTTTTATGACAAAATTAATAATTCATCTTATTATATGCATGTATGCTTATAATTAAGACACTACTGAAAACCCTAAGTACCTCGTTTATGTAATCACATAACTCGGTGTATGGCTATACACAAGAGGATTGAGTTAGTGAGATGTACTTAAAATTAACTTAGTCCGTAGCGTTTATTAATTTGAGTACGGGTCTCAAGATTAATTTGCTAATAATGCGCCAGAACACTTTAGGTGTGACTGTCCTATCCAGACTGTCGGTAATAGGGTCTAGTGGGGCATTTATATATGATGATAATCATATAAGGCTGGACCAATTTGATTTGAGTTCTCGATATAATTCCGTGATCTAGAAGTCTTATCGAATCACAAGATGATCATATATGGATTAATCTCAAGCCTGGCGTGATCACAGATAACTGCTTAGACCAGGGTAGAGATTGATGTGTTAGTAAGGATCGTAGTATGTGGTCCGACACTTCTCGTTGGCTCTATTCTGGAATGAGTGAGTAGTCCGTGGCATCACGAGATATGGAATCCATTCCTTCCTCGGAAGTAGACAGACGCCTCCTTTATTTGTTAATCCTAGAAACTGACCGATGCACGCAGTTCATATTATATTAGTTATGAACTATTTGGTCACTAGGGGGTTAATGGTAAATAAGGATAAGAGGTTTCTAGAAGGGTTTACGGAAATATCCCGATTCGTAACGAACAGTCTATGGAGGATTTATCCGTGTGTAATGATTATATCAGTGGACACTTTATGACTCATGGTTGAGTGTAAGTTTATATCTATATTCGGCAGAGTTCAGTTTCGGGTTTATGGTGGTGTAATCCCGGAATTAATAGATTGAATATTATTGTTCGGTCTGGCGAATAATTTTATTTAATTTATTGTAGCTACTGAATATGGGTCCATGGTCCCCAACGTGGCTCCTAACATGCATATGTTTTCTCGTCGTTTCACCTCAATTAATATTAAATAGTTGGATTGGACTATCTAATAGATATGTGGATTAATTGTTTAGTTGGACTAAATAATTAAATACATGGAAAAGATATTATTCGTGGACTCGGCCCAAATATATGTAAAAAGCGTGTGGACCTATTTATCTAGGGTTTGGGGCGCATTTTGTGAGTATTAAATAATTAGAAAGAAATTAGTTTTCTGGGATAATTATTTGATATATGATTTAATTATTTATTTGTTAAATGATAAATCATGGAATATTGGATAACATATTTATTTATCCTAATTTGTTTGGGATATATTATATATTTATCTATTATTTTAAATAAGGATTAATTTAATAATTATCTGTTAATTATTAAATCCTTGGAGGATAAGGATTACTCTCCTATATAAAGAGAGTTCTCCCAAGCCTTAAACATAACACAAACTTCGAAATACACATGCAAGTATTGAGCTTGGAGATTTCGACTCACATACTAGGGTTTGAGTTTTAGAAAAATTCGGGTTTTTCTAAGGTAGCATATCGAGGAGGTCAAGCGGCTTGGATCACCATCCACCTGGTGTTGCTTGGAGATACACGCCGAAGACGGTGGCATCTCAATTTGCTTGGATCTTGGATTGAAGATAGTGCTTGGAGTTTATTCACCATAAACTGGTAAGCTATCTAACTCCCTCGTAGGTTAGATCTTTTATTTATGTATTTTGATTGACTATGATCAAGATCTTGTACTTTCCGTTGCGTAATCGGGTGGATCTTTGATCCATCCGGCGATATTACATCCTACAAGTGGTATCGGAGCCTTTGATCTATCAATCAAAGTATGTGAATTTTAGATCTAGGAGTGGAAATAGCATGTGTAGATTGCTTGTTTTCGTTTTAATTTTTTTTTATTGATTCAAAAAATTTGATGATGATGCTTTGTGATTGTCGTGGTTGAAGAGATGGATTGGGGTTGGTACTGTTTACCCGTAGATCTATTTTGTAGCTCTTTTGATTAGAATCAATTGAGCATAGGACTTGTAATTTAATTTATACACTCGAAAATTTTGTAAAAAGGTAGTTTTTTTTGTAATTTTATGTTGTTCCGGGCTCGAAATATGAAGATCTTGAAGAAAAGATGAAGATCAAGGCGAAACCCAAAGTATAAACGAGGAGAAACGGCCAATAACCCTAATTTTAAGGTTGTCCAGCACCTTTAGCAGCGCTGAAAATGTTGCAACAGCCTCTATTTTTTTAAAAAGGGCGGCAGCAGCACCTATAGCGGCGCTTACTGCCGCCGCTAAAACCTGTTTTCTTATAACCTAGCATGCGGCTAGGTAATTTGCATGCAGCTGTACTAATTTTTTTGTATAACCTGTTTATTATTTAATCTGCCTACTTATGGCAGTAGTTAAAAAAAAATAATAATAATAATAATAATAATAATAATAATATTCTGGATTTTTTTTAATTCAGCCGCAATAATGAAAAAAAGGGAAATTTTTTTAAAAGGGTTTTTATAATTATAATAAATTGGATTTATTTAATTTAAAAAGCTTTTTCCTCTTAGGGTGCTCGTGGTTCGTGATCCGGCGGTTCGAGATCAAGACTCAAAGACTTAGATTAGTTTTACTTTTCCCTAGAAAATAGGTTGGGGCCTGTGGCTATATAGACTTATTGACCAAAATAGTTGCTCAAATAATTTTTTGGAAAACAAATGTTGTCTATATAGTCTTTCCTATAACTTTTCCCCTTACTTGCCCAAAATACCCCTATAACGAGTTCGAACTCGAGCTCGAACACGAGCTCGAACCCCCTCGCCGGACTCCCTCTTCTTCAATCCCCACACTCCCTCGCCGGAGCCAAGCCGGAATCCCGTCGGAACACGAATTCGAGCCGAAATCACACTCATGCACACCCAAAATCACACCCTTTCAAACCAAAATCACCCCATTCAAACGAAAATGACACACATTCGAACTCATTCCAATGAAGAAGAAGAGACGAAGAAGAAGAAGAAGAAAGAAGGAAGAAGAAGAAGAAGTTAAAAGGAAAAAGAAAAAAAACGAGTTTGAAATGGAGGGAGTAGAAGAAGAGAAGAAGAAGAAGAATTTGAAGAAGAAAAAGAATTCAAAGAAGAAGAAAAGAAGGAAGAAGAAGAAGAAGAAGAAGAAGAAGAAGAAGAAGAAGAAAGAAAGAAGAAGAAAATGAAAAAAGAAGGTAGAAGAAGAAAAGATAAGAGGGGGTGAATATATTCAAACTTTAAAATTTGAAGAAGGAAGGGAAGTTTTTGGGGGTGAATGGGGGGCAATTTAGGAAACACAATAAAATCAGATTTTATCTTCTTTTTTTTAAATAGCCAAATAGTCAAAGACTATATAGGCAATGCAAGTTAAAAAAAAGACTAAACAGGTAATTCCCCCTTTTAGGTATCACGTCACTATTGTTGGCGTTAATACTGATTTTACGCTGATAATAGTGGCGTAAAACCACCTCAATCTTGATCCTGCACATCAACTGATTATTGGCATAACGAGACTCATTTTACGCCAATAATAGTGGCGTAAAATAACCTTTATGATGTTAATAACAGTGTGAATTTTTGAATTGTCAATGAACTGATTATTGGCGTATCGAGCCTATTTTACGCCATTAATATCAGCGTAAAACATAATTTACGCCAATAATAATGGCGTAAAATGGCTCTCGTTGCGCGAATAATCAGTTATTTAGCAATTCCCCGCTATTTCAATGTTATTTATATGTGAATTGCTTACCATAAAAGAAATCTTAGCTCAACCAAAAACCATAAACAAAATCTCCAAAATCCTGTGTTTAGTCTTCAAGTTTGGTATCATCAAACAAAGAGGCTGCTCCATCAAGGAAGTTCGGCATGGGTAACTATTTTTTGTTTTTTTGCAACATCCATCTCGCTTTAACCCAAAGACTTTTTGTTGTTTTGAGTTTCATGAAGAAGATGATTTTTAGTTACTTGAATTAACGCCTATGTTTGTCTGCTTACGATAGATTGTTTGTTATTGGCGTAAATAGTATTAAGATATAGGGATATTGTGTTGAATGATGAAGTTTGTGTAAATTGTGATGAACAGAATGGTGAAGACGATGAACCAGTTTTTGGCGTTAAACATGTTTTTACGCCATTATTATTAGCGTTAAACATGTTTTTACGCCAATAATAATGGCGTAAAAAAGCAGTAATAATGTTTTTTATTTTATTTTTTTATTTTGTTGAGAAAAAGGAATTTTTGTTATCATATCATGTCTATTATGATTTCATAATCATTTTCACATAATTAGTATGTAATATATTAAGTATAATATATACTAATTATGTGAAAATGATTATGAAAGTATACTAAGAATTTTCACATTATTTCATAATTTTCACATTATCATACGTATAATATATTATATACTCATTATGTGAAAATTAGGTTTTTCCCTTTTAGAGTCTTTAGTATCATATTTAATATAATAATTGCGTTTAGACTTTTTATCATTTCAGATCTTTAGTATATGTATATAATTGCCTTAGTGTGATTTTTATAATTTAATGGCTTAGTATATGCATATGCCTAATATTACTGACAATGTAACCTAACCAAATACGACGGCGACGAAATAACTAATAACACATAACACATAACACAAATAAGAACGAACAACGACAATAACATCGACGACTTCCGTTCTGGCTTACGGTGAAAGCCTCCACCCGAAAGCGAGGTTCTTGTAGGTCTAGGTTATTTTCGATTCCACTCATTCCTTCTCACAAGTTATGGCCTTCCTCATGCCTGCAAGAAATGAGGTCCTCTAAGACAGCTCGTAGAGAATTTGTAGGTTCTCTTGTTCATCTTTCCACTCAGCAGCTTGGTAAAGCCTCAGCCGGAAGTGAGGCATCCTGTATATTATGTATTTCAGTGCTGTTTCGCCGGACTCGTCCGGCATCTCCATCACTCCTCCCGTCGTGGCACCGCCGTACCTTAAACATCTAACAACCGGAAATTCAACAAAATCACACTAAGATCCAAACAATCAAAACATCACCGTAACTTGGATAATGAATGACTACACTAATTTCCAATATTATGTATATGTATACTGTCACAAACGGATATGCACGTGTATGTTTGGAAATGTGTGTGTCTGTTTGTGTCATGTGTGTGTGTGTGTGTATATATATATATATATATATATATATATATATATATTTATATAAGATTACATATGTACATATATATAAGATTACATATATATATATACACACACACATATGCTTACACGGACCTATTTCAATGTTTCAAATTACTTGTGGATACTGACGAGTGGTTATTGATTTTTTCTCAGGTGACAACATGTTGGGTATTTCATTTACTTTGAATGGGAAGTGGAATCAAAAATCCGGTAAAGAATGGTCTTATTCGAATGGAACCGCTTATATCACTTGCGTGAACATGAATATTTCATTTGACCAAATGACGGAGAAAATTTACAAGAAAGTTGTCATTGATCCTCTTGGTTATAAGCTGAACATTAAAGCCTTGTACACGACCGGTGGAACACACCAAACGCCTCATGTTGAGATTTCAGACGATGACTCATGGTACGGTTACATTTGTGAAAAATTAGCTGATATTCCCGTGAAACTATGTGTTGATGCCAAAAAAGTGGTTAGTTATGATCCTCCAAGAGATATGAATGAGACCATGATTGATTTAAATGAGTGCACGATTGATTTAAATGAAGAAAACTACGGTGAAGGATTTCCCAGTAACGATGACAATCTTGTTCGTTATGCTCAACAAGAGATTTTCTCAGCAAGGGTTCCTGATATTTATACTGTTGATAATGGAAGAGAACGATCGGATCATATGCCAGTTTACGGGGTTTCTGATACACCATACTCGTCTGATCATATACTCAGTGAGGTACCGAATACATCATACACTGAACTACTATTTGGTAGCTCTAGTCAACCTTTTAATGACGCTACAACAACTCCGACTATACCAGTTTTGAACACAAGTCGTCGATTACGTGGTGGGCCCCAAATTCTGAATACTAGTCATAACGTTCCACCTACAACGAATTGTAGTGTTCCGACTATTCCAGTTCAACCAATTTTTGGCCTAGGTGGTTCGTTTTTAAACCACAGTGTTGCACACCATGTTGAATCCCGACATACATATGGCAAGAGCTCAGTCGTGAAGGAGGGAGTGATTTAGGTGATTTTGAAGACAGTCTTCCGCCAATTGAAATATCGTTGTGCCCTAGCACAGGGATGATTACCATTGAAGACGAAGATGGTTTGTATGTTGGAAAGTTGTTCAAAAATAAAGATGAGATGCATGACATATTACAATATCATGAAATGAAGAATAGGTATCAGTTCAAACTGAAAAGGTCTGATAAGGATAAACTGTATTTGCAATGTAAGCGATCGAACAAATGTGAATGGAAGTTGAATGGTAGGAAGGTTGAGGGTGATGATGTCCACTATTTCAAGATAACCGAGTATGAGACAAAACATACATGTGGACTGGAAAGCATAACTAATCGGCATGCTCAAGCCACACTTTCTTCTATAGGCCGTTTGGTAAGGAAACGACATTATTGAACTTAAGGAAAATTTAAAGCAAAGAATGTCCAATTTATGGTGAGTAAAGAATTGCCTTATCGCTTAGTTATGACCAAGCTTATAGATGTATACAAGAGTCTTTACATCTGATTGGTGGAACTCCAGAACAGTCTTATACTAAGATGGTTGGCCACTTTCACATGCTTAAGGAAGCAAATGCCGAAACATTGACGGACATAGAAAGGGATAGCATGGGTAGGTTCAAGTATTGTTTTATGTCGTTGGGACCTAGTATTGTTGGATTCAAATTTTGTCAACCTATACTATGCGTAGATGGTACTCATTTGAAGAATAAGTACGGGGGATTTTATTAGTTGCTGTTGGAGTAGATGCGGGTGATCGCTTGTTTCCATTGGCGTTATGCGTAGCCGACGGTGAGAGCAATGATTCGTGGATGTATTTCTTTAACCACTTGAAGAAGGCAATCGGAGAACGTGGGGATCTCGGGAGATTTGTTATTTATCTCGGATAGAAATCGTGCAATCAAGTCTTCCCTTGAAAGTGTGTTTCCGGATGCTTACCATGGATATTGCTATCACCACCTTGACATGAACGCCAATGACACTTACGGTAAGAAAAGATATTGTCCAATAACATTGAAGAAATCACCTAGCACTTGTTCGTAATGGGAATTTGAAATATTGTTTGAAGAGATTAAGCGAGAAGATGGGAGGTTCATACTTATTTGGAGAATGTCAGAGTGAACTACTGGGCACGGGCACATTTTCCTGGAATGCGATACACTATCATGACAAGCAACTATACTGAGAGCTTCAACGCTGTACTTCTCGAGGCGCGGAACATGAATATAACAAATATGCTCGAATTCGTTAGGAAGACGTTACTACGTTGGTATCATAAGCGGAGAGAGTTAGCATACGGTTGTAGTAGTGTATTAGAAACAGAAGTTGAAACAAAGGTGATGGATACGGTTCATCGTAGAGTAAACTTCACGCTCTAACCCATCGACGCCGTTGAGTTTCAGGTGTCGAACCTTGATAGCAGCAGCAGAGTTAATCTTTACGACCAGAAGTGCTATTGTGGAGAGTCTCAAGCACATAGGCTACCATGTGTACATGCCGCTGCAGCTGTCGCAGAACGTTGTTTGAACATTTATGACGGTTGTCATCCTTATTTCAAAGCAGTGTGCTTAAAACGTATTTATGAAGGCCGCATATTTCCTGTTCCTGTTGAAGAACATTGGAAACTCCCATATAATGTTCGAATAGACGTTATTCTTCCACCTATTGAGAGGGATAATGTGTCGAGAGACCGGATATGGCATGGACGAAAATGAGACCGACGTAGAACGAAGAGGATACGTTCAAACGGAGAACGTAAAGCTGCCAGGATTAGGAAGATACTTTCGATAGGCCGGTGTATCAAAAATTGTTCAACTTGCGGTCTTCCTGTACACAAAAAAGACAAATGTCCTACACCACTTCATTTGGCCCACTCAATGTATAGTATAATTTATATTGTTAATTTGATGTGTGAAAAGACTGAAGAGTTTTGCTTTATCTTTTTGAGAACAATGTTCTGTAATCGTTTATGTTTCGCTCAAATTTTTGAATGCTTGCATGGCTATTTAGAATAAACTATATCCACATGGTGCTGCAGCTTTATATATGCCCAACCCCCCTTCCCACTCCCCCCAATACTCCCATTGCAGACCCCAATTAATTCATGTAAAGAAATTGATTCCTCTCCCCAAAAACGAAAACTTGTAAAAAAAAAACTTCTCACCTAACTAGCTACGTAACCTTTTTAAAATGACAATGCCATCTTAGTGGAGAAAATACACAGCGATGGGGACATTTTCCTTCAAAGTTAGGTAGCACAAGAACTCAAAACAGTACGATTATCAAGGGTGGTCATGTGATCGTCGAAAATCATCCAATACAATTGCAAGTAGAAAGAAAGAAAAAACAAGATATAATAGAACAAAATACTTAAAAAAAACCAAGGGTGGTCACTATAGATGACAGGGGAGGTTTCCGAAGAAATGTCATCCATGTCATACTCTAGTACGTTAAAATGTCTTGCGATAGCCGTGATACGAAAAGGAAAATAGATATAACCATCACCACTACTGCCAACCGATATGTCACAAATCCTACTAATGATGTAACGTCCAACGTCAACTTCAAAATGGAGAAATGTGCACACCAAAACGTACAAATCAAATGGGGGTTCAAGTGTGTGTATAGTACCATAGAGGCTATTGGTGAACCATTTGATAATAACACGCTCACATTCGGTAGGCAGTTGATGAGCAATTAGACGTTGCAATTCACGAACGTTGGAAGCCCGGTTGAAGAAGTCACCGTCGCTTAACTCCACTTACACCATAGTAGTTATTGATCCAGGTCCACCTCTAAGGAAACATCTACTCCACGTAATTTGTGCACCCTGATGCTATGTGGTGGTACTCGCCACCACATTTGACTTCACAACTCAGATAGAATTCATGAACAATTGATCTATTCATAGTCGATGTCGATGCGGGACTATTTATGAGGCGCCCAACGAAAGTCTGCATGCGTGATGAGACTCTTCATCTTGGTAGGTAGACTCTCCCATTCAATTCTGCTCTCTCCGATAATAGCTCTATCTTGAAAGAACCAAATCCAATTATGACGCTCTTCGTCTATTCTGAACCTCAACCTCAGTGTCTGAAGGTCGTAATAATGATCAATAACACCCTCATAGGGTCATTAACAAACACAGGTTGATGAGGATTCCATGGAGGATCCTCATACTCGGGGGAATTTGGTTCATGCCATTCCGGATGAGGGAAAATCGGTTCAGACATTGTGATTAAGGTGAAGTAAAGTAGAAGGTTATGCAGAGGTAGTTTAATAGGTCATGGTATATAGAGTTGTCAAGTGTGTAAAAGTGCAATCTCATTTGACGACAATACTATCGTCGTAAGAGGCCATTTGATGACAATATTATCATCGTAAAATCATGCACAACTGATGACAAGACACGACACTGTACCCATATGTCCTGCCTACGGTCATAAACCACCACCACTTGACATGTGGGACCCACCGACAATGACCACACATGGCACGGAATCTCATTTGATGACAATACTATCGTCGTAAGAGGCCATTTGATGACAATATTATCGTCGTAAAATCATGCACGACTGGTGACAAGACCTGACACTGTACCCATGTGTCCTGCCTACGGTCATAAATGACCACCACTTGACGTGTGGGACCCACCGACAGCGACCACACATGGCAGGGAATATCGTTTGACGATAACTATCGTCGTGAGAGGCCATTCGACGGCAATATTATCGTCGTAAAAACATGATACGACTGGTGACAAGACCTGACATTGCACTCATATGTCCTGCCAACGATCATAAATCAACACCACTTGACGTGTGGGACCGGCCGACAATGACCATACATGGCAGGGAATCTCATTTGACGACAATACTATCGTCGTAAGTGACCATATATCCAAAAATAATAATGGCGTTAAAATCCATATACCCCATGACAAGTCCCGCCCCATTCTCCTTATATATACTACGAGGCATCCCAAATAATCATGCAAGAACGAACAATGGGATGACTTAAAATCTCCCTACAAATACATTTGATTAAGAGCATCTCACCTCATGTCTAACTTGGATTATTTATTCCCTCTTTGGGTAAACCCGCATGCCCCTGTGTTTGATAACGAGGGTAGGGAAGATCATAAAGCAAGATGATACTAAAAAGAAAAAACTGAAATCATAAATATATACCACACACAAGCTCGATATAGATACTTGTTACACTAAACGCCTTTAATTATGTGTGTAAAATTATTCACACACAAGATGATACAGTCGTCACCACGAGGAACGACTTTTACCAAGATAACATTAATGATGACATCTGAGATATGACTTCTACCAGGATGGTGCATGATGATGAAAGATGATAGGGTCAGATTGGCAAGCTTTGTCATCCGTGTCGTACTCCGGGACCCCAAATCGCCTACACTCATCCGTGATAAGAAATGGGTAATATATATATATATATATATATATATATATATATATATATATATATATATATATATATATCCATCACCGTGCCACATCATGGATATTTGTTTCATCCTACCAATAATGTATCTTACCACCGTAACTCGCTTAGTGAGAATCATGTAAGCAAGAACGCATAAATCAAAACTTGGTTGATGGTGATGTAAGGTACCATGAACGTGATTCTCAAGAAACTCAAGCAGACACGCACTCCACTCGGCAAAGAAATACACCAGGAATATTTTCATATAAACCACCTGCAAAATTTTGGTTAGGAGGCCAATGACGAGTCCCACCAAATGCAAGAGCCAGATTAGAAACCAATTCATCGTGGCCTAAACAAGGATTCCACTATTCGAAAAAGCATTCACCGACTGGGACTTCTTCGATGCCATAGTAACGGTTGATCCAATCCACATCGAAACCGATGGTAATGCCTCGTATTGTTAGGTGTGCTACTTCAAACCGCCCAAATAGGGTCATTCTACCTAAAACCAAATAGAACTCACGAACAATGTGACCGATCCATGGTCATGGTAGCATCGGGTCATTTGCAAAACCCTTCCACCCAATTCGATCTAATTTTCTTGCGAACCTGGTGGCAAGACTATCCCATACAAGCCTCATCTTTCCAACTACAGCTCTAGCCATCCAGCATAACTTGAATTCTCGCATTTCCGCTGGATCATGGAACAGAGTTAAAAGTGTATGCTCGTCGTATGACACATTTTCCCTCTCGTCTTCATTGACAAACACAGGGCAGTGCGGGTTATCATACCAATTGGGAGAATCCGGGTCAGACATTGGTTGGAATGAAATAAACAAATAAGTTTGTATAGAGAAACAATGTGAAAGACATGTTTGCTTGACTATAGGGATGGATGCATCATATATATAGGGGAGACCTCTTATCTTCTTACCCCATGCATTATCCCTAGAGCCCATGCACGACTAGTGACAATATTATCGACATAAGAGGCCATTTGACGACAATATTATCGTCGTAAGATGCAATTTGATTTGTAATATTATCGTCGTAAAACATACACGATCGCTGACAAGACATGACACTGTACCCATGTGTCCTGCCTACGGTCATAAATCACCACCACTTGACGTGTAAGACCCACCGATAGCGACCACACTTGGCAGGGAATCTCATTTGACGACAATATTATCGTCGTAAGATGCAATTTGACGGTAATATTATCGTCGTAAAAACATGCACGACTGTTGACAAGACATGACACTGTACCCGTGTGTCCTACATACGGTCATAAATCACCACCACTTGATGTGTGTGACCGCCGATAGCCACCACACTTGGCAGGGAATCTCATTTGATGACAATATTATCGTCATAAGATGCAATTTGACGGTAATATTATCGTCGTAAAAACATGCACGACTGTTGACAAGACATGACACTGTACCCATGTGTCCTGCAAACGGTTATAAATCACCACCACTTCTTCATCTTTCAAGTCCATTTCTTCATCATTCAAGTGTTCAATTTAAACTAACCACTTCTTCACCTTTCAATTTATAATCTACACTGAAGCAAATGGATATTGATCGCTTTCTTTAAAGTTCGGATGGCGGTTTCGCAGTTAAGTTTGGTATGTCATTATTAATTAACTTACATTTATATCACTTATATTATGATTGAACAAACATGATATGTTTCTTTTTCATAGACACTACCTCCAAAGATACGTTAATAGGTTGAACGACATGATGAGGAACCTAGATAGGGCCGTTCTCAAAAGCCAATTAGGGACATGGGAAGTGAGGGTTGGAGCCACGAGACAATGGAATTCTTCATTTCTTTAAGGAAGGTTGGGAGTAGTATGTGGCCTCTCATGACTTGAATGAGAGGGAGTTCATAGTGTTTGAACACAGGGAGGATTTCACTTTCGACACTATTGTGCTGGATCACACTTCGTGTGAGATGACTTTTTCTGAGTCTGAGAATGAAGAAGATGTTGCAGGTGATGATGTCGGTGCAGTAATCAAATTCCCATTTTCGCATTTACGCCGGCAAACGGGTATTTTCACATGGTTGTTATTATGTGGTGAGATATTTAAAATATTTTTAGTTGTTTTCTTGTTTTATCTTTTTTCCCCATTTTGAAACAGTATTTTGTTTGTGATTTGTAGAATATTCCAAAGGCATTAGCTAGTTTAAACGACATGTTGCAAAACAAGACCGTGGAACTGCGAATTGCCACTGGGAATCATGGCCTGCTAGAATTGTCTATTTGTATCAAAAAGTTCGTTTAAAAGGGTTGAATGATTTCATCACGGACAATGACCTAAATACGGGAGATGAATGCAGCTTTGAATTCACTGATCAACCTATAGAAAATCACGTCGTGTTTAATGTGGTGATTACTAAACATTTAAGATAGTTTATTTAGGCGTCATCCTATCGTATTTAATGATCACCCTTAGTTTATTTAAGCGTCATCTTATTGTAATCTCAATGTATCATTACTCTTTGTTTTTATGTTTGTAAGCCCCGTATGTAAGCCAATGTATCATTACTCTCTTTCTTTTTATGTTTTAAACTATGTTTGATTTTACTACTTATCATTTCACCGAGTAGATCTAAAAAACAAACTAAAAAATATAGTATAAATATTACAACACCATAAGTTGAGATAATAAATATCAAACTCCTATATGCCATGTAAATAGATCTACGGCCATTTTGTTCGAACCTATGTACGGTTTGATCATTCACTTTCATCTATCCTCGCCGCATTAATGATTAAAAGCTCCATAATCTTCAAACGTGAAAATCCCACATAGCTTCCTGCATATTAAAGCCATAAATTTTGAAATTGAATTGTTGAAATTAACAATTCTAAATAAGGTTTTATACGTACCAATTCTTCGTCTGTGGACATTCTTTTTCGGTGAGCAGCATTCTACGAAATGATGGTTGATCTGGATCGAGCATCCATTGTGATTTTTTGCAATCTACTGATCTCGATAATAGTACCCTAATATATTGAGACCAATTCTCTATGGTTTGATCTATTAGGTTCGAATTATCTTGTATGTATCGGCTGTCGTATACCCTGATCATCCATTCACTGATTGACATGACCACAAGCACCCAATGCAGATCGTTAATCGTCCGTATAGCATAATCGCTTGTTTTTAGGTCCATGCGTAAGCTTCTAACGATAGCCGTACAGAAAGTCCACATCTAAATTACCATCCTATTTATCTAATTCGACACAAGAATCCTTGCAAAAGAGGAATAGCACAATCTCGCATATGCTTCGATAACATTGTGGGTAAGCCTCCATACGAGCAATTAATAGACCCACATATGCATCAATGTGTTTGCAAATGGAATGTTTATTACTCGAACAAAGATATATATTACGTAAATGAGAAAACAACTTTTAATGAGTTTACCTCGCAAGCAATATAACTATCTAAACCTATAAGGTTGTTGAAGAAGTCACGGTCCGTAGGTAATCGAAAGTGTCTCCGCCGATCGAATCCCATTTAATAATTTCCGGTATCACCGCTTTTGATGCCACCACCTTCTCAATTCATTAGATTGCTCGTCGTTACCCCTACGAAAGGGTGTGTGTATCTACTTAAATCCGGCTGATTTTCTTCCGTAATCCGCATAAAGATTCTTCTTCTTACGGATTTCGATGGCTTCGTGATTCGGACGAAGGGTCATTTTAACTTAACGAAGACGCTTTACGCCGATCATCCAGATCGACCATCGATGATGATTGCCCGTGGATACTTGATTGTTGTTATCCGCACAATGACATTGGATAGCCGATTGCTACTCGATGGAAGATTTGTTGGGCCTTCGTGAAGGACTATGCCTGCGCGCTGAAGAGCGCTTCTTCTTCGTGACTAGAAAATCGATGAGGCTCCAAGTCTTATGTGAACTATCGCCGGAGGCGCTTCTTGATCCAAACGAGCGAGCATGGGTGTGGTGAATCCAAAAGCCTCGCCATAGTGAAATGGATTGTGTCAAGTTTGTCGCTCCATGATCGTGGCCTCGACGGGATGTCGATGTTTGATTAGGCATAGGCGGCCGTTGTTCACCACGTGTCGGGTAGCTTGTGGATGGTTCACCCCGCCATAAACCCTGAGCTGCTTTGTCTAGCGCCACTCCCTATGTTATTCCCGCCGGTATCAGGAGGCCCTGTCCCATCACTGTTTGGATCCTATAATTGAAACGACCGAATAAATATTTTGTGAAAAAATATTATACTTGTTAAAAAGTATTTAAAAGCTCAATAAAATCATACCTGCCTACTACGCGTTGCAAGATAAAATTGATTCAAAATGACGCTGTGATGATTTAACACATTGTCCTGCGCGTCGAGCCCTGCTTTAATGATAGCGAATTCGGCATTGACTCCCTCTTGGATTTTCTTTATTACCACTTCGATCATCTTACCAACCACATCAATTACCGGGTCTCCTCGAATAATGTTCCCTCCATCAACAACATTAGTACTGTGCTGCACAGGTGACTGGATATGGACATCATCATGATCTTCTCTTTCACCGTCAATTCCGTCATCCCCATTATCGTCATCATCACCCTATAGGCCGCATCCCCGGGATGTCGATTCATGTCTAATAGTGGAAGGTGCATCGTTATGGTCTAAACTAGGAACATTGGATTGAGTAGTGCCTGTGGTCATGGCAATTCTAGAAGATCCAAACGCTTTATGCTTTCCACGGCGGAGCGCCGCGCTTGCTCGAACCCCCAGCGGGCTATTGTCGTATGCGGTTGTGAAACGCAAGGTCGGGGACGTGAAATTTTCTCTTCAGGTAAACCAAGCCCACGTAGAAATTCAACTTCAGCGTTGTCGGTTCTCATACCATCCAACATACCGACCTGCACACAAAAAATATCAAGACATTTAAAAGAATCGTTAATCATGGTATTGACATAATCTTAAATTCATTTTATTAAATGGAATGTCATTAATATTACCTCAGGCATAACTTTCATTTCCATGGTGGGTCCACACGGTGTACTATCCATGCATTTCCATCTCAACATCCGGGGGATGGCTTCACTGTCAATATGCACACAAAATGGTGGATTGCTTGTCTGCAAATGTGGGAAAAGTTCATAAGCCCAGTATACTAACGCAGGTGCCAACCCGTCAACCGGTGGCTTGTGCTGGTTTCGATCCTGCTTTTGTACACTGAAGCGCTTAACGATCCGCATGAGGTTTGCTATCTTTTCATAAGTAATTCGCCATAAGTACTCCCCCATGGAAACTCATTTACAATATTCAAATCTTCAACGACGAAGAATATTTCTTTCGGGATTCCAAGACTATCATTCCAACCTAATAGATATCCATAAATAAAATACACCAACGCTAACCGGTATACAATCTCATCGGTATGAGCACCGTCTCGAATAGGATGCTCAAATGCCCTCTCCAAAAATTTATGGTAATAGCTTGTTTTTTTATATTGTTCCAAGTAACATCCGGGACCAAAGCACATATAAGTACCCGTAACCAAAGTAGGATCAATATGGCCAAACCGTAAGCCAGATATCATGGCGAACTCTCTCTTGCCAAACACGCATGTTGTCCCCGGTTACCAAACCTAAAATATAGCTCATCAGGCATGTCGGGTTATATCATGTTGAATCCAAGATATCTGAAAATCACCCCACAGAACTTCCACTTTTCATGTTTTTCATTCGCCTCTATAAAACGCCTAAATATTGACTTTCTAAACCTGTCTTCAAAATCTACATCACCAACGCTCAACTTTTTTAAATTTGCTAAAACACTTGTCAACTTAGCGGATTCCCCTTTAAAATTCCAAACTCCCTTGAAATGACTCCATGGATCAATTATATACGCTCCGGGGGTGCCTACGAGCTGCATATCACAGTATAACGACCATGCATAAGTATTACATCATATATAACACACACACATCTATCTATATATATATATATGTGTGTGCATATATATAGATGTGTGTGTGTGCATATATATATATATATATATATATATATATATATATATATATATATATATATATATATATATATGTGTGTGTGTGTGTGTGTGCATATGTATTATATGTGTGTGTGCATATAGATTTGAAATCAAACTATGTATATAAATATATATACACATGACATATGTATACGTACATATATATACATTACAACTTTCACGTATATTTATAATAAGTCGTAATCAACAAATATATTTGTGTAAAATTTTTACTGTGAATATCATACACGGCTACACCGTATATGGAAATACATATGTCATATATATATATACATACATGGAAATATGCACATAGGTTCATAAACATAAAATTCGTGTCGCCTCTATTTTCATATAACTTGTTACGATTTCAGGTTTGGTTTGTTTGGTTATTTGTGTGATTTAGTTGCATTGTTGGTTGTTAACATTAGTATCTACAGTCGATTATTTCTAAGTAACGGTGAGGTTTTGTATGTTAAGTTATGTGTCATTTAGTTGAGTTGTTTGTTAGTAAACCACGGGATGAGTGATGGAGATGCCGGACGAGTCCGGCGAAATAGCACTGAAATACATAATCTACAGGATGCCCCACTTCCGGCTGAGGCTTTACCAAGCTGCTGAGTGGAGAGATGAACAAGACAACCTACAAATCCTCTACGAGCTGTCCTATAGGACCTCATTTCTTACAGGCATGAGGAAGGCCATAACTGGTGAGAAGGAAATAGTGGAATCGAAAACAACCTAGACCTACAAGAACCTTGCTTTCGGGTGGAGGCTTTCACCGTAAGGCAGAACGGAATTCGTCGATGTTATTGTCGTTGTTCGTTCTTATTTGTGTTATTTTTATGTGTTATTCATCATCGCTGTTTCGTTAGATACATTGTCGCTGATATTGAGCATATGAATATACTAAGGCAATTATATTATACAGGCTATTAAATATTAGATTACATTATACTATACTAAGGCAATTATATTATATAGTATTATTAAATATTCATTCAAAATTATACTAAGTCAAATTATGTTCATACCATTACAACAAGGCTATTAAACTATCATGCATTCAAACTATGTATATTGAATTATATATATTAAACACTAAAAATTTAAATAATAAACGTAACGACAATATTATTGGCGTTAAACAATACTCTACACCAATATTGTCGTTAAACACATATTTAACGCCAATAACATCGAATATTGGCGTAAAATCATCTACATATTAGCGTAAAATCATCATTCGAGCCTCTATCATCATCGTGTTCTTCAGAAATTCAAAACAACCCCTAACCCTAACCAATCTACCCCTCCTTTTGCAAAATCTTGATAAACAACAACAAGGATTCTTATAAATTGCACAACAAAAATACAATTAAATAATCAAAGATTTAGCTTCTTATTCAAAAAATGAGAGATAGACATTAATATTAACCTCGGGGCTATCTCCCGTTGTGCAATTTGATCCATTTGTTCCAAAGGAGCCTCGTAATCCATTGCAAAATCAAATCGCTTTCGAGAATTTTTGGGAATTTGCAAGAATTTGATAATTTGGGAGAGAAGAAGAGTGAACGACAATAATAGCATCGTTTAGACGATTATTGGCGTAACGAGGCATGTTTAACGCCAATAATATTGCCGTTAAATAATTAACGGCAATATTATTGACGTTAAACATGCCTCGTAACGCCAATAATCGTCTTTTAATTAACGACAATATTATTGACGTTAAACATGTCTCGTTACGCCAATAATCGTCTTTTCTCTAAATGGGTGATTTAACGACAATATTATTGTCGGTATGAGTGGTTCAACGACAATATTATCGACGTTATACCTAAAACCGAATGCGTTCTCTTTTACAACTTTAATTCCAAAAGGAGGGGGAAGACAAAGCCTGATTTTCCAAAATCCTTAAAAAAAATGCCCGGAAGAAGCGCCATATGAGAAAAGGGGAAAAAAATTATAAAAAAAGAAGGATAAAATTGTTAATTCATAAAAATTGCCCTGGCCCTAAATTTTTTTTTGTTTTTTTTTTTTTTTTTTTTTTTTTTTTGAAAAGTGGCCCTAATTTTTGAGCCCTGTCTATACCGGCGCCCTTTTTATATTTCCCCATGCGTGTGATACCAAACCTAAATTGAGGATCCCAAAAAGATATCAAGGCGAGGAGAGCGGAATCTTCTTCTTTTTTTTTTTTTTTTTTTTTGAGGGAGGGAGAGGGGAATCTTCTTCTTCTTATTAAATTAAATAGCACGTTTGTATTCTATCATCAGTTACACACAGGTTCACACACTGCAGTCAACTTCTTTCCTATAACTATATACTTTGTTCAATCTCCTCTTCCTTCCCTACAAGCAATGCTCATCTAAACGACTCTCCCATTCGTCTCTTCCTCATTTTCACACCTTCTTCTATTTCTACGAATATCCATTTTTAAAGGGTTTTCACAATCTCATGTAAAAGCTGTCTCCTTTATATAAGTAGTACTCAGGCTGTTGTTTTTTGGTGAAATAATTCAGCCATGAGTGATTCCGGCAGTCTCTCTATTCCAACCAGGCTTGAGGTTTGTTTTGGCAATTCTTTGACTCCCATTATCCAGTTGTTGGAATTTAAATCCAGTTCCATATTTTGAAACGAAAAAAAAAAAAGGGATTTTTTTTGAGCCATTGGTTAATTTTCAGGGGAAATTTTGCGCGATGATGGTGTGTTTGTTTCTTGGTCTTGGGACCCTTGTCGCCTGGAATGCTATGCTCACAATTGATGATTATTATTATGAATTATTTCCGGTTAGTTATTTTCCCCGTAACCTTCTCTTTCTGAAAATAAAATTTGTGTTTGAATGTTTCTGTTGCGTTTGACCCCTTCCACTTGTGTAGGCAAAACTGATATAGACGCAAAATACACAATCTTTTTAATAACGCAAACTGGTTTTTTCTCCAACAAACACTCACATATTTATTGGATACAATGCCTGATGTGTTTAAAAAAATGAATACTTAATGTTTAAACACACTCTGAATAAATTACACCGTAAAGATTCAGCCTTTGTGTAGAGTTCAACACAATCATAATAGACATGAATCAGTGGTTGAGGGTGTTCCTGATAATATTAATAAGAAAGGGTCTTTTCTTGTTCTTATGATCTATTTATAATTTAAAATTACTGAACTTTTGATTTCAATCCAAGATTTCCCTTTTCTTCTTTGGTACAAAATATTACATTGGGTTTTGATACATTGTACAAATTACAGTTCAAGCCATTAAAACAAAGCAACTATTCAGTTGATTGAAGAAAAAATTCATAAAATTGGTAGGTTTGCTGCTTACTACTAAAATAATAGGGATGAGATAAACCAGAGGACTCTGAATGCGTTAAATAAGCAAAATGGTCCTTGAACAAATGCGTTAATTTTTGGGAGCTCTTATTTGCACCACACCGAATTTATCATACACCATACCTACCATGCACCACACTAGAATCAACTTTCTGGAGCCAAAAACCGACTTCCCTTAGGTGTATTGTGAGAACCGACCTTCGAAAAGTCGGTTTTTGGTTCCAGAACTGACTTTCAAAAGGTTGATTCTGTGTGGTGTATGGTACTAGTAGAATCATTGTGGTGCAAATGAAGACTCCCTAATTTTTGAATATTATTTGCTGAAATATCTCAGGTTAGAGCTGAGGAAGGCAGTTCACTAAGTAGTAAACGTTGTGTGTTTCTAATTTGCCACTTGCACTCAGTGGGACCCTGTCCATTGAAGTATTATTCTAGCATACATCAACCTTAAAGAAGTTTTCCCATGATAGCTACCTGATGCAATATTATTATTCCTGCGTGGAATGTTAGTCTTTAAATGCATCACTCAACTTATTGTGAGAATCAATCTTCAAAAGTCTGTTATATGGTATATTATTGACTTTTAAAAAGTCGACTGTACATACTTGATTTTTTGAAATTGAATTTTCAACGTTGTGTCAGATAGACGGTGCCACGTTAAGTTGGTTGTGCCGTTGTGGTGTCTTTTAAAGGGTCCCTAACACAACATGTTTGGTATCAGTTATATGATGTAGCAGCTGATGTATGTAACTTTTGTTTGTGTTTGGTTGATAGAAATATCATCCTTCAAGGGTACTTACCCTTGTTTATGAGCCATTTGCCCTTGGGACAATTGTGATCCTTGCTCACAAGGAAGCGAATATCGATACAAGAAAGCGGAACTTGGCGGGATTTATCCTCTTCTTCTTGAGTACATTGGCTCTCCTTCTTGTAAGTACCATTTAGTCATTTACTTGTACCATCATTTTCTGTTCTCTGTTTATTTCATGCATCTTCCCTTTTCAATTCGTATGTTTTTTTTTGGGGACTTTTTTTTTTGACAGTTGGATTTAGGCTCAAAAGGAAAAGGCGGCGTTGGAAATTATGTGGGAATATGTATCATTGTTGCTGTTTTTGGGATTGCAGATGCCCATATTGAAGGTGGGATGGTTGGCGATCTCTCCTTCATGTGTCCTGAATTTCTCCAAGTAACTTCTGATGCAAAAACCATCCTAATATTTTTCTTTTTCATTTCGAAACACAGCGTAATTCATTTCAAAAGCATAATATTATGTTCTTGCTATAACTTTGCAGTCATTCTTGGCTGGTTTAGCTGCATCTGGAGCTTTAACTTCTGCTTTGAGGTTGATCACTAAAGCAGCCTTCGACAAAACAAATCATGGTCTTCGCAAGGGAGTCAGTACGTGTTTCTGTCTTTTCCAAAAATAAAAAAAAAATTTCATTTTGAAACAAACCTGAACCATATTATCTTGTTTCCATTCCTAAAGGAGTTGAAAAAAATGAAATGAGCAAAAAGTTGGCTGTAGTATCATTCATGAGTCAGCTTGAAGTTTTTTACTTGTAGTTTTGATTAGCTTAAGGTTCTACCCGTCTTTCGGTCTTTGTGAAGATCCTACTAAAGTATTTTAATGTATGAGGCAAGCAAATAGACTAATGTTTCTTTTTGAGGTCCAAAAGATTGTGGATGGTTTCGGCTCCAATCACCATCCTTGGTAAGGGCAGGTCCCCGGGCTCCTTACGCGTTTATAGGGTTACTTACAGACTACTAAGCACAATGCAACCACAATCATGGTAGTAGGAATCGAACCCACAATCAGTGTTGCACTATTAACGTCTGGTTCGTATGTATTATGCAGTTCTGTTTCTTTCCATCTCCACGTTCATTGAGTTTCTTTGCATCTTCCTATACGCGTATGTTTTTCCAAAGTTGCCAATTGTGAAGCATTACCGGGCCAAAGCTGCATCCGAGGGATCAAAAACCGTTTTAGCTGACCTGGCTGCTGCCGGCATCCAGAGTGAGGCAAGTGTAACAAAGTCTCTCCTTTTATCTTTCCTTTGTGTTTTGGTCTTCAAATGGCATCACTCTGAAAATCAAGAAAATTGACTTTCTTTTATAATCCCATATAGGCTGGTTCTGATAAACATCTGGAGAGGTTGACCACCAAAGAACTATTCTACCAGAACATTGACTACTTCTTGGATGTATTTCTGATATATGTCCTCACCTTATCGATTTTTCCTGGATTTTTATATGAAAATACCGGACTCATCAGCTTGGCACATGGTAATTTCTCGTGAATTTGTTGTTCGCTCAACCGTCACCTTCTCTCTGTTCTTCTTCACTATTTTTCTAATGAAAAATTTCGGGTTTGCAGGTTCCCTATTGTTTTGATAGCCATGTACAATGTTCTTGATCTTATAGGCAGATTCGTTCCTCTGATTGATTTTTTCAAGATAGAGTCACGAAAGGGCTTAATGATTGCAATACTGTCTCGTTTCCTGTTCGTTCCCATGTTCTACTTTACTGCAAAATACGGAGATGCTGGATGGATGATAATGCTTGTTTCCTTCTTGGGTTTAACCAATGGTTTTCTCACGGTATGTGTTTTCACGGCTGCCCCAAAAGGCTATAAGGTTAGTTCATTTACACAATTCCACATTTATCAAGTGTTTTTGCTTAACTGATTTTTTTTTTTTCATGAGTTAACAACCCGGATTCTTGGTTTTGTAGAGCCCAGAACAAAACGCGTTAGGGAACTTGCTTGTACTCTTTCTTCTTGGAGGCATATTTTTAGGTGTTTCCCTTGATTGGTTATGGCTTATTGGCAATGGACAGTTCTAAACACACTCGGTTTACTCGTTAATTTTTTGTTTATACTACTTGATGCTTGGGGATCGATAAAGATATTTGCAGTTCAATATATATTTTTTTTTAATTCTTCCAATTTTTTTTTCCCTGTTTTTAGTTTCTTGTCAATTAAATGAACCTTTAGACTTCAAAAAAGAGAGGAAATATGAGTACAGATCTTTGTGTTGTGAATTGTGTAAATTCTGCTATATTGCCTTCATATCTATATTACAAAATCGAAATAAAATTGAACGAAAAAAACTAAAAACAAACAATGGTTGAGCCCAGTATGCATGATGCTCTTGATGAATAGCAGTTATATTTTAGGATGCAATAGCCTATACCTTTGGTTTAAATTTTGCATTTAGTTTTAGGCTTGAAGCAAAGTAGCCGATGAGGGTACCATTTTTGAACCCTTGGCTAGTACTCCCTCCTCACCTACACGTGCTAGAGTGAAGGTTTTTGGGCACAAAAAAGTAGTGCATGCACACCCACATGGGCATGTCCCCCACTTGTCCCCTTGTCCCCCAACATTTTCTTTTTTGCTGCTTCTATCGGCGTCACGGTTTTTCTTTCGACACCACAATTACTCTCGTCACCTATAAATTATTTTTGGGACCACATTGAATATTTTTATTTTTTGTTTACTCCAAGCACCACCAAAAAAAACTATAAAACTTGTTTCTCATACCACGAATTTTATAAACTACAGTTTAGTTCTTTGATAATTAAAATAAAACATTATAATCCACAATTATTCACCTATATACATAACAATACACAAACTTAATCTTCACCGAAATCATCATCCAAATCCACCATTTTATCCTCATCTTCATCATCAAAATTCATCTCTCTTAATCATCAAAATTCATTTTCATCTTCTTCAAACAAACTTCTTCATCATCAAAATTTTCTTAACCCTTCTTCATCTTCTTCAATCATCTCCATCTTCTTCAATAACCTTTTTCATTACATCAAACTCATCCCCCAAATATCATTGATAATTTTGAACATGTAATAAGATAACACTTAAACGTCATTCTCAATTGCTTGAAACCCAATGAATTATAGAAAAATGGAGTTTTTTAGAGTTTCCGATCGCCATTTGAATTCTTCGGCCGGCATCCCATCAAACGTCGGTACGACTGATGTTCGTGTGCAAGTTAAACGTCAAATATATTGATGTTTTGTACTCCAGAACTTAAGATGACGCTGTTTTCAAATCGCCATCATCTTTGACGTTTTTGTGCAACGAAAACATCAACATGGGTGACGCAAGACACCGTGAGTCAATATGATTTTGTTTATAAAAACGCCACCATTGACGCTGATAAGTGAAACATAACGTCATCCCCTGGTGGCGTTTGTGAAAGCAGAATCGAATGTGGTTCTGCTTTTAAAACGCCACCATATCCGGCGTTGGTTTGGATAGAACGACGCCCATGCTGTTGACATTTTGGACCCAGTACTGAAGAAACGTGACTCAAATAATGATCCTAACATTATACAAACAAAGATAACGACAAATATCGATCCAAATATTTGTCCAAAACAAAAATCATCCACAAGTTCTCCAAACGTACTTCAACATCTAATACCATGATTTAAAATGTACTTCTACAATGATTTAAAATGTTCAAAACCAAAAGTAAAAACTTATAATCCCCACATCCAATAAGTTATAAAATGAATTTAAGAGTCTATTAATTCCCACATCCACCACGATATAATCTCTTGTCGGCTGATCAACGAGTTCAAAGGTACATCTATCTCCAACGTTGAGATTATTGGCCGTCAAGAAAACGTTTAACCTTGTGAAGCAAGCTTGTCGATAGGGTTTGACACAAACGACAAGTCTAGCCGCCCATGAATCCCATGTGGCGCTCTGCAGCTCTATAGTCTTGCATCGCAGAATATCATAAGTCATAGCAAATGATACTGGAATATTCTACCAATCACAACAAAATTAAATTGTGTTAAAAAATGCAATGACGGAAAATCATAAAACAAGAAAACAACTAAGATGTTTTTAGAATATCTCCCCACATAACTGTTGAAATAGTGTCCTAAACCCAATCGGGTTGGACCGGATCCGACCGGGTCGGATCATTTCTATTATTTCTTTATGTTTATGCATATATTAAATGACTTTTTTGTTGTCATATATTTGTTCTTTTAGTGAACCAATTATGAATTGTTATATGATAACGTCCTTAGTATTAAACTGTGATAGAGAAACCATGATATGCGATTATGGTTGATGAGATCTCTAATCACTTTAATAAGTTTGATGTTTAAATGTCTCTAGGCTGATGTACTATTAAACAGGGCATTGATGGTATGAACAGGCTAGCACGTATTATATGTCTTCTGCCTTTAAGCAAGTGGATAGATCTCGCTCTATCGAGTGTAGAGACACTTGTACATGCGTGGGGCGTGTATTAAAGAATGCGTACGTTAGACTGACCCACTTACAGTAAGTGTCACACTATGTGGCGGTTGTGTAATTATCCTAAAGACCGGAGTCTTCATGGCATCACGGTGTGAATTGTCATGCTTTGACACTATTGAGGTTTCCCCTAGCCACGGGGCGATCATGCGGTAGTGATTGGGTGTGATACTGAAGCATGCGGAATATACATGATTGGTCGTCCGGGAATCGCGTATCCTATGATTGGGATCGAATATCCTAAATGGCCTTCTTATAAGGAATGTCTTACTCTCGTGAATCTTTGCAAAGTGGGAGTAAATGAGTTACTTCGAGAGAGCATGATATCCGTGATTATAAGATACGATCGTTAATGTTTGACACTCGACGACGCAGCGTATGGATATTATTACAAATGATAGGATTGTAAGTTACACGGTAACTATTTCACATGAAAGGTAGTAGTCATTGCATTTGACTCTTCCGATGATTGGGGGTCACGGTGTGTTGCTAGACGCTATCCCGTGATCGTTAGGCATAAAGGGCATTTTCGTAATTTGCACTTTGTGTCTACGGCCAACATATTTGGAAGCCTATCGGGTCACACACATAAGAACGTCTAGCCGGATTAAAATGCGGTTATAGTGATAACCAAATAAGGAAAGAATTTATCTCGTACTATATAGGTTATAGTGGTAAATTAATATGGTGGTATTTATTTATTATGAATAAATTAAATACAAGATATTAATAATATTATATTAATTAAAGAATATTCTGAAAGCCAATATTAGGCAATATGGGGCGCCACATTGAAGTGTATAAGATACACTTGGATTGTGCAATTTAATTAATGAGATTACCTAATATTAATATTAGATATTAATATTAATATATATATATATATATATATATATATATATATATATATATATATATATATATATATATATATATATATATATATACACACACATGATGGTGCGTGTGTTTGAACATGTATATAAGATACACATGTGCACACTTTCCATAGTCATATATAGATTTATATGTGTTATATATATGTGATATATACACATGTGTAAAATTTGTTTATGGTAATATAATAAATATAGTCAATATTAGATATTGACAATATCTTGAAAATATTCAATATAAGATATTGACAATATCCTGATTTATTTAATATAAGATATTATAATAAATGAGATAAATCAATCAATTATATTTTCCTTATTTTATTGGGAAAATGTTTTCTTCCTTTCCACTTATTAGAGGCGCCACACTCACTATAAATATGAGGTGGGTGTCAAGCTCTTTAAGTACAACACAATTCCAAGTACTAATAGTTCTTGTGTAAAATAGAGAGCATCCTATGTAGAGTTGGAGAGAGGAAAAGGCCGGTCTTAGCAACCGGAGTTTTCCAATAAAGAATCCATGATGGGATTCCGCGGTCGTTCGTGGGGACTAGCGGTAGAGGCCGAACACTTGAGCGGCTCTATGCAGAGCTACTCTCCTTAGACGGTCAAAGCGTTGATCTTTTAGATCAACCAAGGTAACCACCGTCTACTAGCTTATTTGTTTATTGCTTAAACGAAGTCGATCTTGGGTCAATATGAAATAAAATTTTAAATCCCGCTGCGTTCCCGCGTAGATTTCCTAACAATAACCATGTGAAAAGGCCGAGTTTGCCAGCGTTGTCTCAAAACAGGGATTTTGGTTACCATTGTTGTCCCTACCTGCATGATCATCTGCATCATCATCAATCGCATCATCATCTACATCATCATCCGCTTCTCTTCTTCACTCGAACGGAAAAAGTCTTCTCAGCGAGGAAGTGTGATCCAACACAATAATATCGAATGTGAATTCCCTCTTGTGTTCAAACACTACTTAACTCCCTCGATTCAAGTGATGAGAGGCCACATACTGCTCCCAACCTTCCCCAATGAAACGAAGAAGTCCAATGTCTGTGGCTCCAACCCTCACATCCCATGTCTTTATTCGGCTTTTGAGAACAACCTTATCTAGGTTCCGCAGCGTGTGTCGCTCAATTTATTAACGTCTGCTCAGGTAGTGTCTATGAAGAAAGAAACATATCACGTTAGTTCAATAATAATATAAACGATAAAAATGTAAGTTAATAATGACATACCATACTTGTTGTGAACCCACCAATAAGAACTTTGAAGAAACGATCAATATCAATTTTCTTCATTGTAGATTAAAAGGGAATGAGGAATCATAATTTGAATTAGAATTAGTCCACATGCAATTCCAAAACAAGACAACATAGATACTCAAGCCAAACATAACCAATCACACAAGATATGACTAGTGCCTTAAGTTTTAATCATACTGTTTAGGGTGATTTTATGTGATTTATAATGTTATATTTCGAAATAATTTCCTCCATATTTATATAATTTGCATAGAAGTTGAGTGTTTTATTGGTTTATTGAGCAAGTGAGGTTTGAAACGGTTTAATTGCAAAGTGGTTAAATTATGAGGTTTTATTGTTGATATTCTATTGATTTGAATGTTATTACACTTTGTAATGTTTTATTTATCTTGTAGATGCACGAAATTGGTTTAAAAGAGGATTAAGAGGTGTTAAAGATCGGATTTATATAGGATAAGGATGAAGTTGATTGAAGATAGAGATGGAAAAATCGGATTTGAAGTAAACTGAACGCACGTTTGAAGTTCCGTCTGCTGGACGGGCGTCCGCCTTCTTGGAGACGGGCATCCAGGCTGAAGAAATCCGATCAGAGTTTTGACAAAATTGATGAACGAGCGTCTATTTTTACAAAGGACGGGCGTCTGATCCAGCTCGGCCCGACTCGAAGTTTTTATGCATACTGGACGGGCGTTCAACCCCTTGGACGGGCGTCCAGCCGCCGACTTAGCAAAAACCGACTTAAATTGTTATAAATAGCCACGTTTTTCCATCCATAATATACCCTAATTTGTCTAGGCGGCCATAATAACCCTAAGGGGCGGCTTAGCTTAGTTTTTCATCTTTCTTAGATCAAATTTTATGCTTTTTAACTCTTAGTTAGATCCTTCGAATTTATGTACTCTATTCAAGCAATTTCGAGCTTTCAAGTGATGTTTAGAGGCTAAAGGCTTTTGGAACAAGCATTGTGAAGCCGTTCTATCAACAATTCAATTTCGTCTTTGATTATCTTGTGAGTTTTTAATTAAAGTCGATATCTTTATTATGTTTATGTTTATCTTATGCAATTATATCGAGAGATGCTTGCATGTTTGATGTTTGATATTGATGAGAATCGTTATTAAACCCTAGATCACCATAATAAATATTGGATCTTTAATCTAAAATTAACGAGAGTTGTTAGGTTAAATTTCTAGGTTAGAAATTGATAAATTTCAGCACCTTTGATTTGAAAGCGTTAGTCTTTAGATCGAGAGATAAAAGATTGATAAAGAACTTGTCCAAGAGATTAGAGTTCATACCCTTGTTAGGTGAACCAAAACTTTTGTTAAGAACCACTAGATAATCTGAGAGGAATTGGATGTTATAGAATTGTTGATGAACGGCTTCACAATGCTTGTTCCAAAAGCCTTTAGCCTCTAAACATCACTTGAAAGCTCGAAATTGCTTGAATAGAGTACATAAATTCAAGGATCTAACTAAGAGTTAAAAAGCATAAAATTTGATCTAAGAAAGATGAAAACTAAGCTAAGCCGCCTCAGGTTATTATGGCCGCTGCTAAATTAATTAGGGTATATTATGGATGGAAAACGTGGCTATTTATAACAATTTAAGTCGGTTTTTGCTAAGTCGGTGGTCGGACGCCCGCCCAAGCGGGTTGAACGCCCGTCCCAAGATGCATAAAAACTTCAAGTCGGGCCGAAGCCGATCGACGCCCGCCCTTTGTAAAATAGACGCTGCTCATCAATTTTGTCAAAACTCGATCCGATTTCTTCACTGACGCCACCAAGAGATGGCGGACGCTCATTCCCACTCCGTTCCAAAGCAGACGGAACTTCAAACGCATGCTACTTCAAATCCGATTTTTCCATCTCTATCTTCAATCAACTTCATCCTTATCCTATATAAATCCGATCTTTAACACCTCTTAATCCTCTTTTAAACCAATTTCGTGCATCTACAAGATAAATAAAACATTGCAAAGTGTAATAACATTCAAATCAATAGAAAATCAACAATAAAACCTCATAATTCAACCACTTTGCGATTAAACCGTTTCAAACCTCACTTGCTCAATAAACCAATAAAACACTCAACTTCTATGCAAATTATATAAATATGGAGGAAATTATTACGAAATATAACATTATAAATCACATAAAATCACCCTAAACACATACCTGAAGTTCTTGTACGATCAACAAGTGTTGTTTTAATACTTGAAGTTCTTCTACCGTGAGTTCTTTTAATTGTTGACGGTGAGGGGGACATCATGCCTTTTTACATAGATAATGGCTAGCATGAATAAGTCCATTAAGAAATGGGTATCTTTGGCATATCTACTTATGGAAGATATTAGCAAATAGATACCCTTGGGTCATTTCATGATGGAACTTATTCAGGTAAGCTCACCACATCAAAAGAAAATAGATCCGAAGGTTTTGTAAACGGGTGACAACTTGTTAAAGAGATCCCACATTTTTACATTATCGGGTCCAAAAAAACACACATAATGGGCGAAACACATCTAAATATACGTTTAACTAACACGCTTACATTGCCAAAATTAGATTTTAAGGTCTATTATGAGTAAAAATGTAACTAGATTACTTTTCATTTTAACACACATAAATGGCCAAAATTCAGTTGGAAGTTACTTACAATTTGAAGAAATACACTAATTCACAGTTGGGGTACAGTAACTCATTGGTGGACAGTTGTTTACAATGTTGTTTACAATATCGAGAAACACACTAATTCAAAGTTGATATATGCCCATTAATTATGCCATTATAATAAAATTCAACATATAACGCCAACATGGTTGACGTTACATTGAGACGGTAACGTCAGTCTCACTGACGTTCTATGTAACGTCAGCCATGTCAACGTTTTGAAGCAATGTTAACGTCACCCACACTGACGAAGAACTGGGTAACTCTAGCGGACTTTTATGATCTGAACGTCATCCTAACTAACGTTATATTTGTACCAAAACGTCAATTTAGGCGACGTTTCAAGAACCAGTCATCTTCCCCACCCCTCCGATCGGAAAACGGCCGGATTATCGAAAAAGTGCAAAAAAACCTTATGATTTCAACCCCATTTCCATCCGATTTCAACCAAAAATGAATACACATTACAATGAAACAAACATTCGATTAAAACAGAGCATTACATACGAAAAAACCTTAAAACTACTCCATTAAAACCTTCAAACTTTCAAAAAAATAATACCTTCGATTTCTAACAATTTACAACCGAAATCCAATCAAAACAAGATACTTACACGATTTGGTTCAAAGTGATGTTGTTCTTAGCTTCACTTATGGTCTCTGGCGAGATTTGTCTTCTCCGGTGGCTTTCCGACGAGACTTCGCAAGATTTGTTCTTAGCTCCACTTGTGTTTTGTTTGTTTCTTGGTTTCAAATGAAAAAAAGTAATGTGATGGGGGAGTTAAAAGAGTTTTAGAAAGTGGTGTAATGTAGGGTTAGAAATTGGAGGGACTAAAGTGTTTAATTTTAAAACATTAAGATCTAAAGTGTTCAGTTTTTAAAAATTATTAAATGGATTATTTTTAAGTGGTCCATTGAGTGATTAGGTTGTGTAATAGGGTAAATGAAAAAAATAAATAAAATGGTGCCGATAGTATTTTCGTGGTGCCGATAGAAGCCATATTTTTTAGAGGCTTTATCCATGTTACCCAGTTGTCCCCCATTGTCCCCCAGCTTTTTTCTTTTTTCTTTCATGTTACTCAATGCAGCAATGCAGCAATTGATGAATAAAAAAAAATTGATACAACATGGATATATTTTTTTACAACATACTATAAATACCACATACCACACTCAATATATCCATATTTTCTTCTTCATATCCATTATTCATTTAATTCTAAATATCATTTTGTCTGTAAAAGTTTATATATATATATATATATATATATATATATATATATATATATATATATATATATATATATATATATACAAACTCTAAATATTATTATCTTATTATTATTATTATTATATATCTATTAAAAGCTAAGGATATTCATTTTCAGGTGGCCACGTCGCCCACTTCTTCGCTTGACACGTGTATTTTTTTTCTCTGTTGCATTTCTAATTTTATTTCTTCTATTATTTGCAATACACGTTCCCACTTTTTTTGGCCCTTTCTCAGCCTCCGTTCCTGCTGCTTTCGCTTCCTCAAATCGTTATCTCTTTTATATATGTATATATATATATATATATATATATATATATATATATATATATATATATATATAACCCATAATGCACTTTAACAGAAAATTTGAAAATAAGTAGTAGAGGAAAACGAAAACATTAAGTTAAGGAAAAATATTGTTTTTGTATTTGAAAATGGTGAAGTTTGTCCTCATAGTTTACTTCCAATCGTTTGTCCCCATTGCCACCTTCCGATCGTTCACTACCAATCGGCCAACCATCACCTCCTTCGATCTCCTTCCCTTCCCTTCCGTAGCAATCATTGTCTACATGCTTTCCCATGCTGCAATTCACTTCCATCGTATGGTTCACTACTTTGATACGCCTCCGATTTTCTGTTTTATAATGCTCTTCATTGTCTGCTGAATTAATGTTTTTTTCTTTTTGAAAGTGGTTATCACCAGAGATAAAGTGCACAAAAAATGGAAATCATCACCGGAACAGAAAGTGCAAAAAAATGCTTTAAAAACTAAACAAATAATAGATTTCGTTATCACATAGGTTACATTCATTTTTTCCATTGTGAAATTTTATTACATACATTCTGCCCAAACATTTTGATGAAAGGAAAAGTCATTGCATTAAATTGAATGAATTACAAATCATTTTACGTATTCATACTGGAATGGAATATGCACGTACTAATTTGTAGATTCTGGTGCTAATCTCACATCCAACCTGTTTCGTACATAAAAAAAGGAAAACAACCATGAGATAAGACAAAATCATAAGGCATTTTCCAGAAAATATACCTTTGCGATTGTTGTGGACTATGCTACCGAAAAAGTAGTCGTAAAGAGTTTGCCTCTAGAATGTTGTGTGCAATTGTAGAATATTATTCAAGACCATTTTATTCATTGGCCTTTTTGTTGCGAATTAAACCTGTAAAATAAACTAACCAAATTAAACCAAAAAAATGAAACACAACAACGTTAACAACTAAACATCAAGCTCTTCCTCCAAACCTTTTTCTTCTTTAAACTCTCCCAGTGTTGCTTTGTCTTGTCAAGGATATTGAGCTTCGGCTTCAGCATCAACAGCAGAAGTAGTGCTAACAGGAGCTTTACCTTTTCCAGATGCCTCCTTTGAGCTGTCATCAACTAATTTCTTTCATGTGAATCTTTTCACCAGCAGAGTCTCGAACTTCGGTAACCTGCTAGTGTCATAGAGGCTTTATAAATTAGTATCCAAGTCAACATACATGACTAGCTAAAATGTTCAGAATCATTTCTTCACAAAATGAGAATGACGATTCCAATTCATAAGAATAGACATGAATTGTTCCATGTGAATAACTCCAGCAGAATACACACAAAAACCCTTTTTCAAATTCCAGAATTTCAAGAAGTCTAAAGCAATATTCAAGTACAAAAGCAAAATAACTTGAGAATTAATATGTTTCAAGATTTGAAGGGCATTAATATTTTACACTTAATGGCGACATGCATCACATCGAAATAAGATAACCAATGAAATGATTTAATCCCAAGACTGCGGCTACCCAAATAATAGATTTTAGATTCACACCGATATTCATTCGTAAAATAAAAACAAAAAATCACTCATTCATGACAGTAAATGAATGGCAATACACATGACTACATTCTAAGTTACACTATGTCTAATATTGTAAGAAAATCCTGGAATCAAAAAGGATATAAACAAATTAAAGTGCTTATTCTGGAAATCACGTTTCACAAAAATGCGCCACACGTTTCTGTCTTACCTTAGCAGTCAATATATCTACTAAGTTGAGAAATTGCAAGCTCAATCTTCCATGCAACAATTAACATTTAAAGAACAGGAAATATTTTTAGCAGAAAGTTAATTAGATAGCAAACATCAAAACCAATAATTGTTGGATGAATCCAAACACATATAACCAAACGCTTTCAACACAGAATGGTTAAAGGAATAAAGAAAAATAAAGAGCTGACTACTCAAGTGGCAATTGTTCAACGAAAAATTCTAAATATTAATCGGAAGCGAAAAGGGAACAAATCAAAGAATATGAATGTCTCACAATTTCAAGATAAACAATAGTATGTACCAAAATATGTCGAAGTAAAAACAATAAGAAAAAAGGGCAAAAGAGTAGTCATTAACAACCTTTTATTTCCGCCGAATCATAGCTTCATTTACGCAGGCGATTTCCCCCATTTTTTGCCCTCAACTATTAACATTAAACACATGACGTTCAAAAATTTAAAAGTAAAATACCATCTGACAATTGAAGAATGCATCAAATAACATGTGAATTCAGAATTGAGCAATCATTTATGAAAAATTATGAAAATTCTAAATGGATATGAGTAGGCTTGTTTTAATTTTTTTAGCAGCAGATAATGACAAAATCTAAAAGAGAACGGCCATAATTTAAATGAGAATTTGTGTACTCCCTGGAAAGAACGCATTAGGTCGTCTGCAATAAGAAAGGGAGAAGCAAATGACATAAACTTGTAGCCCAAATTATCTGCATTTGTTGTTAGCAGATTTGTTAATTCTTAGGAGATCATATTACCAAGTTTTTTTATTCTCAGGAGATCAAATTATGATCATTACATGTATAATTCAAAATGCAACATCCCATGCTAAGAACAAAATGCGAAAAGGAAAACACAAAAGCCGTGAAATACTGAATATCTCACCCTGTCTTTCCATCCAAAGTTGGTTGCCAAATTTCTTTTTCTTCCAACCCAAAGTTGATGGCATTCAAAACTTGTTCTCCATCTACGATGAACCGCCACCCCCAGTCTGAAAATCATACATAAAAAATTCCATATAACAATATACAATTAAATTAGGAATGGGTACCGTAGGTGCGTTGCCATCCATCAAATATGCTGAAATTCCACATTTGAAGCCCTTCCCATGCTTTTTGAGAAGATTTTGCACACGTTTTATCTTCCATATCTCCACCATTTGGTCATGACTTCTGCATCTTCCATTCCCCACATCCAACTCTACCTATAGCGGTTCCGACCAAACTCCGACCACTCACATGGAGTTAACGAACCTAAAAAAATACAACAAAAAGATAGCACTACTTTCAACAAAATTAATGACTCCAATATCAGGAAAAAGCATATCATAGAAACAAAGATCATGTTTTCCAAATGCGCATCCAAAAAATTTAGTAAAAATTAAATAAAAAACCACATGCTGGTCCCCAACTCTAATATCCATCCCGTCGCCATCCGCTTGGAATAAGAGAGCCAATTTGTGATTAGATAAAAGACGGGATGGAATTATTGAATTGGTTAGATAACGTCTACAAATTAAAGTTGAAGTTGAAGCCATAAGATAAACAGCGTGGCAGGATCAGTGGATGCAGAATGATTTAAGCGACCACAAATTGATGAGGAAACGGTACGGGTTCGGCTGAAATGTGCATGCGAGAGCGGAAGCTAAACGTCAGATGTGGGTCGTGGGGGAGTTTTGGGGCTGATTGTGGAGATGGGGGAGTTTTTTTCTAGTTCAGAAACCGACTCAACATCTATAAGTGAATAGGGTTGAATACAGGTGTAGGTCGGGTAATTGGTAAAACGGTTCAATTGACGGTTATTTGCTCTTAAATATTATATAAGATATATATATATATATATATATACTAGTAGGAAAATACTGAAAATAAATAGTAAATAAAAAAGATAATCGCCTCTGAATTTCAAGTTAGTTTATTTTTTTAATACAGGTGTAGGTAATGCATGGAAAAATGTGTGATACATTAAGTATTGAGTAATGATAGTGCCACAATATTGTGCATAACAAACTTTGAGACAATTGATTATAATGTCGAACATATTCAATCATATGGGTACCACAAAAATCAACGGCTTTGAGACCATTGATTATGATGTGGAACCTATTGAATCATTAGGGAGTGCATTTCTCATTAGAAATTCCTAGTGGACAAATCCTTAATCTAATAAACACTTCAGACAAAATGCATGTTGTCGTCGTTTGTCTCCAGAAATGAATGGTATGATCCCAAAAGTTGCACCACATACGGTTTGTGCACCAAAGAGAGGATCATCATTGTGATTGCTAATGAAAGTGAATTTGCTTTACCTAAAAAGATACAGAAAATGCCTTCAAGTGTTTGTAGAATGAATAATAACCATAATCTTCCTATCATTCCAAACTTTTTTGCTGCAATGTCTGATGTTAATCCTCTAAACGGGCGCGTCACGATGTTTGCCATACCGAATGTTGCTGCAATTGTCCCCGCTGTCTTTAGATTCAGATCAAACCAGTGAAATCAAACATAAGTTTTTGATTTCAAATGTTTTGGAAAGTGAGAAAAAAAGATTGATTGAAATTTACTTGTCGTAGAAGTACTCATCAATGACATTATCAATTGTTAGTCTACTTCAAAGGAATAGCCATAAACAGGGCTAAAATCCATGTCCTGTAGTTTGTTACAGCATTCTTTAACACCTGTCGAGTTGATCAAGACAGTAATTCATTCAGTCATTTTTACAAACACTTGTTATGCACATCAAATGTAGAGTGGATCCGGATTCCGGAGTGTGTGTGTGTGTGAGTGTGACTAACCTTAGGGAATTTATCAGGTGCAACATCTCCCTTCTTTTTTAAGGCACCTCTGTTTCCATCAGGCAAGTCTTGGCCAAGGGTTAGGACTAAGATCCCCATGATCACATGGCACCATCCAGGTATAAAAAATGCTATCCTCCAAGCAGCAAACTAACATTATCAAATAGACCACAGATTGTGGGGACTACTTAGGTACTAAACTTGCAGCTGTAGAAAAAATCATAGCAGCAAAACCAACACCAAGAAGTTAGGCAAGCTACCTTCAGCAACTCTGAGCCTGGGCACTTGCAGCCCCAGAAAAACACCCATCCAGTCCCTACAAAATGAGGAGGGAAAACATCAGCAAGACAAAGGACTGAAACAACCATCCAGAATGCCATATGTTAATGCAATGATTTCGTACAATGTTAGACCTTATATCTGAAGGTAAAGGAAAGGAATACAATAATTATATGGCCAAGAACTCTTTAACTTGAAGAATGTGGGGAATGCAGCAAAGATTTGGCACCATGAAAACTTCATTTGTATTCATCATCCCTACTCATTTTCATTTACATATTATATCAAACAAACAAAAAAACTTCAACAGACCAACAATTAACCATAGTCAGAAAACATTTGGCTCTTTTACTTATTGTACACAAATTAGTTGTGTAGGTTTTCAGTATGTTCATGACTAAATAGATCATACGAATCCATTGTTGTCATATCACGGCCACAAAAAGCACCACCTAAAATATCTAAAGCCCCAAAATTTATGGTGTTCAAAAAAGTTGAAAGAATATTATACATCGGTAACTATGAAAAACAAAGAAGCGTTGTGAAATGTAGTACAAACATACAACTGTATGGTCTCGAAACACATCGAAGCCTGCGGGGAAAAAATAAAAGGCACAGTAGCAGCCCCAAACGTCAAGACGAACACGCGCGTATAATTGTAATAGATATTACGTCGTATGTATTTGCATGAGAAGATATATTTGTAAAGTTTAAAGAAGAGTCATGTTATGTGGAGTACATGTCACGTGTACACATAAACGGAACCTTATATGCACCGTAGATTGTTAAGTGATGGAGGTTCTATAGCATCAGCATACAACAGAGTAAAATGTGTGTGGAACATTGACCTATGCATATTACTACAATGTCCCAGAACCTGCACCAAATCAACTGAATGCCGTTGTGAACTGCTCGTAATATAGGCTAGATTTTAGATACAATTCATGGCAACTGTATAAACACTGTTCTGTGGTATGTATAGTAGATAAATCCCTTGAACAGAAGAATAATTCATATTTTGACAGAGAATAAGTTTAACAACTCACCACGGCTATTCATTAATCAAGGAAAGACCAGATCAAAGAGAATCTCAATATCAGCAACTGATTCTAAACTATCCCTGAAACAATCACCCACACCAAAAGAACAGCTCAGAGGAAGCTAAAACCAGAAACCAAACACAATCAAAGAAAAAAACATCTTCAAGTTTCATAAAGTAGCAGCAAAAAAAACTGATTCATGATATCCAAAGTAAAGTACCTTTGCAACACGTTTGCTGCTTCGATACTTCACCATCCGCTGCCCACCCGCCATTATTGAGATCCCAACTATCATCCCCATAACAATCCCAGAAATGAACCCCATTTTACTCCACGCCTTTTACAACAAAAAATGCAGAGAGAATCACAGCAACCCCAATTCAAACAACAAAAGATGCCCTCGAATGCAACATTTTCAAACAAACAAACAAAAAAAGCTTTCGAATACACAAAAAGAAAGGTTATTGAAAAGGCATACCTTCCGTAAATTCAAAGAATCACCGCACAAAGCAAGCACAAATCTATCCTAAAAAAAAACACAAAAACTTAAATAAAAGTCACAGTCAACCGTTACTCAAAAACCTCCCTGTAATTAACACAATCGCCTTCCCCAAAGAAGAAAAAAAAATAAAAACATTACCACTGGACCCTACAGTCTCCTCCTTTAATTGAGCACCACCACTCGTGGGCCCCCGTATGCGGTAGCTCAGCTCTGGACCAAGTATTCTGCAACTTGTCAGCTACAAAGAATCACGAACTTCAGCATATCCTAGCAAATTGCTCCACAAAAGCTTCAGTTAACAAAATCAAATTGCAAAACACTAATTTATGATATTAGAAGCACCATCCATTGATGAAGGGAAAAAGAAAAGAGACAGAAGGAAGATCATAAATTGAAGAGATACAAAAGAGAAAATCGAAGAAATAAAGGCAAGAAAAGTACCTTAAAACTGCCATAGAAGATGGAGAATTTATTCCTTAAAATCATGTTCATTGGTGGAAGTTATTGTGTGGTGAGGGAATTTGTGGTTAAGTGACGGGTGAAACGATCAGAACCACACAGCTTTTTATCTGAGATGAAGGTGTGTGGTGTCTTGCGCTGT
This sequence comes from Gentiana macrophylla, assembly GCA_026214975.1. Classification (NCBI taxonomy): domain Eukaryota; kingdom Viridiplantae; phylum Streptophyta; class Magnoliopsida; order Gentianales; family Gentianaceae; genus Gentiana; species Gentiana macrophylla. Next base: position 93,205,741 of record CM047808.1, on the reverse strand, counting down.
GTCTCCATGTATGTGTGGAGACACCACACAATAATCTCCCGTTCATTGGAGTCTCGCAGGAACAGGAATGTGAGGAAGAAAACATATATGTGGACAAGGTAACAACCGTGGGAACTGGGATCGTCTGTTGTAAAAAGGGCCGTTGCTGTAAATGCTGTGAAGTAAAACAGCGTCGTTTCGATGCAAAGCAACGCCGTTTTGTTGTGTTCGTCTTTTTTTTTTAAGTTCACGACCAAATCTGCGTCGGATAGCCTCGAAACGGTGTCGTTTCGACATCACAGCAGCCTCTGTTGTGCTTGACTTACAGCAGAGGATCCGACCTCCAACCGTGGGGAGGGTTAGATGGGAAGGTGCTTGAGATTTAAAGAATTTCGTGGCTTTGATCGGTGCCCATGTCGGAGTGGTTTTCGTAGCAGATCTGATAAATGGGATCGTGGATGGTTCATAAATCGTAATGTTTAGAGCAGTTTTTTTTGGGAGGTGATAGTGGGAAAGAACGTGATAGGAGTTCAGTTTGCAAGAGGGGCCACGTTTTTTTTGTGGTTTTTTTTTCCTAAGGAAATCGGGTTTGGGTCGGGTAATTGGAGGAAACGGGCTAATTGACGGTTTTTAACTCGAAAATATATATATATATATATTAAAAGCTAAGGAGATTCATTTTCAGGTGGCCACGTCGCCCGCTTCTTTGCCTGACACGTGTACTATTATTATTTTTTTCCCTGATGCATTTCTAATTTTATTTCTTCTATTATTTGCATTACCCGTTCCCAAATTTATTCGGCCCTTTCTCAACCCCCGTTTCTGCTGCTTTCGCTTCCCTTAAATCGTTATTGACAACAATAGTTATTAATATATATATATATATATATATATATACTAGTTAGAACATCAGCATGCATGCATCATGACGCGGTGTCACTTTTTATCTTGTAGATTATAGTTTTTATGTCTGAATAAATTTACTTTAAAGAAAATAAAGAAGATATCAACCTACTTGAACTTAGAAAAACATTTAAACCATCCTTTAGAGGTGCGATAATACGTCGTGTTGCGTGAAAAGGTTACGTGTGATGCGAAAAAAATCGAAGATCAAAATGCACATTCGTGCAAAAAAATCAAACCAGAGTTTACGTGAAACAATAAAAACTACATAATAACAAAATTAAAATTTCCCAAACTCGAATAAATGAATTGTTAATGTAGAATATTATTCATATCGACTTAACCCTAACTAATACTAATAAAAAAAAAAAAAAGAAAAGGTTCGGAAGATTTTCATTTTCTTATCTTTTATCAAAGTAAATTAACCAAAGGATAAGTAAGATAAATGGGAGTTGGATCTCGTTTTTTATTTTTATGTGTATCATAGATCGAATGAACATTCTCATTCCTTATCTAATTTTTACAATATTTTATTTTCTAGTAGTTTTGTGGCACCGTATCAAATCATACTGACTTTGTTTTACTAAACCAAAAATTACGAAGATCGAAATGCACCTTCGTGCACAAAAAGTCAAACCAGAGTTTCAGTGTACCAATAGAAACTACATAATAACACAATTAAAATTTCCGAAACTCGAATCATAGAATTGAATGCTTCAAATAAAAACCCTAGTGATAAACACGTTGATGTGATAACACCGTACCAAATCATACGACTTCGTTTTACCTAACCAAAAAAAAAAAAAGGGGAAAAGACAAAAATTTTAGTATAGCAACGATCAAAACGTCGCTAAAGCCGGACGACCAAAGCGTCGCAAAAAGCCGGACGACCAAACATGCAAATTTAATAGTATACTAGTGGCTGCAACGTGCTTTGCACGTTTTGGCCCTCGGTTTTTCCCGATGATACGTGTAGTACAATAGAAACACAAAGCGTCGTTTAATAGTGTAATACATGCATTGGAAATAGTAATATAAACTGGTACAAAACCGGAGGGATGCTACTTGTACGTGAGTTACGCGATAAATCGATCAATTCAAGGTTACTACAACCAGCTAAACTTGAAGGTATGCCACCTTCAAGCTGATTATCCCAAGCAAAGAACACCACAAGATTTTTCAACAAGCTGAGCTTGGAAGGGATCAAGCCCGATATGTGATTCGGATCAAGTTGTAACTGCATAAGATTCGTGGCATTCGATAAAACCGAAGGAATGGAACCAGACATATTGTAAAGGGATTGAACCAGAAAGATCATTTCAAACCAAGAGAAGCTTTGTAAGGTATTGTAAACGGAACAAAACCGAAGGGATGCTACCTGTAAGTGAGTTACGCAATAAATCGATGAATTGAAGGCTACTAAAACAAGCTAAACTTCAAGGTATGCCACCTTGAAGCTCATTATCCCAAGCAAAGAACAGTACAAAAATTTTCAACAAGTTGAGCTTGGAAGGGTTGTAAGTGAGTTACGCGATAAATTGATCAATTGAAGGCTACTACAACCAGCTAAACTTGAAGGTATGCCACCTTGAAGCTGATTATCCCAAGCAAAGAACACCACAAGATTTTTCAACAAGCTGAGCTTGGAAGGGATCAAGCCCGATATGTGATTCGAATCGAGTTGTGACTGCATAAGATTCGTGGAATTCGATAAAACCGAAGGAATGGAACCAGACGCATTGAAGCATAACAAGCTTTCCAATGGACAGAAGTATAGTCCAAGACAAAGAATTCAAAGACAAAATCAACATTGTCAATCTACTACAATTCCTAATCTCTTGAGAAATTACACACAAAAAATGGTTTTGCCATAACAACAACTTTTCGAGCTTTTGAAGCGAACCAATCTGTATAGGAATCGAACCGGATAAACAATTCTCATACAAATACAAGTTCACAAGCTCAGTGCAGTTCCCTAATAAACAAGGTATTTCACCAGTAAGCATAGCAGTATAAATCGACAATATGACAAGTTTGTTGAGCCTACCTAAACATGCAAGTAAAAAACCCGAAACTCGAGTATCCGAAAGGCCTAAAACTGCCAAATTACTATAGTTTCCAAGCTCATCAAATATTCCTAACATCAATCACAGTTAAGGACTGACAAAACCTGATTAAAACACACCTAAGGCAGCTCAAAAACAAGAAATAGATACTTGGGAACATAGACCTTCATTTCCAGTAAGATCAGATGTGGATAATTGATGGAAGAACTTGTTCTGTGAAACATAACCGCATGTTATTGTTGTAGGAAACATTCAATGAGACAAGGCTATGAAAGGATTGAAGCTTAGTCAGCTCGTTTGGGATATTTTTAGAAGGTCGTTGCTACTAAGATCTAGGAATTGAAGGTTTGAACGTAGGCCTAATGAAGGTGGAATCCATACAGAGAATGAATCATTGCTTAAGCTTAACTTGTTTAAAGAATCCAACCGGCCTAAAATGACGGGTATAGCACCTGAAAATCCGTTACACGAAACATCCATTATTTGAATGCTTGATAACGTTGACAACGAATTAGGTAATGGACCTTCGCGTGTGTTGCCGCTAAAATTTAACAACTGCAACTCTGTACAACCAACAATTTTATCCGGGACTGAACCGGTAAATCGGTTCCTGGATAACTCAAGAAAGTCTAGGTTTTTAAGACTCCTGATTATCCCAAGCAAAGAACACCACAAGATTTTTCAACAAGCTCAGCTTGGAAGGGATCAAGCCCGATATGTGATTCGGATGAAGTTGTAACTGCATAAGATTCGTGGCATTCGATAAAACCGAAGGAATGGAACCAGACATATTGTAAAGGGATTGAACCAGAAAGATCATTTCAAACCAAGAGAAGCTTTGTAAGGTTTTGTAAACGGAACAAAACCGAAGGGATGCTACATGTGTTTCGGTACATGGTAAGCAATGATATTGTTAAAAAGACAAGAGATGTAAAGCAAAAGGACGGTGGTTTATACAACAATTTCCAAAAGCACATCATAACACAAACTTAAATGGGCACAAGATAAAAGCCGAATCCATATCGCAGAAGATAAAGAAAGTAAATAAACAGAGATACCTCAAGAGCATCTTGTTGTGGAGAAGAGGATAAAACAGTGGAAGAAGCTCTAGCTCTACACTGCTTCTTGCAAGATCAAATGCCTCCTTTGTCTGCATTGTGGTGTGAAACTATGGACAGTATCTCATGATGTAGTTGTTGCCCAATAGTAGCGAGGATTAGGCTCAAGCCCGAATCGATCGTGCATGTGTAAATATTGGAGCTAAACTCTCATCGCCTCGACCAGAAAGCGAATGCCTCTTGATTTCAAACTCTAAAATACAATTAAAATGAATGAACTAATGAATTCTGAGTAACTTGTCTTTATTTATTTCTTTTCAACCACGGTAATCAAGTTCCAAAGATAAATTCGTATAACCATGACATGTTGATTTACATACGAAAACGTCTTTCATAACAAATAAAAAAGGGCACTTTTAGTGGCACCATACCGAAACAATCATCCAAGCGGAAAGTCTAATCTAAAGTGAAAATCGACTTTCAAACGCCGATTGTGACAATCGAACATCGTAAAGTTGATTCTCAACTCAAAATTGATTGCACAATAGTCGATTGTATTGTGGTGCCAAAAACGATAAATTTGATATAGTGCTAGTAAGACGACTCTAAAAAACGGAGACCATATAATGGTGACACGCAAAAATTATTGTAACGTCTTATTGCTGCGGTATCACATACATTCGACCTATCAAAAGTCGATTATAAGGTCTATAATCGACTTTGAAAGGTCAATTCTCACATTCTTTGTTAAGGTAAATCCGACCTTTCAAAGTCTATTATATGGTTTATAGACTCTTAGAGGTCGATCCTTTGTTAAAGGTAAATTTGGAGTGAAACGACAACGAGATATCTGTTGCGGCATCACGTACATTCCACCTTTCAAAAGTCAATTATATGGTCTATAATCTACTTTAAAAGACAGATTATTACGTTGATCGATGCCACGTTAAAGATAAATTTGGTCTATTGACACTGACAATCCCAAAGAATGAAGATCCAACCCAAGCAACATGTACCAATGCCTTACAGTAGAAGGCGAGCTAAGACATCTATAAAGCACCGAATTTGATTAAACCTTAAACATCTATAAATCCAAATAAGACACTTACATGAGCACACCAAAAGCTAGTGTTGCACTTGTGCCTCTCCATAGCTTTGGCCATTCCTTCCTGCAAAAATATATGTTAAATGCCGAAAATGACATAATTGGCAATGGATTGTGATTGCAAATTCGGTAGCTCCCAAGGCTAATTATTGTAGATGGCAATGCTGACCATAAAATTGACTTTCAAAAGCTCGATTGTTGAATATATGGGGCCCCACACAAGTAACTTTGGTGTGGTGTCCCTAATCTCTACTAATTATTGAATCTCTGTCCTCCACAAACAAGTTTTAAATACCAGTCAAACTATTTTGCAGAAAACATCCAAGGTCCCTTTATAGTGGAAGCAATCAGGAGGGCAAATGGAAACTGTACCCTGAACACCAGCCCGAGCGCATGAAGGCGACCATCTAAGATCAGCAAACATCTGCAGTAGTCACAAAAGCAGAACATGCATCGCAAATGGCAGAGACCAAGAACTGAATAACAAACAATAATCCAATAACACAGCAAAACAATTGAAGGAGAGGAAAACCGAAGCAAACCAGAGATATAAACAACAAATTAAAGACAAATGCAAACCCATCTACAACAAATTCAAACCCACATACTAAGAAACAGTACCACAAAACCAAAATTACCTGAAAAAGCAAGCGTTCAGTTCAAGATTAGAGTGAGTAGGAAGCTTCGAGGCTGCAAAAATGGTAGCAAAGCAAACGAATTAGCAACCCAGAGAAGAAAAATTACAGAAGAAAATCATCGGTAAGGAAAGCTCACCGCCAAGAACAAAGATGAGAAGAAAAATTACAGAAGAAAATCATCGGTAAGGAAAACTCACCGCCAAGAACAAAGATAATGAGATAGAAGAAATGGCTTGAATGTCGATGATACATATTTATATGAAAACCGAAGCAAGCGGTGGTGGAAGAATCAACACAGGAAAGCGGTGGTGGAAGAAGCACTCAAACAAAGCAACCAGGTGAACGAGGCAAGCTGCATAATGTACCACATTTGGGCGGCCGTACGACGCCGTTTCGTCGTACCAATGGTTGGAAGAATAATAAGTATGCAAGAGGACAGACTTTAGCGACGACCAAAACGTCGCTAAAAGCGGACGTCCAAAAAGGTCGCAAAAAGCCATATGCAAATTTAATATGTATATACTATATGTATGACTAACTATATGGTATATATATATATATATATATATATCTTATCTTCTTTATTATTATTTTATATTTATCAAAAGCTAAGGAGATTCATTTTCAGATGGCCACGTCGCCCACTTCTTCGCCTGACACGTGTATTATTTTTATTTTTTCCCCTACTGCATTTCTAATTTTATTTCTACTATTATTTGCAATACCCGTTCCCAATTCTTTTCGGCCCTTTCCCAGCCCCTGTTCCTGCTGCTTTCGCTTCCCTCAAATCATTATTGACAAAATCGTTGGTAATATATATATATATATATATATATATATATATATATATATATATATATATATGTGTGTGTGTGTGTGTATTAATATTAAAAGCTAAGGAGATTCATTTTCAGGTGGCCACGTCGCCCACTTCTTCACCTTTGACACGTATTATTATTATTTTTTTCCTATTGCATTTCTAATTTTATTTCTTCTATTATTTGCAATACCCGTTTCCAATTTTTTTTTCGCCCTTTCTCATCCCCGTTCATGCTGCTTTCGCTTTCCTCAAATCGTTATTGACAAAATCGTTATATATATATATATATATATATATATATATATATATATATATATATATATATATATATATATATATATATATATATATATATATATATATATATCTTCTTTATTTTATTTATTTTTGTATATCTATTAACAGCTAAGGATATTCATTTTCAGGTGGCCACGTCGCCCACTTCTTCGCTTGACACGTGTATTATTATTATTTTTCCCTGTTGCATTTCTAATTTTATTTCTTCTATTATTTGCAATACCCATTCCCAATTTTTTTCGGCCCTTTCTCAGCCCCCATTCCTACTGCTTTCGCTTCCCTCAAATCGTTATTGACAAAATCGTTATTAATAGATATATTAATTTTTTTTATATATATTATTATTAGATATATTAAGTGCTAGGAGGTGTGTCCACAAGTTGCCACCCTCCTGGCCGACACGTGGCGTTATTATTTTTTCTTCACATGAATAACTATGTTGTATGACATTACGGACCTGGATACGGCGCACGCACACCTACGACACGGACATGCCGATCTGGGATTTTTTCCACATGAATAACTATGTGGCACGCATAACGGAGACGGAACGGCGCGATGACAAGACACGGACAGGCCGATACGGCTAATTCCAATATTTAATGACTGATGTAAGTCAACTAGATGATACTTTTTACGATGTTTTATCATCATTTCTCATGCTTTTATTGATGTTTTCATATCAATTCGAGTCATTATTTGCTTAGTTTCATCCATATGTGTAGATAGTAATTATTATATAAAATATCATATTTTGATAGGTTTTGTACCGGTTATAGTAACCGAGTATCGTGTCGAGTTTATGCTATGTATTTTGGTTTTGTATTGCAGGATTATAGGTTGACCAAGACCCGATGGACGACACGTGTTGAGCCTAGACACGTCTTTTGAGGGCTAGAAGAGTATGCCGGAAGCTATCGAATTCAAACGGATCATTTGTCATTAATGCTCCTACCATAACCTATCTTCAAGTGACATTTGACCCACCTTAGAGGCAGAATTAGGTTTGGACTTCTTCACAAGAGTTGTAGATCTTCGAACAAGCTTTCCAACGCATCTTGAATCACTCAAGTCGGAGGTCTACATGCAAAGTTATGATCAATTTACTGAAAACATTCTAGTAACGAACCACCTGTCGAGCCGAGCTTCGGGCAGCTCGGCTCGTTACTTTTCACCCTAAAAAGCACGCATTTGCAGCAGTTTTCAGCATCTTCTTCACCCATCTTTTGAAGCTCTTGAAGGCAACTTCATCCATGGCTCTTCTAGCCAAAATCCATCAATATTTAGCTTTTAATATCATTGTAAACATTAAGAATTCTTAGTTTAATTTCTAGAATGGATTAGTGGAAGAAGTTCATCTCCATTGATTTACCAAACCCATAGATGTTCTTGAAAATTGGATGGAGCTCGAATTTCAAATTTGTTGCTTGTTATTGGTAAATTCTTAACTTTTACTTTGTGTTAATTGCTCTCATTAGTATGAATGCTAGCTTTGACATGTTGGTGTTTATATTCCTGAGTGTCTAGTTCCAAACTAGCCAAGATAATGTTGTTGTGATAGTTTAATCTCTATTGGTTGATTGGGAATGTTGTTTTTCATTTCTTACCTTCATATGTTGTTGTTATCTTTTCTTATTTGCACTGTATTGCTTGTTGGTGTTGGATTGATCACCTAGCACTTGCACACACACACACACACACACACTTAGTTTGAGACAAAAAGGAGATGCTTGGTGTGGGAAAATGAATAGGAAAACCAAAAGGTAAAATTGACCATAGTTGAAATTCGATTTCTTATCCGGAGAGTATTGACATTGTCATTGCATTCAAGTTCGTATAATGTTGAATCATTAGGTCTAGGACACTTAGACCAAAGAGGAGACATAGAGCAATTTTATACACTCATATGTGGGAAAATTGCTAGCTTAGGAATGCACCAATAACACACACTTGAACACCATTGGAAGGTTGGTAGGTAGTTCATTCTCATGATACTAGTAGAGATATACTTGATCATTGCATTGTCTTGGCTAGGCTTTTTATTTTTTTATCACCCTTTGTAGTAGTAGATACTTAGATATATTTACTTTCTTGTATTGTTGCGACTTAGATCAAGATAATAATAGTTTTTCGGCGTTCAACCTCACAATCCTTGTGGATACGACATTGACCACTATAATATAGTACAACCCGACCCGTACAATGTCCAGAAGATTGAACATCTAGAAAGTCTCGATCAACGACCCGCCGCAAATAGGTTATACATACACACGACACGGACACGGATACGGCGCACGACACGTCACGGACACATCGATACGGCTAATTTTAAAATTTAATGACACGACGCGCAGCCGACAGGTTATACATACACATGACACGGACACGCCGATACGGCTAATTTCAAAATTTAATGACACGAACTCTTTTTCCCGCATTAATAACTATATTGCAGAGACACGGATACACAATAAGACACGACACGGACATGCCTATACGGATAATTCCACGCTTTAATGACACGACCCGCCGCCGACGACAAAGTTATACATACACACGACGACACGGACACGGCGATACGGCTTTTTCCGCATGAATAACAATGTTGCACAGACACGGACACGGATACGGCGCACGACACGACACGGACACGCCGATACGGTTAATTCTAAAATTTAATGACACGGCCAGCCGCCGACAGGCTATACATAAACACGACACGGACACGGATATGGCACACGACACGACACGGACACGCCGTAACGAATAATTCCAAAATTTAATGACACGGCCCGCCGCCGACAGGTTATACATACACACGACACGGACACGCCGATATGGTTTTTTTCCGCATGAATAACTATGTGGCACAGACACGGACACGGACACGGAACGGCTCACGACACGACACGGACACGCCGATATGCCTAATTCCAAAATTTAATGACACGACCCGCCACCGACAGGTTATACTTACACTCGACACGGACTCAAATACGGCGCACGACACGACACGGACACACCGATACGGCTAATTCCAAAATTTAATGGCACGACCCGCCGCCGACAGGGTATACATACACACTACACAGACACCCCAATACGGATAATTCCAAAATTTAATGACATGACCTTTTTTTTCCCGTATAAATAACTATGTTGCACAGACACGGATACGCCGCACGACACGACATGGTTATGCCGATACAGCTAATTCCAAAATTTAATCCGCCGATAGGTTATACATACACACGACACAGACAATCCGATATGGCTTTTTTGCGCATGAATAACTATGTTGCACAGACACGGACACGGAACGGCGCACGACACGACATGGATACGTCGTTACGGCTAATTGCAAAATTTAATGACACGACCCGCCACCGACAGGTTATACATACACACGACATGGACATGCCGATACGGCTAATTCCAAAATTTAATGAAACGACATTTTTTCTCGCATGAATAACTATGTTGCACAGACACGGACACGGATACGCCGCACGACACGACACGGACACGCCGATACAGCTAATTCCAAAATTTATTGACACGACACGCCACCGACAGGTTATACATACATACGACACGGACACGCCAATACGGCTAATTCCAAAATTCAATGACATGACCCGCCGTTGACACGTTATATATACATAACACGGATACGCCGTACGACACGACACGGACACGCCGATACGGCTAATTCCAAAATTTAATGACATGACCCACCGCTGACGGGTTATATATACATAATGTGGATACGCCGCCGCGACACACAACACGGACACGGCTAATTCCAAAATTTAATGACACGACCCACCGTCGGCATGTTATACATACACACAATACGGACACGCTGATACGGCTAATTTCAAAATTTAATGACACGACCCGCCGCCGCCAGGTTATACATACACATGACACGGACACGGATACGGCGCACAATACGACAAGGACACGCCGATACGGATAATTCCAAATTTTAATGACTCAACCCGGCGCCGACAGGTTATACATACACCCGACACGGACATGCCGATACGCCTAATTTGACACGACCTTTTTTTCCCGCATGAATAACTATGTTGCACAGACACGAACACGGATACGCCGCATGACACGGACATGCCGATACGGCTAATTTCAAAATTTGATGATACGACCCGCGGCCGACGGGTTATACATACACACGACACGGACACGCCGACACAGCTTTTTTCCCGCATGAATAACTATGTTGCACAGACACGGATACGGAACAACGCCGCGACCCGACACGATTACGCCCGATACGGCTAATTCCAAAATTTAATGACACGATCCGCCGCCCGAAGGTTATACATACACACGACACGGACACGGATACAACGCGCTGACACGACACGGACTCGCCCGATACGGCTTATTCTAAAATTTAATGACATGTCCCGCCGCCGACAGGTTATACATACTTAATGACACGACCTTTTGTTTTCGTATGAATAACTATGTTGCACAGACACGGACACGGATACGCCGCACGATACGACATGGACATGCCGATATGGCTAATTCGCAAATTTAATGACACGACCCTTCGCCGACGGGTTATACATACACACGACACGGACATGCCAATACGACTTTTTTCGCTTGAATAACTATGTTGCACAGACACGGACACGGAACGGCGCACGACACAACACGGACACGCCGATACGACTAATTCTAAAATTTAATGACACGACCCGCCGCCGACAGGTTATACATACACACGACACGGACATGCCGATACGGCTAATTCCAAAATTTAATGACACGACCATTTTTTTCGCATGAATAACTATGTTGCACAGACATGGATATGCCGCACAACACGACAGGGACACGCTGATACGGCTAATTCAAAAATTTAATGACACGAACCACCTCCGGTAGGTTATACATACAAACGACACGGACACGCCGATATGGCTAATTCCAAAATTTAATGCACGACCCTCCACCGACAGGTTATACATATACACGACACGGACATGCCGATATGGCTTTTTTTTCAGATGAATAACTATGTTGCACGAGATATGGACACGGATCACGGCGCGACGACATTACCACACACATACACGCCGATACGGATAATTCCAAAATTTAATGACACGCCACCGACATGTTTTTTTTTTTTGCATCAATAACTATGTTGCACTGACACGACACGGACACGGCGATACGGCTATTAGAGTTTAATTTAATGACACGACTTGCCGCCGACAGGTTATATATACATATTATATGATGTAAATAAGATTAAATTTATCAATTAAAAATCATAAAAATCTAAAAAAACGAGAAAATAAGATTGGTGTTTTTTCCCTGTTGCATCGATAACATATTGCACACCACGACGCTTGAAACGCCTCTACGACCACGACATGGACACGCCGATACGACTAATTCCCAAATTTAATGATTACGACCCGCCGCAAGCAGTTTAATATACATATTATATGATGTAAATAAGATTAGATTTATCACAAAAAAATCGTGAAAATCTAAAAAACAAGAAAATAAGATAGGTGTTTTTTTTTTCCTGTTGCATCAATAACTATATTGCACTGTCACGGACACGGATTCGCCGTACAACACGACACGGCGATACAGCTAATTCCAAAATTTAATGACACGAACCGCCGCCGACAGTATATATATATATATATATATATATATATATATATATATATAAGATTAAATTTATCACAAAAAAAATTCGTAAAAATCTAAAGTACGAGAAAATAAGATTGGTAATACGTAAACTCTATAAATATCTAAAATATATATTCTACCTTTATACGGTGCCAAAACTGCTCTTCAAAACACTAGAGATTGTAAAAATGATTTTTTATCAGCAATAAACATATAAACTAAATAAAATTTAAAAAATTGGGATCAAGTGTGTCGGGGAGTGTCGGTGCCGTGTCGAGTAGCGTCGACAGCGTATCGGAGGTGTGTCGGATATTAAAATATTAAATAATTTAATGTTAATCAGCCGACACGTGTCCGACACGTGTTGGAGCGTGTCGGTCGCTTGTCGTGTCAGAAATGTGTCGACCACAGCGCACGGCGCCCAGATTGATGTGTCGGTTCATTATAGATCAATAATTTTATTTTTATTTTTATTTCTTCTATTATTTGCAATACCCGTTCCCAATGTTTTCCGGCCCTTTCTCTGCCCCCGTTCCTCCCGCTTTCAATCCCCTCAAATTGTTATTGACAAAATCACAGTTGTGCGAATTAGTCAGAGAGAGAAGGATTTGGACAACAATTTTGGTTCAAGATAATTTCTTGTGATTGATTACGTGGATGGTGTCAATTGGAAAGAGGAGTCTCGATTTTCACGCCGCCACCCGCCTCACGCTTTTCCAAGCAGATTTTCAATCAGTCAAATGAGCCTCTACATTACATACCTGTACATTCATCTGTATTGTTGGCTTATCCAGTGGACAGTTGGTGTTCGGGTGCTTGCTTCTGAAAAGTATGGTATTTTGATTACGTTTAGTCTCATTGTTTGGCGTTTCTGATCATTGGAATTCGTTGCTTCTATTACCAGCTGTCTGTTTTCTGATCCTCATCCTGTTTTTCTTATATTACTATAGATTATTCGTCAGTTTTATGCTATACTTGGTGATTTTGATGTGCATTTCCAGTTCATTTAACTGCCACTTGGATCTGTTTTCAAATGCCTATGATTCGTTACGTTTCTTACTTACGCGATCCCCTTTTTCCATTCGGTATCTATTCATTAGTATTAAAGTTGGTCACGGTTTATGTTGGGCCTGCCGTGTCTTACACGGGTCATGTTCACTAGTTATTATTATTATTAAATGACACCGAAACCAAGATCCGATATTAGAAAGTAGAAGAAGATGATGCTCTTTGTCGAGCTAGATTAATATACGGAGGCGATCCCCGAAATCGGGATAAACCATGTGGCAGATTTGAGTATTTATTTATTTTATATCAATATACTACATCATATATAATTTTTTTTAAAAATTATTAGTGTAATGCCCCTGTCCTAGATACATGGGCGGATCTATGTGGACGGTGTGGTGGTCTCAAGACCACCCCGAATTTTGAAGAAAAAAAAAACGAAAAAAAATTAAATTTTTATAATTATTGTAAAATTACTAAATGTATATGTATTTAAATCCCTTAAAAACAAACTCCATTTTATTAACTTATACTATCTAAATCTAATCATAAAAACATTAAACACTTTTTTTTTTTCATACCATCTAAATCAAACAAACCCCATTAACGCAAGGTGCATTAGTCTAGTGCTGAACTAAACTATAATCCATGATGAAATCCAGGGTTCAACCCTTTAGGGGGGCAAAAGTGTGTTAAAATCTTTTATTTCCTAAAAAAAAATTAAAAAAAAACCAAACCCAATTAAAACTTTTTTTCCTTTATACCATCTAAATCAAACAAACCCCATTTATTCTTATCCTTTAAGAAAAACCCATTTGAAAAGTGAAAAATAAGACCACCCATAATTATTTCCTGGGTCCATCATTGTCCGGATACCGAGTCCTTATCCGAAAAATAAACGTTCGGCACTTGACATTTAGAGTAAACCCTAGATGACACGTAAACCTCATTTCGTAACAGTAAACGTGGAAGAAAAGAAACAAGCAAGAGACTCAGGAAACTGACACTTAAGAATTTCCATTAACAAACTCAACCGATTACAACTACTGTCGGACTAAAACATAAATAAGTACAAACATTTATTACAACCCAACTTGTCTGAAAAGAGGAAATCACTAGAACTCAACGAACTCCATGACTTTTTTCCTAAGCTTGCTCTCTATGCTTTCCAACTCGTTTTTAACCTGCATTTATTCTTATTCCAAATAAAAAGAGTGAGCACCAATTTGTATGCTCGATGAAGGAGAAAGAAAACCGAAAGAGAGATTCATGCATGTCGGATGCCGGGAGACACGACATAAATCTACTTTATCCAGTTCACAAACAGCTTAAAGCCTTTACTTGAAACATTAACAAAACTACATTTTAAAACATAACTTGGAATATAAGAACATCCAGTTTAAAAACTAACTTGACATAAAAGAAAAGCCACTTGGAAACCAACTTTAATTTATGCATAGAAAACATGTCTATTAACTACATCCAGTTCATCTTGCATGTATTTGTTCGTTACATTAATTACTTTCCATATTTAGTCAGCTGATCAAACTTA
The DNA here is from genome assembly GCA_026214975.1 of Gentiana macrophylla. NCBI lineage: Eukaryota > Viridiplantae > Streptophyta > Magnoliopsida > Gentianales > Gentianaceae > Gentiana > Gentiana macrophylla. The sequence goes on along the minus strand of CM047808.1, from coordinate 93,190,624 downwards.
CGTAAGTTTCTATTAACCCATAATTTACTTGTCTACTAACTATAACATGTTCGTGTCTTGTCTATCTTGTTCATGCTTCAAGTCTACATACTCACTTAAACTTACATATCTCTGTTCTTGTTTTGACTGTCATGTTCATGTTTCTTGCTGACTTGTCATGGGGTTGGTGCAACACATGTAATATGACTAGCATACATCCAACGTGGGTCTAGGTCACGGTATCCTCGCTTTCGGTACATCGTCATAGGACGACATGGGTAATACAACTAGCCATACATCCGACATGGTCCTACGCTCAGTACCTTGGTACTCCTTTCAGTACGTCGCAAGGTCACTAACTATAAACAAATGAAAGCACATAAAGCACATAGATTCCATGTTACAGTCCATATCTAACCTACGGGAACATTCAAAGACCGTACCAACACCAAACTCCCATATTATCTCCACTACTCGTAACCTAAGCGCATAAAACATAAAGATAACTAGAAAGCAGAATAACTTTCGTAAAACATAATTTGGGAAATACCCGGCAACACATAATCATGTTCGGATTCGTGTAACTTAACATAAACAATATAAAACAACTTAAAGGCATAATCTTTAAACAAAAAATGGAACCTTTTGATAAGAAGAACTCCTTACCGTAAGGACGAGCCGAACTACGAGCTGAACAACAATTACTCTTGCAAATATTACGTGAATCTATCAACCAACCAACATATCTAACAACGATTTCCTTTTATCGATCATCCGTCGATTCTGAATAAACCCTAATGATTAAAGACACAATCTTTAACCTCAAATCTAAAATTAAAACAATTAAAAGACATTAAATATCATTATTTTAATTTACCCGCAAACCACTCATAAATCGGATTAAATAACGGTATAACGAATTGTGACCGGATTATCTTTTTTTTAATTCTTTCCTGCTGTCGCCCATCACCGAAATCCCATATTGCAAAAATTCCCAAGTGCATAAACAAAAGATGTAATTACTGCACCCATATTGACTTCGAGAAATTGGAAAATCAGGCCCTTTTAACATCTGACATTTATTATTAGGTCGGACAGATTCTGACATTATTTTTCAGGTTCACCGTCCAAATTTGGATGAAATCGTCTAAATACAGTCAAAACCCTCCAAATTTGGATTCATTTCGTCCAAATATATTGAATTGACAAAATGGACGTAAACCGTCCGAATGTTGGATTCACCGTCCAAATTGGGGCGAATTTCGTCCATTTTTGGACGGCGCGTCCAACATTTGGACGGTTTACGTCCATTTTGTCCAAATATCTGAAACCATCCCAATTTGGACGCTATCACATGGTCTCTTCGTCCAAAACAAGGAAGCACCGTCCATATTTGGACGGTTTTCGCCCCAATTTGGACGGTAACTTACCTTTTCAAACCCTTATCAATGTCTTATTTACTCTCTTCACCTACTCTTGTCTTCACCGTTTCATCACACAAAAAATTCACCATTGGTTCCAAAAAAATCACCATTGCTACACAATTGATACCCAAAAAAACAAAAAACAAAAACAAACCATATTTGTCTTTTTGAGCTGCGTTGTTTTATTTCACCGGAGTTGTATTTTTAAACAAAATGGGTAAGCATTTATTTAAGTTTGAATAAATATATTTATTGTGTTTGTTTTTATTGTTATTTGTTCATATGAATTTTCGATTTTCATTAATGTTATAAATTTTCGATTTTTAGCATAGTGTAGTATGTGCATTTTCGAATTTTTTTAATGTTAAAAAATTTCGATTTTTTATTAATGTTATTAATTTTTGATTTTTATTAATATTGTTAATGTTATAAATTTTTGATTTTTAGCGTAGTGTAAATTATGCATTTTCAGGCTAGAGAAATGATTAATTTTGATTATATATTTCGATAATGGAATTGACATTCGTTGGATAATTAGGGTAGTCAATGATACATTTTATTTTGATTGATATATTGTGATGAAATATTTGGATAACGATAGAAATATATTTTGGTTGATGTCAATGTGATTGTTTGTAGTAATAAACGAAACTTGTTTACCTAATGTGTTTTATTGGTTTGGTACAAAGTTGATTGTGTTGTTGTTGTAGTGGAAGATGAAAATTAAATTCAAATATATGGTTTTTGAATTACGTATTTTGTTATAGTATGAGAACATCCTTTGAAATTATGGGTAACAAGAATGTGAATTCAAAAATTGAAACAAACGACAAATTAATGTCGTTTGAAAATACAAGAACGAATATTTCGAACTGAATTCCATGGTACGCCTCGGCCTGATGAGGTTCTTAGAATTGCATGCTTTCCCTAGGGTGTTTTCGATTCCTTCTGATCCGCTGTGTCATGCCTAATCTCCAGGCTTTGTATTGGGGCTCCTGGTAGGTAGCTCGTAGAAAATTTCATTAGGTCTGCTCAACAGAGCATCTTTTCTGTCTCCAGCAGCCTGGTAAATCCTCAGCCGGAAGTGAGGCACCCCTTAGATTGAAAATATAAGTTCTGTTCTGCCGGCTCCGTCCGGCATCCGTTCTCCCTCGTCATCATCAAGTACTCTATGACGTTGGTAAAAACACACTTATTACACATATGCACTTGTAGTTATTACATATATATGTGTATCACACTCGACAATATGATGACAATATATTAATTGTTTATATATTATTTTATATTCATATCTCCATCAGATATCTTGATGTAAATCTATAATTCTTTCACATGAGATAACAACAAGTGTCCGTTAAGTTTGAATTTGGTGGAGAGTGGATATACAAGCAAGGATGCGATGTATGGTCTTATAGAAAAGGAAAATTTTATTTGATTCGTAAAAACTGATATGACGTTGGATGAAGTGAAGAAGAAAGTGTGTGGGAAAGTAGGAATTGATGAATCAAAAAATACATTGGTCATGAAAATTTTGTATGCACAATACGAGGGGCCGATTGATGTTTTGGATGATGAGACATGGCTAGGGTACATTGATGATCTGCTTAGACTAGAACCCGTCAAACTTTGTGTTAACGCTGAACCGGTTATTGCTGATGATGACTCGGAAGACAAAAACGACAATGCATTTGACTTAAATGAAGAAACTGATAGAGGGATTGAGGATTTTACACCCGAACTTTATTATAATCGGAATTCCGGTGAGCATGATGTACGTACTCCACAAGTCTCACTTTCTCATGAAATTGTCATCCAACCGAATAGAACTTTCGGTGAGCAAGTAATTGACTTGTCAAGTGAACGTGGCTACGATTGGGGATTCATTGCAAATATGATTAGTCAGCCATTGCACATACCTTACAGTGAACAACCTATGGCTAGAATGTGTGCATCTATGAATGAAGTTGGAACGTCTCGGCATAATTTAGATCAGACGACCCACACACCGTATATGCAGCAAACTAGTGGTAGGAGGCGTGAACCAGTGATTGAAGCAGGGACATGTTGGGATAATTTTGGTAAGACTAGTCATAATCTCCACATAGATGGAACCAGCCAGCAGTTTATGCAAACAACGATGCAAGCACCGATGCAAACGGGCCTCAATATCGGGGGATCTTTCATGAGTTATTTGACAGCACCTTTGCACCAGAACCCTGACACTGGTCACACATTTAGTATGGCAAGTATTAATCGCCATAGAGGTGCTCATTTCGGGTCTGGAATGGACCCGCCCCAAATTCCTCCATGTCCACATGCTGGGACGTTTCAGACCGATAATCCAGATGTATTGTTTATTGGTAAAAAGTATAGAGACAAGGAGGATATGAAGGATAAAATGAGTTACCACGCATTGAAAAATGACTACATGTGGAAACTCGTTAGGTCTGACAAGGAAAAGTTAAAATTACGATGTTATACTTCAGAACGATGCGAATGGAAGGTTGTCGGTAGGAAGGTTGTTGATTCGGATGTGGACGCAAGGGACGGACAACGTTGCATGAACTTTGTGATAACCACGTACAATGAAACCCAAACTTGTGGATTGGACCAATTGACTGACAATCATAGACAAGCCAAGGCCGGACCTATAGGTCGTTTCGTAAGGGATAGCCTCATAAAACTCGGGAGCGGTTTCACGACAAAAGTTTTACAAGCGGAGGTCAAAAAAACATTCAACATAGACCTTAATTATCAAAGTGCCTATCAATGTAGACAGAAAGCCTTGGAATTGATCGGCGGAAACGTAGAAATGTCGTATTCTAAATTACACGCCTACTTTTACATGTTGACGGTAGAAAATTTTGGAACCATCACAGACATTGTTCCTGATGCGCTTGGCGTGTTTCAAGTATTGTTTCATGGCTTTGGGTTCTAGTATCGAGGGTTTAAGTATTGTCGGCCTATCTTAGTTGTGGACGGTACACATCAAAAAACAAAATGCGAGGGGACATTGTTAGTAGCAGTCGGTGTAGACGCGGGCGACCATATCTTTCCGTTAGCTTTTGCCGTGACCGACGGAGAGAGCCTTGATGCGTGGACGTATTTCATGGAAAACTTGAAGTCGATAATCGGGGAACGTAGTGACTTGGTTTTCATATCGCATGCAGGGCCAGGCATCATTGGAGCCGTTAGAAATGTATTTCCAGGCGCTTACCATGGTTACCGCTACCACCACATCGTTATGAACCTCAATAAAAATTCGGGAGCACGGATATTGCCCGTACACTTTCTCGGGAAGCCGCTTATACATTTTCGGAAACGCGATTCAAAATATTATTTCAGAAGATAATAGAGATGGATAGAGACCCAACCAAACCAGTTTCGCGTTACCTGCAGGAGATTGGAATCGACAAATGGGCACGATCACAATTTCCGAGTACACGTTACGCAATAATGACAAGCAACCATGCTGAAAGCTTTAACAACATCATAAGGGATGCGCGTAAGATGAGTATCGTGAATCTCTTTGACCACATCAGGGGAGTGTTGCAGCGTTGGCATTGTGAGAGGAGAGAACTTGCGGACTCGTGTCGCACCGTGTTAGCCCCTAAACCTGAAGAGTTCTTGAATGGTGTTTCGCGTGCCAGAAGGAGTTTCACACTGCTCAGGATCGACCGGGACCAGTTTCAAGTTGGGGACGTCGATACTAGTGAGAAAATAAATATACTTACGAAGGAATGTTATTGTGGGCGCTTTAGACTTCGCCACCTTGCGTACATGCTTGCGCCGCTATAAGTCACCGCCATGAGAGTGCGTACACTTATTGTTCTCATCACTACAAAGCGAAGATGTTTCCAACGTATATATGAAGGGCGCGTTTTCCTGCTCAATCGAGGATGATTGGATTCTTCCCGAATGGATTAGAACTAAACCTTCCTCAATCCGCCCGAGCCTGTGGTTGTGAAGGAGGAGAAACACAGAGTACGGGAGCTAGGCGGGGCCGACCCAGGACCCTCGAGGATTCCTTCTCAGGTGAGCCTCCCGGTGCTAGGACTAGCAGGATGCCTACGAGAGAGGACAAACCTGTGTTCCGGTAGGAATTGCTCGAATTATGGTAACCCGGGACACGTAGGAATAGATGTCCGACTCGTGCGCTTGTTCCTAATTGAATAAATCTCTACTTCAAAGACGTGTTGATGTTAATATTGTAAGCCATCATGATTGTAATAGATATATTTATTATTCCGTTGGGTTGAATGTTATATCACATTGATTTCTAAAGAATGACCAACAGGCAGTCGAAATAGATACTTGTTACACTAAACAACTTAATTTATGAAAGATGATATAGTCATCCTCATTGTAGCTTTCAGATTCTCTCCTGTAATCATGCCCACCAAACTTGAACCCTTAATGTGAGAAACGTAGTTTTAGAGAAAATCTGATTTCTTGCTTCTACACCGAGCATAATAATATAATATGACTATGTGTAATAAAAAGTCCAATGAATCCGCCTCATCCAAATTGGGATACACTTATCCAACATATGCAACTTCAACAAAGTCTACAACTTTCGTCATTGTTAAAATAAAATAACTATTACGTGAAAAATAAACCTTAAAAGTCATCTTGATTAAAAGTTTACGTAGGTGATAACGTCATCATGACCGTATGTCACATCATCTTCATCATATTCCGGCACTTGGCGGACCTCACACACATAGTTTGTGATGAGATACGGAAAAATATATATCCATCGCTGCGTTGCCCTTTTTGCTATCTCTGTTGAATCTGTTGAGAATATACTCTCCGACGCCAAAGTATGATGTAATAGATGCGTGCGCAAGTGCATACAAATCAAATGTCGGTGCGGTGTAGTTCACCGTGCCATACATATTGGTGGCAAGGAACATAATCAAGAAATGAAGGAATGGACCGCACCAGGACCAAGGTGAAGGCGTGTATGCCTCACACGTTCCCAAAGATCGTCTCCCAAACAAAACAGCCATGTCACGCCAGTAGTAATTCATTAACATCCGGAAATAGAAAGAAATCCAAACCCCGAGGATATTCGGAATGGCATACTCGTTGTTGATCCATGTTTTATTCAAAACGACAGAACGCCGCACTCGACGCACCGTTCATTGAGCTCACTCATAGCTACACAAGCGTAGAATTCACGCACAATAGACCGATTCACGTGATGACGCCTTAATGGCCTTTGGGGACACCATGCCAACCATTATCTCGGAACAATTTCCCTATCAAACTAGGAAGACTCTCCATGTTCAATCGCCTCTCTGCAACGACAGGTCTTGCCATCCAGTTAGTCACGTACTCACGCCTCTCCTCTTCTGTTGTGAAACGGCTTATGAGAGATTGCTCTTCCAACGACAAATCAATTTCGTCATTGGAAATGAACACAGGAGCATGTGGGTTGGCCATTGAAAGGAACACTAGAAGAGATTATATGAGTAAAATAAACTTTTTCTGAGAGGGATGAATGGTTGTTAAAGGATTTTTCACTTTATAGATTATTTTCCAAAAGAAACATTGATTGAGAAGGTCGGTGGGAATTATGACTTGTGCATATTTGGACGGTCATAACTCACCACCATTTGACGTGTGGGGCCCCATGACGATTCAACATGAACATTGATTGATTGAAAGTATAGAAACCGTACGAATTCACTCACTTACCAATATTTGGACGGAATCCGTCCAAATTTGGATGGATTCCGTCCAAATTTTGGACGGTCATAACTCACCACCATTTGACGTGTGGGTCCCCGTCTATAGTGACACTGTACCTATGTGTCCTGCCTAAATGCAATAATCACAACCACTTGAAGTGTGGGACCCGCCGATAGTGACCACGCATGTTATATATGTAGGACACATATGTACAGTGTCATGTCTTGTCTTCAGACTGGACAACATGGTTATGACTGACATTGACTACATCATGCGAGGTGTCATGTCTATAGTAACACCAGATCTTTGTACTATATGGCTGCTTAAATTTATAACTCACAACCACTTGAAGCCGTGGGACCCGCCGATAGTGACCACACATGACATATAGGTAGGACACATAGGTACAGTGTCAAGTCTTGTCTTCAGACTGGAGAACATGGCTAGTTATGTTTTGACATTAATTGGATTCCGTCTATATTAGGAGGGATTCCGTCTAAAAACAAACGGATCCGTCTAATTAGATCCATCCTTGTTTGGACGTGAGTGAATTCGGACGGTTTCTGTACTTTCAATCAATCAATGTTCCTATTGCATATTTGGACGGAGTCCGTCCAATGAATTGGATGGATTCCTTCATTATTGGTCAGTAAGTGAATTTGGACGGATTCCGTACCTTGAATCAATCAATGTTCTTGTTGTATTTTGCAGATATTACTTTATGTTTGACATTGACTACACCTTCATTTAACTTTTTTGAAAAATATCGCCGACACCATGACAATTCAACAGAAACATTGATTGATTGAAAGTATAGAAACCGTCCGAATTCACTCACTGGCCAATATTTGGACGGATTCCGTCCAAAATTCAACAGGACCATTGATTGCTTGACAAGACTTGACCATGACCTCTTACATCGATAACTCTATATATACTATGAATTTTACACTACCCATGCATAACCCTAACTTTTACTCTGCCTTAGCCACAATGTCTGAATCGGATTCCCCTCCTTCTAACATTCAGATTTTTAATCCCGAAAATGAAATTCTCCCGGAATGGCATCCTCATCGGCCTGTGAGACAGCACAGTATACCTCACGTGTACGACGAGGATACAATGCTAAATCGGTTCACAACAGACCATGAGCGTCGCAATTGGATCTGGCACTTTCAATATATAAGTGTTGTAGGAGAGAGGAGAATTGAATGGGATAGTCTACCTATCAGGATGAAGAGTCTCTTACGCAGAATTTCATCGGAGCGTGATGAGAGATAAATTAACACTCATTATTATAACATTTCACCCCATTTCTGATACCGTTTTGAGCATTATTGTACCAATTCAAATAATTACTAAGTTTTATCAAAATGTATAAGTAGTAATTATTATATAAAATATCGTATAATTTCATAAAAATATACTCAAAACTCATAAAAACCTAAATCGTTATAAATAGATATTATCGTTATAAATTTAATAAAACTTAAGTTTTTGTGGTCAAAATTACTGTGGCTCGTGTTTTTGACTGCTTTGAGGTACGTGTGATGAAAAATCAAGAATTAATATCGAAGCAAGAGAAAACCGAAAAGGATATTTTTCAAAGTCCGCCCGAACCGAAAAGACCGGCCCGAGCCGAATAATCATCATTACGACGTGGGTATGACAAGGAGAGAATCTCCATCAGAGCACCGCCCGAGCCGGAAAATACCCGCCCGCGCCGTGCACTACCCCTATAAATACTCCCTCCACCCATTTGTTCAAGATGCCCCAAAATATATATATAAATCTCTATATATATTTTCCTCTACATCTTTCTTTTTATTTCTTTTATGTTTTGGGCCCTTATGTATACATATGTCTATGTATGTATATATATGTTTTTATGTGTATAAATAAATAGAGTAGTATCGTTGTAATGCTTGGATTTATTATCGAGGATTGTTGTCTTGGAAGCCGTTGTTACTTTCACGAGGATTAGGCTCCGATTCAGCAGTTGTAATCGGTAATTTTCTAATATTATTATGTTTATTATTTCTATCTATTTATACATATATATATTAGTAGTAGTAATATTAGCCAAGATATGTAATTGAACTATTTTAATCTTTTTGGTAAAATGGATGATCGACTCTGATAATAATGATTAAAACCAATTATAATGAATCTCTTTCTATTTACACTTAAATGTACGAATAGAAAGACCGGAGGGTAAAATTGGCGAGTGAAAACGTGACAACGGAATCCGATTTCCTACCGAAGGCGATTTGTTTTGGGAAAGATGAATCTTATTAAATTTGTGCTCAAGATCGTAATAATGTTAAAATCAACGGTTTAATTGAAACAAACACCGGAAAGTTAAATCGATCCGCCTGACAACCGGAGCCTTTTGAATAACATCGGCCGTCTGACAAACGGAATAACCTCTTTTATCCGGGGTAGATTTGTACTCGGTACTGTTCAGACTAACTTGAGATTAGCATGGGGCGCTTGTGGAGATTAAACTAATGACAATTTGACATATGACAATTTCATACGCTCGTGTGAGGAGGAGTTGTCTAGCTTAGGAGTACACCGGTTCTTATATAATTGACCTCCTTGCATCAAGGAAAAGATCTGTCTCATTTATTAACTAAAAAGAGATCATGGTTTAATAACATTATCTTGGTTAGTTTCTATATATTATATTAGTATTTATATTATATATATCTATATATCTATATATATATTTATGTCTATGTATCTATATATATATTTATATATTTATATATATATCTATATATCTATATAAGTATTTATTTACTATTTTACTAACATCTAACTACTAACATAATCTAACCCAAGAAAATGGTAAAAATCATGACTTAGATCGAGTTAATAATAGCTTCTTGGTGTTTAACCACACTTTGAATTAGATCTTCATTTCCTGAGGATACGACTGACTCACCGTGACTAGCACTACAATTTGACCCGGCACACACGCCGGTAAGGATCGTAACACCTAGAAAAGGTCCGTCGGCTTTTTGGCGCCGTTGCCGGGGAAACGACGCTAATTCATTGTGTTCGAATGGTTTCTACTTGTATTAGCTCAAAATTCTCGAGGATAAGTCAACACTCTTCTTATCACATTTCTTTTTTATTTTCCGTTGGTACCTACCTTCTTTTAGTTACCAATTTTCTTCTTCTACAAAATTCGAGCATTTTCTCTTTTAGATAGTTGATGACCAGAAGTGGTAAGGCCCCACTCACTCCTTATAAGCTTGACATAAACACTTACGAAAGGCAGTTAAGAGCAGAGAGTAAACGAGGTCATATCAGTCAGGGAAATCCTGACCAAGGATCATCTTCAAATCGAAATAAGAAAATGGCCGCTGAGAGTAAGGATGAGGAATGGGTCAAGGTTCCTAAAATATTGAAAAATCCAAGAATGGGTAGGACCTTGTTCAATGAGCAGGTTAAAAAGGAATCAAGTTTGAAAGGGCCAATTCAAACCGAACCTTATCCGGCTCAACCCAAATTCACCTCGGTTCAATCTGATAGGGCAGCACCATATCCAGTGCATATTTTGAAGAAAAAGGTACAAAATGATAACACACAATGTCTTCAAAAGGCACAATCATTCAAGGAAGCTTTACTATCTTCGTCTAATTATAAGGGTAATGGAGGTATACATTCTAACCCTACTTTAATTGATCTTGAATTACTCCCCCATTCCCCGAAAAAGGAAATCAAAGAGATGAAGTTGGATAAGAAGTATGCACATTTTCTTGACACTTTTCGGCACTTAACAATTAATAGCCCTTTCATCGATGTTTATAAGGGAGAGCTTAGTTTGGGAATGAATAATGAGCGCGTTGTCTTCAACATTTACAATTCATTGAAATATCCATACACTACACTAGAATCTTGTTCTTGTGTGGACCCTTTGTGTCCTTTTGCTGTGGATCGTACTAACACACAGTGTAATTGAAGAAGATGACTTCAAGAATAATGTAAAAGCTCACAAACCGAAGGCTCGAAAATCAAAGGAAAAGGTCAAGAATCGTTTGGATTGGTGGAAATTGTCTAACCTCTGTTGGAAACCGGTATTGAAGAAGGATGTGGTGCATGAGGATGACTCACCACCAGTACATTAGAAAACCGGAGCAGAAAGTCTAGCTATAGACTATAAAACGGGTACTATCCTTCCTATTTACTCATTAAGCATTTATTTCTAGTTGGTTTGTGTGCTTAGTTGTTACATGCTTTGGTGAGTAATTGTTAGAAGTATCCCATTTAGTTTAGTATATTATATTAGTTGCTTAAGTTTGTCGAGCAAACGACGTTAACTAAAAAAGCGCTACCGGGAGGCGACCCGTAAAATGTTAAATATAATAATTACTCATACTTTGGATGATACTTTGCCAATACTTCGAATTGATTTTCATTTTGTTTCACCAAGTCTCAGGATGAATGTTTGAATGTCATTAAAAAAAGGAATGATTAGGTGGTTATCCGAAAATCCCGATGGAGAAAAAAGAGAAAAATTCAAATGCGTCATTTCTTGGACTTAGGTTGTTCGAACGATTTGAAATAACCCTTGAGGATCTGGGTATAAAAGACTCAGAGTTAATACTTTTCCATACGTTACATTTCATGATTTAGTCTGTTTTAAATTTCAAATAACGTGTGACATGTATTAGTTCAAATACTTTGGAATTGAGGAGGTCATAACTTTAACCCACCCACCCACCCTATAATATCATCCGAGTATTTGTTTTGACTTGTTTTAGTGCACCATTGCTTTCCCAACAACTTATTTACACTCACTTTACATTGAGGACAATGTAAGTTCGTAAGTGGGGAGTGGAGTCGTTGGTCTAGCAATGGAATTAATGTTTATTTGTATAAATAAATCCCTTAGTTTTCGATTTTTTCCCGAGCATTATTTAGTTGATTAAAATAAACTGTACAAGGCATATATTTCATGGATTTGAAGATGTAATGATCAATTTGGATGTGTATAACCAACGTGAACCGTAAGTGCATTGTAATTCCAAATATATTTGTGTAACATGAATTCCTTCACGTAAAGCCTTTGATATTGAAGTGGAAAATTTTAAACTATATCCATTCAGTATCCTAGTGGTTATTCTATAGATAATTGCAGTAACTTAGTACCTAACTTTTGAACGTATACTGTGAATATCTGAAGGTTTGAATGTGATAGAAAGGATATAAGTTAAGTGGAATGAAAGGAAGAATATAAAAAAAATAAAAATAAAGATGAACTATTTATATGTCGGTTGTAGCTACCAATGATTTGAGTGCAGTAGGGCGTTATCACGAAACGTCCTATATCACTATGAGGTTTAAAAGCTCCCGACTGCCTGATGATAGTAGTCCAGCTAGGGTGTTATCACGAAACGTCCTATTGCTGGGAATGACGGCATATGCTACAAATGTGAAAAAAAAATGGAAATATGGTTGAAAACTTAGTTATCTTCTGACTATCCCCAGTATAAACTGAATGATATGCTTTAGGGATTATCCTAATAAGTACACGGAAGGACTTTGTGTGGAATTGTTACTGCCTATACCTAGGAAAGTCATTAGGACTGTCTGAATGGATATTTGTGCGTTTGCTTGAATTATTCAAGAGAGGATAGTGGAAATTGAAAAGGCTTGTCACACACACACTCTGTTATACATTTATATTGAGGTTAACGCTTGGTTGTAATTCTAATGGTTGTATTATCTGGTTGTCCCTTATATCTTATATCTTCATGAATTTATCTCTCATTCATTTTGTTTTATCGCTTGTTTTGCTCGAGGACGACCAAAAGCTAAGTGGGGGGTTGTGATGAGAGATAAATTAACACTCATTATTATAACATTTCACCCCATTTCTGATACCGTTTTGAGCATTATTGTACCAATTCAAGTCATAATTACTAAGTTTTATCAAAATGTATAAGTAGTAATTATTATATAAAATATCGTATAATTTCATAAAAATATACTAAAAACTCATAAAAACCTAAATCGTTATAAATAGATATTATCGTTATAAATTTAATAAAACTTAAGTTTTTGTGGTCAAAATTACTGTGGCTCGTGTTTTTGACTGCTTTGAGTGCGTGTGATGAAAAACTGAAGAATTAATATCGAAACAGTAGAAAACCGAAAAAGGATATTTTTCAAAGTCCGGCCCGAACCGAAAAAGGCCGGCCCGAGCCGGAATAATCATCATTACAGCACGTGGGTATGACAAGGAGAGAATCTCCACTGTAGCACCGGCCCGAGCCGGGAAAAGACCGGCCCGCGCCGGTGCACTACCCCTATAAATACTCCCCTCAGTCCATTTGTTCAAGATGCCCCAAAATATATATATAAATCTCTATATATATTTTCCTCTACCTCTACCTCTACCTCTTTCTTTTTATTTCTTTTATGTTTTGGGCCCTTATGTATACATATGTCTATGTATGTATATATATGTTTTTATGTGTATAAATAAATAGAGTAGTATCGTTGTAATGCTTGGATTTATTATCGAGGATTGTTGTTTTGGAAGCCGTTGTTACTTTCACGAGGATTAGGCTCCGATTCAGCAGTTGTAATCGGTAATTTTCTAATATTATTATGTTTATTATTTCTATCTATTTATACATATATATATTAGTAGTAGTAATATTAGCCAAGATATGTAATTGAACTATTTTAATCTTTTTGGTAAAATGGATGATCGACTCTGATAATAATGATTAAAACCAATTATAATGAATCTCTTTCTATTTACACTTAAATGTACGAATAGAAAGACCGGAGGGTAAAATTGGCCGAGTGAAAACGTGACAACGGAATCCGATTTCCTACCCGGGGGTAGATTTGTCTTTGGAAAGATGAATCTTATTAAATTTGTGCTCAAGATCGTAATAATGTTAAAATCAACGGTTTAATTGAAACTAACACCGGAAAGTTAAATCGATCCGCCTGACAACCGGAGCCTTTTGAATAACATCGGCCGTCTGACAAACGGAATAACCTCTTTTATCCGGGGTAGATTTGTACTCGGTACCTGTTCATACTAACTGAGATTAGCATGGGGCAGTTGTGGAGATTAAAGTAATGACAATTTGACATATGACAATTTCATACGCTCGTGTGAGGAGGAATTGTCTAGCTTAGGAGTACACCGGTTCTTATATAATTGACCTCCTTGCATCAAGGAAAAGATCTGTCTCATTTATTAACTAAAAAGAGATCATGGTTTAATAACATTATCTTGGTTAGTTTCTATATATTATATTAGTATTTATATTATATATATCTATATATCTATATATATATTTATGTCTATGTATCTATATATGTATTTATATATTTATATATATATCTATATATCTATATAAGTATTTATTTACTATTTTACTAACATCTAACTACTAACATAATCTAACCCAAGAAAATGGTAAAAACTGCGACTTAGATCGAGTTAATAATAGCTTCTTGGTGTTTAACCACACTTTGAATTAGATCTTCATTTCCCTGAGGATACGACCTGACTCACCAGACTAGCACTACAATTTGACCCGGTACACTGCCGGTAAGGATCGTAACACCTAGAAAAGGTCCGTCAGAGCGCCACGCAACTAGGCCCACACCGACCTCGACTATGAATAGATCAATTGTTCGTGAATTCTACACACTTGTCAGGTCAAAAATTATCTTGCGTCGGATGATATAATACCAACATCGAGGGTCTACAAATTACGTGGAGTAGATGTTTGCTTTACTCGGATTGGATCAATCTACTATAGTAGTGTATCACGAGTCGAAGCATACAATCACTTATATTATACCAATTCAAACATTCGGGCATTCCAACGCCTGATTGAAAGACGTCAACTTCCTAACGAATGGATGCGTGTTATTTTCGAATGGATTGCTAGTAGTGTGTATTTGTACCATACACCTTTGTTCAACCGAGCAATGAGTCGCAATCGTTTTTGTACGCAGCTTTGAAACGTGATGTTGATTTTGGACGTGACATCGTTGATAGGATTGGTAAAATATCCCGTAGCATAATTGGTGATGGTTATCTCTATTATCCATTTCTTATCACGGCTCTACAAGAGATTTTCACGTGCTGCAGTATGACAATGATGACATTGATCAGGAAACCTCCCCTATCATCTTTTGTGACCACCCTTGGTTTGTTTAGGAGCCAACATTTCAACTTGGGTTAGGCTAATGGATAATATGTTTCCTTTCATTTAGTAGATGTTTTATTAAAACAAAATAAATTAATGCTTTGTCTCTAGTCTGTAGCTGGTGGTTATTGTTTCTTTATTCTAACAATTGTAATGGATGATCATAGACGAGCAATGTGACTTGTTTTTTTAACTTATGCAATCCAACTATAATTTTTTTTTATTTTGAGGTGAAACACATTGGCTCTTTTAATATAGTTAATGATAAATATGTATATACGAAAAAACCGAATTCTTCGAACTTTGGATGGTCATAACTCACAACCACTTAAACAACAGGAATAAAAATTGATAATATAAAAAGCTAACAAAATTTATAATATAAATATTACAACGCCATAAGTTGAGATAAAACAAACAAAATGTCAAGTGACTATACACCAACAAGTGCTTATACATTCACCAAAATATACATAAATATCTAAAGATCTATGTACTGATGAAACAACTGCACACACATTTTATGTCTTAACAACAACATATTATCAGGTGTGATCAATGAAAAATTCTCTTTGTGCAGCAAATGCTCGATGAACTTGACAGTGTATACCCCACAGTCACCCCTGTACATAATGTAAATTTTGATTAATCAAATGATAAGAAAATAATGTATACGATATATTATTATAAATAGTTTGAAATTTATAACACTTACGGGATTGGCATTTGTGGTATGTGTTTAGCCGTCACTGCTTTGACCACAATAGGAGGCTTCGCTGGATCAAGCATTTGTGGGAGGTTACGTAGACGATCATCCAACTCAAACACTCTCCTCAACGAAACACCGAATGCTCTTATATAATCCTTCACATATTCCCTATCCTTATAGTTATCCCCGATCAGACAATCATACACTCTAAGCTTCCAGCGGGGAATAGACACTTCGACAGCAGCCCAGTGACCAGGATATATAGCCCAGGGCATGTACACCACTGTGTTTTCATTCCATTGCTTGACGATCAAATGATTTGGAATAAACGTTTTGTCAGGCGTCGTTCCCTGATCTATATGACCCTGACCGCAAAATGAGGATAATTCAGAGAAGGCGATGGCCGTATGCGGTTCAAAGCATTCTGGATATACTTCCATTTGGCGTCGTATAAGGTCCAGGAACCCATCGATATGCTGGACGCATGCAAAAAAAGAAGTTAGATATAATTAAATCAGACATATGAAAATTTCAGATATATGAAAATGTAAGTCACAAGAATATACCTCTCGGTCTAACTCTTTATACTTCTCATGGATACGTTCGAACCATGCCTTGCCCGCCCGATCTCCCATTGGTTCTCCAAATGTGAGGCCCGTGGGAATCTCTATTTGGGGTGGATCTTCTTGTTCGTACCAAGAGATAAATTGGTCTTCCAACTCTTGCGGAAATTTTATCAACGATGTCCATCTCCTAGCACCTGGCAGACTGACAACGTGCGACCCATCACGTAAATATCGTGGTTGGTTAAGAGTCTGACGGGTTGTCAATCTTCCATCGGCCTTGCATAATCCGCCTTTCCTTTCCCCAATTGAATATCAGTTGGACCAGCAGCTAAACAATATTCAATACAAAACATAGTTAGAGGGTTTTTCACAATGTAATTTCTAGTTTCAAAACTAAAAATCTACAAACTTACTAGAATCGATCTGAGGCTCCTCAACTGATTCCTCGAATGGTGTCGAGAGCTTGACCCTTGTCGTAGGCTCGGGAGTGTCTATACCAAATATAATCGAGATAATCAATTAACGACAAAATAAAATTAGATTTTTAAAATGTTAATAATACAAAAATCAATATACATTAACTCTTTATAAACAATATGGAATTCGAGTTCGATAGTTTTTCACAATGTAATTTCTAGTTCAAATTTAAATATCTACAGACTTACTAAAATCTATCTCAGGCTCCACAACCGATTCCTGAATGGTGCCAGTAGCGGACTTTGTCGTAGGCTCGGGAGTGTCTATACCAAATATAACCGAGATAAACAATTAACGACAGCAATAAAATTAGATATTTTTTCACAATATAATTTCTAGGTTCAAAATGAAAAATCAAATAACTTACCAAAAGTAGCGGCTTTGACCGTTGTCGACCGCCCTGTCTATACCCTCGGGAGTAGCTATACCAAATAAAATCGAGATCATCAATTAACGATAACATACAATAAAATACCTATGTTAATAATACAAATTACCTATTAGCTCGTCGGGGTCGAAGTGTTGTTGGAGGTGGGGCTAGGGTACTGACATTACCACCACTATTAATAATTCGATTCGTGTGTTAACAATATAAATACGGTATCAAATTTGTATGTGCAAGATAATTCATACACCGCCATTTGTCTAGCCGCTGCGCGCTTCCACCCATTTGACAAATTTTGAATGTTGATCTTTAAAAAATGCCAAATCAGCTTAACTTCAGCTAACCCACGCATCGTTTCACTTAACTGAGCCTTCACAGCTCCTAGCTCGGAGTTAGTCTTTTGAAGCTCGGTATTTGCATTTCTTAACTCGGAGTTGGTTTTTTCCAACTCAGTCTTCGCAACACTCAACTCCGAGTTAGTTTATCCAGCTCTTGTTGGATGATTTGAGTAATTATCGCGTTTTCTTGGCCAGACACATTTAGGGATATCGTGTCATCGCCTTGCAGGTTCGCGGAGGTAGACACATAATCACTGTACGCCTCGACTGCCTACGTCGAGCGTCCTCTTCAGCAATTTCGGGACGCTCACGTTCTATGCGTTGACCGAGGCGCGGACGCGGTGTGTTTCCCACGGGAGAGACCGGTGGTGTGTTTTACGACGGGAGGGACCGGTAATTGACGAGGTACAGCCGTAACATACGCCGCCGGCAACCCTAGTGAAATTACGTAATCCCTATCTTCGGGGGTTCTCAGAACATCACCGGGCATTCCGTCCTGAATACATGAATAAAACACGATTTTACATACAATATATTTAAAATATGGATTGATAAAAATGAAAATACGATACTTACCGATACAGCAAACTGTGGGGATGCCAGACTACCGGAATACACCCCGCCGTTCGAGAACTTCCACCTCAATATGGTAGGACGATCGTTCTCATGTCCCTCTCTCACAATTGCGAATTTCCCCTTCAGAGCGATGGCTGGAATGGCATGAAAAGCCCACACATGTAAGGCATATAGACAACCGGATATCGTTGGTGGCACAGCCTTCTCATCATTTTTCGGCTCAAGTAACCGTAGGTGTTGTACTTGTTTACGCCATTTCCATGAAATTGTTAAACAGAATCGCTTCACGGATAAGTTCTAACCCGTTCTAGGTCCTCGGCGATATAAAATATATGATTCGGTATGACGATTCCGGGTCTTGTCCGATTAATAACCCATATATAACATACACTAAAGCCATCCGATAAACGGTTTCAGTGTCGCATTGCCTTGTCCTCATCGCTGCTAAGATTTTTGCCATAGTCACAGTCCCGGCGCACCTTCTTAGGTCACAAGGCTCCTCAAAACACCTTGATATTGGCTGAATCTGAAGGTTTTCATCTCCAAATCTATACCCCATTGTCATTGCAAACTCTCTTTTGCCGAACTTCACTCTATTCTCGCCAATCTTAAAATGAAGTTCATCGTCGCGGTCGGGATAAACCATTTGGAAATACAAGAATGCTATTAGCCGCCCTTTGAACGCCCAATTATCACGATACCAAGTAATAAATTGACCAAACACTGATTCTTCCAATCTAGTTAACAAGGTACGATTATTGCCGTCGAGATACAAAGACTCAACTCGGATTGTAGTTTTTCATAGATTCTTCTTTCCGAATGGAACCTCAATTTGGTATCAAACACCTTATCACGCGGATGAATATATTCCCGTGTGTCCTGGATGTGGAAAGTCATGAGTGATTATAAATACACATGCTTATTTCATTGCAAAAATATATTGCCAATATATATAAATAAATAAATAAATATATATATATATATATATATATATATATATATATATATATATATATATATATATATATATATATATACACATTGTAACATTGAAAAAAAAAATAACAAATTTACACACCACACAAACATGCACATATATATATATATATACACTGTATACTATATATATATGTGTGTCTTGTATGTTTTATGATTAAAAATATTTTATATTTTTCCTATGTACTTGTTAAAATGATTTTATTTTTTTTTTACAAATCAGATTATTATTTTTTCTGAAAATAATCTTATTTAAAGTAAATAAGATTATTTTCAGAAAAATAGTAAATACGATTTGTATTAATTCACTTTATATACATATATCTATATGAAGTAAATTATTATTTCCAAAAATAGTAAATAGGATTTATGTACGTGTGAGTATTTATATATATTTATATATACACACACACACATACACAAACAAATATATATATATATATATATATATATATATATATATATATATATATATATATATATATATATATATATATACACACACACACACACACACACACATATAAATAAATAAATAAATAAAGATATATATATATATATATATATATATATATATATATATATATATATATATATATATATATATATATATATATATGTAAATGTCTTATCATCTTTTCTTTTTGTTTTTCGGAACATCGTTGTTTTGTGTTGTTGTGTTGTGTTGTGTTGTAACGTTAGAGGGGGGTAAGAGAAGAAGAGAGTAGTGTTTTTACCAACGTCATAGAGTACTTGATGATGACGAGGGAGAACGGATGCCGGACGGAGCCGGCAGAACAGAACTTATATTTTCAATCTAAGGGTGCCTCACTTCCGGTGAGGATTTACCAGTCACTTGAGACAGAAAGATGCTCGCTTGAGCGGCACTCTAATGAAATTTTCTACGAGCTACCTACCAGAGCCCCAATACAAAGCCTGGAGATTAGGCATGACACAATGGATCGGAAAGGAATCGAAAACACCCTAGGGAAAGCATGCAATTCTAAGAACCTCATCAGGCCGAAGCGTACCATGGAATTCAGTTCGAGATATTCGTTCTTGTATTTTCAAACGACATTAATTTTTCGTTTGTTTCAATTTTTTAAATCACATTCTTGTTACCGATAATTTCAAGGGCATTTATACTCCCTGTGATCAGTCATACTCATTGTCAAATTTAAATAATTAGCAATACTACTATCATAGAATCTAACATTATACTATCAAAAATTACACTAGAACATCAAATAAAAAATTATAACACTATCATACATATTCTTACACTATCATAAATTACTTCTAAATGCCCCATCATACATTTAATCATACCATACATGAATTGTATTCAAACTCAACAATAAAATAACACACTATTGAACATGAAACATGACGATCTCTAAATTATACATGAATTTTCAAATTTTACATGAACATACATACATAAACCCTAAGCTATTAATTACATATTACTAATTTTCATACATATCCATTCGAATTATAAGATTCATACATATCATTTCGATTTCTAAAATCACTTCATCAAACATACATATAATCATACAATATATGAATTTGAATCTAAACCCTAAACCCTATAACACCGTTGAATCCCAATCGAACAAATAACATGATATTCATGGTGACATAAACCGTAACAATCCTGTCATAATCAAATAACAAAATTTAATAGGATTAATTCGAATCAAATAACAAAATCAAATAGGATATGAATTCAAATCGTATGTATGATTACCCAACACAATCAAATAACAATAAACAAAAAAGGAAATGAAAAACGGAATTGGAAAAAACTGTAAAAAAAACCATAAACACTCACATTAGGTGCTTCTTGACTCTGAGAAGACGAAGGATTAGCCATTGTAATCGTCCAAATTTGATCTGAGAAATGGAAGGATTGAAATGCTGTAAATCGTCCAAATATGGCTGCTTTTCTGCTTTTTTCCAGAGGTTTTGCTTGAAACGGCTGGAAATGAGGAAGAGGGACTGATAAGGGTTTGAAATTGGACGTTTCCGTCCAAATTGGATGAATCCGTCCATATTTGGACGGTGCGTCCTCTGTTTGGACGGAGAGGCCATATGAAACCGTCCAAATTGGGACGGTTTTAGACTTTTTGATAAAATGGACGTAAACCGTCCAAATGTTGATGCACACCGTCCAAAAATGGGCGGTGTTAGCTAATATGGACGGTGCATCCAAAATTCGGATGGTTTTCGTCCATTTTGTACATTCAATATATTTGGAAGAAATGAATCCAAATTTGGAGGGTTTTGACTGAATTTGGACGATTTCATCCAAATTTGGACGGTGAACCTGAAAAATAATGTCAGAATCTGTCCGACCTAAAAATAAATGTCAGAGATTAAAAGGGCCTGATTTTCCAATTTCTCTATTGACTTCTATCGGTAGGACTTTGAAAATCTTTTGCATATTGCACTTTTAGTCCTCATCTCTTCTTCCCGTCCAACTCCAGCCGATCTAGCTTCTGTTTTCTTTATTTTTTTTTCTTTTATTTGTTTAATAAATAATCCACCACAACACAATACATTTATTTATAGTGTGTAATCTTTTTCCCAAGGAAACCATTAATTGTTTACATCAATCCAACTCTAACCGAATCCTATTTATAGCTAATTATATTAATGGGTATTTGTTTATAAGGACTAGTTTGAGTACTTAATTAGACACTTATGACACACTTAAAAGATAATTTGTTATAAGTATAAAATAACACTTTTTGGACTAAATTAACCTCATCTTCATTTTTATCTTTTTTCACGCTTTTTCAATTTAACAGGAAAAGTAATCTCATGGCGACTGCCTCTTCCTATAGTCGATTCCGGCCGGCTTTAACAACTCTCGCGATCCGAGCCTCCGATGTTGTCGCCGAAGATTGTAACTAGATTCCGATATAATCCTAGGACTGTTATAATCCTAGGATCTGAGCCTCCGAGGCCGCCGACCTGGGTCTGTTTAGAAGAGTCAATTTCTGAGACCTTACAAGCTTGGGATCTAGATTACAATGGTGTTTCCAAGATGCTAGAGAATGTAATGGATTGGAAGCAGCAAGTGACTGAGTCAACGGGCTACGTTTCCCATTCAGTCCTGCATTTTTTCATTACATCTATCCTCGGAAATTGTGGGAAGATGATAGCTTCCATGCCTGATTCAGATGCTCTTGAGGATAAAGCAATCAAAGTTGTGATGGGTAGGCTGAGGTCCTTTTGAATATTTGTTCATTTGGCTGAGATGAGAGAATGCTATCAGTTTTGACTTTGATTTAGGATTATGCTCACAAGGCAGCGAATGTGCTTTTCTTGTGTTGGACTGGAGAAATCCCGGCGAATAAAAGATATGAATTTCTCTCTGATTTGCAGAATATATGCTTAAATGATGATGAACTCGGTAGCACAGAGGTTAATCTTGATGTTTTGAGAGTGATTAAACTCAGAATGAAATATAAGAACTTTATGGTTTTTCTTGCTCTAGGATGAAATTGAGAGTAGTAGTTTTTTTGGACTGAACTCATACAAGCTGCCTACGTATCCAAATATATATTTGGAATCAAGTCCAACCGTAATTCAAGGTTTATATTTCGGAGTGGAGTTAGTGGGTAGTTATGTGGTCCTACCACATCTCACGTCTGCGTCTAACCGCTCCTCTTTATATATATACATAAGCCTTCGATTTGTTCTCTCCTGACCAAGGACCTGCCCTAGTCGTCTAATCCATTTGAATGTTAATTCACATCCTGGATCTAATCTTTCTATGACCAGGACTTGCCTTGGTCATCGACCTATATTGTTATCTTGACTCCCAGTTGAATACAGATCGACTGAGTGCTGCTAGTCTATTAAATCGAATGTACGCCAAGTGGATATATTCGGGTCAACCTCAATCAAAGCCCCCCAGATCATAATCGACGTGACCATATCTTGCAAGTGGATTAAGATCTGACCACATGTACCACATAGGTGGCGTAATCAATGTTACCTCGGTTATCCCAAACGTCACTATGATTACTTGCTATATTCCTCCAAACGAGGCATAGCCAGAACGTCACACCTTTTGACCAAAGGCTATTAAACCCATGAAATCTCATGAACGCTGTCACTACCTATAGCTAAGAGCCTCGAGTTTGCCGGACCCGCTTATTGAAATCAAGTAAGTTCTTCTCTATCTTTTCTGCAATTTCCTTTTTTTCTTATGAATCCAAACCAAATCAATACATCTACTATTGGTGAAAATCCCCTTCTTTCTATTTTGCCTTCTCATTTAGCTGCTTCTTTCATCCCTGCACTTCTTGAATCATCCTCGGCTGTTTCTGGGTTGTCTGCACCCATACGAGCTTTAAGAAGAACCCACGAGAAAAAAAGTTAATGGCTTGTCATGAAATCGACTCTAAATTGAGTGATGCTGATATCACCAAGATTTGCGACAAGTATGGGGTAAATAAGGATATTTATGCTCCTGTTCGGCTTGAAGCTGGAAAAAGTACAGCCACTCCTCCTCCTGGGTACTATACAGTTTATAAGGAACAATTCGACTGTGGCCTTAGGTTTCCTCTTCCTCCGGCTTATTTGGAGATACTCAGATATTATAATCTAGGGATCGGTCAGATAGTCCCTAATAGTGTAAGAGCTATCACTGGTTTCTTGATTTGGTGTAGGTGTTTTGTCACTCCCTTCACATTGTTATTATTTAGGACTTTTTATCAATGTAAACAGGTTAAGAATAGTCCTGGCTAGTTTTGTTTTGGCAGAAGAACCGATAATCTGAGTAGTATACCTCTGATTAAGAAAACTGATCAATCCTTTCCAGATTGGAAGAAACATTTTTTCTACATTAGACCTCAGACTGCTAGGGATTTAGGTAAGTGGAACACCTCTACTAGGAATAGTGATGTGTTGGAAAGCAAACTGGATAAAAAGCTGCTTAAAGACATTAGGGGTTCTAGCATATATCTAGGCTTGATGAATTATAGCTCCAACTTAATTGATGCTGCCCACTTGGAGACAGCTGGTCGAGAGCCTTACCTTGAACTATCTGAGGAGAGATATAACATAAGTAGGGCTCTTTACCTTGAATTTTTATATACTTTCTCTGATGTATGCTTTTGACTATTTGTTGATATTTGCAGTGGCAAGTTTTACTGACATCGTCTAGACTGCTGATGATGCCTCGCCTCTTAGGGATCCGGGTGTCTCTGAACCCGTTACTAATCCGGATACCTCTGATCCTATTTCCAATCTTGATGAGGTCCATCCAACTGAACCCTCAGTCCAAATGGATTATGCTGACGATGATTCTGAGAATACAATTGACAACCAGATGATTCAACTCTTTTCGCCTTTGGAAATTACCGCGGAGATTAATCGTCCCTCAAAACGTATCAGATCTAGTACCTATGTTGACGAGGGTACTGGTGCTTCTGAACAAGCTAATGAGGAAATGTATGACTGAAAGGAATGGTCCAACTAAGATCTGTTGAAATTTGTAAGTATCTTCTCCTTGTTATGCTAATCTGTTTTTTGTTTTACACAAATATATTGACTTTATTCCTTATAACCCTTTTTAGGGTGCCAAACTGTTTAGGGAAATCCTTTCCAGATTGAAAAATTCAGGAAAGCTTGAGGAAGAGTTATCCAAATCTTTGTCTGAATGGAAGACAAAATATGAAGACTTGTTGAATACCTCTGAGGCTGAGAAGATTGCCTTATCTGATCAGCTACAAGCAAAGGATGATGAGTTGAAGATCATGACTGCTGAGCTCCAAACCCATGTAGCTACTGCCATTGAAGTCAAATCCAAAATGGAAAAAATGATAGCCGACTGGAAGTGGAAAGAAATGATCTCAAGAATGCCTTCCACGATCGGATGGCCAAAGCTATTACCGATTACAGAGAACTCGATTTACCGGGCCGGAAATATAAAGATGCTCTTGGCTCCTTTATATGGTATGGATTCTTCAGACCTTGATGATGTAAAAACAATAGGTTCTCGACGTTGATATCGCCAAGCTGACTCACTCGGGTTGGAACATGAGTGATGCCCCTTAGCCGACTAGGCCAGGTTCAAGGAATTTAGAGATTGAGTTAATTTGGTCTCCAAAAAATATGCTAAAAAGCCTCCTGCTGCTCAACCTGGCTCATCATCTCAAGCTCAAATTAACAACATCTTTAACTTATTTTTCCTTCAGATTTAAATTCCAAACTTTACTTTGCAACTTTGCTACCATTTTGTATGGTGCTTTTTTGTGTAACCTTCATATTTTTTATGAATTTGCTGCCATTTAGTATGGGGAATTTGCTACCATTTGGTATGGTCTTTACCCCCCTAATATGATACATGATTTGTTGGAAAAATATATATCATATTTTGAGTCCTCTTTTATTTTTTTAAAGATTTTGACGTCCAGGCATGAGGCCTGTTAAGTTTAAGACCTGACCTGAAGTCTGTTTCATGTAAGACCTGATTTGAGGTCTTAACTTGGTCAGATGTTTCAGACTTAAAAGTTTTTCTTTTCTCTTTTTATAAGAGTTTATGACCTGACCTGAGGTCTGTTACGTTTAAGACCTGACTTGAGGTCTTAACTCGGTCTGATGTTTCGACCTAAAATTTTTTTCTTCTCTTTTTATAAGAGTTTATGACTTGACCTGAGGTCTGTTACGTTTAAGACCTGACTTGAGGTCTTAATTTGGTCTGATGTTTCAGACCTAAATTTTTTTTTCTTCTCTTTTTATAAGAGTTTATGACCTGACCTGAGGTCTGTTACGTTTAAGGCCTAACTTGAGGTCTTAACTTGGTCTGAGGTTTCAGACAAAAAAAAAATTTCTTTTTTTTTATAAGAGTTTATTACCTGACCTGAGGGCTGTTTAGTTTAAGACCTGACTTGAGGTCTTAACTTGGTCTGATGTTTCAGACCTAAATTTTTTTCTTCTCTTTGTATAAGAGTTTATGACCTGACCTGAGGTTTGTTACGTTTAAGGCTTGACTTGAGGTCTTAACTTGGTCTAATGTTTCAGACTTAGTGAACTTTTCTCTTTATGCAAGAATTTAAAGACAGAATTGTATTACAGCAAACACGATTTTCATTCAACACAATTCAAAGAATTCAACATAACAACACAGTGCATAAAAACTTGAGGAATAACAAAACGATAAGTTGTTAAGGGTCAAATTATAGTGTTTTTAAGGATATATTTCACCTCAATTTCCCCCATATACGTATGATTTTCATAGAATTCGAGGTTTATAGTGAAATATTGAGTGAATGAGGTTTTCAACGGTTAAATATGAAAACGTATCAATTTATACGATTATTTGATTGTTTTATATGGTTTTGGATATTGTTACGTTTTTGTGGTGTTTCGATGCAATGTAGATACATGTTTTTGACTTGGAAGAGGATAAAGATGGAGATAAAGCTTGGAATGAAGCTTTCAAGCAGCCGAACTTCCGATGCAGTTCTTGATATGATATACACTGATTTGACTCTCGACCTCAAGAGAAGATTTGTAAGGCTTGAAGAGAGGATTCTACAAGATTTTGAATCACTTCATTCCGACTTACGAGGCCCGAGATATGAGCGTTACAAGTTTGGATGCTGTTGCTGAAACTACTGGAAAATGTCGTAATATACTCGTAATACGACGGGCTAGTCAAAAAGGCGTTTTCTGAAGAAGAGTCCTTAATGGAAGTTGTAGAGTTTTCCGAGGGCTTAATTATGACATTCGGATCATAATTTTTGGAGGTCTACAACTCAAGATATGAATTTTAAAAGTTTCATTCCTAAATCCATAATATCCACCGACCTTCACCCACCGACATACATAAAAATCCTAATTGGAAAAGGAAAATTGTCACCCGCAATTATTTTTTAGCCGCCTTAGCTTACCCTATATATATATGCACAAAGATGCAACCCTAATGGATATACCAATTTAATTTATACAACAAGATATTGACAGAGAGCAATGCCACTCACGAGAAAGTAGGCGGTCACCCGAGCCTTGTGCTCGGGTGATCCGGGGTTAGATTA
The DNA here is from genome assembly GCA_026214975.1 of Gentiana macrophylla. Lineage (NCBI taxonomy): Eukaryota > Viridiplantae > Streptophyta > Magnoliopsida > Gentianales > Gentianaceae > Gentiana > Gentiana macrophylla. Next base: position 93,163,216 of record CM047808.1, on the reverse strand, counting down.
GGATGTCGTTTTTCTTCCGTTTTCGATTCATGGATTCAATCATGTACCAAACTATGTGAGTTTATTTTTAATTTATTCAATCCTTATTTATTTTTCATGATCTTTAATTTATTTTGTATCGTTCTATGATTATGATGCTATTATGTGAATTTATATCGAGAGATATGTTTACTAATTGATATGTTTACAACATACGGAAGTTGCGTAGACTAGATCACCATAGAAAGATAGGATCTTTAATCATTAATTATATGACAAATTAATTGGTTAATTATCTAGGTTGTTAGATTCTAAAATACGAGAGTTAACCTGAATCTACACCGAGTTTTGTTTGGTAAATCGATCTCAACATTCGGAAGATGAGAGATTGATAAATTGGACTCACTAAGGAATTAGGAATCCATAGCTTGAGATTAAATTCACTAAGGAATTAGGGATTTGTATCTCGTGTAAAGTGAAACCACAATTTGAATTAAAATCATGAGATGAACTAGGTTTGAAATCACTTGGTTTGTGCACTGTTTGATCCCATGTATCTTTAGTTTAGTTTAGGTTAGTTTTATTTTGTTTCGTAGGTTAGATTTATTTTAATTGCTCTTTCGTTTATTTTATTTGTTCTTTCGTTTATTTTGTTTTTCTTGAGTAACAATTGAAAGGAATTAGTGAAATTAGATTCAACATCCCTTTTCCCTGAGGACAAGTTGCAATTTAAGTGTGGGGGAGGGGATGGTTTATGTGTATCTACTTTCATTTGCTCATATTAGTTATAATTTTCTATGAAAATTGCAAAATTTTCAAAATTTTGTTTCGTCCCGAGTAACATTTCAATTGCATGCTAGTTTTATAATCTGCACCCTTTAGTTGTTATCATGAGTCATATCATGTTCGAGAATAGGTTTAGTAAGTCGATACTCACTTGAACTTCATTTCACGAACCTATTAGATGAAGAGCCAAATATAGAATAGTTTCCGGTTAGTTAAAGGAAAGTTAATTCTTGATACTGATAACACTTATTTAGCATTAATGAAAGTTAAGAACTAGTGCTATACTCACAGCTAGAATCTCAAGACCTTAGTGTTTTGAAAACTTTAAGAGTCTTGAATGTGTTAGAAATATATTTGACCGAGAGTTTCCAAAGAGTTTGAAAAATATAAAAATATATATATCTATAAATAGAAATAAATGAATAGAATTTCTTTATGGAATTTTGTTTGTAACTATCACCTCGAGTCCATTTGGATCTTGCCCCAAATGGGGAGTGTGGTTTACCTTGACAAGTAAGGATTGAGTGATCTCAGGGTGACTGCCTCTAATGTAGGGAGTGTGTTATACTTTTGAGACGCGACGATAGGAAATATAAAATATAAGTTTTTTGGAATTCTAAGTCAAGTTGATCTAAACCAGTAGAGACCGAAAGGTATTTTCTTGGTACTAAGTAAAGGAATTTAGTTGTGAGTTGGTTACTATGTTCTTGGTAATTAGTTTTTGTTAGGTAAGTGCTGTAGATAGAATGAAGTTTTCGTTTAGTTGACCGGATAACTGTTAGTGCTTGATGTATTATATCAAGAGAGGATCGGTGGAAGTTTAGTAGGTTCTGCACACACATCACCGAGTGGGGTCGATTTGCTGAATACTAGCTTGTCATGATTTTGACTATATCTCGTGTCAGGTTATGTGGATTCTTGATAGTATGTTCTTGTTTTGTCTTGCTCGGGGCGAGCAAGGTTTAAGTGTGGGGGAGTTGTTAAGGGTGATTTTATACGTTTTATAAGGATATATTTTATATCAATTTCCCCCGTATATGGATGTTTTTCGTAGAATTCGAGCTTATAATCGATTAATTGTGTTAATAGTGTTTTTAATAGGTTAATTGCAAAATGTAACGATTTATGTGCTTAAATTGTGATTTTATGTTATTTTGGGATTGTGTTACGCTTTGGTATATTTTCCTATGTTATAGATACATATTTTGGCATGCAAGAGGATTAAATGATGAGGTTTTGCATGGAAGAGAAGTGAAATGGAAGGAAGATGGAGATAAAGCTTGGAATGAAGCTTTCAAGCAGCCGAACTTCCGATGCAGTTCTTGATATGATATACACTGATTTGACACTCGACCTCAAGAGAAGAGTTGTAGGGCTTGAAGAGAGGATTCTATAGGATTTTGAATCACTTCATTCCGACTTACGAGGCCCGAGATATGAGCGTTACAAGTTTGGATAATGATGCTGTGGTATTGGAAAATCCCGAAAAATACTCGTGTACGACGGGCTAAGCAAAAGGCGTTTTCAAGAGAAGAGTCCTTAATGAAAGTTGTAGAGTTTTCCGAGAGCTTAATTATGACATTCGGATCATAATTTTTGGAGGTCTACAACTCAAGATATGAATTTTAGAAGTTTTGTTCCATTCAGTCCAAGGTCAGTAAACGGGCGTCCCATGCAAGCTTTTCGATTCAGAGTCTTCAGTTTTGAAGTAAATCAGCGTCCATGAAGCGTCCGGGGAGTAGCGGCAATACAGAGAGGTCAGACGAGCAGCAAACTAACGTTCAACCTCAATTCAAGCTTATGAACGCACGTCCATGCTGTGAAACGAGCGTTCAGCCAAACTACATGCACAACCGACTTAAGCAGCCGCATATGCATAATTGAATAGCCGACATACCTCTCTATATATACAGCAGCTTCCAATCCCATAATTCATATCATTACATAATTCCTGCGGCATATTATTAGTGCGGCGAATCGATCATCTGGGAGTTCATATCGGTCACCCGAGCCTTGTGCTCGGGTGATCCGGGGTTAGATTAGGATGTCGTTTTTTCCGTTTATTTCGTTGTTGATCCGTGGAGTTCATCCAATGTATCAAAACTACGTGAGTTTAATCTTTTAATTTATTCAGTCCTTTATTTATTTTCATGATGTTTAATTTGTTTTGTATTCTTTCTATGATCTTTGATGCTATTATGTGAATTTATATCGAGAGATATGTTTACTAATTGATATGTTTACAACATACGAGAGTTGCGTAGACTAGATCACCATAGAAAGATAGGATTTTTAATCATTAATGATGACAAATTAATCGATTAATTATCTAGGTTGTTAGGTTCTAAAATACGAGAGTTAACCTGAATCTACACCTTCGTTTTGTATGGAATATTGGTCTCAACATTCGAGAGAGGAGAGATCGATAATTGAATTCACTAAGGAATTAGGGATTCATAGCTTGAGAAATAGATTCACTAAGGAATTAGGAATTTGTATCTCGTGTAAAGGTGAAACCACAATTTGAATTAAAATCATGAGATGAACTAGGATTGAAATCACTTGGTTTGTATGATGTTTGATCCCATGTATCCTTAGTTTAGGTTTTTATTATTTGTTCTAGTTTAGATTTAGTTTACTTGTTCTATGAGTTTATTTGTTAGTTCTTCGTTTATTTGTTTTCGTTAGTAACAATTGAGAGGATTAATTAGATTAGATTCAACATCCCTTTTCCCTGAGGATCGATACCCGTACTTATCCAACTTTACTAGCAACTACCCGGTATTCGGCCGTTAGGAGGTAGTTTTGCATGGTAGTATAGGTTTTATAAATTTTCTTTTGTTTTAATGATGCAAAATCTCCCAACAAAAGTTGGCGCCGTTGCCGGGAATAGGTGTCATGTTGAATCTAGTCTTGATATTTCTCGATTTTGTTACGCTTATTTTTCGCTTTAATAAAAGTAGCGTATACCAAGTTGAGAGTTTTTATTTTGCCGTGTTTCGATGACCGTTAGGTTAAGAATGTGCAAAAGTTTTTTACTCAACTTGTTTTACGTGAAGTTTATATGTTTAGTTGTTTCCTCATCTAACTGTCTGTGCTTAAATTTGATGTGGCTGCCTCGTTATTGGTGTTTAGAAGTGGAATATTAGGGTTGCTGTGTATTTCCTGCAAATCTGTGCATGTCTGTTGTTTTGGACGAGCGTCTTTTCTGTTGGACGCCCGTCCATTTCTTCATCTGCAGGTGAACGAGCGTTGGAAGTATTGGACGCTCGTCCGTTCAAATATTTTCAATCCTGTTCTGATTTAGAGGACCAGACGAGCGCCTATACTTTCGAACGCCCGTCCGGTCGGTTTTCAAAGCGATTTAGCGTTTGTTTTGATGAACGCTCGTCCGGGGCTGAATTGCAGGTGAACGCCCGTCTGTTTTGCTAAACGCCAGTTCATGGTCCAGGTTCTTCTTGATCTTGTTTTAATGCTTTTATTTAACTTGGATTGCTTTCATTCGAGCTTCTGTGGCTAAGTAATATTACATAGATGTCCTGAACCTACATATTTTATATTTTTCCATCTATGAATCCATGTTAGATAATTGATTCATTTCTTATACTTGATTCATGCATGCTATAGTATCGCCGGTTCTCATATGCTATAGTTGTTATGTTAATGTTAGTGTAGCTAATGTCGCTTTCACGTAGGTCGCATATCTTGTCATGAATCTTATTAGCGTTAAGACTTACGTGCTTCCTTTGTTTTTATAGTTCATATGGGTAGCTATCGCCGGTTTTCCGTATGCTACAACTCGGACCATATGAGTTATATCTTTTAGTATGTACAAACTGTTGGTTTCCATAAGTCTATCACTTTAGATAAGTCTTAAGGCGCGTCTGCATGTAGTGGACAAAGACTGCGCTTATCGTAACTTTGTCATTATGTGGTAGACGTTTATATGCATGTTATGTTGCACATTAGTAGGCTAGTTTTCGTTTCTTTTATTTTCTTTTATTTTTGCATATCATTTAGATGCATATCATTTAGTTGCATGTCATATAGTTGCATTGTTTTTCTATTTTTCTTTATTTTTCTTGAGAGTAGTTAATCGCCGGGTTTCGTAATACTACCTCGTTTTTATTTTTAGGATTGCATATCATATAGATTGCATTGTACTTTGTTTTCATATAGTTGCACCTAGCCTACTGAGTTTGTGATATTTTCATGTATATGTATTCCATCTTTATTTGAGCATAATTTGAATATCTCTATAAATTCTTTTCCTTATGTGCTTTATTTGTATAAGTCTAATCTTTTCCCGTAGACTCTTTTTGCACTAATCAAGTCTGGGAGGATACTTTATATAGCGATTGTGCACTTTCACGATGTATTCGGTTGTCTGTGATGCTCCACGATCTCATCGAGCTATGCAAGCAATCCTGGTTCTTGTTGGTTCCTCCGAGAATTGCCAAACATCCAATCACCTAAGTACTCTTACCTTTTCTTTATTTCTGTACAACTTGAGGACAAGTTGCAATCTAAGTGTTGGGGAAGGGATAGATGATTTATGTGTCTACTTTCGTTTGCTCATATTTTTAGTATTTCTATGAAAAGTGCTTAATTTTCAAATTTTTGTTATATCCCGAGTAGACAAAAGGCATATCTTTGCTTGAGTTTATATCATTTTTGCTATATTTTGTATATTTAGTAATTTTAGTTGTTTCACCCGACATTTTTTTTCACATGCCATAGTAAATGATGAGCTAAATGTTGAAAGCCTACCCCATTTTAGTTGGAGATTTTTGATGATTATAGCATGTTTCTTTGCTTATGTACAATTCTTGAAAAGTTTAGTAGTTTGTATTCTAGGATTAAAGTATGACATCTTGTGAATATCTATAAGTTTGAATGTGATAAGTGAAACGTGATTAAGTCTTTGCAATAGTAATAAATTGTTTACTTGAGGTGTTATGCTCGGTTGGTGCATGCTACTAGAAAATAATCTTTTCCACCGCCAAATTGTAAATCTCTAAGTAACATAATTGTAATTGTGTGTGTCGGAAGTCGGTTTATGATTTGGGTGAGGTAGGGTGTACCACGTATGTCCTATTCCACTATGATGACCAAAGCTCACGACGATCGGTTTATAGTCGCCTTATGATTGGAGTAAGGTAGGGGATTATCTTGAAATGTCCTATTCTGCTATGAGGGCAAAAGCTTATTCTGATGTGTGTTAGAAAAGTGTGAAAAAAGTGAAAATATTGAAATATATTATTATGAATAAGTAAGGACTGAGTTATCGTTAATCTTATCCCCAGTATAAACTGAAAGATATGTTGTAGGGATTATCCTCTGAGTCTGTCAGAAATGTTTTAGATATTCTCTACTATTTCTTTTTGGGATATGTATGTTTTGTAAAGTGCCTGTTATAATTTTTGAATATTTCTAACTTAAATGGGAAACCGGGCTAGTTTTGGTTTGAATAACTTTCAAATTGTGGAACTTAGTGGAAGTTTATTATGGCTATACACACACTACACGGGTGAACTTCTAAGTTATTGAATATACTTTATATTTGTATAGATGTTTATTTGTCTCGAGCTTGATTTTTGTTTTGTTTTGCTCGGGGACGAGCAAAAAGCTAAGTGTGGGGGTGTTGTTTAGGGTCAAATTGTATGGTTTTTATCGATATATTTTATATCAATTTCCCCCATATGTGGATGTTTTTCATAGAAATCGAGCCTTATATTGAGATATTGAGTAAATGGTGTTTTTAATAGGTTAATTGCAAAATGTAACGATTTATGTGCTTAAATTGTGATTTTATGTTATTTTGGGATTGTGTTACGCTTTGGTATATTTTCCTATATTGTAGATACATATTTTGGCATGCAAGAGGATTAAATGATGAGGTTTTGCATGGAAGAGAAGTGAAATGGAAGGAAGATGGAGATAAAGCTTGGAATGAAGCTTTCAAGCAGCTGAACTTCCGATGCAGTTCTTGATATGATAACAACCGATTTGACTCTGGACCTCAAGAGAAGATTTGTAGGGCTTGAAGAGAGGATTCTACAGGATTTTGAATCACTTCATTCCGACTTATGAGGCCCGAGATATGAGCGTTACAAGTTTGGATGCTGTTGCTGAAACTACTGGAAAATGTCGTAATATACTCGTAATACGACGGGCTAGTCAAAAAGGCGTTTTCTGAAGAAGAGTCCTTAATGGAAGTTGTAGAGTTTTCCGAGGGCTTAATTATGACATTCGGATCATAATTTTTGGAGGTCTACAACTCAAGATATGAATTTTAAAAGTTTCATTCCTAAATCCATAATATCCACCGACCTTCACCCAAATTGACATACATAAAAATCCTAATTGGAAAAGGAAAATTGTCAGCCGCAATTATTTTTTTAGCCGCCTTAGCTTACCCTATATATATGCACAGCATGCAACCCTAATGGATATACCAATTTAATTTATACAGCCGCATATTGACAGAGAGCAGCGGCCACTCTGAGGTCTCAAGGCCGGTCACCCGAGCCTTGTGCTCGGGTGATCCGGGGTTAGATTAGGATGTCGTTTTTCTTCCGTTTTCGATTCATGGATTCAATCATGTACCAAACTATGTGAGTTTATTTTTAATTTATTCAATCCTTATTTATTTTTCATGATCTTTAATTTATTTTGTATCGTTCTATGATTATGATGCTATTATGTGAATTTATATCGAGAGATATGTTTACTAATTGATATGTTTACAACATACGGAAGTTGCGTAGACTAGATCACCATAGAAAGATAGGATCTTTAATCATTAATTATGTGACAAATTAATTGGTTAATTATCTAGGTTGTTAGATTCTAAAATACGAGAGTTAACCTGAATCTACACCGAGTTTTGTTTGGTAAATCGATCTCAACATTCGGAAGATGAGAGATTGATAAATTGGACTCACTAAGGAATTAGGAATCCATAGCTTGAGATTAAATTCACTAAGGAATTAGGGATTTGTATCTCGTGTAAAGGTTGAAACCACAATTTGAATTAAAATCATGAGATGAACTAGGTTTGAAATCACTTGGTTTGTGCACTGTTTGATCCCATGTATCTTTAGTTTAGTTTAGGTTAGTTTTATTTTGTTTCGTAGGTTAGATTTATTTTAATTGCTCTTTCGTTTATTTTATTTGTTTTTTTGTTTATTCGTTTTTCCTAAGTAACAATTGAAAGGAATTAGTGAAATTAGATTCAACATCCCAATTCCCGTATGCTACATACCGCTCCGATGAATCTTTTAAGCTTTGAGACTTATGTGCTTCCTTGTTGTTTTTGTAATTCATATGGGTAGCTACTGTCGGTTTTCGTAATGCTACCATTCCAGTCTTATGAGTTATATCTGTTTAGTATAGCTAACTGTTGGTTTTCCATAATGCTATCACTTTCAATGAGTCTTAAAGCGCGTCTACACTGCATGTAATAAACAGTACTGTCGTTTATCGTAACCTGTCATTATCTGGTAGATGTTTATTATATGCATGTCGTGTTGCAAATGAGTGGGCTAGTTTTCTTTCTTTTATTTTTGCATATCATTTAGATGCATATCATTTAGTTGCATGTCATCTAGTTGCATTGTTTTTTCTATTTTTCTTTTATTTTTCTTGAGCGTAGTTAACTGTCGGTTTTCGTAATACTACCTCGTTTTTATTTTGTTTCGCACGGGCCGTAGTCACCGTAGAGTTGTCAGGGGTCAACTTGCTCAGCCTGAGCCTGTCAGAATTTATTTTTATTTATTTTATTTTTAGGATTGCATGTCATGTAATTTGCATTACAAGATACTTTCATGTAGTTGCACCTAGCCTACTACTTTGTAATATTTCATGTATATGTATTCCATCTTTATATGAGCTTAAATTTGAAATATCTCTATATCTCCTTTTTCATGTGCTTTATATATAATAATCTTTTTTTTCCCCGTAGACTCTTTTTGCAATCGATCAAGTCTGCAGGATATTTTTGATAGCTATTGTGCACTTTCACGATGAATTCGAGTTTACCTGTGATGCTCCACGATCTCTGAGCTATGCAAATAGCTTTGGTTTTTACCAATTTTTCCGAATTGCAAGCATCCAATCACTAAGTACTCTTACCTTTTCTTTATTTCTGTACAACTTGAGGACAAGTTGCAATCTAAGTGTGGGGGAAGGGATAGATGATTTATGTGTCTACTTTCGTTTGCTCATATTTTTAGTATTTCTATGAAAAGTGCTTAATTTTCAAATTTTTGTTATATCCCGAGTAGACAAAGGCATATCTTTGCTTGAGTTTATATCATTTTTGCTATATTCTCAGATATTTAGTAATTTTAGTTGTTTCACCCGACACTCTTTTTCACATGCCATAGTAAATGATGAGCTAAATGTTGAAAGCCTACCCCATTTTAGTTGGAGTTTTTTTATGATTATAGTATGTTTCTTTGCTTATGTACAATTCTTGAGAAGTTTAGTAGTTTGTATTCTAGGATTAAAGTATGACATACTGTGAATATCTATAAGTTTGAATGTGATAAGTGAAACGTGATTAAGTCTTTGCAATAGTAATAAATTGTTTACTTGAGGTGTTATGCTCGATTGAGTGCATGCTACTAGAAAATAATCTTTTCCACCGCCACCAGAAATCTCTAAGTAAACATAATTGTAATTGTGTGTGTCGAAGTCGGGTTTATGATTTGGGTGAGGTAGGGTGTACCACGTATGTCCTATTCCACTATGATGACCAAAGCTCACGACCAGTCGGTTTATAGTCGCCTTATGATTGGAGTAAGGTAGGGGATTATCTTGAAATGTCCTATTCTCGCTATGAGGCAAAAGCTTATTCGATGTGTGTTAGAAAAGTGTGAAAAAAGTGAAAATATTGAAATATTTTATTATGAATAAGTAAGGATCGAGTTATCGTTAATCTTATCCCAGATAAACCGAAAGATATGTTGTAGGGATTATCCTCTCAGTCCATCAGAAATGTTTTAGATATTCTCTACTATTTCTTTTTGGGATATGTATGTTTTGTAAAGTGCTGTTATAATTTTTGAATATTTCCAACTTAGATGGGAAACCGGCTAGTTTTGGTTTGAATAACTTTCAAATTGTGGAACTTAGTGGAAGTTTATTATGGCTATGCACACACTACACGGGTGAACTTCTAAGTTATTGAATATACTTCATATTTGTATGGATGTTTATTTGTCTCGAGCTTGACTTTGTTTTTTTTTGCTCGGGACGAGCAAGGTTTAAGTGTGGGGAGTTGTTAAGGGTCAAATTGTAGTGTTTTTAAGGATATATTTCACCTCAATTTCCCATATAATGTATGATTTTCATAGAATTCGAGGTTTATAGTGAAATATTGAGTGAATGGTGATTTAAAGAGTTAAATATGAAAACGTATCAATTTATACGATTATTTGATTGTTTTATATGGTTTCGGATATTGTTACGTTTTTGTGGTGTTTGGATGCAATGTAGATACATGTTTTTGACTTGGAAGAGGATAAAGATGGAGATAAAGCTTGGAATGAAGCTTTCAAGCAGCCGAACTTCCGACGCAGTTCTTGATATGATATAAAGTGATTTGACTCTCGACCTCAAGAGAAGAGTTGTAGGGCTTGAAGAGAGGATTCTACAGGATTTTGAGTCACTTCATTCCGACTTACGAGGCCCGAGATATGAGCGTTACAAGTTTGGATGCTGTTGCTGAAACTCTCGGAAAATGTCGTAATATACTCGTAATACGACGGGCTAATCAAAAGGCGTTTTCAAGAAGAGTCCTTAATGAAAGTTGTAGAGTTTTCCGAGAGCTTAATTATGACATTCGGATCATAATTTTTGGAGGTCTACAACTCAAGATATGAATTTTAGAAGTTTTATTGCAATCAAAGGAATTTGGTCCAGAGTCGAACGAGCGTCCGCATTCATCAAATCAAGTCCCATGATGGCAAATTCAATCTGAGACTTCAGATCGCCCTTGAACGAAGCGTCCCGATTTGCGGCCGAGTGTTCAGCCATTACCGACTTAAGCACCGATTAATTATCTATTTTAATAACCGCATGCAATATCTTAATTAAAAAATATGTTCCAAATTGACATAAAGAAGTTGACCTAGCCGACTCGCCATCCTATTTATACAAAGACTTCCAATCCCATAATTCATATCATTACATAATTCTGCGGCATATTATTAGTGCGGCGACGCATCACTGGAGTTCAAGGCGGTCACCCGAGCCTTGTGCTCGGGTGATCCGGGGTTAGATTAGGATATCATTTTTCCGTTTATTTCGTTGTTGATCCGTGGAGTTCATCCAATGTATCAAAACTACGTGAGTTTAATCTTTTAATTTATTCAGTCCTTTATTTATTTTCATGATGTTTAATTTGTTTTGTATTCTTTCTATGATCTTTGATGCTATTATGTGAATTTATATCGAGAGATATGTTTACTAATTGATATGTTTACAACATACGAGAGTTGCGTAGACTAGATCACCATAGAAAGATAGGATCTTTAATCATTGATGATGACAAATTAATCGATTAATTATCTAGGTTGTTAGATTCTAAAATACGGAAGTTAACTTGAATCTACATCTTCGTTTTGTTTGAATATTGGTCTCAACATTCGGAAGAGGAGAGATCGATAATTGAATTCACTAAGAGATTAGGGATTCATAGCCTGAGAAATAGATTCGCTAAGGAATTAGGGGTTTATATCTCGTGATATGGTGAAACCACAACTTGAATTAGAATCATGAATTGAACTAGGATTGAGATCACGTAGGTTTGTGCTTTGTTTGATCCCATGTCTTTTTAGTTTAGATTGTTTTATTTTGTTTTCCTAGGTTAGATTTATTCTCATTGTTCTTTACATTTTTATGTTTGCTTTTCGTTTATTCGGATCATAATTTTTGGAGGTCTACACATAAGCATCGAACTCTCTAGTTGGTTTTGTTGTTGATAAGCTTCCTCCGTCGACTCACCGCAAGGTTTCTAGCCAACAATCATGGTGAACAAGATTGCTGGATTGGAGAAATTCATCTCTGTGTAAAAAGGCTTGTGGCCGCAGCTTTTTGGTGTAAAATTGCGATCTCAATTATGTGATATGAATTAGGGTTAAGAGGCTGCTGCTATATATAGAGTTTTAAGTCGGTTATGACTAAGTCGGCAACGGGACGCTAAATGCCTTTCAATGGACGTTCGTTCACTTGGCTTGGGCGCTAATCAAACGCTCGCTCGCTGCGGTTTGACTCTCTCTCGCTCGATTTTGGCACTTGAACGCACGCGTTCATTTCACCAAACGCCCGTTCATAATGGACGGAAGATGGACGCCGTCGTCGGACTCCGTCTGGATCGACTTGAACTTGATTTCTTCATCCTTATCCAATTTCTTCAAGCCAATCCCAACTCTATCTCTTATAATTCGACTTGAGCTTCATTTATCCTCATTATATGCACGAAAATTAACTCCTACATGATAAATAAACAACGCAAAAATGTAATAAAACTCAACTAATAATAATTCCATTAAATCAACACTTAAAATCATCAGTTTTGCATACAATCATCTTAAAATCATCTTTACTCAATATTTACACTTAAACCCTTAATTCTCATGTAAATTACGCAAATGTGGGGAAAATAATAATGAAATAAACCTTTAATAATCATATAAATATGGCCTTAACAACTCCCCCACACTTAACTTTTTGTACGTCCTCGGACAAAACAATCAAAACTATAGCTCAACTTTATAAATAATCCACATAGATCTCTAACTCACGTAACAAAAGATACAACAACTATAGCAAATGATACCAACACAGAGATAGATTCGGTGTAAGTGTGACAAGCCATTCTCAATCTAACAAGCCTTTCAAAGAAATATCCTCTCAAAAATTCCAATGACTATCCTAGGTACAGACAGTAATAGCTCCACTCAAAGCCTTCCCACGCACTCAGGTAGATAATCCCTACAGCATATCATGCGGTTCTACTGGGTATAAGATCCATGATAACAAAGACTTTACTTTATTCTTATTCATCATTTTTCAAAATTTTCAAATTTGACGCATATCAGAATAAGCTCTTACCCATCATAGTAGTGTAGGACATTTCGTGATAATCCCCTACCTACTCAAATCATAAGGTAGCTATAAACTGACTATCGTGAGCTATTGGTCATCATAGTGGTATAGGACATACAAGGTATACCCTACCGCACTCAAATCATTAACCTGCTTCCGACAAACGTATTTATTAATAATTGCTCACTCACTTTATTTATTCACTTTTCAAAGTCATAAGTTACATCTCACTTATCACATTCAAACTTTATGATATTCACAGTACACGGTCTAACTTAGGTGTAACTATACTGACCTTCCTAAGATAAATCATTAAAAATAATGAAAGGATATAATTCAAAAGTCATGCTTCAATATCAAAGGCTCTCGTGAACGTGAAAAATGAATACTAGCTCCATGAAAGTAAAGACATGCTATAATTATCTCACTAAGTCACATACTATCATCGTTAGGAAACTACAACTAGCAAGCATTTAGTTTCAATCATATGCTCGAGATGCACAAAAATTTCAAATTTGCTCGAAATTTAACATTCACTCATATTTCAAAGATATAGCATAAAAACATACCCAAACACCCCCCCACACTTAAATCACATTATGTCCTCAGAATGTGCAAATATAAAAGAAAAGAAAACTCAGCTGGTTTCAACGGTGGTTGTCGGATGAAAGTTGGCAGAGGTCAGGCCGGAGCATGGATGTACCGCTGCAACTCGAATAGACAACACTGGACAGTAGTAACTCGAAAACCTGCTCAAAAGTATCTGCAACACTCGACATACCATATAATCTCGGGGTACACGGGGTATATGAGCAACACATAACACAAAACACTCACAATGAACGTAAGAGGAATAACCATCAACACAAAATCAACTAAAGTATTATTTCTAAAACAATAAAACAACCTAAGAATGAAAAAAAACAAATAACTAGGTTGCCTCCTAGGAGCGCTCTTTTAATGTCAATAGCTTGACACAGATTCCAAAAGATCAACCCGGATCGGGCCACTTTGGTTTAGCTGCCTTATGATTGGAGTAAGGTAGGGGATTATCTTGAAATGTCCTATTCTGCTATGAGGGCAAAAGCTTATTCTGATGTGCGTTAGGAAAAAGTGAAAAAATTGAGATATATCATGTTGAATAAGTTGAAGGACTTAGTTATCGTTAATCTTATCCCCAATATAAACTGAAAGATATGTTGTAGGGATTATCCTCTAAGTGTGTCGGAAATATTTTTAGATACTCTCTACTAACTTTTTCGAGTTTGTATGTTTTGTAAAGTACATGTTATGGTTTTGAATATTTCTAACTTAGATGGGAAACCGGGCTAGTTTTGGTTTGAATAACTTTCAAATTGTGGAACTTAGTGGAAGTTTATTATGGCTATGCACACACTCACTTGGGTGAACTTCTAAGTTATTGAATATACTTTATATTTGTATAGATGTTTATTTATCTCGAGCTTGACTTTGTTTTGTTTTGCTCGGGACGAGCAAAAAATAAGTGTGGGGGTGTTGTTTAGGGCTAAATTATAGTGATTTTCACATATATATTATACATCAATTTCCCTATATATGTATTCCTTTCATAGAAATTGAGCTATATATTCAAATATTGAGTGAATGAGGTTTTCAACGGTTAAATATGAAAACGTATCAATTTATACGATTATTTGATTGTTTTATATGGTTTTGGATATTGTTACGTTTTTTTGGTGTTTGGATGCAATGTAGATACATGTTTTTGACTTGGAAGAGGATAAAGATGGAGATAAAGCTTGGAATGAAGCATTCAAGCAGCCGAACTTCCGACGCAGTTCTTGATATGATATAAAGTGATTTGACTCTCGACCTCAAGAGAAGATTTGTAGGGCTTGAAGAGAGGATTCTACAGGATTTTGAATCACTTCATTCCGACTTATGAGGCCCGAGATATGAACGTTACAAGTTTGGATGCTGTTGCTAAAACTAGTGGAAAATCCCAAAACGACTCGTGTCTGACGGGCTAGTCAAAAAGGCGTTTTACAAGAAAGAGTCCTTAATGAAAGTTGTAGAGTTTTCCGAGGGCTTAATTATGACATTCGGATCATAATTTTTGGATAAGTACGGGTATCGATCCTCAGGGAAAAGGGATGTTGAATCTAATTTCACTAATTCCTTTCAATTGTTACTCAAGAAAAACAAAATAAACGAAAGAACAAATAAAATAAACGAAAGAGCAATTAAAATAAATCTAACCTACGAAACAAAATAAAACTAACCTAAACTAAACTAAAGATACATGGGATCAAACAGTGCACAAACCAAGTGATTTCAAACCTAGTTCATCTCATGATTTTAATTCAAATTGTGGTTTCACCTTTACACGAGATACAAATCCCTAATTCCTTAGTGAATTTAATCTCAAGCTATGGATTCCTAATTCCTTAGTGAGTCCAATTTATCAATCTCTCATCTTCCGAATGTTGAGATCGATTTACCAAACAAAACTCGGTGTAGATTCAGGTTAACTCTCGTATTTTAGAATCTAACAACCTAGATAATTAACCAATTAATTTGTCACATAATTAATGATTAAAGATCCTATCTTTCTATGGTGATCTAGTCTACGCAACTTCCGTATGTTGTAAACATATCAATTAGTAAACATATCTCTCGATATAAATTCACATAATAGCATCATAATCATAGAAACGATACAAAATAAATTAAAGATCATGAAAAATAAATAAGGATTGAATAAATTAAAAATAAACTCACATAGTTTGGTACATGATTGAATCCATGAATCAAAACGGAAGAAAACGACATCCTAATCTAACCCGGATCACCCGAGCACAAGGCTCGGGTGACCGCCTGAGATTCTCAGTGGCCATTGCTCTCTCTGTCAATATCTGGGCTGTATAAATTAAATTGGTATATCCATTAGGGTTGCATGCTGTGCATATATATATAGGAGTAAGCTAAAGCGGCTAAAAAAAAATTATTATGGTGACAATTTTCCTTTTCCAATTAGGATTTTTATGTATGTCGGCCGGGTGAAGGTCGGTGGATATTATGGATTTAGAAATGAAACTTTTAAAATTCATATCTTGAGTTGTAGACCTCCAAAAATTATGATCCGAATGTCATAATTAAGCCCTCGGAAAACTCTACAACTTCCATTAAGGACTCTTCTTCAGAAAATGCCTTTTTGACTAGCCCGTCGTATTACGAGTATATTACGACATTTTCCAGTAGTTTCAGCAACAGCATCCAAACTTGTAACGCTCATATCTCAGGCCTCGTAAGTCGGAATGAAGTGATTCAAAATCCTGTAGAATCCTCTCTTCAAGCCCTACAAATCTTCTCTTGAGGTCGAGAGTCAAATCAGTGTATATCATATCAAGAACTGCATCAGAAGTTCGGCTGCTTGAAAGCTTCATTCCAAGCTTTATCTCCATCTTTATCCTCTTCCAAGTCAAAAACATGTATCTACATTGCATCCAAACACCACAAAAACGTAACAATATCCAAAACCATATAAAACAATCAAATAATCGTATAAATTGATACGTGTTCATATTTAACCGTTGAAAACCTCATTCACTCAATATTTCACTATAAACCTCGAATTCTATGAAAATCATACGTATATGGGGGAAATTGAGGTGAAATATATCCTTAAAAACACTACAATTTGACCCTTAACAACTCCCCCACACTTAAACCTTGCTCGTCCCGAGCAAAACAAAACAAGAACATACCATCAAGAATCCACATAACCTCGACACGAGATATAGTCAAAATCATGACAAGCTAGTATTCAAAGAATCGACCTCACTCGGTGATGTGTGTGCGTAACCTACTAAACTTCCACCGATCCTCTCTCGATATAATACATCAAGCACTAACAGTTATCCGGTCAACTAAACGAAAACTTCATTCTATCTACAAGACTTACCTAACAAAAACTAATTACCAAGAACATAGTAACCAACTCACAACTAAATTCCTTTACTTAGTACCAAGAAAATACCTTTCGGTCTCTACTGGGTTTAGATCAACTTGACTTAGAATTCCAAAAAACTTATATTTTATATTTCCTATCGTCGCGTCTCAAAAGTATAACACACTCCCTACATTAGAGGCAACACCCCCGAGATCACTCAATCCCTTCATCATCCAAGGTAAACCACACTCCCATTTGGGGCGAAGTATCCAAATGGACTCGAGGTGATAGTTACAAACAAAATTCCATAAAAGAAATTCTATTCATTTATTTCTATTTATAGATATATATATTTTTATATTTTTCAAACTCTTTGGAAACTCTCGGTCAAATATATTTCTAACACATTCAAGACTCTTAAAGTTCTCAAGAACACTAAGGTACTGAGATTCTAACTGTGAGTATAGCACAAGTTCTTAACTTTCATTAATGCTAAATAAGTGTTATCTGCATCCGAGAATTGGCTATCCTTTAGCTAACCGAAACTATTCTATATTTGGCTCTTCATCTAATAGGTTCGTGAAATGAAGTTCAAGTGAGTATCGATTTACTAAACCTATTCTCAGAACATGATATGACTACTGATAACAACTAAAGGTGCCAGATTATAAAACTAGCATGCCAGTGAAATGTTACTCAGGACTAAACAAAAATTTTGAAAAATTTAGCACTTTTCATAGAAATACTAAAAATATGAGCAAATGAAAGTAGATACATAAATCATCTATCCCCTCCCCCACACTTAGATTGCAACTTGTCCTCAAGTTATACAGAAATAAAACAAATAGAGAACTTAGCTGATTGGATGCTTACAATTCCGGAAAAATTGGTAAAAACCAAAACTGCTGCATAGCTCAGTAGACTGTGGAGCATCACAGGTAAACTGAATTCATCGTGAAAGTGCACAATAGCTATCCAAAATATCCTGCAGACTTGATCAGTGCAAAAAGAGTCTACGGGGAAAAGATTAGACTTATACAAATAAAGCACATAAGGAAAAGAATTTATAGAGATATTCAAATTATGCTCAAATAAAGATGGAATACATATACATGAAAATATCACAAACTCGTAGGCTAGGTGCAACTATATGAAAACAAAGTACAATGCAATCTATATGATATGCAATCCTAAAAATAAAAACGAGGTAGTATTACGGAAACCGACAGTTAACTACTCTCAAGAAAAATAAAAGAAAAATAGAAAAACAATGCAACTATATGACATGCAACTAAATGATATGCATATAAATGATATGCAAAAATAAAAGAAAATAAAAGAAACGAAAACTAGCCTACTAATGTGCAACATAACATGCATATAAACGTCTACCACATAATGACAAAGTTACGATAAGCAAACGATCTTTGTCACTACTACATGCAGCGCCTTAAGACTTATCTAAAGTGATAAACTTATGGAAACCAACAGTTGTCTATACTAAAAAGATATAACTCATATGGTCCGAGTTGTAGCATACGGAAAACCGACAGTAGCTACCCATATGAACTATAAAAACAAAGGAAGCACGTAAGTCTTAACGCTAATAAGATTCATGACAAGATATGCAGCCTACGTAAACGACATTAGCTACACTAACATTAACATAACAACTATAGCATACGAGAACCGACAGTTACTATAGCATGCATGAACCAAGTATAAGAAATGAATCAATTATCTAACATGGATTCATAGATGGAAAAATATAAAATATGTAGGTTCAGGACATCTATGTAATATTACTTAGCCACAGAAGCTCGAATGAAAGCAATCCAAGTTAAATAAAAGCATTAAAACAAGATCAAGAAGAACTGGACCATGAATCGGCGTTTAGCAAAACAGACGGGCGTTCACTCGCAATTCAGCCCCGGACGGCGTTCATCAAAACAAACGCTGTGCGCTTTGAAAACCGACCGGACGGGCGTTCGAAAGTATAGACGCTCGTCTGTCCTCTAAATCGAAATGAGATTGAAAATATTTGAACGGACGGCGTCCAATACTTCCAACGCTGCGTTCACTGCGATGATGAAGAAGCGGGCGGGCGTCCC
This sequence comes from Gentiana macrophylla, assembly GCA_026214975.1. Lineage (NCBI taxonomy): Eukaryota > Viridiplantae > Streptophyta > Magnoliopsida > Gentianales > Gentianaceae > Gentiana > Gentiana macrophylla. Next base: position 93,144,292 of record CM047808.1, on the reverse strand, counting down.
AGCGAATGAGCGCTCGTCCATACAACAAGAATGCACAGACAGCAGAAAAACACAACAAAACCCTAAATACTTATGAACACAACACAAAGACACGTATCACAAGACCACGGCGACCTTATCAAATTAAGCACGAGGGGTTAGACTAGGTAACACATAAACATATAAACTTCACGTAAAACAAGTTGAGTAAAAAAACTTTTGCACATTCTTAACCTAACGGTCATCAAACACGGCAAAATAAAAACTCTCAACTTGGTATACGCTACTTTTATTAAAAACAAAAATAAAACGTAACAAAATCGAGAACTAACAAAACTAGATTCAACATGACACCTATTCCCGGCAACGGCGCCACTTTTTGTTGCGGAGATTTTGCATCATTAAAAACAAAGAAATTTATAAACCTATACTACCATGCAAAATTAACTCTAACCGACCAAAACATCGGGTTGTTGCCGGTAAAGTTTGATAGTGCAATATCGATCCACGAGGAAAGGTATGTTCAATCTACTCCATTAATCCTACCAATTGCTACTCAAGAAAACAAATAAGCGAAAGACAAAACATAGAAGCAGAAAAATAATTCAAATAATCTAACTCGAAGGAATAAAATAAACAATCTAATCTAAAGACATGAGATCACATAGGTTTGTGCATTATTTGATCCCATGTCTTTAGATTAGATTGTTTATTTTATTCCTTCGGTTAGATTATTTGAATTATTTTACTGCTTCTATGTTTTGTCTTTCGCTTATTTGTTTTCTTGAGTAGCAATTGGTAGGATTAATGGATTAGATTGAACATACCTTTTCCTGTGGATCGATACCGCATTTATCAAACTTTATCGCAACAACCCGATGTTTTGGTCGGTTAGGAGTTAGTTTTGCATGGTAGTATAGGTTTATAAATTTCTTTTGTTTTTAATGATGCAAAATCTCCGCAACATAAGTACTTGCCTTAAACATAAAATTTCTTCAGGTTAACTGCATTCCAGCTCCGTGGAATAGTTTTCCCTGTATCATCAGCTAATTGATAAGCCCCATTTCCATGTACTTTGATGATTTGATATGGTCCTTCCCAGTTAGGACTCAACTTCCCACTTGGTACTTGTCGGTTGACTTCGTTTTTATGTAAAACTAAATCACCCAGCTTGAAATAACTTTGTTTGACTCGTGAGTTGTAGTATTGAGACACTTGTTGCTTATACTTTGCCATTCATATCAAAGCAACATCCCTTCTTTCCTCCAACTCATCTTTAGCATGCCTCATCTCTTCTTCTTGGATCTGATCATCATATAGAATCATTCTTGGAGATGGCAATCCAATTTCAGCTGGTATCACAGCCTCACACCTATATGCTAAGGAAAATGGTGTTTCTTGTGTTGATGCATTTGGCGTAGTCCTTTAAGCCCAGAGTATATTTGGTAGATGTTCTACCCAATGTTTTCCTTCTTATTCTAGCCTCTTCTTGTTCTAGCCTCTTCTTCAAACCAACTTTGATCTGTCTGTTAGTCTGTTCCACTTGTCCATTAGCTTGTGGATGACCAACAGAGGTGAAACTCTGGGTTATACCCAATTCAGTACAATATTCCTTAACACCTCTGTCCTCAAATTAGGTACCATTGTCTGAGATTATGAGCTTAGGTATTCCATACCTGCATATTATATTATTCCACAAGAACTTTTGGATCTGTTTGGCTGTGACGGTAGTTAATGCTTCAGCCTCTACCCACTTAGTGAAATAATCAACAGCCACCACTAGAAATTGACAACTTCCTGGTGCTTTAGGCAATGGACCAACCAAATTTACACCCCACTGATCAAATGGCCAAGCTGAGATAACTGGGGTTAGGTTTTTGGGCGGCTGATGAGATAGATTACCAAAAACCTGGCGTGTCCTGCATGCCAATACTAACTCCTCTGCATCCTGTTGCATTTTGGGCCAATAGTAGCAAAACAATCTGCACTTCCGAGCTAAAGCTCTTGCTCCCATATGATTTCCACAGATTTCCAGATGGATTTCTCTTAGCAAATAGTTGCCATCCTCTATAGTGACACATCTTAACCAATGAGATATAAATGATTTTCTATACAAAATATCATTAAAGAGGGCATACCTATCAGATAAGCATTGGATTTTACGAGCCCGCCCTTTATCCTCTGGTAATCGTCCATCCCTCAGATATGCCACAATTGCACCCATCCATGTTTCCCTCTGTGTAACTGGCTGTACCTCAGATACCTCATAGTTGCGCTGATTTAACTGCTCAATTAAAACCCTTTTGTCTGATAGTAAGTTTGAAGCTAATTTGGATAAAGCATCTGCTCGAGTATTTTGCGATCTGGGGACTTGCTCTACTTGAACTTCCTGAAATTGATCAATCTTTGACTGAGCCAGAGATAAATACTTTTTCATGGGTTCTTCTTTTGCCTCATATTCTCCTCTTATATGGTTAACCACTAATTGAGAATCACTGTAGACTTTAAGACGTTGAACTCCCAACTTCAAAGCTAAAATCAACCCTGTGTTCAATGCCTCGTATTCAGCTTCATTATTGGTTGCGTGAAACTTAAGGTGTAACGCATAGGGGAACTCTTCACCCCTCGGGCTGATAAGGAGGAGACGTGCTCCTGATCCACTCTTACTAGATGCCCCATCAACAAATAGTTTCCATTGGTCTGATTCCTTAGAACACAAACGCCTATCAATAGAGATGGTCTTTTCCTCTGCTAAAAAATCTGCTAATGCTTGAGCCTTTATAGCAATTCTTGGTCTGAATTCCAAATCATAACTTTGCCAGTTCGACAACCCATTTTGCTAACCTTCCCAAGTATCCGGTGTACTAAGTATCTGTTTCAATGGTCGATCAATCGAAACCACAATCTGATGGCTTTGAAAATAAGACCTCAACTTCATTGATGCATGAACCAACACCAACGCCAAGACTAGCTTCTCTCAGATCTGAATACGACTTGAGGCCTATGTAATGCTTTGCTTGTATAATATACAGAGTTTTCAGAAGTGCTCATTGTCAGTTCGGACTAAGACAAATACCGATAGCCTCATCACGAGATAAACAAATAAAGATATAGAACTTCTCCTCACGGGAGATGTTAAAGTTAGTAACTCCGAAATATATTCCTTCAATTCACAAAAGCTCTCTAACGATCCGTGCCCCACCGAAATGAGGTTACTTTCCATAGAATCTTGAAAAGGGTAACGACGTTATGCAGATCGTGATAAGAACCTGTTTAAAGCTGCTAATCTACCAGTTAACATTTGAACTTCTTTGATGCTGGTAGGTGGTTGCATCATCTTCAAAGCATTCAACTTATCAGGATTGGCACTAATACGGTCTTTTGAGTTCATGTAACCTAAGAATTTTCCAGATCTAACACCAAAGGTACACTTCTTCGGATTTAGCTTCATTTTTGTACTTCAGAGTACATCACAAACATCATTTACATCATGCAAATATTGATCTAAAGACCTACTTTTGATCAATAAATCGTCCACATACACCTCCATGGATCTACCTATCTGAGTGCTTAAAATTCGATTGACTGCCCTTTGGTACGTGGCACCTGCGTTTTTCAAACCGAATGGCATAGTTACATAGTAATACGTACCGAATTTAGTGATGAAAGCTGTTTTCTCTGCATCTTTAGGGTCCATAAAGATCTGATGATATCCTTTATATGCGTCCAGGAATCCAAAGATTTCAAATCCCACAGTTGAATCCACTAGTCTGTCAATTCTAGGTGATGTATAACTGTCTTTAGGACATGCTTTGTTCAAGTCTGTGAAATCTACGCACATTCTCCAGGACCCATCTGGTTTCTTCACCAACACTGGATTGGCTAGCCATTCTGGATAAATCACTTCTTTAACGATTCCTGCTTGTTTTAGTTTTGCAACCTCTTGTTCTGTAACTGAAATTCATTCTGGTGCAAAATGCCTCTTTTTTTGTCGAACATAGGGTCTGTTCAGGTCCACATTTAACCTATGGACTACCAAATCTGGTGATAAACCTGGCATATCATCTGTCTTCCAAGCAAAGACATCATTTTACTCTTTAAGCAGACTTGTTAAAGCCGTTTTATAATGATCTAGAATCCAGGAACCCACAGCAACTACTTACTCTGATCCCTGTTCGCCAATTTGTACTGTCTCTGTTTGATCAGCTGATACCCATGTCTTTTCCTCTTCTGGCAATAACTCTTCTAAAGTTACTTGCTGAACAAACTTCTTTTCATCGACCACAGATGTATAACAGCTCCTGGCAACTTCTACATCCCCTTTTATCTCAACTGACCCAGAATTATGTGGGAATTTCAAACTATTATGCGCTGAAGAGGTAACCGCTCGTAGATCAGTAATTGCTGGCCTTCCCATGATAATGTTATAAGCAGATGGGGCTTTAACAACAATATAATTTACCATCATGGTCCTGCCCTTTGGAAAATTACCATAGGCTGTAGGCAATGTAATCATGCCCATAAGATGGATAGGTGGACCTGAAAATCCAAATAGGGGAGTAGACAGCGGGATTAAGTCCGATTCCTTTAACTTCATGGCCTGGAACGCCCTGAAATATAGAATGTTAATAGCACTTCCTGTGTCCACACAGATCCCTTTTACCAAATTTTTACTGACAACGGCTTCGATAACTAATCCTTCATTGTTCATGATCAGAGGCAATGGATCTTCTGGTCCATACTTGACTTCCCCTACAACTTTTTGCCGCTTACCAGAACCTTGATCTTTACTTATAGAATCCACTGTTTGCTTGTCCTTCTGATCTGTCCTTCTGGGACCTCCGATAATCATGTTAACAGTATTTACGGGTCTGTTGTCGATCTGACCATCATGATCCGGAGACGGGTTACTGTTCCTTCTCTGATCATGATGCATGTTCCTATCATGATGATAGTTCCCTCTTTTGAATTCCCTACACCCTCTGGGATCTTCATTGCGGGATCTATCAATGACCTAATCAATTTTCCCTTCCATAACCGCCACGTCGATATCCCTGATCAATTCTCTGCAGGTTTCTGTATTATGACCAATGTCCTGATGAAACTTACAGAATTTATTTTGGTCCATCTTTTCCCTTGGTCCTCTCATAGGAGGTGGAACTCGTGCTATGCCCTTGCGTTCCATGATAGCCAAAACTTGTTCTCGTGATGGATTCAATGGTTTTAGGTCTCTGTCCTACAAAACACCTTTTTTACCCAACCTATCAATTATAGGTGCCTGGACTCTGTCCCAAACCGATTCACGTTTCTTATCTAGTTTATTTTCTAATTCGCCTCTCTTGAGATCCCCTTTCTCTAACTCACGCTTAGCACGGCTGGCTTTTTCACCTTGACAATGCTTAAAGGCAATTGATAAGCATTCTTCCATAGTTCTGGGATTTTTCCCATTTAACTTAGCATGTAACCTCCCTTCCCATAGTCCTGCTACGAATGAGGCTATTAAGAAATGATCATCAACGTCGGCCACCTGGGTTGACTCAACATTGAACCTTTTGATGAACTGCAAAACTGTTTCATCAGATTTCTGCTTAATGGTAAGCAAATGAGTACTATTTCTTTGAAATGGTCTCGCCGCGATGAACATACTCATAAATTTCTTAGTTAAAACTGCAAAATTGGTTATAGACCTGGGAGGTAATTTGTTAAACCAGTCTCTAGCCCACCCAGATAAGAGTGCTGGGAACGCCTTACACTTCATCTCGTCTGGAGCATTATACAATTGCATATGCGCTATGTATTGATGCATATGATCATAGGGGTCCTTGGTCCCATCATACGGGCTGATTTTTGGAATCTTAAATCCTCTGGGGCATGGATAAGCATCAATATATTCCGCAAAAGGTGAAGCCAAATTGAACTCGTCTTCCTCATCTTCTAATAGGGCATCTAACTCAGCTCTGGCTGAATCATTCGTTTGGCGAGTTCTATTCCTGATAATCCGACAACTGGACTCAGCCGCCTCTTTATAACCGTCCTTTTCTTTTGCTGGTGGGGGTGGTTCCTCATTTTCTTTCCCTTTTTTCACACTCTCAAAAAGAGCCTGGAATTCGGCAGCCCCCATTGCCTTCAGAGCATCCACTAGGACCTGCCTAGCCGGATCCTGTGCATCTTGTTGATTCTCCGGTTGTATTTCGGCATCATGCTCCTGATGAATTTCCTGCAGATTTTCCACACTTTGGGCTGTACTTGCCAGATCTTTTTCTTGCTGATTTTTCTTAGGTTTCATATTGTTATCTACTCTGTAAACCTGCCACTAGAAACAAAAATTACCCTGCTTCTAGCGCCAATGATTAAACTCAGAATGAAATATAAGAACTTTATGGTTTTTCTTGCTCTAGGATGAAATAGAGAGTAGAGTTTTTTTGGACTGAACTCATACGAGCTGCCTACGTATCCAAATATATATTTGGAATCAAGTCCAACCATAGTTCAGGCGGTTATATTTCGGAGTGGAGTTAGTGGGTAGTTATGTGGTCCTACCATGTCTCACGTCTGTGTCTAACCGCTCCTCTTCATACATATACATAAGCCTTCGATTTGTTCTCTTCTGACCAGGGACCTGCCCTGGTCGTCTAATCCATTTGAATGTTAATTCACATCCTGGATCTAATCTTTCTATGACCAGGGACCTGCCCTGGTCATCTGTCCCATATTGTTATCTTGACTCTCAGATTGAATACAAATCTGACCTGGTCTGCTAGTCTATTCGTCGAATGTACGCCACGTGGATATATTCGGGTCAACCTCAATTAGAGAGCTTCCAAAAAGATGCTTATGGGCGAAGGGATAGCTGTCGCATATATAGATGACGGATGTTAAAAACCAAGAATTTCATATGGGAATATATTGCAGAGTGGATCACTCTTTTAGATGATCATCATAACATTCAGCTATTGGATTGTAATTCTAGATTGAAAGTCCATCTGAATAGCGTTCATGAGTGCTTAAGGTTTTCATCTGCATTTTTAGTGGACTTATCAAACGATATGAAACTAATGATTGTGCAGGCAGCAGCAAAAATTCTTGGGCTTGTTTATCTTTAATACATATATATGCATTGGACCATAAAATGCAGATCATCGTGAAGACCCTCACGATGAAGACGATAACCATCGAGGTTGAATCCTCCAACAATGTCAAATCCAAGATTCAGGACAAGGAAGGCATCCCACCGGACCAGCAGCGTATGATTTTCGCCGGTAAGTAGCTCGAGGACGACCAAACCCTAGATGACTACAATATCCAGCAGGAATCAACTCTTCACTTGGTCCTCCGTCTCCGTGGTGGTGCTAAGAAGAGGAAGAAGGAGAAGGTAAAGCTCGTCGTGCTTCTGTTTTACAGGGCTGATGATTCTGGTAAGGTTCAGAGGCTGAGGAAGGAGTGCCCTAATGATGAGTGTGGTGCTGGTAGTTTCATGGCTAATCATTTTGAATTTTTGATAGGCGCTATTGTGGCAAGTGCGGTCTCACCTATGTTTACCAGAAGGGTGGAGGTGAATAGCTCCATTTTTTTCTCCCATGGTTTTGATGTTATTTTTGTTTACAGATTGCTGGTAGCATGTAATCTTTTTAGATGCTTCTTTTTCAAGGATTGTTTTGATATAATATTTGATACTAATTTTGGGTTATTATCTGCAATTCTGCTTCATTTCTCGTGTTATGTTTGCAAGGGCAGATCTTTTCCATACTCCTTTTGATATTGTGTGGCATACTTAATTATTTCCTCAATTCTTCATATCTTAGCTCTACTGAGCTTGGAACAACGTGGCTAGGTTTTAGAGTCTATTTTTTTTTGTCACCATTCCTAATCAAATGGCCTAAGTAATTGTTTATTAGTTCTGGGATTGATTTCTGTTTTTTGTTTGAGTGGTCTTTGTGTGTTAATTGCACTTGGAGATTGATGCTGAAGAAATTAGTTAATAATAAAAACATATATGCATTGGACTGCTTAGTACTAGTAACAAACATCACCAAGTTTGGCTTGCAGCAAATGTAATATTCAATCGTACCTTCTTGTTAAGTTGGAAAAATATCAAATGAGATATCAGAATAAAGAGGAAGAAAAAATATGAATTGCATCGTCACTACGTCTTCACATGTCACTTCATCTTCACATGTCACTGAATCGCGGCGATTTTTATGAAGAAAAAATTCGATTTTCAGAAATTAAGTCAAAAAAATATCAAATGAGATATCAGAATAAAGAGGAAGAAAAAAATATGAATTGCATCGTCACTACGTTTTCACATGTCTTTTCATCTTTACATGTCACTTCATCTTCACATGTCACTGCATCACGGCGTCATTGCATCGCATCGATTTTTATGAAGAAAAAAAATTTGATTTTCAGAAATTAAATTGGAAAAAATTGTTCGGACAACGGTTGGGTTATGTGCAATTTTTCATACACGTTAATAATATTTTGGTTATGAAAACTAGTTATATAGGTCAATGCATCGCGGTGGTCACTACATGACGGTGGTGAATGCATCGCGGTGGCCACTGCATGACGGTAGTCAATGCATCGGGGTGGTCACTGTATCGAGGTGGTGCATGCATCACACTGGTCAATGCATCGGGGGTGGTCACTGCATCGCGATGGTGAATGCATGGCAGTGGTCACTGCATGGCAGTGGTCAATGCATCAGAGTGGTCAATGCATCGCGGTGGTCAATGCATCGGGTTGGTCAATGCATCGCGGTGGTCAAGGCATGATGGTGGTCACTGCATCAGGGTGGTCACTACAACGCGGTGGTCAATGCATCCCGATGGTAAATGCATCGCGGTGTCTCTGCATCGGGGGTGGCCACTGCATCGCGGTGGTCAATAGATCGGGGGTGGTCAATGCATTGCGATGGTCACTTCATTGGAGGTGGTCACTGCATCGGGATGGTCACTGTACCGTGGTAGTCAATTAATCACGGTGGTGTATGCATTGTGGTGGTCACTGCATCGCGGTGGTGAATGCATCGCGGCGTCTCTGCATCGGGGGTGGGCACTACATCATGACGTCTCTGCATCGGGGGTGGGCACTGCATCGCGGTGGTCAATGGATCAGGGGTGGTCAATGTATCGCGATGGTCACTGCGTCGGAGGTTGTCACTGCATCGGGGGTGGCCACTGCATTACGGTGGTCAATGAATCGCGGTGGTGAGTGTGTTGGGGTGGTCACTGCATCGCGGTGGTGAATGCATCGCGTTGGCCACTGCATCGCGATGTCAATGCATCGGGGGTGGTCAATGCATTGCGGTGTCACTGCATCACGGTTGTCAGTGCAACGCGGTGTCACTTCATCGAGGTGTCTCTGCATTACGGCGTCTCTGCATCGGGGGTGGTCACTGCATCGCGGAGGTCACTGCATCGGGGTGGTCAATGCATCGTGTCGGTCAATGCATCGCGGTGTCACTGCATCGCGGTTGTCGGTGCATGGCGGTGTCACTTCATCAAGGCATCTCTACATCGAGGTGTCTCTGCATCGAGGGTGGTCACTGCATCACGTACGGTGTCTCTGGATCGGGGGTGCCCACTGCATCGGGGTTGGTCACTGCATCGCGGTGGTCAATTCATCGAGGTGGTCACCGGAAAAAAGAAAACCTTTTTTAGCGTCCTGAAAAAAAAAATTAGAGTCCAGAAAAAAAAAAGATCATTGCTGCTTTTTTTAATTAATTAAGGGTAGTTTGGTCTATGTACTAATTTTATGTCTTTAAAACGAATTAAGATTTATGTGTGTCCTATTTTCCTAATTAAGTCTAATATGTGCCATTTTGGACATTTGCCCCATACCTTAAATATCGGATCTCAATAATTTCTTTTAATAATTATCTATTTAAATAAAGAGAGTCACAACCCTGGTCAAACGCATCTTATCGGTGATTTGTTAAATCCTTAAAAATCACTTATCCACAAATGAAAAAAATATCCTTAATTAAAAGTTCGGGGTATTACAATTATTACATAAAAAAATTATTAGTTACGGGTTGTTGTAAATTAATATTCATTTCTGCGTATTTTAATACGGATTCTATATTCGATAGACATAGTATATAATTTTTCAATATAATTATAATTACATAAAAAATTATTAACTAGCACAATAATAAGATTTTATGTTATTATCAAATCATCAAAATATTAAAAAAAGAATATTGATACTATGAATTTGAACTGGAGATGGATATTTGATACCAGGTTAATAGTGTCCAAATGTATGAAAAATTGGTTTTAATACCCATGGTTTGATACCTCCCATTGGACTTACTCTTATGACAGAATGTAGGAAAAAGTTAAATAAAAAAACCTTAAATCGGTTGTACATGCTGACTAGAAGAGATATTTTATTAAAAATTGTGCGTATGGAGAGAGAGTATATAGGGTAGAGAAAAAATTATGTAAAGTGGAAAAATGTTTATAGATTGATGATGTATTATAGTGAAACTATTTATCTTTACCGAAGAAAAAGTATATAGAAAAAAAATATATAAACTGATGACATGACACAATGCGAAACCTTTTAACATAATATGACTGAAAATGCTCTCAGGTGGATTTCTATAATGATTACTTTGACTGATGAGTTTAGTGATAGATTATAGTTGAGTCAATGTAGAATTGATTTCCTATGTACCCAGATGATTTGAGATCAACTTATTAACGTTGTTCTGAATTATGAGGATAATGATCCTTTTATAGGTCCTCCTAACAGATGAGTGATTGTGCGGCCATTGAAGTCGCGATCAATGACATGAAACAGTTTTGAGGGCAGTTATGGTGTAATCATGGCCATATATGCGTGAATATGGAGCCGTTATGAGTTCATAGGTTAAAGTCAAGTTGACTGCGTAACCGTGGTTTGAGTTCGTTATAGACTTATACCGAGCTATGAGTACAAGACCGATGTGAACCTACACATGTCGGAGGTGCGAGTTGGTCAACATTTTATTCCGAACTTGTCATACGAGATAGTGGACGACCTGCGCCATGTTGATGATGTGTGAGTGTCGTGCACTTCGTAGTTCGTAATAGTCACTTTATTGAGGTTGAAGTTGAGCTCGTTAGACACGTTTTACTTAAAAGACCTAGTATATATTGCGTCTTAAGTGGAAAATATATGAGGTTGGGTCATACCAATGTCAACATGCACTTTGCCGGCCCACCCATTAGGCGGGCCAAAAGACCGCCGAAGGCCTGCCATCAAGGCGAGCCCCCCAATTACGTGTTTTGCTTAAAAAAAATCGTGTAGGTCCAATCTCAACAGGCCCAATATAATGTGTTTTAAAAAAAATGGGTTCTAAATGCACCTCATTTTTTTTTACTAAAGGCACCATTTTCTTGATTTTTTTTACTCACACATACCATATTATTACTTCACACACCACATATATATTATAACAATAAAACAATTACACTTTAGCCCATAATTAATACAAAAATAAATTTCTCTTTTCTTCTCCAAACCAAAAACCCTAATTCACACCGCCCCCTTCCTCCTCCTCCCTTAGCTACCGCCCCTTCTTCCTCCTCCTTCCATGTTGCAAATCAGCCACTCCAAATCAGCCATTCCATTTTTAGAAGAAAAAAAAACCGCGGCTGCAAATCGCCCATTTTTCTTCCTCCTCCTCCCTCAGCCGCCGCCCCTTCTTCCTCATCCTTCCATGCTGCAAATCAACCACCCCAAATCAGCCACCCCATTTTCAAAACAAAAAAAAAAAACGCGGCTGCAAATCGCCCCTTCTTCCTCCTCCTCTTTTTCTTCCTCCTCTTTTTCTTCCTCCTTTCTTCCTCAACCACTCATTTCCTCCTCCAAATCGCAGCTCCACCCCTATTCCCCGCTGCAAATCGCGGCTCCTCTCCCTCCGTGATTTTTTTTTTGAAATGACAAAAATTGATGGCGAAATTGATGTTTTGGATTGTGAAAATGACAAAAATTGATGTTTTGGGTGCTGGGTATTGTGGGTGTTTTGATTTGGTGGTTGTAGGAAGAGGAAGGGTGGCGGGTGTTAATGGTGGGTGTTTTGATTTGGTGGTTGTAGGAGGAGGAAATGTGTTAAGGGTGAATTTATACGATTTATAACGCTATATTCTATGGTATTTTCCCCCGTATTTGTATTAATTTGCATGAGAAACGAGTGTTTAACGGAAATATTGAGTAAATGAGGTTTTAAATAAGTTATTCGCAATATTGGTTGATTTTGGTGCTTTAATTATGATTTTATGATTATTTGGACATTATTACATTTTGCGATGTTTTTATGTGTTATAGATACATGCTTGAGGCTCAAGAGATGATCAAAAGTTGATCAAGTTCGAGTTAATTGATGATAAAAGAGATAATGAAGGAATGAGATAGAGGAAAAGGAGATAAAGATCAAGAAGTCAAAATTCGATCCAGCTGAACGAGCGTCCCAGTGTCGATCCAGAGTGGGCGGCGTTTGATAAAGCATGACGGGCGTCCAGTGGTGCGATTTTGATACTGAGAGTTTGACGCTGCATTTAACGGGCGTCTGAGCGATCCCGAGATCTATCTGGACGGGCGTTCACTAGAGCGGACGGCGTCCGTCGGCCGACTTAGTGGAACCGACTCAAAACTCTATATATAGCAGCTGTTTTCTCCACATATGGGATACCATATATTCATTATTCGAAACCCTAAACCTAGGGGCGGCTTTAGGCTGCGTTTTTCTTCCTTTCATTCCAGCTTTATGCACTTTAGATCTAGATTAAATTAGCTACTTTTTATGCACTGTTGCGGCAATTTTGAGTTGCTGAGGATGTTCAGAAGCTAAGAGCTTCATCAAACGAGTATTGTGAAGCCATCCAACAACTGTTGATTTCGTTTTCATCGATTGTACTGTGAGTTTTTATTAAAGGTTGTTTCTTTATTCATGTTTATTATGTTTAATTGCTCTTATATCGGAAGATATGCATGTGTCGATTGTTTATTGTTGATGGAAATCTTTATAAACCTTAGATCACCATGAATAGGAATAGTATTTGAATCTATCTTAACGGAAGTTAATAGGTTTAATTGCTAGATTATAAACATAAAGTTTACACCTTTGGTTAGAAAACGTGTTAATCTTGCATTGGAAGATAATGGATTAATAGATGAACTTTCTAAGGAATTAGGGTTCATATTTAGATAAGGTAAATCACAACTTAGATAAAAACCACAATATAATCGAGATAGGGAATCAATGCTTGTTGGATAGGTGGATCAATCCTCGTTTGCTCGTTATACATTTAATTTAAATCCTTAAAAACTTGAATTTGTTTAGTTAGCTTACTTTTATTTGCATCTTAGATTAGTTTAGTTAAAGGTTCGCAACCCGTATTCTTCCTAACTTTGGACTATATCCTCTGTCTAGTTTTATTTTTAGTTCTGTTCTGTTTTATTCGTTGTTTAGATTAGTTTCGTGACATAGTTTAGGTTAGACAAAAACTAGGAATCACAATTGTTTAGTTCCCCGTAAGATCGACCCGGCATTAACCACTATTACTACGATCCTTATACTTGAGGTTAACCGGATTATTACTTGTTTGTTTTGTGTTAATAAAATCCGTGACAAGTTTTTGGCGCCGTTGCCAGGGAACCGGACGGTTGTCTAGTTTTTGTTTTTCGTTTTTCTGTTTTCTGTGTTTTAAATCCCTGTTTTAGATAATTTTTTAGTTAGAATTTTAGGTTTTTAGGTTTAGTTTACTAAGGGTTAGGGTTCACGGTTTTGTTCCTTCTTTTGTGATTAGTTCTCCCCTCCATCTCTTTTCTCTGTTTCTGATTCTGTTCTAGTTTTCCCGCTACCAAACGGGCGTCTGGGATCTTGGACGCCCGTCCGCTGGAAAATTTTAAATCCTGTATCGTTTTCACCACTTAAACGAGCGTCCATAAAATTGGGACGCCCGTTCAAGTTTCCTGAAGATCCGACGAGCGTTTGGGCACCCGAACGCCCGTCCAGTCTGAAAGTTAGGCGAGCCGCCCAAACCTTTGGGCGCCCGTGCATTTCATCTTTTCCTTAATAATCCTAATTCCTTTCCTTTCTTTTCTCTTCTTTTCTTAGGTTTTAATTTTTAGTCTAGGCTTTCAAATTTTCTTTAGTTTTTAGGTTCAACATCTTGAGTTGGGTTTCGGTTTATGCAAACTCGAAGTCAGAAAGGACCACTACTCTTTTCACCTGACCTCGAGCGGACCATAGTCCGACCCAACAGGCGAAGACTTCGTTTTGCCGATCCTTCTGGTGAAGGAAGTTCAACCGATCAAGAAATTGAACAAAACCTAATAAAGGAAATCGAAGATCTCGTAATAATGGCGCGAGGATAGATTTAACGCGTTGGCGGACTACGCCATGCCGGGTGCGATGAATCATCCAACCCGGCTATCGCCTTACCAACCATTCTTGCACAAACTTTCGAACTCAAGCCGGGACTTATTCGGATGATGATGGCAGATGCATCAATTTTCATGGCTATCAATCGTGAATCCGCATACCCACTTACATACATTCTTAGAGATATGCGGCACTACACGCATCCAATGAGTGAGTGAGGATGCAATCAAGCTGAAACTTTTTCCATTTTCTCTCAAGGGAGAAGCGAAGGAATGGTATACTTCTCTTCCCTCTGAATCAATTACCACTTGGGCTGAACTCGAAAAGGAATTCCTGAGTCAATACTTTCCACCTTCGAAAACAGCCCAATGTTTGAACGAAATTTTCACTTTCTACCAGAAAGAGAATGAATCTTTCTTCGATTGCTGGAAAAGATTCAAATCTCTGCTGAGAAAGTGCCCCCACCACGGCTTGCCACTGCAAAGGCAAGTCAACACATTCTTTAGTGGATTGACCGAGCTTACAAAAGGCATGGTCAATAGTTCATCTGGTGGGGCATTTCTGAAGAAAACACCTGAAGAGGGATGGGCATTGTTCGAGGACATTGCTAAATATAACTATGCTCCATCCTATCAAGCTATTCAAGCACCTCCTCCTCCTAAGGTAGAGGAGGTAAACATGCATAGTCTGATCGCCATGTTGCAGAAGCAAATGACAAGTTTTTGGCACCTAATCCGAGTTATCAGGCTCCTTCACTTTCACAGAACTCCCAAGTTCTGTATTG
Organism: Gentiana macrophylla; assembly: GCA_026214975.1. NCBI lineage: Eukaryota > Viridiplantae > Streptophyta > Magnoliopsida > Gentianales > Gentianaceae > Gentiana > Gentiana macrophylla. The sequence goes on along the minus strand of CM047808.1, from coordinate 93,129,152 downwards.
TGAAAATTGCTGTCAGACTGGCCATACGGTTGGCCAATGTCAATTCAATCCCCCTGCACCTTATCAAGTGGATGCTGTTCATGATTATGGACAGTATAATCAAGTCACATGTCAAAACTGTGACAATATGGGGCACACTTCCAGATTTTGTCCTATGAACGGGCAGAATGCTGAAGTGAATGCATTCTACAGCCAGAACACTCAGAGGTCTAATCAAGTTTCTGGTCAGCAAAATTTCCAAAACCACGGGTTTAATCAATCGTCTAATTTCAACCCTAATTCGAATTTCAATAGGAACCCCGGTTTTGCTCAGAACCAAAGCTCAAATTTTTCCAATTCTACTCAAAGGTTCAACCAGAATTGGCCTTCTAATTCCAATTCTAATTTTCAAAATCGGCCCAGCCAGCAATACTCTCAAAATTTTCCAAACTCCCAAGGCCCTTCAAGCTCAGGAGACCTCAAGGCTGAATGGAACTCATTCAGAGAGGAGCAAAACAAGAATATTCAGCTCTTTATGAGTACAAATAAGAACCTTGAGAGGCAAATAGGGCACCGGTGAGCGATTAGCTTCAAGACCCCTGGGCATCTCGCCTGATTTCTTCGAAAAGAATCCAAGGGCGGTCATGTTGCTCGAGCCGATATAAGCAATACCCAATGTGTTTGACCTCGTGCAAGAATGCAATATGGTAGAGAGGCCAAGATCGATGAATCTAAGAAGCGGTACTCAAGTTAGTGGTCCTTCCCACCAGGAAACCACTAACCCCTCCTGCCATCATTAAGGCGGGAGGAAGTGAGCACCTATACTCCCCTCTGTTGCAAAAAAAACTCGTGGGTGATCCCCGAGAGGTGAAAAAGTTGGAGACCTCAAGTGGCTGATCCTCGAGGACTGAAAAAGCAAGCGAAAGTCGAGGCTGATCCTCGACTACAAAGAAATCTGAAAAAGTTGTTCGATGGAAAGATCTCGGAAGACAAAGTCATAAGTGCATCCTCAAAGAAAGTCTTTTAAGAGTGACCTTAAGAAGCTTCCATTTCCACCGAGAAAGAGCAACATTCCACTTGCGTGAGGACAAAAGTACGAAAAGGTCTCGAACCTTTTGAAAAATACTCGTAAATCTTCCATTATCCGAGGTCTTGGTCGAGATGCCTAAGTATACAAAATTCATCAAGGATGTTGTGTCTTCGAAAAAGAAGTTAGCAGGCATGGAAAGGCAAATTGGTGAGGATTGCTCCATGATTAATTATGAAGACTTACCAATTAAAAGAGGTGACCCTGCAAGTTCAGTACTTACAGTATTAATGGGAGGTCTAGTCTTCCCTAATTCTTTGTGTGATCTAGGTGCCTCTATAAGTCTTATGCCAATGTTTGTATGCAAACAAATTTCGATTTACAAAGCCTTCTAGAACCCACTACTATGAGTTTACAATTCGATAGATCCTCTAAGAAAGCTTCAGGATCCCGAAAGACGTTTTGGTTGATTGATAGGTTTACCTTTCCAATCGATTGGTATGTTTTAGATATGGAGAAAGATGAAAACGTCCCCTCGATTATTGGAAGACCTTTCTTATCTACGCCTAGAGCCCTCATCGATTGTGATGGTGGGCAAGTGACTATCCGAGTTGGTGATCAAGAGGTGAGTTACAATGTCTTAAAGTCCATTCAAGTACCCTCGGCCCTTTAACCGGCTTTTCCATTGATTATATGATGATGATTTCACCGATTATATGGATAAGCAAGTCATGGTCAGAGAAGTTTAATATGAGCGATTGGTTGTTAATCTAAATACTCATGGTGTGGTCAATCTAGATCAATTAGCGGTGATTTTGAGGAAGAAGCTGTTGATGAGAGAAGTTGAGGCGGTGGGACCACTGAGTAAGCTCAAGTGATGTTGAGTTGAAAGGTGGAGATCTTAAGTCAAGTTTGGAAGACCCCCCTGCTGATTTGGTTCTGAAGCCATTGCCCAAACATCTAAAGTATGTGTTTTTAAGAGAAGGCGACAAGCTTCCGTTAATCATATCCGCCAAGCTGTCTCGTATAGAAGAGATGAAATTGATCAACGTCTTGAAACGAAATGAAAAAGCTTTTGGTTGGCAAGTAGGAGATATCAGAGGGATATCTCCCGACATCCAGTATGCATAAGATCAAGACTAATGAGGGTGCTAAATCGTTAGACGACCCCTGGAGGGCTCAACCCTCATAAGCAAGAAGTCGTTAAAAGGAAATCATCAAGCTTCCGGACATGGGAATCATTTATGCCATCGCCGATAGTGAATGGGTTTCCTCGACTCGTAGTTCCCAAGAAGGGAGGAATTACGATTGAGAAGAATGAGAAGGAGAGGAAATAGCATTGAGACTTGTTATCAAGTTCTGAGTGCATCGATTATCGAAAGCTCAATGAGGTAACCATGAAGGATCACTTTCCTTCCATTCATTGACCGGATGCTTGAGCGTCTGGCGGGCACACGATTCTATCGCTCGGATGGTTATTCAGATATTTCCGGATACCCATTGATCCAAATTGACCAAGAGAAACCACTTTCACCGCTTATGGTACATTCGCCACAGCGAATGCCATTTGGTCTCTGCAATGCTCCAGCTACATTTCAGAGATGTATGCTGGCCATCTTTGACGGGCTGGTAGAGAAGTGTATGGAGATCTTTATGGACGATTTTTCAGTTTTTGGCCAGTCTTTTGATGATTGCCTTGACAATCTTGATCAAGTGTTGTCCAGATGTGTGGAAAAGAACTTAGTACTCAATTGGGAAAAATGCCATTTCATGGTAGATGAGGGCATAGTTCTTGGCCACAAAATCTCCGCCAAAGGTATAGAAGTTGACAGGGAAAAAGTAGAAGCTATCGAGAAGATGAGCTATCCCAAGAATGTGCGTGAAGTGAGAGGTTTTCTTGGACATGTCGGTTTCTACAGAAGATTCATTCAAGATTTCTCCAAGATTGCCAAGCCCCTGTCTACTTTACTTAAGGAGGACGTTGAGTTCAATTTCAATGAAAACTACAAGCAAGCGTTTGAGGTGCTCAAAAATCGTTTAATATCTGCTCCAATTCTTATATCGCCTGACTGGAACTTACCTTTTGAGCTTATGTGCGACGCATCAAACTATGCTGTTGGTGCGGTCTTAGGACAAAGGCTTAACGGGAAATTCCAGCCTATCTATTACGCCAGTCACACATTGAACCCCTCTCAAGTTAACTACACGACCACTGAAAAGGAATTATTGGCCGTAGTCTTTGCTATGGACAAGTTTCGTAGTTACTTGTTAGGAGCTCAAGTAGTTGTGTGGACTGATCACGCTGCTTTGCGATATCTGATGACTAAGAAAGAGGCTAAACCGCGCTTACTACGTTGGATACTGACCCTACAAGAGTTTGACGTTCAAATTAAAGACAAAAAGGGCAGTGAAAACGTAGTGGCTGATCACGTTTCAAGAATGTTAAGTGAGGAAAAGGATGATCCAGATGATATAGATCTTTACTTTCCTCTAGAGAACATCATGCTTATCGATGGCTGCCCTCCTGATGTTCCATGGTATTCTTCCATTATCAATTACCTTCATGCCCGTTATCTCGATCCAGAAATGTCTTATCAGGAGAAGAAAAAGTTCTTCTCTGATTTGAAATCTTTCGTTTGGGATGAACCTTATCTTTTTAAGATCTGTAAAGATGGTTTGCTCAGAAGATGTGTTCCAAAATCTGAGCAAATAGCGATATTATTGAGCAAAGGCCACAGTGGACCCACTGGAGGTCACTTTGGTCCGTGGAAAACCGTTGCTAAGATTTTCCAATCCGGTTTCTATTGGCCTACGATCTTTAAGGACACAGAAGCTTTCTGTAAAGCTTGTGATAGGTGCCAAAGAACCGGTACTCTGACAAGGCGTTTTGACATGCCTTTGAAACCCATCCTAGAATGCGAGGTCTTTGATGTATGGGGTATCGATTTTATGGGACCATTCCCATCATCCTGCGGTAACAAATACATCTTAGTCTGCGTGGATTACGTGTCAAAATGGGTGGAGGCTCAAGCCACTCCTCACAATGATCATAAGATACCATGAAATTTCTAAAGAAAAACATCTTCGTGAGGTTTGGATGTCCACGTGCCTTGATCGATGATGAAGGGACGCACTTCGCAACCGACCCCCAGAGAAAGTCCTTGAAAAGTATGGTGTTCGCTACAAGATCGGCACACCATATCACCCGATGACTAGTGGTCGTGGTTGAAAGGAGCAACCAAAGTATTAAAAGATCCTGGAAAAAGCGGTTAATATCATGGAAGGATCGAGTTTGAAGTTGGATGATGTTCTACATGGCATACTGAACCGCCTATAAGACTCCTATGGGTACATCTCCATATCAAATGGTTTATGGTAAGCCATGTCATCTACCAATCGAGTTAGAGCATAGAGCTTATTGGGCTATAAAGTTTCGAACTTTGATTCCCAATCTTGTGGAAAACATCGATCGCAGCAGATTGCATGAGTTGGACGAATCGCACTCCAGTGCCTATGAAAGTGCCAGGATTAGTAAAGATAAGATGAAGCTACTCCATGATGCTAAGATTAAGAAGAGGGATTTCACGTCGGCGAACAAGTTCTTCTATACAATTCTAGGTTACATTTGTTTCCTGGAAAGTTGAGGACACGTTGGTCCGGTCCCTTCGAGATTCTCCAAATCATTCCTGGAGGCGTTCTAGAACTTCGTGGTTATAGCGGTAAACCGTTTCGAGTGAATGGACAAAGGTGCAAGCACTATATGGGTGAACCTAAAGAGAAACCGTTGATTGTCCGTTTCCTCGATATCCTCGGGTGTGGTGCTCGTGTCGAAGAAATCGACGAAGTTTTCACCCGACTTGCTTTGAGAGGATGGCGGTAGTGGTCAATCTGAAGAAGTTCTAGCGGTAGTTGGGATATGGAAGAGTTTGAGAGGAGCGTCGGTGAAAGCGTCATCGGAAGGCTCGAGAGAATAAAGAAGTCAACCATGGGAAGTTTAACCGTGTGTGGAAAGCTATTAAAGGTTGTACCCCATGTGTTAAGTGCTTTGTTTCTAGACCAAAGCGCTAACCAAAATCTAGACGAGGTAGTGGCGGGCAGAAAGGTCAAATGGCCTGATCCAGGCTGAGCTTAAACGGTGTCGAGCTAACGACATTAAACAAAAGCGCCACTAGGAGGCATCATAGATATCGTTAGTTTTAGTCGTTTTTGTTTTGTGCTTTTGTAGTTTAGTATTTCAGTTTTAGTATTTAAGTTTAGCTTACTAAGTTTTGTTTTTGTTTATATCTGTCAGTTAGTTGTGCTTTCTAAATATGGATTTCGGAGTTCTACCAGAGGAGTTCCCTTTCCTTAGGAGGATCCCACTTATCACTGTAGATGACGGACCGGGAGGGACTATAGTTTTGCACGTAGACTTTGACATTAGTACCCGCGTCAAGACTGTCACATATGTTCTCATTGTTCCCCGCTGTTCGGGAGGTGGAGACTTCACTACTGAGGAGTTACAAGAGGCTCTAGGACGACCGTACACAATCCTCAATGATCCGATGCTGACAGATTTAGCGCTAGTGCTACAAGCTGAACATTTTTGAGGTGTTGATGTAGCTGGTGAGGATTGGGGTTTACAAGATGAGTATGACTTCCCTCCGGCGATTGACATGCTCCGCAGTCTTATTCGAGTGATAGATTGGTCGGCCATTTACGATGACTAGCGTTCTTAGGTTGTTTCGTCGAGCAAACGACGTAAAACAAAAGCGCTTGGTGGGAGGCAACCCACTGTTTTCTATTTGTTTTTACTTGTTTTCTAGTAATTTTGTGTACTTCGTCGATTTCCAGTTGTATTTTTGAAGTTTTAATTAAGTTTAATAAGAAAGTGCAAGTTTGAGTTTAAGATTGTATGAAATTTCATAATTTTTGCATTTTTCTACCTTGGACGCCCGTCCGCCTTGACCAATTATTGGACGAGCGTCCACTATTCCTGGACGCCCGTCTGATAAATTCCCTCCAATCCTGTATTTGATTTGAGCGTCTGGACGAGCGTCTGATACAATGGACGCCCGTCCGGTTCATGTGTTCTTTGCCTGGACGCCCGTCCGGTTACTTGGACGCCCGTCCAGCCTCTGCCTATATATACCCCCTCAACCCATGAACCTTCCCTTTTCAGAGTTTCAAACGCAAAAAACCGTTTCTTCTTCCCCCATTTGGCCTAAAATCTTCGATTCTAAACCATTTCAAGCGATTCGAAGTGCTATAGACCGCTTTTGATCCCTTCTCTTTGATTTTCATAGCCAAATTCCCCAACACACGATCTTTTTGAAGAATCAGGACCCTTTTCAGTCCGACTTTTTGAAGGAAAAATTCGATTTTGGTGGCCAAATTTGTGTTGTTTGGACTGATTTTCACCTCGATCAGCATCTACTCACCCTACTCGGTAAGTTAGTAACAACTTTTCTGGATTTTATTCATGTTTTTGTGAGTTCGATCTTTGGGTCGGCTCGTTCACTTGGATATTACCTTAATTCGTTTTTTTTTCTGGTTTTGTGGTGTCTTTCTACTCTGTTATGGTGATATGGTGTTGTGATGGGTGATGAATGGGTTGTTTGGTGATGATTATGGTTGTGGTTGTGGTTTGGTTGCCTTGAAATCCCGCTTTGGATGTTAACCGGGTAACTTGTTGTGAATTGGGATTGCTTTCATGTAGTCTAGGCTTGAATAATAGTTCGTAAGAAGGAAGTAGTGAAGAGACATGGTAAGGAAGTGGCTAGGGAGGCCGGAAAGAAACGCAAAGAGTTTTATCCTACCTTAGTTGATCCTAACCGGGTGTTAGTATTCGAGAACAACCCCATGTGAGCCACCCAAACTAGGGCTACCTTGAGGATAAGCCGACCTCGGAGTCTGAGACGGACGATGATATTCCTTTGGTGAGGATGCCTAGAGCTCAGAGGGGTGGTGGGTCGTCTAGGGTTGAGGAGGCTATGGATGCTCCTCGGGAAGAGGAACCTGTTGAAACTAGGGCTGCACAACCTAGGAAGAAAGCCAAAACCGTTGCCCCGATGCCGATGCCTCGTAGATTTGTGAACCCTAAGGCCCACAACGCTTATACTAAACACTACTTCTCGAGGACTATGTTGATTGAGCGGGCTACGTTGGAGGCGAAGGTGGATCCGGGTTTCGTCAAGTTGCTAAGAGACCGGAAATGGGATGCCTTGATGACGATCCCGACTACCCCGGTCAATGGTTCCCTAGTTCAAGAATTCTACGCTAATTGTTCGGAAACCGACTTGGAGACGAGGGTAGTTGTAGTTCGAGGGGTGGAAGTTCCGTTTACGCCGGAGGTGATTAATCAGAAGTATAAGTTGGCGGCTTTTGAGGGACGAGATTATAAGGAGGAGATTGTACATGTACGCAGTTTGGGGCGGGATCCTTTGGAGGAGTTATGGTTGAGGTTTGCCCGGAGGTGGCTTGACATTGAGGCGGGTGGAGACCGGAAAGAATTAGTCACCACTACCTGGACGGAGGATTGGAAAGTCCAGTGTAGGTTTATTCAGAATCGGTTGTTGCCCAAGAACAACTTGACGCACTTTCATATTGGTGACCTAGGCATGCTATATGCGTTGACTTTTGGCCTAAACGTCAACGTGGGACAAGCGTTATACGATGAGGTGGCTATTAATCAAAAGATCTATACTCGTTGCCTGATTATCCCTCACTTGATTCACAGTCTATGTCTGGATGCCGGTGTGCCTGAGTATGGAGCGGATCATAGACCGAAGAACCCGAGGCCTATACAGAGAGAGAAGGGTAAGCCTTCGGGACAGTCTGAGTCGGGGGCACCGCAGGAGCCTGGTTCGTCATCAGCACCGCCGCGAGCATCCTCCCTTCCCACTTTATCTCCCTCAGTCCGGATGAGGTTGAGTATGGCCAACAGTGTTCGAAACTGGTTGGAGGATATTCGGACTTCTCAGAACAACATTTTGACGATTCTGCAATGTATCAGTGAAGACCGGAAACCGAGGGACGACAGAGTTTTTGATCCAAGCATCATTGATTTCCATTATTCTGATGAGATTGAGCAGGCCATTGCAGATGTTATTCGCGAGTCAGAGTCGTCTGATGAGGAGCAGTCTGATGCTCCTGGGAGTGATGTACCTCCGGCTGATGATTCTCCGGCTCCGGGGCAGTCATGATTTTATTTGTCTATTTTTCGATTTTAATTTGCCCTAGATACTGTGATTGTCTATCTTATCTACTTTCTATCACGTGATTCGCTGTACTTTTCATATTGCTACTGTTTATTTTTTCCTATGGATCATGTAAGCCATAAGGCGTCAGTACTTTCTTTTATCCTTTCTTTCAACTGGTGAATGTGTTTAATGCTTTATCTTTTGGTATTACTCGTTTTTATTATCTCTTTTCATTCTGGTATAATTCCCCATTTTTCCCCGAGATGTTTCCGTGTTTGTCGAGTCGTGCAGGTATAATTCTAGCGGTTTTGTCGAGCTACATTATAGCATTACGAGTTCTCAGTGTCACTATGTAGGCTCCGGCCTGACCGACGAGTCGTGTATCGGTTTAAATCAGCTAAGTCTTTTACCTTTTCTTTTGTTCTGCACAACATGAGGACATGTTGTCATTTAAGTGTGGGGGAGGGGAATGGTTTGGTGTATCTTCATATCATTTGCTTAATTCATTACGAGTCTATGCAAAATGAGCTAGAATGTTCAAAAAAAATTCGACATTTTTGTTTTTTTGTTTTGTCCCGAGTAGGCAATTCAATTCAATGTTCGTTATTTTTATAGTCATTGATGCTATATATATCATATGTTTGATAAGTTAGTTGTTTCACCCGATATATCTTTTTCACGAGCCACAGTGAATGACGAGCTAATTTATAAAGTTATACCCCTTTTTGGACGAGTGATTTCTGATTTTCTTATAAGTCATGTGCTTAGTGCTACGTACATATCTTGAGATTTATGATAGTTTGTATTTAGATCCGAAGTATGATATACTGTGAATATCTAAGGTTTGAATGTGATAAGTAACACGTAACTTATTGTCAAATGAAAAAGTTGAAAAATATAAGAATTAGTTGGGTGTGTCGAAAGCTAGTCAATGATTTGAGTGCGATAGGGTATACCACGTATGTCCTATACCACTATGATGACTAAAAGCTCACGACAGTCAGAAAAAGCTGCCTTATGATTGGAGTAAGGTAGGGTATATCTCGAATATCCTATTCTGCTATGACAGGGCAACAGCTCATTCTGATGTGTGTTTAAAAGTGAGAACGTTAAATCAACTTATAAAGAAGTGGTATGAGTTAGAAGTAAGACTGAGTTATCGTCTATCTTATCCCCAGTATAAACTGATAGATATGCTGTAGGGATTATCCTCTGAGTATTTCAGAAAGGCCCTGGATATAATCGATCATCCTTCTCGGGGTATGTCACGTTTGTAGGGTACACCTTATGAGCGTCATTTATCGCTAGTCTACGAGGGGGTATTAGCTAGTTTTGCTTCGAGTTACTCAAGTTTGGATTTAGTGGAAGTTTTCTATGGCTTTGCACACACACAGTGGTGAACTTCTGAGTTATTGGATCTATGCTATATTGTCTGGGATGTATGTTTTCGTTTCGAGCCCTAATTTTTGTTTTGTTTTGCTCGGGACGAGCAAAAGCTTAAGTGTGGGGGAGTTGTTAAGGGTGAATTTATACGATTTATAACGCTATATTCTATGGTATTTTCCCCCGTATTTGTATTAATTTGCATGAGAAATGAGTGTTTAACGGAAATATTGAGTAAATGAGGTTTTAAATAAGTTATTCGCAATATTGGTTGATTTTGGTGCTTTAATTATGATTTTATGATTATTTGGACATTATTACATTTTGCGATGTTTTTATGTGTTATAGATACATGCTTGAGGCTCAAAAGATGATCAAAAGTTGATCAAGTTCGAGTTAATTGATGATAAAAGAGATAATGAAGGAATGAGATAGAGGAAAAAGAGATAAAGATCAAGAAGTCAAAATTCGATCCAGCTGAACGAGCGTCCGAGTCCAAAGAGTGGACGGCGTTTGATAAAGCGTAGACGGGCGTCCAGCAGTGCGATTTTGATACGAGAGTTTGGGCGCTGCATTTAACGGGCGTGCTGGCGCGATCGAGATCTATCTGGACGGGCGTTCACTAGAGCGGACGAGCGTCCGTCGGCCGACTTAGTGGAACCGACTCAAAACTCTATATATAGCAGCTGTTTTCTCCACATATGGGATACCATATATTCATTATTCGAAACCCTAAACCTAGGGGCGGCTTTAGGCTGCGTTTTTCTTCCTTTCATTCCAGCTTTATGCACTTTAGATCTAGATTAAATTAGCTACTTTTTATGCACTGTTTTGGCAATTTTGAGTTGCTGAGGATGTTCAGAAGCTAAGAGCTTCATCAAACGAGTATTGTGAAGCCATCCAACAACTGTTGATTTCGTTTTCATCGATTGTACTGTGAGTTTTTATTAAAGGTTGTTTCTTTATTCATGTTTATTATGTTTAATTGCTCTTATATCGGAAGATATGCATGTGTCGATTGTTTATTGTTGATGGAAATCTTTATAAACCTTAGATCACCATGAATAGGAATAGTATTTGAATCTATCTTAACGGAAGTTAATAGGTTTAATTGCTAGATTATAAACATAAAGTTTACACCTTTGGTTAGAAAACGCGTTAATCTTGCATTGGAAGATAATGGATTAATAGATGAACTTTCTAAGGAATTAGGGTTCATATTTAGATAAGGTAAATCACAACTTAGATAAAAACCACAATATAATCGAGATAGGGAATCAATGCTTGTTGGATAGGTGGATCAATCCTCGTTTGCTCGTTATACATTTAATTTAAATCCTTAAAAACTTGAATTTGTTTAGTTAGCTTACTTTTATTTGCATCTTAGATTAGTTTAGTTAAAGGTTCGCAACCCGTATTCTTCCTAACTTTGGACTATATCCTCTGTCTAGTTTTATTTTCAGTTCTGTTCTGTTTTATTCGTTGTTTAGATTAGTTTCGTGACATAGTTTAGGTTAGACAAAAACTAGGAATCACAATTGTTTAGTTCCCGTAAGATCGACCCGGCATTAACCACTATTACTACGATCCTTATACTTGAGGTTAACCGATTATTACTTGTTTGTTTTGTGTTAATAAAATCCGTGACAAGTTTTTGGCGCCGTTGCCGGGAACCGGACGGTTGTCTAGTTTTTGTTTTTCGTTTTCGCTTTCGTGTTTTAAATCCTGCTTTAGATAATTTTTAGTTAGAATTTTAGGTTTTAGGTTTAGTTTACTAAGGGTTAGGGTTCACGGTTTTGTTCCTTCTTTTGTGATTAGTTCTCCCCTCCATCTCTTTTCTCTGCTTCGATTCGTTTCTAGTTTTCCCGCTACCAAACGGGCGTGCAGGATCTTGGGCGCCCGTCCACTGAAAATTTTAAATCCTGTATCGTTTTCACCACTTAAACGAGCGTCCATAAAATTGGGACGCCCGTTCAAGTTTCTGAAGATCCGACGAGCGTTTGGGCACCCGAACGCCCGTCGATCTGAAAAGTTGGGCGACGCCCGTCCCAAACCTTTGGGCGCCCGTCTGCATTTCATCTTTTCCTTAATAATCCTAATTCCATTCCTTTCTTTTCTTTCTTTTCTTAGGTTTTAATTTTTAGTCTAGGCTTTCAAATTTTCTTTAGTTTTTAGGTTCAACATCTTGAGTTGGGTTTCGGTTTATGCAAACTCGAAGTCGAAAAGGACCACTACTCTTTTCACGACCTCGGCGGACCATAGTCCGACCCAACAAAGCGAAGACTTTTTTGCCGATCCTTCCGGTGAAGGATGTTCGACCGATCAAGAAATTGAACAAAACCTAATAAAGGAAATCGAAGATCTCGTAATAATGGCGCGAGGATAGATTTAACGTTGGCGGACTACGCCATGCCGGGTGCAGTAACTGTCAACCCGGCTATCGTCTTACCAGCCATTACTGCACAAACTTTCGAACTCAAGCCGGGACTTATTCAGATGATGCAGCATGCATCAATTTTTCATGGCTATCAATCAGGGAATCCGCATACCCACTTACATACATTCTTAGAGATATGCGGCACTACACGCATCCAATGAGTGAGTGAGGATGCAATCAAGCTGAAACTTTTTCCATTTTCTCTCAAGGGAGAAGCGAAGGAATGGTATACTTCTCTTCCCTCTGAATCAATTACCACTTGGGCTTTGAACTCGAAAGGAATTCTGAGTCAATACTTTCCACCTTCAAAATGTACCCAATGTTTGAACGAAATTTTCACTTTCTACTGTGAAAGAGAATGAATCTTTCTTCGATTCTTTGGAAAAGATTCAAATCTCTGTGAGAAAGTGCCCCACCACGGCTTGCCACTGCAAAGGCAAGTCAACACATTCTTTAGTGGATTGACCGAGCTTACAAAAGGCATGGTCAATAGTTCATCTGGTGGGGCATTTCTGAAGAAAACACCTGAAGAGGGATGGGCATTGTTCGAGGACATTGCTAAATATAACTATGCTCCATCCTATCAAGCTATTCAAGCACCTCCTCCTCCTAAGGTAGATGAGGTAAACATGCAAAGTCTGATCGCCATGTTGCAGAAGCAAATGACAAGTTTTTGGCGCCTAATCCGAGTTATCGTGCTCCTTCACTTTCACGCTAACTCCCAAGTTACAGACAGAAAAAAATTCTTTGCCGACCGCCATACGGTTGGCCAATGTCAATTCAATCCCCCTGCACCTTATCAAGTGGATGCTGTTCATGATTATGGACAGTATAATCAAGTCACATGTCAAAACTGTGACAATATGGGGCACACTTCCAGATTTTGTCCTATGAACGGGCAGAATGCTGAAGTGAATGCATTCTACAGCCAGAACACTCAGAGGTCTAATCAAGTTTCTGGTCAGCAAAATTTCCAAAACCACGGGTTTAATCAATCGTCTAATTTCAACCCTAATTCGAATTTCAATAGGAACCCCGGTTTTGCTCAGAACCAAAGCTCAAATTTTTCCAATTCTACTCAAAGGTTCAACCAGAATTGGCCTTCTAATTCCAATTCTAATTTTCAAAATCGGCCCAGCCAGCAATACTCTCAAAATTTTCCAAACTCCCAAGGCCCTTCAAGCTCGGGAGACCTCAAGGCTGAATGGAACTCATTCGAGAGAGAGCAAAACAAGAATATTCAGCTCTTTATGAGTACAAATAAGAACCTTGAGAGGCAAATAGGCACCGGTGAGCAGCTAGCTTCAAGACCCCAGGGCATCTGCCGCCAGCTTTCATCGAAAAGAATCCAAAGGCGGTCATGTTGCTCAGCCGATATAAGCAATGACCAATGTCTTTGACCTCGTGCAAAGAATGCAATATGGTAGAGAGGAGGCCAAGACGATGAATCTAAGAAGCGGTACTCAAGTTAGTGGTCCTTCCCACCGTGGAAACCACTAACCCCTCTCGCCATCATTAAGGCGGGAGGGAAGCTGAGCACCTATACTCCCTCTCTGTTGCAAGAAAAAACTCGGTGGTGATCCCGAGAGGTGAAAAAGTTGGAGACCCTCAAGTGGCTGATCCTCGAGGACTCTAAAAAAGCAAGCGAAAGTCGGAGAGGTGATCCTCGACTACAAAGAAATCTGAAAAGTCGTTCGATGGAAAGATCTGGAAGACAAAGCTGTAAGTGCATCCTCAAAGAAAGTCTTTCCTGAGAGTGACCTTAAGAAGCTTCCATTTCCACCGAGAAAGAGCAACATTCCCTTGCGTGAGGACAAAAAGTACGAAAAGGTCTGAACCTTTTGAAAAATACTCAGGTAAATCTTCCATTATCCGAGGTCTTGGTCGAGATGCCTAAGTATACAAAATTCATCAAGGATGTTGTGTCTTCGAAAAAGAAGTTAGCAGGCATGGAAAGGCAAATTGGTGAGGATTGCTCCATGATTAATTATGAAGACTTACCAATTAAAAGAGGTGACCCTGGCAAGTTCGTACTTACAGTATTAATGGGAGGTCTAGTCTTCCCTAATTCTTTGTGTGATCTAGGTGCCTCTATAAGTCTTATGCCAATGTATGTATGCAAACAGCTCGGTTTACAAAGCCTTCTAGAACCCACTACTATGAGTTTACAATTCGCTGATAGATCCTCTAAGAAAGCTTCAGGGATCCTGAAAGACGTTTTGGTTCAGATTGATAGGTTTACCTTTCCAGTCGATTGGTATGTTTTAGATATGGAGAAAGATGAAAATGTCCCGTGGTGAAGAGAAAAAGATCAAGAAGTCAAAATTCGATCCAGCTGAACGAGCGTCCAGGTCCAGTCCAGAGTGGACGAGCGTTTGATAAAGCAGACGGGCGTCCAGTGGTGCGATTTTGATACGAGAGTTTGACGCCATTTATCGGAGCGGGCGTCCAAGCGATCGAGATCTATCGGGCGGGCGTTCACTAGAGCGGACGAGCGTCCGTCGGCCGACTTAGTGGAACCGACTCAAAACTCTATATATAGCAGCTGTTTTCTCCACATATGGGATACCATATATTCATTATTCGAAACCCTAAACCTAGGGGCGGCTTTAGGCTGCGTTTTTCTTCCTTTCATTCCAGCTTTATGCACTTTAGATCTAGATTAAATTAGCTACTTTTTATGCAATTTGTTTTGGCAATTTTGAGTTCTTGAGGATGTTCGAAGCTAAGAGCTTCATCAAACGAGTATTGTGAAGCCATCCAACAACCGTTGATTTCGTTTTTTCATCGATTGTACTGTGAGTTTTTATTAAAGGTTGTTTCTTTATTCATGTTTATTATGTTTAATTGCTCTTATATCGGAAGATATGCATGTGTCGATTGTTTATTGTTGATGGAAATCTTTATAAACCTTAGATCACCATGAATAGGAATAGTATTTGAATCTATCTTAACGGAAGTTAATATGTTTAATTGCTAGATTATAAACATAAAGTTTACACCTTTGGTTAGAAAACGCGTTAATCTTGCATTGGAAGATAATGGATTAATAGATGAACTTTCTAAGGAATTAGGGTTCATATTTAGATAAGGTAAATCACGACTTAGATAAAAACCACAATATAATCGAGATAGGAATCAATGCTTGTTGGATAGGTGGATCAATCCTCGCTTGCTCGTTATACATTTAATTTAAATCCTTAAAAACTTGAATTTGTTTAGTTAGCTTACTTTTATTTGCATCTTAGATTAGTTTAGTTAAAGGTTCGCAACCCGTATTCTTCCTAGCTTTGGACTATATCCTCTGTCTAGATTTATTTTCAGTTCTGTTCTGTTTTATTCGCTGTTTAGATTAGTTTCGTGACATAGTTTAGGTTAGACAAAAACTAGGAATCACAATTGTTAGTTCCCCGTAAGATCGACCCGACATTAACCACTATTACTACGATCCTTATACTTGAGGTTAACCGGATTATTACTTGTTTGTTTTGTGTTAATAAAATCCGTGACAAAATGTGACTGTGGTGATGGGTGATAATGGTGGTTGTTGGTGGTGGGTGTTAATGGTGGTCTTTGAATGGTGGGAGGTGGGTGAAGATGGTGTAGATGAAGAAGATAGGTGTTAATGGAGAAATGGATAAAATGTAGGGTTTATTTTGATATTTTTTGAAAATGGTGTGTAAAGTAAAAAAATAATAAAAATATTCATGTGGTGCCGAAAGTAATAATTTGCGGTGCCGGGAGTAAATGAGTGTCACTAATAAAAAGTGCGGAGCATTTGGAACCCCAACAATACTGAATTCATAAAGGTCCAATAACCAAAAAATAAAATGAGATTCAAGGCCCTATAATGTGTATTAATTAAAGGCCAATGGCCCAAAAAATAAAATTAACAATTCTACTTTGATCAAATGATTTCAGTATCTAAATGTCTTATAAGAAATGACCTTGAAGTAGTATGATTTTGAATTTTGTATCTACATATATTAAGAAGCACGATGTAGAAATAATATTTTGTAATTGTGTTTTAAAAAAAAAAAGAACTTAGAAAAAAAAAAAACCCCTTCGACGAAGTCGCCCAAGATTTTAGAAAATTTCAGGGCCGGCCCTCGAATATGCATGATATATATGTCCACTGTACAATAAATATAGTTATATAGTTTAATTATCATTATTACTTGAAGTATTTGAAAAAAAACACGAAGACATTTAAAACAATCGTGTCCATTGATCAATTAATAAAACCTGCTATCAATCAATAAAGTTTCGAACCCATGTCTTTAGGATATGTATTCAAGCTTTCAACCAGATGAGCTAAATGGAGAATTATACAAAGAATTGTCTCAAAATAAATATACATACATAGTTTTAATATTATTAGAAAGGTATATTAAGAATTTCGTCCAAAATTTGAGTGAGTCCATATACCCCACCCCTACCATGCTGGGTCCGCCTCTGATGCATGGTTTCATATCCGTGTGCACAAATTTTATGTTGGACATGGTGTAAATCCTAGTTGGTGCACCAAAACCAATAGGAATTCAACTTCCACCAATGGGCTCCTACCTGTAAAAATTTTCCATCAATGTATCCCTTTGAAAGTGCTGACTTGGTGGTCCAAAACTTGTTGTAATTTGAGGGTGTGAAGATGATCAACAATACTTGAATTCCTGCAAAATAAAAGACTTGGAACCTCTCCGTTTCACGAAAGAATCGTTGTCCTTGTTAAATTATTCGACCCCTATACTTTGTCCTGGGTATCACAAATATTTAAGTGAGATAAAACTGAGAGAACAACCTTTAAACTCTGGACAAGAGATTAAAGAGCACTTAGAAGTGTTGAGTTATATAGAATGACTAACAAGGATGCTTACAATTGTTATTCTTATGTTTAACAATGTAAACTTGCTTATATATAGCACTTGGATCTGAAAAAGAGCAAAGGAATACGTCCTTTAAGTGATAGAAACCAAAAGAAAAGGTACCATTTGGTTGTACCCACTTAAAACGGCCAAAAGACACCAAAAACAGTTTTTCGGACCACAGGTGCCCATCCGTACGGATGCAGTTATCATCCGGACGGATAAATCACAGTATCAAAATTTTACAGTTTCATCCTTTCATCCGTACGGATAGATTCTTATCTGTATGGATAACTCTCATCCGTACGGATAGATTCTTATCTGTACGGATAACTCTTAATCAGAAAATTTGGATTTTTATTTCACATCCGTACAGTCGTAAACACTTATATAAGCGTGCACTCCGCACCTCCATACTTTATATTTTAGCTTTACGAGCATAACCACCCTTGTACTAAACCCCGATAACCTCAATGGCTTGTGATTATACTTAAATCACCAACATTCCTCCCCCATTTAAGTGTAATCCTTGGTTTAGTAAAAACAACAATCATAATATAAACCAACTCATGCTTCAATGAAAATATCACGAAGATTGAATTTCCACCTAGTATTATTACACGCAAATATTCGAGTATTGTGGTGTGACTAAGCATTGAACCCCTTTACACATTTTGAATACATGTACATAACAATACACATGAATTGAGACTACTTCAAAGTATTATTCTTGACTTGAAATCCGGCCTTGTTTCCATATCCATTCTTGAGCATATAGAAAGTCAACCCAACTTTCCTTGAAGTGGCCATACCTCAAACTCATATAGGTGAATATTTAATTTACCGTGCACTTGCATTAGCACTCTCAAAAGATTCATTAAGAAGGTAAACTTCAACCTAACTTCACGGGTTTATTGCACATACCTTCGGGATTAATACATGTGCTCAAGTTTCCAATAACAGGCTTACCACATTGAATTTAGCCTAAGGCATTGTACCAAAGGGAAATTGGGTGTCCCATTATCGAAACTTATACAAAGTTGTAGACCCGTCCCGACAACCGACTTTTGTAATAAGTCCTTAGCTAATCCTTTCGTCAAATGATCAGCTAAATTCCTTTGAGATCTCACATACACAAACGATATCACCCCGTGAGAGATCAACTCACGTACCGCGCTATGTCTAATGCTTAAGTGTCGTGACTTACCATTATACACATGACTATACGCTTTAGACAGTGTAGATGAGCTATCACAATGGATAGATATCGGTGATATTGGTTTAGGGCCTTTAGGCCATAAAGGAATTTCATAAATCAAATTCCTAAGCCATTCTGCCTCTTTTTCGGCTGCTGCCAAGTCAATAAACTCTGACTCCATAGTCGAGCTAGATATACATGTTTGTTTCTTAGAAGCCCAAGAAATGGCACTTCCACCTAAAACAAACACCCATCCACTAGTAGAAGAATGATCTTCTACATTAGATATCTAACTAGAATCCGAATATCCTTCAATCACCGAAGGATATGCAACATAAGTCAAACCAAAGTTTTTGGTAGACTTAAGATATCTCAATACACGAACAACCGCTCTTCAATGACAATTGCGTATATCTACTTAGTTTTCCAACTGCATATGCAATATCCGATCGTGTAATAGTCATTGCATACATCAAACAGCCAATGACTCGTGAATATTCAAGTTGATTCACGGTTTCACCTTTATTAGGTCCAAGTTTCTCATGTGGTTCCATGGGAGAATTTGCCGGAGTACAATTTTCACAATTAAATTTCTTCAACACTTTCTCAATATAATGAGATTGTGTTAATGAAAATCCACCCTGATTTCTCTTGATTTTAATACCAAGAATAATATCTGCCTCCCCCATGTCTTTCATAGAGAATCTAGAAGATAACAGTTCTTTACACTTATCAACTTGATATTGGTTTGTACCAAAAATCAACATGTCATCGACATATAGATGATTATCACACCGCTGCGGTATCATCAAATCTACTATGTATACACTTGTCTGATTGGTTAAGCTTAAAACCAGTAGACAAAACAACCTCATCAAACTTTTGATGCCATTGTTTAAGAGCTTGTTTAAGTCCATACAATGATTTTACAAGTTTACATACTTTATGCTCGTTACCGGGCATAATAAATCCTTCATGTTGCTTCATGTATATTTCCTCATCCAAATCTCTATTTAGAAACGCTGTTTTAACATCCATTTGATGGATCACCAAGTTATGAATTGCGGCTAAGGCAATCAATAACCTGATTGAGGAGATTCTAGCAACGGGAGCATAAGTATCAAAATAATCGATACCTTCCTTTTGCCTAAAGCCTTGTATAACTAACCGGGCTTTATATCGATCAACAGTACGGTCGACTCTCATTTTCCTTTTGAAAATCCACTTGCAACCTAACGGTTTGCAACCTCGTAAAATCTCATCGAAATCCACGATTGTTACCCATTATGGAATCCATATCGTCATTGATGGCTTCTTTCCAAAATGATACATCCTGAGATCCCATTGCCTCAGAAAATGTTCTTGGATCATCCTCAATATTGTAACAATATGAGTATTGATATCCAACTTCATTTCTCGAACCTTCCACCAAATAAGTTACAAAATCCGGTGGAAATGTCTTTGCTATTCTAGCCCTCTTACTTCTTCGAAGTTCAGAGGACTCGACTTGAGAATCATTGTTCTCCACATTCTCCACTCCAACTACTGTAGTAGCAATGCTCTTTGGTCTAGGAATAGATGTAAATCTATTCTCATCAAATATGGCATCACGTGATTCTATTACCGAATGTACACCATTAAATCACTAGGTTCTATAACATAAAACCTATAAGCCTTGGAATGACTAGCATATCTAATGAAAATGCAATCGATGCCTCTTTCTCCTAAAGTTTTAATTTTAGGATCGGAAGTCTAACAACCGCCTGCAGCCCCAAACTTTTAAGTAATTCAAGTTTGGTTTCTTTTGAACCAAAGTTCATATGGGTAGCAAATTCCTTTTATTAGAATTTGCTTAGTAGATAACGAGCCGTTAACATGGCCTCACCCCAAAATCCACCGCTCAATCCCGAGTAGGATAACATGGAATTTACCATCTCTTTTAGTACGGTTCTTCCTCTCCGCAATGCCATTTTGTTGTGGCGATACGGTGCAATCACCTCATGTATAATACCACACGACCCGAAGTAGGTTGGATCATAGTATTCGCCACCTCTATCGGTACGGAAACGTTTAATACTAGAATTCAATTGTAATTCTACTTCACTTTTATAAATCTTGAATTTATCAAGAGCCTCATCTTTAGTATTAAGTAAATACACATAACAAAAACGAGTATTATCATCTATAAACGTAATCATATACTTCTTATTTCCCAAAGACGGTGTGGCATTAAAGTCACACAAATCACTATGGATAAGTTCTAAAATTGTAGACCTTTCAACACCACGAAATGGTTGTCTTACAATTTTAGTAAGCATACAAGTAGTACACTTATCCATATTGAGATCAAACGGGGGAATACGTGCATTTTTAGACATAACTTGCATACGTTTATAATGTACGTGTCCTAACCGAGCATGCCACAACTTTGAGATATTAACATCAGAAATATGCATAACTTGATTAACTTTATTAGTTACAATATTAAGCATAAACATATTATTACACAAATAACCAAAACCTACAAATACACCATGTTTAGATAATATATACCTATCGGACTCATATACTTGTTTATATTCCGATTTACATAATAGTGCACCGGATACAAGGTTCTTCCGGATGCACGGAACAAATAAAACATCAAATAGTTTTACAAATTTTCCAGAACTGAAATTTAAAATAACATTTCCAATGCCTTTTACAACAGCCATCGACTCGTTTCCCATCTTTAGTATGGAACCATCATTCACCGGTTCAAAGACTTCAAACCAGCGTTGATCTTTGCATACATGTCTTGTTGCTCCCGAGTCGATCCACCACGAAACATCATCATCCTGCACATAAAATGCTTCAGAAATAAATGGCACATAATTCATAACCGAATTAATACCAAAGTTAACATTCTGACCTTGATGTTTGGGTGGTCCTTGGTCTTTCGACCCTGCTCGACCTTTGTTCTTTCCGTTCTTCCGCACTCGGCAATCAGCCTTGTAGTGCCCTGTTTTTCCACAAATCCAACAGGCACCCTTTGGCCTTTTTCCGGATTCTTTGTTGCCAGCCTTGAATGGTTTCTTTTTCTTACCATTACCTTTTCCCTTGTTTGATTTAGAACACTCCCCGGCCTCCATTACATGAATGGATGTCGATTCATCGATTTCCTTTCCCTTGGATTTTACACCCTCCTGCGCCCTGAGGGATTCCTCAATACGCAGATGGCTACCAAGTTCAACCAAGGAGAGTTCTTCCTTTTTGTGTTTTAACATATGTTTAAAATCTTTCCATGATGGTGGTAGTTTATCAATGATACTAAAAATGCAAAATGGATTCATCCATTTCCATTTTGTGTTGTGCAACCGGCCTAAAATGCGTTGAAGTTCATTGAATTGTTCAATTACAGACCGTGTATCTACCATCATGTATTTCATGAAATTACCAACTAGAAATTTTTTAGCAGATGCATCTTCATTCAAGTACTTAGTTTCTAGTGCATCCCATAATTCATTTGCAGATGCAAAGTTTTGATAAATATCAAACAACGAATCAGACATACCATTTACAATGTGACCACGACATATATAGTCATCATTTTCCCACTTGTTCCGCCTTCACAATTCCTCCAATGGTGCATCATCATCAACTTCTGGTATCTCTGTGCTAAGAACATATACCACTTTCAAAGTTGTGAGAAGGAAATGCATCTTTCTTTGCCACCTCCGGAAATCAACGCCTTCAAACTTGTCTAGTTTCCCGAAATTCATCATCAAATCCTTTGCATTCACCATTGTGATCAGAACAATAATTTAAGAAGAATGTTGTAATTTGAGGGTGTGAAGATAATCAACAATACTTGAATTTCTGCAAAATAAAAGACTTGGAACCTCTCCGTTTCACGAAAGAATCGTTGTCCTTCTTAAATTATTCGACCTCTATACTTTGTCCTATGTATCACGAATATTTAAGTGAGATAAAACTGAGAGAACAACCTTTAAACTCTGGACAAGAGATTAAAGAGCACTTAGAAGTGTTGAGTTATATAGAATGACTAACAAGGATGCTTACAATTGTTATTTTTATGTTTAACAATGTAAACTTGCTTATATATAGCACTTGGATCTGAAAAAGAGCAAATGAATACGCCCTTTAAGTGATAGAAACCAAAAGAAAAGGTACAATTTGGTTGTACTCAACTTAAAACGCCAAAAGACACCAAAAATAGCTTTTTCGTACCACGGTGCCCATCCGTGACGGATGCGCTTATCATCCGGACGGATATATCACAATATCAAAATTTTCTGATTTGACCTTTCATCCGTGACGGATAGATTCTTATCCGTGACGGATAACTCTCAATCAAAAATTTGGATTTTCATTTCACATTCGTGACACTCAGAAACACTTATATAAGCGTCGCGACTCCGCACTCTCCATACTTTATATTTTAGCTTTACGAGCATAACCACCTCTGTATTAAACCCCGATAACCTTAATTCGCATGATTATATTTAAATCACTAACAAAACTTCGTGCCCTGATCATCCTAAAA
The DNA here is from genome assembly GCA_026214975.1 of Gentiana macrophylla. Taxonomy (NCBI): domain Eukaryota; kingdom Viridiplantae; phylum Streptophyta; class Magnoliopsida; order Gentianales; family Gentianaceae; genus Gentiana; species Gentiana macrophylla. Next base: position 93,106,539 of record CM047808.1, on the reverse strand, counting down.
TTAGTGATCCGTGTGTCTGTTTATATTTGTTCTACATTTTCTTTTTAAGCTTTCGGTTACACGTCCATTAAATGCCCGAAATCCACCGCTTCGTCAAATTGTTTGTTTGTCTAACCTTACATACTATAACTGCATCCTTTTATTCAGATATCTCAGCAGAATCATATATACATATATATATATATATATATATATATATATATATATAAATTATTTATGCATGCATCGTCAGTGCGTAGAAAAACACATGAAGCATATAATCTCCATGTATTAATTAAGGACAATGTTAATGGCATCACACCTAATATATTCGGACATCACACCTGTGTAAAATTCGATTTTCTAGAGGTCGAAATAACACATTTCGACTTTTCAAGAGTTGAAATAACACATTTCGACCTCTAAAAAGTCGAATTTTGCACAGGTATGATGCCCGAATATATTGGATGTGATGCCACTAAAAATGCCCATTAATTAATCATATGTGGCTTTGCCTCAACTATATATTCTAGCTAGCTTAGCTTTAATCTCTTTCAATCATCAACTCTACACTAAGTTATGAAACCATGCATGTTTTTTCTTTCCAACATCAAGATGATGATTTAAAGTATATGCATGAAATTTTAGTTGTAGACATAAATACATCTACTAATTATTTTTCAATTTAAAGTTTTCCTGCAGATGCTGAACCCACTCTGGTCCGACAATCAATCCTGGAATTCGACTTGTCGCCGCTTAATATTTTAAAATTTTATACAGACAAATCCATTTTGCAATATATATATATGCTGTCTCTCTCTCTCTGGTTTCTGTTTTTTATTTTTAACTATCAATTATCATCTGCTTTTATACATATACTATAAAACATTGTCTTCTTCTGTAGTTCTCTTCACACAGTTACACAGTGATGTTACATGCAACAATAGCAACTGATGTATAGTCTATGGATAATTCCCCCCCCCCCCCAGAATCTACCCCCCACACACACAAAAAAAAAAAAAAAAAAAAAAAAAAACAACAATCAAGACAAGCAAAAACAGGCATAACCCATAATTTTAACACATTCCTAACCAGACCTAAGGTCTAAATTGCAGAGTGATTGCTTGCCCAATGTGGATAAATAAATCTCCACACTACAATATAGTATATACTACTGTACAATTCTTATGATTATGAAAATTCTCCAGCCAAAATAGACCTCAAGATCTAAAGAAAAATGACAATCAAGAAAAGCAAAACAATGCATTAACCTTGCAGGTGCCCATAATTTTCACACATTTATCACAAGGCCTAGGCCTAGGACTAAATTGCTTAGTGAGTCAGTCCACACTACAGTTCTACTCCCCTCCCCCTCCTTTACCACAACCGAAACCGATAAAAATTGTAATAGAGAGATTTCTCTATTACTTTTCTTCGTATTTATATTGCATTAAACGAGGAGTCGAGGATTAGATACATTATATAACGATGTTTATCGTGTTATATATGTGTTTGATTTTATATAAGTAGATATTTTGGTAGTCCAATACTATTCTGTTGTGAGTTAATTTGATCAGAAATATAGCAGAAAAGAAAAGAGCCCACTGTAGACTGGACTCTGTCTCCTCTTATAAACCCGCCCCACCCGGAAGATCACGGATATCCACTTTCTGATTAAAACCCTAGGATTTTTCTTGTTCTTCTTCCTCCTCCTCTGAAATTTTCTCTTTTTATAATTCTCTGTAGGGAAGTGAAGGATAGCTCAATTTTCTGAATTACCCACATGAAGAAAAAGGCTAAAGTTGACGACTTGCCGGACGACATCCGGTGCCGGAGGACGGACGGAAGAGATTGAGGTGTAAACAACGCGTGTTAGAAGGGAAAAGCTTTGCCATATTCATTATCTTCAAGGGCGTCGCCGTTCATTGAAGCAGAAGGTCCCTGATTCGCTGAAATTTGAGAGAAGTTTCAAGAAAAGGGTCCATGAAAATAAAGAAAAGGGAATTGGAACTGATGTGGGTTCTTCAAAATCACGGAAGAAAATAATATCCAAAAAGAAGAGGAAACGCTGCGTTTCTGAAGTCTTGGATGAGGCATTGAGGAAGATGAAGTTGAAAAGAGGGGATCTGCAGTTGGAATTGATCAGAGGTTTCTTGAATAGACAAGTGGAGAAGGAGAAGAAGAGGAGAGAAATAGAGGAGGAGGAGGCTAAGTTGTGTTCTGGAACTGAGTTAACCCGTGAGCTGCCTAATGGGATTATAACGATTTCGCAGAAAAGATTGGACAATGTAGGTGATGATGAGGCTGTTCATGTGAAGATTGGAGCAGGGTCAGGTGGGTTGGACTCGGGTTTGAGTGTTTTTCAGCAGCAGAGGAGTTTCCGGTCCAAGAATATTGAACCAATGCCAATCAGTACTATTAAGGTTGTCTACTTTGACTTCTTTTCTTGAATCCGAATTTGTTACTTGACGATCAGGTTGCAATTGGGTTTTGTGGAGCTGGCATTATTACTCATGTGTTTTTTTTTGTTTTTTTTTTTTTTTTTTTTTCGGTGTTTTTTTTTTTTTTCACTTTTTAGTGTGCTGTAATGGTTTATCTTTTAACAAATTTAGGTGGTGCCATTTGCTAAAAAATTGAGAAGAAATAAGAATTGTCATTGGTGTCTGAGGAGCGATGATCAGAATTTGATCAGGTGTATGAAGTGCAGGAATATGTTCTTTTGCATTGAATGTATAAAGCAAAGGTATGATTTTCTTTAGTACTGGAATTCTCGGAAGATTTTTGCAAGTGTTCTTCTATGAAAAAAAACGAAATTAGGCATTCTAAGTGGACTGTGTATTTGGTTTGAAACTAGAATATAATTGGCATAATATGCATGAAAGCCATGAAAGCGATGTGCCGTCTATCCTTAGAATTGAAATACTTGGAAGCCATAAAATTCTCCTAGTTAGTCACCTCAGTTGGATTTTACCTACCTAACCCGACTGCATCTGTTTTCTTTGAACTAGATTTTTGGAGAAGCAAGAAATCAAGGTGGCATGTCCTGTTTGTCGCGGAACATGCAGCTGTAAGATTTGTCAGAGGCTCAATTCTCGAGATATATGTCATAAGGTTCGACAATATAAGATCTTATTCTCTGAATAGTGATATACCGTCAGATACATCGGGTGCACATGTATATGTCTGTTTCTATCGTGTTTCAGGACTTTTATCGTGACAAAAGGAAGGTTGACAAAATACAGTTACTTCGTTATCTAGTCCATATGCTGCTTCCAGTGCTTAAGAAAATCAACCACAATCAGAGGCTTGAGCTAGAGATAGAGGCAATCGTAGCAGGTAAAATCTGCTTTATCATTTTATTCAAATATATAATATAGAGGAAAGTTCTGGTTTGGCCTAAGTCTTAAAACTTTCTCGCCACAGGAAAGCCACCATCTGCAATCATTCAGGCTCTGCAGCCAGAAGTAAGCTTCAAAACAACAAAATCCTGGTAAGTTTTGTATGAACAGAATACTTGAATACAGTGGAAGATTTATGTTGATATATTGTTCTCCTTTTTTTTTTTTTCGGTCTGGTGATTCAATTTTGGTTTTAGCAACAACTGCAAGACTTCCATTCTGGACTATCATAGAAGCTGTTCAAAGTGTTCATATAGTCTTTGCTTGAGCTGCTGTTGGGAATATTGTCGGAAAAGTTTGTGTGAAAATCTTAAATTCAGCGAACACATGCAAGATTACTTGTCAAGTGATGATCTACGGATGAAGATAAAGAAAATAAGATCATCTAGCTTGAAAATGGACAAGTTGCCTTTTCGGTCACCAACATCTTTGTTAAACTGGGAAGCATGTTCTGATGGCAGCATATGCTGCCCTTCTGCAAGTTTCGGTGGATGCAGCGAGGGAATCCTTGATCTAAGATGCATGTTTCCATTTAGTTGGATGATAGAGCTGGAAGTTGGAGCAGAAGAGTTGCTTAAGAGCTGTCACTTTTCAGAAAATTCAGATGTTTCTTCTTGCTGCTCCCTGTGTAAGGAAACTAACAGAAAAACATGTGAAACCAGTCCATTTCAAAAAACGGCTGACAGATTATTATACACCGATGACAACTTTCTGTATTGTCCCACTGTAAAAGATCTTGCTGAAGATAAAGTTGAACACTTTCAGCAGCACTGGACCAAATGTCATCCTGTTGTTGTTCGGAATGTTCTTGGAAGAACATCGTCTTTGAACTGGGATCCTGTACTTATATTTTGCTCTTTCCTTGAGAATGCATGTTCTAAATCTCCTCATGAGAAGCAAGCTTTTGGAGGAACCAATTCCCTGGACTGGTGTGAGGTGAGTCTCTTGAAGTCATCTCTATCCGTCTCTCAAAGACACCGTAATATTTAACATCTTAGCCACTGTGTGTCTGTGACCCATAGATATGAGTTTTCCGTCCTACTTACGCTGCTTTCGAAGATCAATTCATTGTTTCTTTGCAACAGTATATTTTTAATTTTGGTCGTCAGTATTTGTTTTTTGGATCTTTTTCTTTTGTGTTGACGTTTCTGATTCTTTACAAACGACCGAATGAATAGTGTGTCAGAGGGGAGGAATTCCTCTCCATGTTAAGGAAATCCTCTCAAATGATGATCAATAGCATGTGCTCATTCTTAGCTTAGAAGTTTGAGTTTGTCCGTAAATTCCCCCCCATCCCCATCCCCCATGTTTTTTGGCTTAAAAGCTATACTTTAATTAGTATGTTAAGGAAACAACTTCAAGTGGATCACTCACCTCTTGCTGTGATTCCGTTATGCAGAGCGCCTCAAGTAATATAATAAAAAATATTGGTTTATGGACCTCGTATGCAGTCATCAGACTGTGTTGGGTAACAAGGGATGGTGGTGAACCTGATCTCTTTTACTGTCTTTCCAAGTTTCGCCGTTTTCTTTTTTCTCTTTTCTTTTGAATGTGTCGTTTGTTAAAAGCCGCGTCTTTTGGCGCATGTGAGATTGGAAAAGAAAGAACTTGCTAATTGTGATTCATCTGATAATGGTAGTGAACCTGCCTTTTCTCCCTCATATCATATGTAAGATGGCAAGGGATATCGGTTTTGAGAGGCTAGATTGGCCTTTGTAAGTAATTGTTTCTGTCAATAGTCATGTGCATTAGGTTTGCTGAAGCTTTGTTAATTCCAATTATGAAACTTGAATACACGTTTCTAGTATTTCCTTGTGCTCGTGGATGTCGTAGACTGTTTTTCTGGATATTAGATACCACCTTGATATCCTTTCAGGAGATGAAAATTTTATGTTGTCCTTTCAGGTAGAAATTGGTTCGAAGCAGATGCTTATGGGGTCTTTAGCAGAGGAAACACACGTGAATATGCGGAATAGGATCATGAAAATCAAAGCGTGGCTTTCTTCCCATTTGTTTCAACAGCAGTTTCCTCAACATTTTGATGAGATCATTCGTGCTTTACCACTCGAGGAGTATATTCATCCAATTTCTGGACTTCTGAATCTGGCTGTAAAGTTGCCACATGAATCTACTAAGCCTGATGTCGGTCCTTTCATCCACATTTCAGTTGGTGGACCTGAGGATTTTATTCAGACAGATTTCTTGACAAAGTTGTGCTGCGAGTCATATGATGTGGTAGGTAAACCTATATCTCTTTTACTGGCTGGCTGTTTTTATTTTTATTTTTATGCTCTTTAAAAGCAATACATCTGAATTTCATGTTCACATGTTCATTTAAAAAGGATTGGTATAGTATAGGATATGGATTATGTGCTTCATCCTCTTCATTCGGAGTTCCTTGCAGTTCATGTCTATTTGACTTAATGTAAACGTGCAGTAGATTTAGAGAGAAATTATCTTCTTTCATTAAGTTCTTCAACTTCTAAGAGATTTGCTTAATAAGATGCAAGAGAAACTAGCCGTTGCCCTTGAGAAGACAGACCTTCACCATCTTAACTTAGGATTCTAACAGTTATAAGGAGGTTTAGAGGGAGAAAACAAATCAGCCTAAAATCCAATACTGGGTGAGTAATTTAGGATTATAAGGACAATAAAAAATAATAAAAAGTTACATTTGAAATTCTGATGATTTCCAACACTCCCCTCAAGATGGTTTGTATAGGTTGATAAAACCAAGCTTGCCCTTGCAGAAGTTGAACCGGTGCCTGCTGAGACCCTTAGTGAAAGAAGTCTCCTCCTCAAGCCTCTCTCAAATGAAGTTCTTAACTCCTTATCAATATCAATATGTTTTGTTCTGTCATGTTGTAGCTTTATTGTCACATTAGATTCTTGTAGGTTCTTGATTTTGTTTTCTCGGTTCTTGTAGGACCCTTTTCAGCCATAGGACTTCACACATAATCTGTGCAACAACCCTATATACAGCTTTTGCATTGCTCCTGGAGGATACTAGGTTTCCACATAGGAGGAATACACACCACCCTGATGTAGATCTTCTATCAGACAAAGAGTCAACCCAGATTTCCCTTGGTTTGAAGAATAGTCCAGTTCTAGGATTGTCTTTTGATGTATTTGAGGAGTCTGGAAGCTGTGTCCAAATGTCTTTTCTTAGATTTGTGCGTGAATTGACTTATTGCTTACTCCAAAGGTAATATTAAGTATGGTGTGTGAGAGATTTATCGGTCTTCCTACAAGTCTATGGTATTTCCTGGATCAACATCCTCACCTTCTTCACATTTTCCAATCATGTTGTTGTATTCATCCTCACCTAGCTTCCCATAATCTCTTAGAAGTTCCGAGGTGTATCTTCTTTGAGTGACTGAAAATCCACCCTTGGATCTAGCTACTTTCATCCCAAGGAATAATCTCAGCTGTCCAAGGTCCTTAACCTCAAATTCAGAACTGAGAAGGTTCTTTAGGTCAACCATCTCAACATGATTGTTATAATTATATCATCAACATATACTATCAGGATAGTTATCGGATCTGAACCAGAGTGTTTGTAGATCATGGTGTGATCAAATTGCCCCTTGAGTGTACCCATTTCCTTTTATGACATGAGTAAACTCATTCAAACAGACTCAGAATAATTTCTGTACAAATTCTTATCTGACTTTTGATCTCAGGTCAATATTCTAGCATATGCTACAGATTCTACAATTTCTAAGGAACAATATAAGAGGATTAAAGAATTAATGAAAAAGTACAAGGCTCGAGGTAATTTGCAGTCTGCCAGCAATTCTACTGATCTGAAAGGAAAATCGTCTTCACAAAGGGAAGAATGCGGGGAATCAAGCTTACAGAATTCAAAGGCCGAACATCTGCACTCCCAAAATGGAAATTTAAAAGGTCCTATTCGCTCTTGCAGCTTCAAAGGGGGGAGAAATCCATGTCCAGACAATGGAAATGTGTCCACCATCGGTTCTGATAGTGATAGCGAAACAGAATCTGAAGCTTCGTATCTTTTCTCTAAAGGCCTTCAAAGATATGAAGAATCTGATGATGAGTGTTCCCTCTTGAATGAGATGGAAAACATTACATGTTTTAGCGATGAGCAGACCATCGATTCTTCAGCTGCTCAGTGGGATATCTTTCGCAGGGAAGACGTCTCAAAAGTCTTGGAATATCTTAGAAAACACTGTAACGAGTTCAACACCGGATACTGCTGCAAAGGAAATGTAAGTTTGTTATAGCGTATGTCTCTTATTATGTAGTTGCAGTTTTTGATGGATGCTTTGTAAATTTATTTTTCATTCTTTTATTTCTTATTACAGGAAATTCATACAATCCATGATCAGAATTTCTTCCTTGATGCATTTCACAAAATGAGGCTGAAGGAGGAGTTTGGTATGTGTGTGTGTGTATAGTTCTTGTTTCGCTTCGTTCTAACAAAACCATTTCTCTTAAGCTGCATTTTTATGTGTTCAGATGTTCAGCCTTGGACGCTTGAACAACACCTTGGAGAAGCTATCATCGTTCCTGCAGGATGTCCGTACCAGATTAGAAAACTTAAGGTAAGAATTTTAGTTCTTGAAGTTATTAATCAACGTCGTTACATGGGCGGTTTTTTTTTTGCTAATACTGACGGTGGATGCGTATATGATCCTTTGAAATGCAGTCATGTGTAAATGTGGTCGTAGGCTTCGTCTCACCTGAAAATGCGGCTGAGAGCATCCGTTTGACTGATGAAATTCATCTTCTTCCGGTACATCACAAAGCTAGAGAAAAAGCATTGGAGGTTAATTTCTCTCTCATGTAATAATGGGATAGTAATTGTGTTCTTTGGAAAAATGTGACGAAATAATCTTTATTATTATTATTATTATTATTATTATTATGAACAGGTGAGAAAGATGGCAGTACATGGAATCAATACAGCACTTGAGGAAGTCCAAAGGTTAACATGCGACGCGTAAGTCACAGGTTGTAGAGTGAGGCAACTGGAGAAAAATTCGAAACGAAGCTTTAAAGCTTATTATTATGGTCCGGTAGGTAATTCATTCCCTACGACGACTTGGCTCTTCCTCCTTTGTGTGAAGGCATATGAGTTATAGCTGCTACTTCCATGATAATTTGGAATCTCTTTCTCCCTAAAAACAGCCTGTACACTTGGAAATCTGCAGTATGAAATGATGCAGATCCCGAGGTATTATTATTTCTTTTGTTTTGTTTCAAATCAAATGCAAAATTTTAGGGACACTCTTTTATGGGTTTATATCCTTTTTTTTTTTTTGGGCTTTGACGGATGGTCGTCTCGTTTTATTCTAGTTGCCAGCTGCGAATGTACTTGTGGTTGGTCAAAATCCAATAATGCTACCCCAAGTGGAAGGCCTTTATGTGTAAGCTTGAGAAAATTGCAATCATCCATGATTATCTGTCCACAAGGTAAGAAATACAAATTTCAACTTTGACCCCCATATTTTCATGTAGGAGTTTAGAGATTCTTTTGTTCACTGGCTGGCCTTATAGCAAGCTGATTGAGTATTTTTTTTTCCCGAAGCGATTTTTTTTTTTTTTTTTTTCATTAGTGTTCTCTAAAAACAAGGTATCTTTGTAAAAACAGAGATTAAAACTAAACTATTCAGAGATCTATCAAAAAACCAATTGCAGTTGGAGTTTTTATACATAGATTAACAATAAGTATGATGGTGCAGCTGGAATTTGATACAACTTTGCCAAATCACCAAAAGAGAAGAGTCGGTCGTCATTTGGGCTCTGTGGATGTCTAACAGCGCCATGTCCACCGTGCTTTTAGTACACCATTGCTTTGTGTTTTTGAGTATTATATTATATATTATTGACAGCATTTTTTTGGGGGGGTTGTGTGTTGATTCAGCAACAAAGAGAAAGTTTGAGAGATACGACAATGGCGCTTGTTAGTCATTTAATAAAACCTAGATAGCAGTTTGAATAAAGATGATAATTCTTTTTCCAGATAATTTATTTGTATGTACACACTAGTCATAGATAGATGATAGATGATGAGCATATTCATTATGAATATTGTGTTATGTTCTTGTAATATCCACATTCTTATTATTATGTATATATGATTAAAGTGTTTGGTAATACATGCTAATGTAGAAGTAGATTTGATATTGATTGAGCATCAGTTGTGGGAAAGAGCAATGTTACAAAGATGAATTCATTAGAAAGTAAAATCCTTATGACTTATTGAAACCATAAACGACAGTTCGGTCTCTCTCTCTCTTTTCATATCTGTGATTGCATCATTCTCTTGGAAGTTGAAGGCATCCGATCCCATCACAACTCCGAGGTATCTGTGAGACTTAACCGATACCATATCATTCTAATAAATTATACGGCTGAATCGGTTTTCATCCCATATCATTCTAATAAATTATACGGCTAAATGTTTTCAATACTTCGGTGTGTGTCAGATGTGTCTTGACCTGCTATTTACCGTCTTAAATCCCTGTAAACAGATAAAGACTGCATAGTTTGTATGTAGCATGATGGCTTCCGGGCATAGGGGCAGACACACATGTATCTAAATAGGTCCGCGGACCACGTTGAAAATAATAAAACCCTATATCTTACCTATAAAATAATATTTCAGACCCGTTAAATATAATAAAAACTCTAGAAATATATTTCGAACCCAGCTGAAAAACATTTCTGGATCCGCATCTGCTTCCAGGATCCCAATTGAGCATAGTGAATTTTTCAATCAAGATTCAATTGAACATAGTGGAACAGAAAACGAAGAATGAAAATGAAAAATCCACATTTATTGTTTATTGCATTAGCTATGCTTCGAGTCAGAAGATGATAGAAAAAAATTTATAATCTACTGCTTCACAAGGAGAAGTTAGAGCACTAACAAAATCTTTAAAAAAAAAAAAAAAAAAAACCCTTTATCCGGACTTTATTAACAAAGTCCAACTAAATAAAGATGAGGCTAGCTATACAAATCTGGTGTTGTACAATTTAAACAAAATTGTTTTAGGATATAATGTCAAAAGACTTTATTAGGGTATTAATATTCTTCAAGGAGCCATGAGTCCTTCAATCGTATAAGAGAGTGACTCAGCCCAGTCCGCTTTAAGGAGAACAGCCTGCAATGTTTGCATTACGTCGTAGTCTGGATCCAGCTTCCGCTGCCAACCCTATTTCCCCCAACCAAACACGATGGGGAAAAAAAAAAAAAAATTAGAGAAAGATCAGGACAATGTGCATGTTTGTGTTTGTATGAGTGAAGTACTTTTAGAATCATTTTTTTACAATCATGTGTTTTCATGCAAGTGTCTGGGCAGAGGGGGGAGTTTTGCATATAACAAAATAGAATATCATTCATTACACACATCGTGTGAGCATCCGCGCAAACATAAACCGATATGTAGACAATTCAAAGATGCCAATCTCCACGAAAACATGTAAATTGACAACGACAACAAGGGTGTGAGCAAAGAAGCATTTGATCTTGCCTTTGTTTGTGCTTAAATATCGTGGGCCCTTCAAATCCAAGTTTTAGCATTATATACTCTCAATGCATATGATGCAGTCTTCCTTAAATAGGTATGAATCACCAGTTACATAATACTAAACCCCGTCTCAGTTCTCAGTTCTCCCAATATAAGTCTTTTAGTGGGTTACACACTAGTTAAGAAAATAGATAATTGTCATGAAATTTAAACCAGAAAGTCTAAAATACCATTTGAATATCATTAATGCAATAGTTTTACAGTAATAGAAAAGGGTTGGGTAGAAGTAAATTAGGGGTACGATCAGAGAAAAAAAAAAGGAACTAATGTTTTATTCATATTCTAAGAAGACTTGTAATATATGGGATTAAAAAAAAAAGTGCTAAAAAGACATATTTTGGGACAGAGGTAATACGAGTTCAGTTCACGTACCTCAAGAACTAAAGTAGTCACCATCACTGTGCAGACATTGCCATCAATATTAACTTTATGACGCCGAACCTGCTCAAGCAACTGTTGCATGCAATCTGCTGGGTGGACCAAATCACCCTCTGGTGTATCCCAAAAATCAAATAACTCTTTCACTTCCTGTTAGATCACCACACATGTTGAAAATTTAATACAAGCCAACTTTATTTGTATAAGATTCAATATTCAATGCACTGTTACACTTCCTGTCAAACCACACACATGTTGAAAAATTAAGGCAAACTCATTTTATTTGCATAATAATATTCAAAATTCAATGCATTTTTACCCAACAATCTTTCAAGCTTGAGAGCTATTAAATTCTACTAACTAGCAGGTAACTCTGAGATTGACCCAAGGCACTCAAAGAAAATCCATCATGAAACTTCGAAGGCCATGGTATTCTCACCCAAATATTCTCAGTATGCGAACTATTTTGTGTACAACAAATACAGTTGCACCAAACCATCTCTGAGCTCTTTTCACTGGTTATGCACTTTTAAGCAATACGCAGTGGGGATTTGAATAATTTCCAAACATGAATGCGAGTCAAAGTCAGGGGTTGATTTATCTAAATGGTTTCAACTCAAGCCGGTACTCCTGCAGAACGGCCGAAGGAGTAATGAGTAAGCTTCAGAACGAAGACGGTGAGCTCACGTGGGTAGCTCCCGTCTCCTGTAGCCGCCTTGTTCTCTGTCAGTTCATAAAGTGTCTGGCACAGACAGACGCAAAGTCATGACAACCAGACTAGACTAATAACGCTACAATCGGGCGCAAGAAAACTCGCCAAGAGGTGCGTAAGCCACTCGTCAATACACATCAACTATAATATTGTAATAGGTAGGTGCTACTAGCAAAAGAAAAGTGTATACCCAGTGTAAGAAAACCCTGTACACTAAAGCTTCAACACTTGAACGCTTCCTCTCTAGAATTTATTAGTGTTCATTTTGTTTTTTGAGAACACCCTTGAATGTATCAATTGATTAATGAATTTGGTATTCTCAGTCAAAGCTTTCAGCACCACCTTAAGCATTTTAATCAGTGATCCCTATGAACTTTCATAGCTATTAGACGCTTTAATCTTAAGACTTGTGAGAATTTGTGAAACTTTCTACTTTATCAGGATAAGCTACATATCATAAAGGACAATTGCTTACAACCAAAAAATGAAGGGCACTTTTCAGCTCCTTCTCTCAGAATTTAATGAACTTTGTGGTGCACATCAAAAAAATGTGCTGATCTTAATTGAACTTTTCTTTCAAGGTTACTTTACTAAATTTTAAGCCAGAACGCACAGCCCTAACCTTAGACTATCTGAAGCTATTAGGTGCAAAATTACAACACTTAAGTCTTACTCCCACCAGGTGGGCTATCTTAACCCCATCTTCTGCAATATCGCATGACAAAGGTAAACCTTCCTTCAGAAGGGAGAACTAAAGAGGCATCAGAATAAAATGCTCGTGATCACATTTTCACGTAACGCTCCTCAGTGAGCAGAGAGATATTTAAAGTACATTCTGAAATATTTACCCTTGTAAATCACAAATCCTTCAGATAGATGAGGTAAGCAACTCCCAGATAAGGAAAGAGTAATATCAAAATGGGAAGGTCAGAGAAAGATACAAGAGGTCGGGAGGAAATCAATCGGGACTGTAATCCGTCATAAGATAATTCAAAACACAGTGCAAGGCAGGGAACATTCATGAACGTTCCCAATTTCAATAAAAATACCAGAAGAGACTAAATTCACCTGGATGAACGCATCCGGATTCAGACAGTTCTGTCGTTTTGATAATTTCAGTGTGCACTCTGCTGCAGTCCGACCATCTCGATGAGCAACAGCTTTAAAGAAGTCCAATAAATTACTTCGATCATTTTTTGAAAGTTCAGCTGTCATTCCAACATCAAGGAAGATAACATGAGGCTTAGACTTGAATAGACGCTTTCGATGAGGGCTACTTTGTGAATCACTTAACAAGAATATTTCCAGGATGCATGTCCGCATGAATAAAGTTGTCTACCTGTACATAAAAAGAAAGTAAACTATAAACAGGAATTCCTGTTAACAGAATTAATTAGAAAGCTTCAATACTACACCATATGAAATGCCCTCAGGCATGAAATCTGCTTGGCATTACCATCAGAATTCAAGGTAATATACAAGCAAAGAAAAGAACAATAAGATCATGTACCTATCATTGATTCATTAATACCAAGTTAAAAATTTCACTAATGAACAGAATAGAAACTAATAAAATGGCAACCTCGTGGGAAGCATCTGCCCGCATTTGAGGTCTGGGAAAGGTTAGGTCATCTAGGTCTATTGAACCCGAGAAATCTATTCACACCGCGACAACTTCTATCATTGAGCCAAATCTCTCCTTCAGCAGAAAGGAATTAGCATCCCAAACTTATAGGTCTTCACTACTGACCATGAAAAGGTCTTCTCACATACATCTGGGATAGTTCCAGGGTCGGATATCCACCTAAATCACCAAATACTTGCACCAAAAGACTCAATCAACATCAACAACAAGAAAAAGGTCAGCCTATGCATCGGCATTCCCAGTATGCAGTTCCCAGATGAATCAGGCCAAGATGGACCTAATTAAATCAGAGTTGCCTAATTTTCCTGTAAAGCTATTAGCAAATATTACGCCAGTGCTTCATTTCAGGAATCAGTCCAAGGGGGCCAAATATTCTGATTACATGAAAAAATCTGCTAATTCTTGTGAATTCTTTTATATGGAGAAAAAAACACTATAGAATGATTTTCCAAAAACAGGAAGTATAATGATAGGGCCAGCATCAGTAAACAACAGAAAAGAACAGACAAAAACAACATTACCAGGAGCATCTTCAAAAGTGCATGACTCCCAATATGGGCAAGCGAACTTTTGAGCCGTTCATGCCCTTCAAGCTCATCAAAATAGTGAGAAACATTTTTTCCGTCCTCAAATGTTTCCACCAGAACAGCAGGATGCACAAGCGGGTATAAAGGCCTTGGAAAAGAAACATCCTTCCATCTGCGAAAGTTATAAATGAATCGACTAAGATGTGCTGCTTCTCTTGCAAGGTCAACTTGAGACATCATAAAAACAGCAAATTGCTGAACACTCTCGTCCAATCTCAACCATTTTAACGTGGGGATACACTTTGACATTCTTGCCACAATATTGATTATCTCAAAATCCCTTCTAATCGATTCACCAACACCAGGATGTCTAACCTTGACAGCAACTGTCCGGGGCTTTTTCCGACTACCAGGGTCTCTACACTTCAAAGTTGCCCGGTGCACTTGAGCAATACTTCCAGAAGCCACAGGAAGCTCTTCAAAATTGTCGAAAATTTCTGCAATCTTACGACCGAAAGCATTTTCAATAGTCTTCTTAGTGTAGGCGGTTATGCTCTGGTGCTTGTGTATGAAGCTTGGAAAGTTCATCACATAAATCCCTAGGAAAGAGATCAGGCCGTGAAGCAGCCCACTGGCCCCATTTTATAAACGCAGGACCAGCTCTTTCAAGTGTTTGATGGACAACCTGAAGCCAAACTTTCCTAAATCTAGGCCCAAAAGTATCAGCAAAAGGAGCCATTGCAATGCTTGGCGAAAACAAAATTGCCAAATAGCATGCTCGAATCAACAGTATAAGACCTTCCAAAACCGACAAAATCAAGGAAGCAACGAAAATGTGCCCGTGATTATGACGTGTATATAGTGAGTTTCTTGACGGGAAAAATCAGTATCTGCTGGTGCTTTTGCCAATGCACCCTCCGTACCACATGTTAAAGCAAGCATACCAGGCACAACAAGATATGAGCGCTCAATGCTAATGTAACTGCCTGAGCTACCTTATTAATTCCAACATTCAATCGCCTGTTCACAGTATACCTCTGGCTCTGGTAGAAATTCTTCCAAGCAAGTTGAGCATGATGTGCTAGGGTATTCTTTGATGGAAAAGCCGAGTACCGCTTGGAAAGCCAATTGTCGAACCCCCCATTTCTATGACCAAACGATGAATACGAAGTAGGCCTCCTACTACAATAAATAAAATGCGAATAGCTTGATTGCCAGTATGACCTATATTGAGTTGTACACGATCCCGTCCTACCAAGTGGTCCATATCCTGAGTAGGTAATTAAGCTGTGACTTCTATTCACAGATCTTGCAATGTTCTCTATATTTCCAATTAATAATCTGGATCAGCAACACTAGATCAATTTTCCATACATCAAATAATAATTACAAGCAAAACATAAAGCTACTGCAATAAAATAAAAAGTACAAATTATAAAAAGTACAAATTGAAAAAAGTAATAAATAAAGCCAAAAGGATGTCCCGTGAAGGGAGGGCGGATCTGGAAATGGTTCGGCCATTGCAGCCTCACCTTGAGCTATTTCCGCCGCTTGAATGGCGACAACCGGTCATGAGGAGGCAGCATTTTACAGCTGCACCATGCCTTCCCTTCACCTAAATAAATAAACTACTTCCATAAAATCTATGAAGTTGTCATTTTTGAATTGCATGACAAAGTGAGCATTTGGCATTCCATGACGCTCATTCGTCAAGAAAAAAACACAAAATAAAATAAAACAGATGACCAAATCAATGCTCCATACCAGGAAAAAAAAGGGGGGAAAAAAAAACAGAATGGAGGAAATAGGAAATTGGAAGACACGAACCTTAACATGGCGAAGGAAAGGTAGGGAGCTGAACAAGGGTAAGGAGGATTAACGTGCGCCGGAGATGTATAAGGTCGGCGACGGGCATTGTTTAGGACGGCTGCCGGTTGTGATCGGAACCATAAGATTCCCTTTTGCATAAACCGAAACGAAAACATGAGAAGTCTAAGCAGCTTATAATCGGTAAATTATTCCACCAAGTTTCTTCTTCAATAGAATAAAGATAATTAATTTTTTAGGGGATTATCGTTGTTTTTTTATTGAGCGAATTTCTTTTTTAGGGGTGTAAATTTTTTATTTTGTTTTTCCTGTGGACATCCAGCATTGGCAAAGAAATCGAACACACGATTGACAGAATACACCTACTAAAGTTTTAATGACTTACAACATATAAATGAAAGACGTAGTTTTACGTTACATTATATAAAAACACTTAAGGATGTAGAATAAGATTTTTGTATGTAGAACAAAAAACGCTACATTATAGTGAATACATTCTGGATAATGTATTCATTACCCAACAAAAGAAAATTAGAGAAGATTGCTAAAATGTTACGTATTTAAGTAAGCATGGTATGGTTTTCAATTTTCCATCACCACGAATTTTCCACCAGCTTCTTTCCATTGTTACGACTGTGGCATCATAAGTGAATTGGTCACCTTTCCACAATAGGGCATCGAGCGCTTTTGAACCTCTTAGGTCGGTACCTTCCAAAGAATACGTGGGTATATAGTAGATGCTTATCGTCCATGGCAAAGAATGTAATCATCTACAGAGCGATCACCGACCTATGCACACATAAAATGGCATAACAACATACTATATCTAGAAAGTCAAGGGTAATGGTAGCTTCTCCACATGACAAAACGGGTTAAACTTAGAAATAAAACTTTAAATCGCTTAAATTGACTACAGAGCATATATAACATGAATCCAATACTTGGCATAAATTGTAAGCTTTAAAAGTCTATAATGTAAGAAACATCATTTCAAATCTTTATCACAACATGATTTTAAAGGAGAATATATAACATCATTTCAAATCTTCAATGAAAATCTTAATCCACATGTAAATAGCTCGGAGTGTTAAGCTGCTCTTCTATGTCTCTTTTGTATTGTAAGACATACAAATGTGGAAGAAATGAATGAGAAACTTGCTTGAATATAAGATAAAGCATGTATATACAACAACAAAAACAAGTACTTTTAAAGCATACAATTCATGTTTAATCTTCACTATGTATCGCAGAAAAAGTCTACACTTACTTCTTTCTGTGTGGGAAAAAGGGTCACCATCAAATATTCTCGATAAATAAAAACTAACTAGCCAAAAAGCGTAAACATAATCATCGAACACGATAAGCAACTATTTACATAAATGAACATTTAAGAAATTGAATGCCGAAAAGAGAAACACAAACAAGTGAAATCAGTGGAATGAATTCCAGGTGAAGGAGAGCTGAGCAAGCACAACCCCACAAAATAAGGGGCAAAAATCGATTGCTAAGATAGGTTAAACTACAAAAACTGAACGGTAAGAGCTGGCAGGCCAGGAAACAAAAATGTCAGGAAGCAGGATCACTAAAATAAAGTATATGTGAAGACAATAAAACAACACAGTAGTACATACGTAGAAGATAGCAGACAATATATGTAAGAAAAGAAATCACAAAGATGATAAGAAACAAAATGTAAGGAAGCAAGATCTCTAAAATAAAGTATATGTGAAGACAATAAAACAACACAAGCAGTACATACGTTGAAGATAGCAGACAATATATGTAAGTAAGGAAATCATACCATGATAAGAAACGAGAGAGAAACATACATACCACGTATGAAAAGGATCTGAAGCACCGGTCAAGAACTGCAATAAATAACGAGAATAAGTATATGTGTGAAGTAAACTTGAGGAAGTAGAATCACTAAACTAAAATCCACATGGGCCATGAAAAGAACACAACAAGACATGACTAAAGACAACAAACAACTTCATCGAGAAGAGTTTGATATCATTGACCGATGACATAGATCATAAAAAAAGTTGAAGTTATGCACGAAACAATGGCTAAGAAATCCTCAAAATCTTATGAAGTAGAAGCAGAGCCATATTTTAAAACTATGTTACATAATAAAGGCCTAAGGATGCAAAATAATGCCGTGTTACATAATAACTTGATGCTACGTTCTGGGCTACAATTCCAGCTAAAGTATGTCTTGCCCAACAAAAGAAAGATAGAAGCAAAAGGCATATTGCTAAACCATTACAATCTTACAAAATAGCAATGGTTTACAATATGCAAAAGCAAAGATACATGCATGTTTTTAGTACCATACATACATGAGCAAATACTTATTGTCTCGTATGTATTCGGTAATATTACAAAATATGATTAGTGTCTTAACCATTTTTCTAGAGCACCATAACACATCACTTCAATTTTTGTTCTTCCTTGCTTTTCTTCACAGCGCTCTCTTGGTTTTTCAAGTTCATCCGGGCTGGTGGTAAGATCAACAAATTTTTGCAAGGCAAGATTTCATCAATGGTTTTCTCAACCTTAGTAGGTATGGACATGAAGTCATGGTTCTTTGATGGTGGAGTTGATTGTTTTGCTTTGTTTCTTCTACATGTTTCTTCAATCACCGCTGGCTTGTTTTTGGTATCAAGTTGAAGAAATCGGCATCAACAAAGTGGATGGAGCTTCTTGTGGCTCAAGCAAAGAATAATCCAGGCATAGTAGAACGGGTTTAATAGCATCCACAATATATGTTTTGACAACAACATATTGAATCCTCGACCACCCGGGCTACCTAAGGTGTCGAGGTCATACTTTTAACACAAGAGACAACCCAAGCTTTTCCAATGTCGCGGAAGGTCATTTTCCGCACTCCAAACCTTTGAAAAACACAGCTTTATAAAAAATTAGATAAACCGTAAGCACATCAAAGAAACATGTAATATTTTGTCTACCATACTTACAATCACGGTAGTCACTTTGTGTTGCAAAGTGATTCCAAACAAAGCTTTCAACGCTCAGAGTGGTCGGCACAATAGGTAAAGACTTGTATTCTCCTTGAGTTCCAAGGGTACACGACACCCAAATAAAATAGACATTTAAAAGAGAATGTAACTACACCAGAAACTATGACCGCTTTGTAAGATAGATACATGAGAATCACATCGACAAATACTTGAATTCAACTTCCTCATTTCACCACAAAGAAGAATAACGGCGTAACTAATCAAAGACCACTTTACATTTTTGCTACAATTTCCACAATTACTCGATAATATTTCTATTGGGATGGTGTGAGTTGTAGCCTGACCAACAACCTAAGCAAAGATGCACCGGAATGTAAAAGACTTGGAGTAAAGTTATGTTATTCTCGGGTGTAATGGCAGAAAGTATTATTTGAATCTTACCGTGATAAGTGTAGCGATCGTTGTTGGTACATCAATCAGTTGTCTCGCAGAGGAGGTGGCAACAACAAATCGCTTTTTTTGTATGTCTCGTTACACAACATCCGTGTGATCTCATCTTTGTTGTTATTGTACCTATGCGTAAATATAAAAGTAAATATATTAAAATATGTATATTGTGAAGAAATAAGAAAGTGCATAAAATTTGTTTTCTTTACCATTCCTTGAGTGAAGGATCACTACTTAATGGAGGATCGATCAAGAAGTACGAGTACATTCCAAAGGGCAAATGAAAGGCTTGCATATACAACAATGAATGGAAGATAAAATAATTTGAGTGCTTAAATTCGCATTGTTTTCATTAATCTGAAATACGCGAGTCAAATACCATGGAACATTGTTGCTTTTACATTGGTTGCAATGATGCTAGGTGCATTAATTATGTTGTTTGCTATGATATTCCCTTCCACGCCTCCAAATGAATTCTAGAGTGTTAGATGATCGAACCTTGCCGCAAATGTAACAATTGAAATGTATTACGAAAGAGGTAAAAATGAAAGCTAATAAGTAAACCTCGCATGCACCATTCATCTATTAGACGATCTATCGCTTGCTTGATTCAAAGAAGAACTGCTTTTTTGCAAAGACATGTATAGCCACCCCTTGACATCCGTGAAAATTCATGTCATTGTAGGGTCGTGAAAGGTTAACGTAAAATAGAAAACAATATAAGCGAGCAACATATTGAATCCAACATCTTTATCAAGCATGTCGACAAAGTTGTTGAACGGGGAGACTTCATACGAGAATGGCAGCGCTTTGCATCACAAAGTTCACAAACAGCCTAACTGAATGTCATTCTTGATAACCCATGAAAAGGATATGTCCCACTTTGAAGAAAGAGTAAGCAGGAGACAAAGCATCATTTGAAATCATATAACGCTTGAAAGGTTGCAGAGATGTTGAGAAGTAGCGGATATTGTTTTCGTAAACAATTCCGTAGACTTTTGTTCCCTATAAATCCAAAATACATAAATGCAAAGAATGTTTAAATATTTACATACGCTTATTTACAAAGAGTAGTAAATGTAGTTTATTTTACATGAAAGACAAGAGCAATTCTATGCACTACTACAAAATTGGACATAGGTCACACTTAAGATATGAAAACAATCACAGTTTCAATAAAACTGAGACAACGAAAATATATATATCACACTTACAAAGCTTCTATCACGCTTTATTGAAAATCGAGATAAGTTATATTAATCAATCTCATTTTTTAAAGTGTGACTTAATTGATATGAGTTTTCTCGTCACAGCTTATTGAAAACCGAGATAAATTATATCAATTAATCTCATTATTAAACTCGTGATCGAATTGATAAGATATTTTTGTCACGGTTTCTAAAAAGCAAGATAAATTATATATATCAATCTCACATCTAAAACAAATGATGTAATTGATATGATATTTTTATCACAAGCTTATTGAAAAACGAGATAAATTATACCAAACTATCACACTTTTTTAATCTGTGACTAAATTGTTATGATATATTTGTCACGGTTATCGAGAAAGTTTAGATAAATTATATCAATTACTCTCATTTTTAAACTATGATTGAATTCATGATATTTTTGTCACAATTATAGAAAATGTGAGACAAATTATTTCCACTAATAAGAAAAGAAATATAGATCACACTTATCTAAAGATAAGGATCACACTTTTTAAAAGAACCGAGACAAGTAAATGTATATATATATCACACTTAAATTTTTTATCACGCTTATTAGTGTGAAAAAGAATGATCACACTTTTTAATGCGTGATTGAAATAATAATAGATCTCGGTTTTAAGTGTGATAACAACTACTAAAATAGATCACGCTTTTAAATGTGTTGAAATTATAATCGATCTCGGTTTTTAGTGTGAGAACAACTATAATAGATCACGATTTTTAAGTGATAATAACTAAAATAAATCACGCTTTTAAATGTGTTGAATTATAATAGATCTCGGTTTTTAAGCTGTGATAACAACTAAAATATATCATAGTTTTTATTATCACGGTTTTTAAGAAAACTCGAGACAAGAACATCAATCAATCACGTTTTTAATCGTGATTAAAAAATATGATATTTTATAATCATATCTTAGATTAGTGTGGTTGAAAATGATAATATAAATGGGCATCACCTTTCAAAGGTAATTAGTGCAAGGTTCCTTAATCCGTAGTATACGGGTTCGAGTCCTAGTGGCAACAAAAGATATGTGTGTGCTTATTTCGCTTTTCGAAAATAAAGAATGATCACACTTTTTTAGGTGTGATTGAAATTATAATATATCTCGGTTTTTAAGAAATGATAACAACTACTAAAATAGATCACGCTTTTAAATGTGTTGAAATTATAATAGATCTTGGTTTTTAAGCATGATAACAACTATAATAGATCACGCTTTTAAATGTGATAACAACTAAAATAGATCACGCTTTTAAACGTGTTGAAATTATAGTAGATCTTGGTTTTTAAGTGATAACAACTAAAATATATCATTTATTTTTATTATCACGGTTTTTAGGAAAATGAGACAAAATCAATCAATCACGCTTTTGACCGTGATTAAAATAATATGGTATTTTATAATAAGATTTTAGTTTAGTGTGGTTTAAAATTAGAGAAAGAAAATATCGGTCTAAGTGGTAATAAGTGTGGCTCGTTAATCCGAGTATCCGGTTCGAGTCCCAACAAAGACAAAAAATATGTGTGCTTATATATTGTTTTTGAAAAGAAAAAACACTTTTATTGGTGTGATTTAAATTATGATAGATCACGGTTTTTAAGCCAAGATAACAACTAAAATAGATCACGCTTTTAAATGTGTTTAAATTGTAATAGATTTCGCTTTTTAAGTGTGATAACAACTATAATAGATCACGGTTTTTAACTATGATAACTACTTATAATAGATCACATTTTTTAAATGTGATGAAATTATAATAGATTACGGTTTTTAAGTGTGATACCAACTATAATAGATCACGGGTTTTAAGTGTGATAATTATTATAATAGATCACAGTTTGTAACTGTGATTGAGTTAAAGTACTTTATGTCACACCTCAATATGCCACACTTTGGAAGCCGTGGACTAATGTAAATATATCACACTTAAAAACCGTGATCTTTATGCTTTTTGTAGTAATGATGCTAGAACTTACATGTTCATCAACCAACAAGTACCGCTTTGTATGTTTTGGATTGTCCACCACGCTTGGTAGAGCTTACGCCACACCTATGACTTTCTACGACCGAACTACGAATCGCCCACCACCTTGAGTTTCGGCTCGATTTAAAAATATTGGAAAATTTTCTCGATACCAATGCCATTGTTGTTGTTGACATAAATGTAAGAATTTAATATTTTTCATGAATAAACAGAACAACATGCAAGTAAGGAAAGATAAGTAAACCATCCACATATACGTAAAAGTCAAAGAAATGAAGATAAAAAACAGTCAAGTTCAAACAAGATTATAGACATCATAATCCAAGTAAAGACATGAATTAAAACACATTAAGCAAAAATAAGGTCACAATATCTTACACTTGTTAGTTGGTTAAGACTTCTTGTACACAATGATTTTAGCCATGCGTGGCTAAAAATCATCACCAATTATTGTTTATAAAAATCTTAACTAATGATTTATGATCTAGCACGGATAAAGCAACATACAATTGACCGTGCGAAATGACCTCGGTTCTTTAGCGTAGACACCAACATTGTCGAAAGTGTTTGCCCTTGTGCCTTATTTATAGTCATGTAAAGCACAAACGATAGAAAACCGGCCCACGCTTGTAAGAACCGGATAACATTCATCGCTTGTTGGTCAAGAGGATTTTGTGTAAGAAGACTTGCTTTCCAAAGATATTCTCCTAAAGAAATTTCAACTTCTATTACATTTCTTCCGGAGCTCTACGTATTAAATGGGTGTCGCTACAAAGGCCTTCCGATGGATCTAAATTTTTAGCAAGATGATGAGAGCGCTTTTAAAGAATTAGTCTATGTGAGGTACTCCATTTGGTGAAAGGTTATTTAGTATATCTATGTATTGCCCTTGCAAATCAGTGGTTGATGGTCTCATCATAACTTCTCGTATTCAACTTTCATGCCTAGAAAGCCGCTTATCATAGTGTTATTAATTTCACCTACGAATTCATTTTTAGTAGTTAAGATTGAGCTATTTTAGCGAGATGAGGTATGTGTTTGTGTATGAGTGTGTGGATAGATCGATCTCGATCACCTAGCAAGGTCGATTCCTCATTATCGGTATTTGACACAATGCGTAATAGGTGAGGCAAACTTACTAAACCACAATCTTCTATATTTCCTACACCCTCTCCTATGTATTATAAGTAATGCCGCTCAGAAGGCCGGATCTATTTTGGCTCTCATATTTTTCAAGAAGATAAAGTTTGGTTATGTTGCGCCATAAGGGCGAATTTATCAAGCATGCAAAGAAGTGTTTCGATTTAGTACCTCTTGTAACAACAAAAAAGGTTTGTCTAAAATAACCTCCTAAGACAACAACCTTACCAATAAAGATTTCAAGTTGTTCATTAAGTCTTGCAACAAATTGTTTAAAGCTTCAAAGGTTGATTTCTTCTCCATGTGAGCTTCATCCCATATGATTATTTAGCTTTCTTTATTAGTTGGGAAAGTGCAAATTGTTTACTCACTCTACATGTTGGAAACTCATATGCGTGTCGGGATCTTCTGCTGAATGGAACGCGCTCTACCACCAAGTAGAATTGAAGTCAAGCTATGCCGGATTTAGCAAGAAGCTAATGCAAATAATCCTTGACCTTATTTCTTCAAGTAAAGCCTCAGAGAGAATGTCTTGCCGGTGCCACCAGTGTCCATCAACAAACAAGGCACATGATTTCCAAAGATATACTCTATCGCTGATTGTGAGAAACAGCTTCTTTCTGTCTTGAATTAAGCATGTACTTAAGTGACAACTGATTAAGCAACTAAATTAGCTTCGTTTTATCTTTTCCTTTGTCCTCGTATGAATTGTGTGGCTGGTCCAAATCTAATGTGAAATACGCTTCTAGGCTCACCCATTGATTGCAGTGAAAGAATTAATTTGACGGAGAGTAGTTCTCACTTGCTGTAGTCATTTTTGATCTTTAAAAAAGTGCCTCAGACATTGTTGTTTCAAACTTTAGGTAAAGTAATTGTGGGTCATTAGAGTAGATTAAACTAAAATGCTCGCAAATAAGCATCTTAGTTCATATGGAATCTGAATACTGAATGCTTCTTCTAAACATAACTCTTGACTATTATCATCTTGTGTAATAATCCATAAAGAAGTGTCATTTTCACGTAAACCTGCTTTGAAACAAGACTCATTGAAGTTTTTTAGATGTCATAAGGTAAGTAGGACAACGGATAATTGACAATAACATTCTAAGGTAAAATCTCTCACCTTCAAGAAGGTTGCGCCATAATTTTGCCAATTGATTCACCCTTATTTCTTACCTCGCCATTTCTTCTTGCTTGAAACCCATACAAAATATGTAGGAATTCAGATATGTGCTTCTAAGTGTCTTTGTAGTTTCATTTGTTTGATTCATTGCAAAGAACTTAGTGAGCTTACTTCTGTGTGTGTTGTCTATCACTATTAAACTGCCTCAGGTTTTGATTGGTTTTAAATATCACCGTTGGTAGTTTTCAAGTGTAGAGGTAAAGGAATAACACGAGGCTTCATCTCACTTATTGAAATCAGAATTCTCCACACGGCCTCAGGAGGTGATATTCAACGAGCGGAGACAAAGTTAGTTATTTCACAACAATGTGTGTTTGTTCGTATGTTGTGAGAGCTAGAAAAGCATCCTATCACTACCCTTGCATATGTACTTGTAGATGTATTTTACACCTTTAATTGAAGTACATATTTCACATTAATATGGAAGTCAAGTAAATCAACCAAGTAAGGGAACGAGAACAACCCATATGTTGTCCAACCACGCTCAACGCACAAACACTTTCCCCGCCATCAAGCTCCTACAATATTTTGGATAGAATCATCTATTGTTGTTGTTTCAAAGCAGAGAATTCTCTAGATACATGTTCATGCAAATATTTTTTTGGCGCATGCAAACATTCGATGGTTTGGCTTGCTACATGGACTATGTAGCATAAGCTTGACAACAACCTTATATAGAGAATGATGCAAATTTGCATCGTGGAATTCAAAGAGAAACGATTTTATCGTATTCATTTGGGTTAAGCACCTTTTTTTTCAAGATCAAGAAGAAATGCAATGAGGCAGCCACACTTTGGCACTCAATCACATATGTATGCAGACACTTCACCAAAAATTTATTTTAAAAAGTTCAATCTTAAGTTCCTCAACTTTGGTATGGAATATTCTAGTCGCTTAAAATCAGACTCTGTCCTTTTGTGTTATTTCCGTAAGGTGTGACTCTTCTTTTTGTTCGTGCCAATTAGATTGGATGTCATTGTAAGGAATATATCAGCTTTCCAAAATTTTGAACCAACGCTATTGCATCTACATACTTCTACGATATGACAAGTGGGGCCTCCAATGAAGGTTTAAGAATGCGCAGCATCTATATTTTGACGGTTCATTCTCACCACTTCCAATTGCATCTACAATCCCCTCGTGAGAATTCTTTTCATAAACTCTTCTTGTTTAGCCTTTACTCTAAAAAGTCTATCCTTTGTGTCTCTAACTTTACATACATGTCTACACAAGATTATTGAACAAATTTTACCATAACGCAAAGATGTGTGATTCATCTTATTCCTTATTTGAAATTTATACAAATAATATTCTCTTAATCTACACAAAGGAATGATCCTCGCCAAATCTAGCAAATAGCTTGTAAGTGTTAAGAGATCAATCAGACATGCATAATAAAGACAGTAATACTAAGATACATTCACTTTATAACTACCTTTGTTGTTCTCCGACTTCTAAGCATTTGGTCAACACTTGAAAAAGGTCTGAGAGGTAAAGACCGAAGTGGTTGAGAGAGGATAAACATTTCTCTTCCATTTCTAACCCCATTCTCGGGAATTCCTTGATGCCATCCAGATCACCATAAGGAAACATCAATGGTACTGAAGCTTGATCGTGAATGTACGCAAAATAATATTGGATTGTTTTTTTAGACTCTCCACTATGTTTGTAGACCCGCATATCCTCGTGGGGGGCTTTATATCATCAGATGTTTATCAACCACTAACAACACAAAAGAATCAGTG
Source organism: Gentiana macrophylla (assembly GCA_026214975.1). Taxonomy (NCBI): domain Eukaryota; kingdom Viridiplantae; phylum Streptophyta; class Magnoliopsida; order Gentianales; family Gentianaceae; genus Gentiana; species Gentiana macrophylla. Next base: position 93,079,788 of record CM047808.1, on the reverse strand, counting down.
AAATAGTAGGCTTGTTGTTTGTCTTGCTATTGACTCATGTGGTTATGTCTCAAGATTATCTCGTGGTCATGTATACGGTATGCTGTGACAACGCACGTAAAGAAGCTGAGCATATGGTTAACTCCTGCACGTCAAGTAACAAGTGTAAGGTTTGTTGATCTAAATCTGACACAATAAGTACATCCATGTAGTAAGCTCATAGTTAGTATCATGATGGTAGAATTGTAGATTATTAGAATATCTTTGGTTGGTTCTAAATCATTAATCCAATGGCAGACCGCCTTAAACCCTAAATGTATATACTCTTTATTTC